>OY740772.1:20282234-20977234 GCA_963513935.1 Aphrophora alni | reverse complement strand
CCCTCCCCCTCTCTCTCCCCTCCCCTCTCTCTTTATATATATATATATATATATATATGCAGTATCCTCAAGGTATGAATGTGTGTGGAGTGGAGAGGAAAAGAGGGCCCCCCACACTTCCTTTGTTGGAGTTGCTTTCAGCAGTACAACCCCAATAAAAAAAATAGACCTCAAATGCTTCTGTGTAAATGCCAACCTACTTTTGTTTTGTTTTTATCAGTGTAAATAAGAATAAAACGTTTACAAAATTAAACTTTTAAGAATTAACTTGTACTTAAATTTTAAAAATTAAATGTAGCTAAGCAGTAATTAAGTACCTAGTTTTCTTGGAATGGATTGTATCGTCAAGTCAGGTTAGGGAAACAAGTGGAAGGGAGGACACGCCCATTACACCAGACACACTCCTAGTCTGAGGGTACTGTATATGAAGTTTTAGTATGGTTTCACATGAATAAATATAAAATAACTCCATCACTTTTAATCACAGCTATAATACAAGACATAGGAATAATTACAGATTTCCCTCTCATCGTTTGAAATTATATGAAAGTATTCCACTATACATGGTGTTAAAATTGTAGCATAAACTGCCTCAGGAGTTCAAAATATTAAGCAATGTATGCTTTAAGGGTAAAATAAAATTGCAAATTATAAATAAAGTTTATTATAGTTTAAATGAGTATTTTGAAAATCAAATAACAAACTGTGATTAATGTTATGAAATGAATGTTTATTCTTAATAAATTAAATAATGACCATTATGTATTAGTTATAACCTTGACACTGCACCTGTTTTCTTTGTGAGAAAATGAATTAATTTGTGCAAAAGCAGGTAATTTTGTGTTTCTTTTCTGCAATGGAAATATGAGTATTTCATGTTGATAAAATACTACTTTTGAATTGGAAAAACCACTAAACAAACTGAATAAAAGCTCAAAAATTATTATGGAGACAATTCTTTATCACATGGAATAGTTCACAAATAGTTTACTTAATTTTGTTGTGGTCGTACAACAAAGAATGATCCTGAGCACCCAGGACTTTGAATAAGATTACTATCCAGTTGTTTCTGTTTGCCATTGCTTCTGCCACCTTTATTCCTTGTTTCATTTTTAATGACTTCCATCTTATTTTGGTTGAACTCCCTTGTACTCGTAGCCACATAATATTTTTTTCTTGGCCATCAGATCCAATGGTGGTTGTCTAGCAATCTTCATGGCAATAAACCTACTGACCCATCAATAAACTTTTAGCTGCTCTTTGTTTTTCCAATGCGCTAGCCAACACCAGACCTGTGTATAATACCTTTGAGTATACTACGCTCGCTAAGAGCTTACTCTTGCATTACCTTGGTCTATTGACGTTTGAGATGAACCGTGAAAGATTAGCCCCTTGTCTCTATACCATTTTTCACCACCTTCCTTATATACAGTATAAAATTTAGTCTCTTATCCATTACTACTCCCAGATAAGTAAGCCATTCAATCTCTGCCTTGTCAATTTGGAACTTCGGTTTATTGAATTTTCTTCTGTTAGTAACCAGTATTGCTTCAATCTTTCCGACACAAATGTTGATTCTTAATATTTCTGAATGGTTGGACAGAAAATATGGTGAGGTGGGCTTTTATCTCATTCAAGCGCTATCAGGATATGGGTGCTTCAACATTCATTTGAAGGACTTCAAAATCAGAGAAGATGTTGCATGAGGATGTTTTACTGTGAGGAGCAATGTGAAGATGCAAGGCCTACTCTTTTTGATTGGAAAAAGTGGAACGAGGGCAGGGAGAAAATATATATGGAAAATGGAATAAGGTTGACTACTATAGTAGTATAGTAAAGAAAATGCTGAACTCAGAGGAGGAATGGAATGCCATTGATCACTTTATTACTACAATAACAAAGACTAAACACACAGGTGGGTTAAGAAGAAGACCTTAAACTGTGGGATTAAATTAGCATAGGAAAGGCTGAAATGGACTAAGGAATGTGGGCTTAACTCCCATGATGGTTAAAACCGACAAGTAGTTCTCTAGGAGTTATTAAGACCCTAGAGAAAGGAGGAGGGAGTTGAGTGGGTATTTCTGATGAACCGGGGAGTCGCACACACCAAGAATCACATACGGGTTTCTGATGGTGCATAATGTATTCTCCAACTTCTGGGAGGGGGGTAGGTAATTAATTTAATTAAATTTATTAGAACCTAGAACAAAACTACATTTGTATGGCCATAATTACTCTGAACAATAAAATTCATGAATTACAATTCAATATTAAATTGTAGATAACAAATAAACATAACATAAAACAATACAATAGCATAATAAATTTAAAGTATTAATTGAATTAACCAAATAATTACAATTGAATAAAAATGTAAATCAAGTAAATATGAGGTCCTCACTTACCGTTTATTTACTGTAGAGGTGTCCTGTCATAAAATGTACCAATATCCTTCCCACCCCTGCCCAAAAACATTGTAATCCCTTGTATTCCTTATATTAATACTGTAAAATATGTCAAACTCTCACAAATTCCTGGAATTCCCAAGCGTTCCCTAAATTCTAATGGGTTACTGCTTAAAATTTTGACTTTCAATAATTTTCATTCAGCCAGTTCCACATTCCCCCCATTTCACACTCCACATCTGTTCTATAGTGTATCCTATGGGTGTATCCTCTTTTAACTAGACATTATATTTAGTAATGGTATAACTTCAAATTTGTTAACTTATGCAAGATGTTAATTACTTTTAAAGTGACTAATTAAGAAAGCAAGAAAATTTCTTTTGTGCAATGTCATCTACAAGAAAAACAATATAGCAATTAAAAATTGGTCAAAGTAATATTTACGGAAAAGAAAATTAAACAAATTAAAAATTCTACCAATAATTAATGTTTTTTTTTTTTTTTTTTTTTTTGTCAATAAAGAATAATAAAAACATTGGCTAAATTATTTGTTTTATATTTAAATGGAAGTTAGAGTACATTATGGAAACATTATAGTGTGTTAGATAATTTTGTTTATTTCTCTATATTTCAATGAAAGTTTTGAGATTAATAAATCATTGTAATTATTCACAAATTTCAAATGGGTTGTTTGACAATTTATTCATTGATATTGTTAGAAATGAAAGTGGGTTCCTGGAGTCGAGTTCTAATGAAATGATGTAGGTAAACAACAGTTCAGTTATAAAAAAGCTTGTACTGACAATCTGGGTTTCTCTCTAGCAAATTATTAACTCTAGGTTAGAGTTTTGTAGTTCACATAGGTTATTATTTTTAGATTTTGTATGGATAAGAACCCAGACTTACCATGGTTTACCTAGTCTTTTATTCAGAACCTTAGTGTTTTATTGTGTATTTTCCAAATTTGTATAATACTAGATAATACCAAGGACCACTTTCCAAGGTAAGCCTTTGTCTCTTATCCCTACAAAATTTGTGTTGATATATAAGCTTTTCACTGACTGCTTCTATAGTGTTTATAAATTAGACTAATGATAAATATTTAATGAGACATCATGATTTGTTGTTAAAATGTTATTTCTTACTAGCAGTGGGATGGAGGTGGATCAAAGAAAAAAGAAGAAATAGGTTTAGATGATAATTTAGAACCTTGGGACATGCGCAGATCAGCTATCTTAAGCAAGTTTACTACTTCAGATAAACTATCCATGGTCTCTAGTTATTTATCAGGAGGAGAAAAAGGTAAACGTAGTTTTTGAAGGACAACAAATTTGAGGGTTTCTGTATCTATAAATGATTTGTCTATTCAATTTGTACTACTAGTATTAGTTGGTTACTTTATTTAATTGCTAAATTTTTACAACTAGTCAAGACATTTTGTGAGTTAGTAATTTATTGTGATAATTCTTTAAAGAAAAACTACTTTGTACAAGACATTTGATCTGTTCTGAAGTTTGGGTGAAATGTTGAACGAATATCATTCATTGATGGTTTGCATTCATTAAAGGTCATAATAACAATCAAAACTGTGAACAAAAGAACTTTTATTAGCTTAAGTAATGTAAATATATTTTTTTAAACACTATCTACCATTAACTTTATATCATATTCACCCATCAATGCCATCAAATACCTTCTATTAGTTTTTAAGGTATCAAATATCCTAATTGTCCTCTATTTATGTTGTACACTCAAAAGTGTTGTAAAAATAGCGAAGGCGAGAGTTACGGACTATTGAACTTCTGAAATCTAAGAATAAGAGTAGTCTACTCATTTTGTATATTTTGTTATTATATAATGTTAAATAAATAATGTTTTTAAAACAGATGTAATTTTATACTACTTGTTGTTTTAGTTTTAGTATGTTTGTAAATTATTTCTGTATATGTGGGAATCTAAGGTGAAAGATAGTTATTATATGTAATACATTTAAAAAAAATTAAAAACACCATTTATCACTTAAAAATATGGAGCAAAACTTGTAAAAAATTGGTAATCAAAAGTTAATAAAATTATCCAATTTCCATAACAAGCAATCACACCAACAAAATGCTGTTTCAATGAGAAAGTCATAATCTTCAGTTGTTATCCCTGTTCAAACATAATATCAAGTATACCTGTATAACAGCACAAATCACATCAATAACTTATGCAACAGGTTAGGATAGTTAGCCTAAATTAAACAATAACAACATAACCTAAGTCAAATGAAAAATATACGATTTGGATAATTAAGCATAGAATACAACGATTTACATTCATAAGTATTAATAGCAGATATTTATATACAACCTATTATTAATAAACCACCCATATTCATTCAATTGCAAAACAAATCATTCCTAAAGCAGACGTAAGATAGGCCTATCTCTAAATTGTAAACATTCGAAATTTAGACGCTGACACAAATTAACCACACCACTACACAACCATAACATCACATATCTTTATTTAAAATCATTTCATAAGATCCCAAACTTTATTTAAAAGCAAATCACTACTTATAAGGAACAGTGAGTTTGCAATGTTAAACACGAAAACGGCCTACGGCCATTTTCCAAAATATATGTAACCATATTTCGAAGTACTAAATAGAACGATCAGACTGTAAATTACTCTAAGATACCACTACTTATAAATTATTTGTATGCAAAAACATCTGTTAGTTTTAATTGCAAACATTGTAAAATATTGAGGAAGAAGAAATAAGTTACTGATGTAGTCATTTAGTCAACCTTGTATTAAGATAGATCAGCTGATATGTATGTACGCGGTCTAAATCACCCTTAAATTAGTTAAATAATGTGTAATTAATAAACAAATTGATACAAAACAACAAAATACAAGAAATGATTATTACAACCCCAAATTGCCAATGGCCAAGAAAAGAAGGAAAAAAACGGTACTATATGGTGCCGCGGAAGAACCCCAACAGTTTCAACAAACGATCTCACTTAAAATAGAAAAATATCGCTCCGCAACACAACGAGGCGCCATGTTTTAAAAGAAATCAGATAGAAGAGTAACATTGTGGAGACCAGAGTGCAGAAGCCAAATTAACATCCAAAGTTTTCTTTTATAATATTTGTGTCTAAATTAGTGATTAGAGTCAGTGTGAACTGTACAGAGCATGGTATGCTCTGTTAATTAACTATTCTAAACATTTACCAAATTCAAAGGCCTGTATCTACTTCAAAATTATCAATTCAACATTTCTTGTGAACTTTAATTAAATTTTCTTTTTAGAATTTTAATCATTTCAATTTATTTATGCGTTATAGTTGTATAACACAACCATGCCAGCCGAGTGCCTACCCCGAGATCTAGCCTAATTAATATTGTATTCTTTGAGTCAATGTGTTCTGTTAAATTGAGCTAAGCCTAGAGGCCTATAATATTACAAACTTTATTACAAATTTCATGAACTCTAAAAGAGAGTCAAATCTTAACAAATTATGAATCAATATTGTATGTTAAAGTCTAATAAAATTAATGTTATTATGTTAATATAACATCATATCCTATTATTCATTAATGTTTGAACCTAGAAAGTAAGAAACTGAATTTAGTCTTTATTTATTTATTTTTTAATAACCATCCATATTCCAAATTAACCAATTAGCTTGAATTGAGTAGAGCCAAGAGGTAATTCTGTTTCATTTAGAAAGCTATTCCAAATTTAAGAAGTTTTTTTAAAAAAAAATAACTTGAAAGAATATATTATTTTATAATATATTATATTACATGATAGTAAAGAAATATTTATTTATTATTTATTTATTATACCTGCTATGTTAATAACATATATTAAAATAAAGATAATGTACTTCATAACTTGATTAATAGTGATTAAATAATAAAACATTAAATTATTAAAGATGGATGGTAAACGTAGTTTTATAACATTGTTACAGTAGTAGTAAAAACTCAGAGCACAAAAACGCAGAGTACAATGGTACGGACACGCTTGGAACAGTTGGATGATTTAGATGAAGACTCGGTACGAGAAATTGGTGATCTTTCTCAGCAAGAATATATGGTACAGATAGAACAACTTAATCAAGAACTTGTACAAGCATGGCACCAAGATCAAAGGGTTAAAGCATTGAAAATTGCTATTCAGGTGATTAGTTCGTATAAGAACCTAAGTTACATAAATATTTTTAATATCGTATAGATTTGAAACTAATTACCCAGCTAATATACAAAAATATAATTTTAATGGTTGAGGATCTGTGGTGTTAAATTAAAAATTTTAGAGATAATAATCCCCTTATTAATTATATTAGGCAGGAACAGATAACATAATGCCATGCTATGTACTGTCTTCGTATTTATAAAAAGGTAAAATCACTTATTCATTTTCTTGGTTGTTGTATGATTCAATTTACTTACAGTACCTGATTTCTCACTGTCTATATTTATAAAATACAACACTTCTGATTTAGTATATTGTCTGAAGTTTAGGTACCCAACTAAAACTACTCATTGAGTGAGATTATTTTTACGGATGGTTTTAAACTGGACAATAAAGTCAGTTGTGCATATAACTCATCGGGATATGTACGGATTACACCCCCCCCCCTTCTAATGTTTTCCTGCTGAACGCTTTACTAATTTTAAATCTCCTAATGCCATTCCATCTGATTCCTATCACTTATCTTGTGTGTTTTGACCAATTTTAAAAGTGTACAATAGTATGTACTCCAAGAATCGCTTGGCTGAGGACTTTCTATGTTCTGAAACACAAATTTTACTACAGAGTGTTGGGGCTTCATTTTCCTAGGTACCTGGGCATTATGGAATATCTTGAAACACTAAAGTAGACAAAACAGCAAAGGAAGCTACAAGTGAGTTGCCAATCATGTAGCGTGTTATGACATTTGAATTCTTAGCAGTAATTACAGAAGAGATTATCAGAAAGTGACTACACCAGTAAATGTTGAATTTTAATTCCAATTTTCTTTTTCTTTTGTAACTTTAGCAGAAATTCAATAGTAATTTTTAAATTGATAAATTAATTATCTAATGATACTTTAAATTGTACTTCTGTTTTGACAATACTGTATCAGTTTAATTACTGCATATTGCTAGTGGTACCGGTAACGTTATTTTAGGAGTTTTTACTTTTTAGAATCTGCAACTATTTATCGACATGGTAATTATTTTAAAATGAAATCATGTAAAAAATTTAATTTATACAAACTTTAAGATATCTTTTATTAAAGAAAATCAATTACTTTTCTTTTCTTTTTTCTCTTAGTGCTCAAAACTTCTCGTTGATACATCGGTAATTCAGTTCTACCCAAGTAAATTTGTTCTCATCACCGACATCTTAGACATATTTGGCAAACTTGTGTACGATCGACTAAAAAAAAAGTCAGAAAATTGTGGGTAAGTGTTTTTAGTTTTTTCTGCTGTATTAAAACTTTAGTAAATTACTTTATACCCTATTGCATATTAATATTGAAAAATATAATGTTATCTTTCTTAAACCCCTTCAAACAACAGAAAAAGGGTAATATTTAAATGATTAAATGCAAATTTAAAAAAAAATTGTATACAACATTTTATGTGGCATACCAGGTCTCAACTTTGGTTGAAATATTTAAATTATTTAAAAATAATAATGTGTAATAAGTTCTTTGTGTTGTATCATAGGTTTAATTTACACCAAAAACTAGTGATCAAATCATGTATAGTCCTAATAAAAATATAAAAACATCAATCACATAATTGAATGCAGTTGAACAACCAAGGCTTGTAGCCTCTGGTTGCCGGAGAGATAACCTGGCATGCTTATCCATAAAGCCAGGAAGCCAATCATAAGTGGCTGTTTTTGTTTTGTACCAATTTTGAGGCATTTTTACTTTATTGGCTTCCTTAAATTTAAAAACAAATTCCCTAGCTCTCTTTGGGGTAAGTCCATACTGTAATTTTGAGGATAGTATCAAATATGTTTCTAATAGTGCCTCTAACTCATCGGAGAAAACTTATCCTACATTATAATTAGGAGACATTTTTACCTGATCTTTTGTGTGACTTGAAATATATTTTTTGACATATTGCTCTAATATTTTAGGTCAAAATTTAAATTGATTGCTGAAAATTCTTTTCTTCAACAATGCTCAAAACAGTAGATCTCATCCTTTCTGGTGAATGTTTTCTTCTGGCTCTTCCTTCTTTGGGTTTCCAAATGAACGGCATTCTGAAATTAAAATAACATTAGCTAGTTAAATTATATTTTCTTATTTATTAATCACAAACAGTTCCATTAAAATTATGTATGTATGTTAATAACAAATTATACATTTTACAGTAGGCATACTATGTCTATGGGCCTATTTAAGAAGTGAGAAAAATCACTAAAAATTGTATGCTAATGTTAGTTCAAAATATAAAAGTTCCCTTTAACAATAGGTAACTGATCTGTAAGCATGGCACATTCTCAAACCAATAAATAAATGGTTCCAAGTTAATTAAGTATAAAACATGAAGCAAGGGAAGGTAGACCATATGGTTAAGCCTCCCACAGTTATTACTGGTCAAGCCTCCCTAAGTGTTCATTTTGTGATAAACCTCAAAGTTTTTTGTATTGACTTTAATATAACATATAATACTAATACCCAGTTTTAAAAATATTTGGAAATCTCATTTTTAATTTACAAAAATTCTCTTCTGCAAACATGGTCAAGCCTTCCCAGGTTCCCCTAATGTTCTTAAAAACAACTTAAATGCCTTATGCCAAGGACGAAACACTGAATTTAATTAAATTCAAGTTTAAAACTGTCTTATTATGATTCTGCTCATTTGAAGTGTCACTTGTAGTTTTTCGTACCGTTCTGGTAATGAGAAGGTCTCGTGTTGGCGAGAGAGCCAATAGCAGAACTTCTCTCGCTGGACGAAGATGAGCGAATGCCTTCCCAAAAACACTGTTATTCTCCAGTTCGGGAAATATCGTTATTGGTAAGATTTACGGGCAAATTAAAAATAGTCTGTTAAAAGGTATCGGTGCACAAAACTTACTGAACTGAATTCAAAAGTATATTTCGATTTTTCTATTTTTAGTTATTTTTTCTTATATAACTAATATAATACAGTGTACTCCCGATTATCCGCGAAATTAGGTGGACAGACATCGCGGATAACGAAAATCGCGGATAATCTACAAGAATACTAAAAATAAAGAGAAAATAATTAAAAAATAGTTTTGACAAAAATGACTTTAATATTCTGTACATAAAACACAAATACACAGTACAAACCTATAAATTACATACAGTAAAAACGTTTTAATGTACATTTTACATGAAATAAAAAAGCGTAATAAAGGAGATGTTCTTTCCCCCTTTTCTCCTAAAAGATATACTCAAACAAAATAATCTTAGTACAATTTTAGAAATAATTAAAATGATTAAAGCAACAAAAATCTCAATTTAAACAATGAATAGATATATAGTAAAAAGGTAAACTTGGAACAAAAGACAGCAAACATAAATATGTATTAATCTGGCCCGAGCTGTTTATATTTGCCCCATGGTCCAAAGCCTTTTCGGGTTAGGAATGCTCTGGTGAGAAGAAAATCCAATATCAAATACCTAATTCCCTAAATCCATTTTTGACTTTAAATCATTGATGAGGATCTTACTTTGTGTAGCCTAAATAATAAAACTTACATAAACATACAGTAAAAAACCAAGACAGTGAATTTGTATAAGGGCTACATGGATACAACAAACCATACAAAAAACAAAAAAATATATAGCTTCTCTTGTTGACTCTGAACTTTTTTCTTGTTGGTATTTGCTATTTATTAAATTTAATTATTTTTTTTTGTACTTACAGATGTAATACTATTACAGCTTTAATGTTATCTATACATTAATTTTTCAATTTGAGCTATCACAATTTAAGTTTTGTTTGTTGGGTTAGACCAACACTCAAACTGACTTAGTGATATTACAGCATATGATCAAGTACGGAAGCATATTCAATATTTGTGTACTGTTTATTAAAAATTAAAAAAAGTATTCTTTATTGGTTTTAGTTAACTGTTATTTTATAGGCCAAACAACAAAAAGGGATCATCTTTACCTGATAATTTTACTCCTGATATGGTAGCTGAACTTGCCAAGGAAACCTGCCGTAACTGGTTTTATAAGATTGCATCAATACGTGAACTTGTTCCACGTCTCTATGTTGAAGCTGCTATTCTCAAGTCATACAACTTCCTTACCCTAGGGTAAGTAACAAAATACAAATCATTGTGACATAATATAAGAGTTTCATTCTGTTGTTGCTTATGACAAGCTTGGGGTTTGGTCCAGTGTAGTTGGTTTAGATCTTCTTCCTTAGGTCGTGTTTCCAACAATGTGGGAGATACTCCCTATCCATTTGAGTGTTTGGTTCATGGGAGATTGTACATTCTTCTGAAGTAGTGAAGTAATGTTTATTTCAGCAAAGCAATCGTGTCTGGTGCTGAGACAGAAAGAGGCAAATTCATGGTTTGTTTCCAATAGGTGTCTATATTTATCCAGAGTTTGTCTCCATTGCTTTTCATGACTGTTAGTTTGTGGATCTTATTTAGAGCTTTTTAAGAATTTTAGTGTTTCAATTTCAGGTGTGTGTATTGATTGTTTGATGGAGAGTTGTATATTTTTTGCTAAGTTATCTGCTTCTTTATTTCCAGCAATTCAAATGTGTAATGGTATCTGATGTGATCTGTTTGTTCAGATTCTATCATGTGATGGGTGTCCTTTAAGTGTCTTGTTTGTGGTTGTTGTGTATTACAGAATGACCTGAATTGCTGCTTTAGAATCTGACAAAATAACTTCTTTTACTTTATTTTTTAAATATGTGACTATAATTAATTGATTTTAAGAGGAAATAAAAAACTATTTTATTTAAATAGCTTTGTGATTGCCTCTATTTCAACATAAAAACCATTTAATTTCTTTTCAACTTTGGTATTAATTTTGGAGCTTCACCAGAGCTCCGTTAGCCTTCACTTTTCGTATGGATTCTAGTAAGGTTTTCACAGCAGCCATTGGCACACATAGATATTAATAATACAACATCAATACTTGTCTGTATTATATATAATTGAATACATTATCAAGTTCCTGAACTCGAGGTCATTGAGAAAGTATTGAACTCATACCAAGTGGATGTTTTAATTAATAGTAATGCATATATCATTACTAACAATTTATTTCTCATTACAATTGGAAAATCTGATTCCATAAAAAGAGAGAGTGAATTTTTGCAGCAACAGTTTATAAACATATTCTGGAGAGCTTCACCATTTTTATCTAGAGTAATTTTTTGTCAGTTTTTTTTATTTTATGACACTACAATATATAACTAAATTATATCTTAGGAAAAAATAAAGCAATAAAGCTTCAAAATATTTTAATAATATAAATGAGCTACAATTGTACAATCGCCTTGCGGCAACATCGGGCAACTCCAATTGTAGCTCATTTGTATTATTAAAATATTTTGAAACTTTAAGCTTTATTGCTTTATTTTATCCTTGAATATGGAGTTTCAACAACAAATATCTGCTGTTACATTAAAATGAAATTATATCTTGTTTGTAAGTGTAACACAAATAATAATATAAATATCTTCTTCTGACAATTCAAGTCTTTTTCAACATATATTGGTTGTCAATGATTTTAAAATTAAAATGATTTCTTTCTGTTAGTTATAATCAAATATAACGATTTTTAGATATAATACCTGATCAAAGTTTGCACCATATTTACCATATGTATATCCATTTCTTTTAATTGTCATAAAATTCTTTGTGTTTTAAGTAGATCATTTGGTTTAAGTCTATCTTTCTGGTCAGAGGAACTATTGTAGATTAACTTACTCTTACTTTAATCCAGACACAGCATCTTTCAATCTTCCTATAATGACAAGATATCAGCTATAATGTTTGCAATGTTTTCTCTAGTTAGGTTAGTAATAAAGTCATAACCTAAGTCTTTATGTGAGAGAGAAGGAAGCCTAAAGTCTTTGGCTGCTTTGCATTCACACAAGACTGTGAAAACATCTATAATGGTATCTAACATTTCTTTAAATTTTGACAAACTAATTTTTAAATGATTTCTTTTTTAGAGAATTTTCACAAGCATTATTGCGATTAACACGTACAGTACGTGGGATTGGAGATCCCTTGGTAGCAGTATATGCACGCTGCTACTTATGTCGAGTTGGAATCTCAGTAGCATCTATTGATAGACAATTTCTAAAAGAAAATTTCTATGATTTCTTAGCTGCATATCACCAGGTAGATATTAGCTATTAAGATATCATTAACAAATGTTTGTAGACATATAAAGACCCAGAAATATTTGGGTTTTAAAAATATTTTAATATTACATAAATTCAAATGTCCAAGGAGTACTATGGGTGATATTCACAATTAGGAAAACAAATAATCCCACAATACAAACTTTTTTTTTTTTTTTTCATTCAGGGATTATTTATTTTTCTTAATACATAAATTATTATGTAATATAAAGAAATTAAGTATTAAGTACATATGTAGAAAAAAAGTGTAATAAGGGTTTGTTTACTAAATTAAGCATACACCATAATTAGTCAAACACAAGCCTAACTAATTATGATTTTAACTCCATTGATCTCAAAATATTGATTTTTAATAATAATTAAGCTTGATGGCTAAATCCCAAAACAACATGGTATATATTTGCAAATACATACCAAGAAGTTAAGTGTTGCAACTCTTAACTCACTAATTTATTATTCATTTGGTTTTTAATAATAGGATATAAGCATCCATAGTACTGTTGTTTATACATTCTGTCGATATTACACACACACATAATATTTAAAACACAAAAAAACACTGAAATATTTTCTGAGCACTCCTTACTTCGTCAATTACTGAAGAGTATAATTTAAAATAATGTTTAACAGGGTAGCCAACTATGAAATTTGAAATTGTATGTTATATTTACAGTATTTACTCTCATTAAAAATGTATTATTATTATTACACTAATACAGTTTATGAATTATATGTTGTAAAAGGAGATAAGGCTTTCTATTGGATCTGTGGAAGTTACGGGTTCCCTTTGGTGATCCACCAATGTACTAATCCTAATCTCCTTAATCCATTGCACTCCCTATATTAATCATGTTCACCGCGCCAGTTCCAATTATTTATGCTCTATTTTTATGTGGACACAATTTAAGATTACACTTTCATAACATCTGATATGAAAATAATGCCTATAGTATGCTATTTCTTATATGTAGTAGTAACTTTAAAAAAATTATAATAATCTCGACAACAAACAATCTAAAATGAAATCTTCATTTCATAAAACAAAAGAAAATATTAGAGCAATATAAATTGGACATGACTACATGAATCATGCATGTGAAAATAAATATTCCTTGGTTTTCTTTACTTTAAATAGTTGTTAACATTGTCTATGGGTATTATAGAAAGCATTACGAATAAAGTAAGTTCAAATATTATTGCTGGCAGGTGTAAAATGTATATAGTAAATCATGTCAGTTCATAGTTAACGTTGGATAATGGCCGAGATTTGAGTGTAAAGGTTTATATTCTGAGTGATGTTTTTTGTAAAACAGTCATAAAAAATGCTAATGTTTGGTAATGATTGTTGTATGTTGAGCAATCAGTTTTATAGTGAATTGGATTTATATCTTATCTAAGACTTTTTATCTGGCCTAAGTCCTAAGATACTTAGGTAATCTGTATTCTTAAATGACCCACCATTTATTTTGTATTGTTAAGAAAACTTTAAATTGTTTTATCTTGTTTTTAACATTCTTTTATAAAATCTAATAATATTTTGATAAAATATAGCTGTCTTACTAAAACAGTTTAAGGTAACTCTTTGTTTAGACATTTAAAATCAATTATGGTTGAATAAACTGAAAATTAGATTTTTAAACTTCACCTTTGTGATTATCATATTTAGGAATGGTACTGTACAGATATGTATCTCAATTTCACATAAAAATGTTTAGCGTTTTCAGAAAAAAAACTTTAGATTTAACCTGTTAAAAAGTAAATCGAGAAATTTTAACAGTAAATTGAGAAATTTGTGCTTGAATAAAACAAAATACAAAACAATAAATTAATCTTTTCTCACTAAAGAAATCCAGATGATATTAATGTTTCCTTTCAAACTCTCGGTGTTTGAAATGTCCATACCACTATTATTCACTCATATTTATAAAATTAAAGTGTCAAAAAACTGTTTAATTCCAAAGAAAGAATAAAGTCCTTATACATAATGTAATAAATTCTATAATAAATTTCTAAACAAAATGTTTTTAGACTTAATAAAATTATGGGTTTAAAATATGTTCCTTCATAACAGATGAATAGTAAATAAAGAGAAGGTTGTTAGCCAGAAGAAGAAATGGAAGAAATGAAATATGAAGGAGTCAGTGCATGTCTTTGTGTATATATTAAATGTAAAATTTGTGTGACAAAAGTCAATGAAGAGTTGAGAACTGTGAGATAGCTTTCAATCAGAGTTTGTTACCAATTGCCATGATGATGTCAACATTATAAATATTTGATCATCCTTGAGTATGAACTGGGAGCCTCTCACTCATCAATTAAGAATGCTAGCCAGGGACATATATATTAAATATACTATTGAATATCAAGTGGTACAATTACATATAACTAGTACTTCAATAGTTAATCTTTAATAATTATTGTATAATAGATTGTTTTTTATTTTATACACAGCTGTTTGGTGTTAGTGTTCATATGGCTCTTAACCAACAAAAGGTAGACCTACCAACATATTTAACCCTCTATACTCCAGCGTTGGACTGGATTCTGCAAGCAGTAGCACATAATGCTCCTGAAAGCCTTTTACTTGAGATATTAGGCAAATGTAAAATGAAAAAAAATAGGTAATATTATATGTATTGTATAAAAATGGTTATTTTAACTATCAAGTTTTAGAATTTAAAAGCAAATGATATGGTAATGAGTGTGAATAAAAACAACTTTACATGTTTATACAGAAATAATCTAACAAAAATGAAAAAGATGGTTGTTTTTACGATATGTGTTCTTGGAACCCAACCTAATATATTATAATTTAATATTTTGATTATAAGAAAAGGTTTTGTTTAATAGTTTTTAAAGTAAACATTAGTAAACGGAAGATATGTAAAACTAAATGTGTTACAATATCTATATTCTGTACCACATATTTTGTATAATTTATGAAATATATACGGTTATAGTCAATTGTATTGTTTAATTTTATAATAAAGGCTTTAAAGAAATTTATATTTACATTGGAGTCTGCATAAAGGAATCTAAAAATGGCCGTTATTTCCTGTCTATGTTTCCTACTTGATATAATTAAAGAAATGTTTGTAGGGTTGATTGCCCAAAACTTACTGCAATTAAGTTTTCTTTTTTTTTTTTTTAATTGAAAAAACATTAATAAAATATGGCAAAAATACAAAAGTCAAAAAAAGTTTCTTGCTTGACAATAATTGTTCCCAATGTGAAATAAATTAAAATAATATTACACCGATTATGAGTACAATTTTGTTTTCTTCAGTCAATCAGTGCCGTATCAAAATCCAAGCAATCAACACTCATTATACATAATGATTTAATACTATGATACATAATACTATAAAATATAAATAATAAATACATGATTTTCTAGTCCCATTACATATATGGGAGAAAAAATGTGTGTTAATTATTAAAAGTTTTTAAAGCGATATGCTGTAAACAAGTTCAAGTCCAACTAGACCCCCCACTATCTCACGTAATAGGGTTGCTATTTCACTGAGAGAACACTGGTGTCTTTCATTTGTGAAGTGTCACATTCCCACATATGTGCATATGTTTGATGCTTTATTTAAATATTTTTTATTTCAATTTTTAAAAGAAAGCAATTTAATTATGAGAATAAAAAGTTTCGTATGAGAATACGAAGAAGGGAGAACATTTATATTTTTCCATGATCTAAATAGTTATTTATATGTTTCTCTATCAGGCAAACAAATTAAATTCTGTTTGGTGTTCACAACGCACATGCATCCTATCTCTCAGACAATGATAGCAGTAGATCATAAAACTATTTTATATATTCCACAACAAGACAACAGAAACAATAGATTTTATATTACTTTGTTTTGTTTATTATGAAGCTATTTCCTGCAGTTCTTAATTGGTAAATTCCCTTAGGAATTTCCAGAACTATTCGGAATGAATTTTCTTGTTGCTTCTAAGCATAGTGGAGACACTCATGTAGTTGTGTTAAGTTAGAAATCACTAATTGGCAATTAATCTTAATGTTTAATGATATTTTACCTGAGTATACAATTAATTGATTTAAGTTATCTTTATTTTATTCATCCTTATACAAACACTGTGCTTAGTTTGAAGGCACTTTGAGCACTAATCGTATTGTTAAATGATAGTTTAACTAAGTACAATTGAGTTAGTTTGACACTTATATGCACTTATTACAATAATTATATCTGCTGGGATCTACATAATTAATTTGAGTACAATCTTCTGCCAATCCTAGCGTTTTCTTATGATTTGTATTTGTAGAAGCGTTTGTGACTTCCTCCATCATTGAGACATAATTTAGTACTCCAAAAGAGTACTAAATTATGTCTTGAAAGTGAAGGAAGTCCAAAACGGATCAACAAATATAAATAATAAGAAAATGCTAGGATTGACAAAAGATTGTACTCAAATTAACTTTAATAAATGGTAACATTTATTAATTATCTTTCTTTACTTCATTTTACAAACACTGTGTAATAATTTAAGACTAAGTTTGCAGGTATTTTATGAACACTAATCATTTATAATCCCAATCGGTAAGCTCTGAATCATCTTATTAAATATATATTTATAAATATGTTACTTACGTCGTCTCATACACACTGATTATTGTCTCCAACCGGTTTCACTGCTTCAATTAGTCAGCATCATCAGGGTTTATCTGCTACTGCTTTGTCATTAACATAAAAACACTACACAACACACATTACAGACACACATGCATACATTTTATGGCGCCAATGTCATTTCTCATCTCCTCCATTTGTGCTTCATAAAGTCTCCTTCTATTACCTCAAAGAGGTTGACTCACTTGTCTGCTCGACCAGCAGACAGCTTGTGTGTCTTGGTATGGAAATAATTGCTCATTCAATAAGTGTTTACTGAAATGTCCAGTAATAAAGGCAACAACCTGTTGTAGTTGTTTTTTATCTAGCCTAACCAAGATGCATTGAACTCCTGATGAGGTATTTATTGATTTCATGCCTATAGACTTCCCATCAATTATGCTATTGTTAATCTCTTGTTCATTTATTTATTGCATTGTTGGACATTGACCAGTTGTAATATGCAAGCTCGGGTCTCATGTAAAAAGTTAATGCATGGCAAGGATATCCTTGTTTGGAAAAGATATCAATATGTTTGGCAAAGATATCAATACGGCCTTCTCGTTTTTTTTTTATAACCTTATGAACAGGCATCCATCTCATTTCACTTTATTTAGACCGAGCAAAGTTATCCTTATAGTCTTCAATCCTATGTGAACATAAGTTAAGAAGATAACTACTATCTCGGACATCTTCACCAAACCCTTACAAAGGAATGTGATTGAGTCATCCAACTGGCCAGTATTAAGTTACTATGCATGGTTTATCATCAGATTAGGCCTAACCGGAAATTTTCTACTGCCATAAATTGCCAACGAAGAGTTACTACACAGCCTCCAAGTAACTGCAAAACTAATTTTAGTTTTAATTGTTAACCAATATTTAAATAATTTATCAAATAAATCTTAATTACAAATTCTCACAAATAGAATGTTTATTCATTAAAACGTGTTTCAACGACAAAGTCACCACTTTCAATAATGCATATTATAGTTATTATAGCTCATGCATCACTGAAGATGCAGACTTTGTCATTGAAGCTTGCTTGAATAAATAAATATACTGTTTGTATTAAAGCTTTATTTTATCAGGTATACCATCTCACAAGTCAAGCTCAATATTTATTTATATCTAAATGATAGGTTAAATCATTGAAATATTTTATTATTTTCAGTTTCAAAAGTAAATAAAGTTAAACTGATAAATTACATATATTTTAGTGATTAATTGAATTGTTAATCCCAAATCTGTACAGTATTGTCTGAACATACATTTAAATGTTAATAATTTACAATAAATTGTTTGGAAGAAATTTTGTACAAACAGTTGCATTAATATTTTCTAAACAATTAACTGAGCGAACATTTTAATTTGTTTACAGCTCTTTACTCCTTAATGCAATCATGTCTGCTTTTAAACCAGCTTATATTGCATCAAGAGCCCTTCACTTCATTGAATTAATTTCAGCATGCACCGAAGAAGGTAATAAGTTCATATTTATTTATTATTCGTGTTATTTTAATAAGAAAACTATGGATATTTTAGGATCTAATATTATTTTTTTTAAATACTATCTTTTCACATCTATCTTTCATTTAGTTTATTTAGTTCTTCAGAAATTCATTTATGTTATTAGTTTTTTTTATACCGAAATAATTTTGTAAATTCTGTTATTTTATAAGCTATACTCTGTTTAAATTGAATACATATCTATTGTATTTGCCAGGTTATGTTGTCAAGGATTGGTTATGGATTTATTAAATCATTTTGTAGGAGATCTTTTACAATAGGTTTAGACTCATTACTAAATATGTACATTTGATCAACACTTAACAAACATTCAAGAGTACTGTTAAACCCCAGAGGCAGTTAGTTAGTTATAGAGGGGTCCGAGGATGTTCAACTTCCTGTCACTGCGACCGAAATTCCCCAGAGACATCTTATGTCTTCGCCTTTCAAATCTAGTTGTATAAAATCACACCTAATATCAGAACTTTAATATTCAGATAATAGTAAGTAAGATTTGTCATTTAATAGGATTACATACTCTCATATAGTTGTATGATTAATCATGCTGTATGGTTAATCATGGATTTCATAATGATGGTACACACACTTTTTTAAATTTTTTTTAGCATAATTATTTCATTTGAACAACATCAAATGTTCACTTGTAATCGGTGCTGATAATAAACGCCACTTGTACATTACATGATCACTCATATGCTCAAGTAAACAAATAAAGTTCAGATGTAATCTTAATGTTTAAGAAAAGTGAATGTGATATAATGGTACAAATTAATAGAAGCAAGTCTAATAAACAAATAGGGAATACATATAATCTCTTCCAAATTGAAAATTGGGTTGAAAAAATCTAAGAAATCATACAAATACTGGTAGGTTGTAAAATATATAAATTTGTAAAATTAGGCCATTATCAAATAATTAATAATCAGAAAGTTAGACTTTTTGAATTTTAATTGTAGCCAAGCCAGAGTATAGATTACGTGGTAAAATTTTGACCTATATTAAAAAAAGATTATGTAAAGTAAAAATTCGATATAAATTGTTTATTTGAATAATTAAAATTGTTACAAATCATTTTTGGAATTAAAAAATAGCTAAAAGGTTAAAACACTTAAAATAATTTCACGACACAACGAACTCGTTGCCTTGACAACGGATTCACCGGCCAATGAGAATGGACGACTCAAATCAGTGTAGTTGTAGCCGGCAAGCTTGAAGAAACCAGAGCGTCCTTTTTTGATTTTTGAAGAGTGCTGAGAGTAACGCCGAAAGAGCAAGATGTGTTTTATTGTGTGTGCGAGGAAGAATGAATTTCGCGGTCATACCGACAGAAGTTGAACGTAACAAGTACTAGTAAGGAAACACAAGTGAACAATTTGACTAAATTATTTTCATAACAAATTAAAATTTATATTACATGTACTTTTCTTTTGTATAAACAAATTTGCGTATAAAACAGGATTTCTTGGCCAGCACGAGCTCCCCTTCCCCGAGATAGTGTAATTTTGAAATAAAGAAACTTTCTGACATAAATCATTCAAAATTTGTATCATTAATCAATATAAAAGACAATCTAATTTGATATTTAACTTAGTTAACCTAAAACTACTTACATAGCAAAGAGATATTGTTATAGTGAACGTACAATTTCCTCACTGAAATGTAACTACTTACATTCACTCATAGTAGGACTCACTTGTACACAATCAATATCATTCATACACTCCTCTATTATTAATTGATTATGAAATGACAAAATAAAAACAAATTTCTTCTTCAATTAAATGGTTCCGAAATATTTTCAAAACATATTTATTTCCAGCACATACTTTAATAACTTCAGGCAAACATACTGAAGGCATACATACTTCAGGCATAAAAACTGATAGGTTAGGTTTTGGTACTACAACGGAAATTCGTTGTATGGGGTTATATTTTGGTTAAAAAAGAAAAATATCAAAAAATAATCCCAATGCAAGGTTTGGATGTTTTGTAGAACTTTTTACTGCTTATAGCCGGTCGGTGAGATTGAACTATGAAAGGGTCCAAGGTCAAATCTTACCGACTTGTTCTAACGGTAAATTCCTATGTCGGCGGATTTTGAATTGAAAAATCATTTTTTATGAATTTTGAAAATGTGAAATAATAATGTATAAGGATATGTAGTTGTAATACAAGTCGTATGCAATGCATATCTAGTACTGTTATTTCATATTAACTAACAGACGTTACGGCATATTTAAATGAAGAATTTAAAATTTTTCAAAATTAATAAAAATTAACAAACCTTGATATTTTTGAAAATAAAATGTAATTTTAAGATGAAAGTATTCTTGATAAAATTTGGAAAAAATTGATATTTAAAAAGTTAGCAGAAAAGGTTAAGTATAAAAGCTAATAAAAGTAAATAAAAATAAATTTTGAAAAAAGGATTGTATAGAAGTAATTAAATAAATAAAGTTATACTATAATTAATGATTAAAAATATAAATTTGAGTAAAACAAAAGAGTTATGGTTTTTACGCTATATTATGAAAAGGAAAAAAGATAAGAAGTGGAAATTTTGCAAAAAGAGTTTAAAACCTAATATCTAAAGATTGTGTAAATTTCAGGAAAATCAGTTAATAAATAAACCCCAAACCCAAAGGTGTGAAAATATGCACGGGATTACATCACTACCAGAAGTCGTAGAATTGTGTTATCACGGCTAGTGCGTTTAGATTACGAAATAAACAAAGTTACAAAGTTTGAAAGAAAAAACTTTAAAGGTGTAAGAATTAAAAACTGGAAATTACGCAAATTCTTACGTAAGCTATTGAAGACGAATGAATAGTCCGAGAAATGTCATTCGAAGTGCGGGAAATTGCCGCGGTCGAGAGCTACAATACACCGGTTACGAAAAAACGCAAAAACTGTTAGGAAAAGTGTTATAGACAATTAAAAGGAAAACAATGAAGATTTTTTCATCAGCCAGTTGCAAGTTGCAGGGTTTAAATGTTCAAGGATAAGTGACGTAGTTAGAGGCGGAGTTAGGATACCAACTTACAGCAAAAATAAATTAAAGGATTAATTAGAACAAAGTGATTAAAAAGGACAATTTAAAAACAGTAAACATAACAAATAAATTAATAATAAATAACAGAACCACCTACACCAAAAATAATCAAGAAATTGCATAGAAATACATCATAAATGGAACTATCGTATCGGTCCAGTGAGGGAAAAAAATTGGTATCGATATACGATAGTTTTTGGCTATAAAAAGAGCCGCACAAATCTCATAGAGGTCTCTCTTAAAAAATTGGTGGAAACAGTTGCTAGGGGTGATTATGCCCGACAGGTCTCTCATGAAAAATTAGTTGAACAAGTGTAAGGGGTGATTATGCCCGAACGTCTCTTTTAAAAAATAGTTTGAAGAAGTTTAAGTGTTACAATGCCAACGTATTAAAACAGCGTCAGCGAGAGCGATAGAAGGGAATAGATTCGAACAACCAGCCAGCCTTCTGAACTCCATGGAGAAACTATAAGACAACTTTAATCGAAATTCAACCAACCAGACACCAGAGGACCATCAGCATCTCAGGACTCAGGATCGACAACACGGCGGACAAGGTCTGAGAAAATCCAAATTTCCTTTTTTAAAGGGCAAAATTGGCCCGATTTTAGAGTCTCACTGATTTTCCTGAGATAATTTTTTTTTTGTGTGTAATTAAATGAATATATTAAATAAAATGTCAAAATCATGTGTGAATAAAAATCTTTTCAATAAATAAATTTAATAAATAAATAATTTAAATTCAGAAATAATAGAAATTTTTGTCTTCTATATATCAATTGTAAGAAATTCATAAGTAATTGCCTTCTGCTCAAAAGAGAAATATTTAGTTATTATCCATTAGTTTTATTAGAGAAATTGTTTGATTTTATTTTGTTGACTTGTGTCAAGTTTATTATTTCAGTTGTTTTATTTCAGTTAATTAAAAGAATTAAATTTTTCATTTTTCCACTAAATCTGTGTTTTATTTAGAATTGGTCACACATATATATGCTATATTTTCAGGTTTGTGATTATAAAAAAGGGTAAAATATATTGTATCAAAAAGGTATTCCTAAGGACACACCAGCGAGATTAAAATTCAAAAGTAAAGTAAATTCGTGTTCTCCCTGAGAAATAGGGTAATCATAAATACAGTTTCTGGAAGTCGTAAATAAAAAGGGGGGTACCGGTAATTTGGGGCAACTCAAATTATCGAAGAAGTTATTCAATCCAGGCCAGCAAGATAGTAAGCCAAAAACTTCCAGTGGATTGGATAATTTATTCTTTTTGTCACGCGAGAACGAATCCTGTAGGCTAAAAATCTCAGGATTCGAGACTGTTACGTATTAATTAAGATAGGGGGCGTAATTAGTCTGACTCTAAAAAAGATAGAGTTTTTTCGTTGTAGTACATTAACATGAAATTTATTTTGTGGATCTCTAGATCTCGCTGCCAAATACCACTTCAATTGATAAATAAAATTCATCAAATAGAAGGGAAATCCTTGTTCATAAAAAAAAAAAAAATAAAATCTAATTTAAAAAAATATATTTTGTAATAGTAAATTATCTGGTTCTTTTGAATTTTATGTTAACAGATTTCTGCAGATATATATAACTTGTAAGAATGTATAAAAGTGTTTTTTTTCCGAATTAAACCACTTGTGTAAACATATAACTCGAACACGGAACTGCATGTATTTCATTTTAGTAAGTTAAATCTGAATATTTTTTGTTTGTGGTTTCATGCAAATTGAAAGTGTATTTCTTTGGCTTGTTTTGTCATAATTATAGCCCACTACACATTCAAATTTAATAACTTCCTTCAAAGGCCATGAGAGGTGGTGCAGTGTAAGGAAATTGTATACCCATATTAAGGGTTTGTTCCTACAATATTAAGGGAGGACAATTCAACATAAACTTGTAAATGTATCTTTGTCCACTGGTTTTCTATAAAATTCCCCTCGGGACTAACTTATAGTGAATACAGGTGTAGTAAACACGGCAATTCCTAGATATTATGTAGACACCTTATCTGCAAATGACTTAACAACCTTTTCTCATCATCTCTGTTGAATCATTTGCAGACTTCATATTTTTCTTCATACTACCAACATCCTCTGCATTCAACCAAAAAGTTTCATTTTTGAACTATAGGTTCATTTTGTTTAGACAGATATTTGAGATCCCTCATACTCCAACTACATGCCAGACTACTATAACATGGCTACTTAATCAAGTGACGACAAACACTCGCTTTGCAGTCAAAACTGGGTGCCATTTTGCTCATCCGCTACTAACACTTGATGGACACACAAAGAAACTTCAAAAATGTTGGCTATACATGAGCTATGACACACAAGAGAGAGAGAAAAAGACACGATCTACGAGTGCCCAGGTTGCAATGACCATTATATATATATATTTATTTATATGTATGTTTCTTAGTAGGGTCGCCTCCATTAGAATTCAATGATTAAATTGGTGTGTTTAATTATGAGAAATATAATATTGTTCAGATGTTTATATTTCAGGCAAAATGAAATACCAGGATATTAAAATAGGTATTTCCAAAGAGATCTGTAGTTTGTTTTTGACTAGAAAAGTACACTTTCCTAGATCCCATGATCCTGAAAATTTAAAATACAAGTGTCTATGCTTATTCATAGAATGGTGCCCATTAAACTATAAAATACTTAGTGCTTTGTTTTTTTATTATTTTCTAAACCACGAATACAGAAAGGTTACAATACATGGACAGAGACTACACCTATTGAATTTATGACATATCTTATTGTTATTATTATAAATATATTGATGTCTACAGGTTTCCCACAATATTTGCTGTTTCGAAGTTTAGGCTTATGTCTAAGTGTGAGTGAACCACCATCCCCTCTTCAAATATTGAACGAAGTTTGGAATTATGTGAGTAAATTAGAAAATCCTGCTCACTACATTGCTTGTGCTGAAGTATGGCTACAATTCACAGTCACACATTTTACTGTAAGTATGTTAGTATGTTAGTTTATAAAATAGAATAAATTAAGTTGCATTTTTTATGTGTTTTAAAATTATATTAAAAAAATGTCAGCAATATTTATAAAATGTTGAAACTTGTTTAACCTGTAATTTATTAATTAGCTAATTATCAGTTTTATAGGAATTTCATTACTTGGTAAATAAGTTGTTAACCTAATTTAAGACAACTTAGAAATTAATTCAATTTTAAATTTAAATGTAGTTATTTTTAAAGGTTAGGTAGGCTACTAACAGCATGCAATCCAAAGTTGTAGTTCAGTAGAGCATTAGACTGAACTTTACAATAATAATTGTTTAGTTTACTCTACCTGTAAATGTATTTGTCATTGATCCTTATTGACATTTTTGTGGCTTTGAAAGAAAGTGAATGCAGTTTTAATCAGCAAGCATACAATTGCGTGAACTATATGAGAGTTTATTAATAGTTTGAAGTGAGTTACCAAGTTATATGATTCAATTACATATCTTGCAGATTTTTGCAAGCCCTGTTACTTTTCTTTACTAATCAAACATTCATTAATACTTTATTCCTTTTTTAAATTCGTTAATTGGTAAATCATATTAGTAATATCATTTATTCTTACATTTTCCATCATTTGTTTGTAAATAAAAACAATACACAAATTTTTGAGGAGGAGTGTATTGTTTCCTTATTTTAAATAAATATCTTCAATTTTATTATGTATTATCTAAAACTTTTCACATTTCAGTTTGTGATTTCAGACCAAATTTATTCAGCTTATCTAATATAGACCTAGGTTCTAAGCTTATGTTTCCCTATAATTTCTATCTATATAAGTAACTATTATCACTTGATTACAAAAGTTTATCTTCAAAACTTTGTGTTTTTAATACAAAAATGATGGTAAAAGTCTGAATAAACAATAAGCAACATTATACAGTATCATTCCATTCTATATTTCCTGCTTATGATTTTACAAGCGAACAAACAATTATTCAATAGTATTAGCAGATCTTAACTTTAACTCTTTTGAAACATCGAATCAATTAAGAGTTTAGTTGGAAGTGAAAAATAGGTTAAGATTGAAAAGTGATTGTTGTAACTTTTTATTACTTTTATATTTTAATTTATTATTTAAATTTGAATTTTGTTAGGCACCAGTCTGCAAGAACAAACACTTTTTAATAACTACAAAAAACCCGGGATTGTATGTTCTAAAGGAAATTGTACTTAAAATTATGAATCAACTCAGGTGCAATTAATTACCTCATATAATTCATTATTCATGGTAGGTTCTCACCTACCGAACAAGATATCAACATTAAATATGAGTTGTTTAAATAGTTAAAAAAGGTGAGAGGCTTATCAAGTTGTGTAGATTCATAAGCAGAATGAGTTGTTTAAATAGTTGAATCGTCTGTAATGATAACAGGTTGAATCATGATGTTCTGAGGGTTCGTGTATGTTTATATATGTTTTTAACTCATGGGCCATATTATAAACAGTGAATGTAGGCTATATTTAAGTTTTGAAATGACTCCGAGCCAGTCAGAAATGGGGTTTAGATTTAGGGGAAATTTGGGATTCTGGGTCACTGTAGAAAGTTATATTTAAAAACTTGGGAATTGTGTTAGATATTAGTTTGTGTTACTGGTCTAGCTGTGTAATGTGTTCTTGCCTTACAAGAGTTTCTCTGGCATGTGTGGTTTATTTAGTCAGATAGAGTCTTATCTGCTCAGCGGACCTAGAGTCTGTATACTCTTATAAGTTGAGTGAAATATGTTCAGGTGCACTAGTTCCATGTCAGGTGTTATCTTATTAATAATCATGAGCACACATTTGTTTTTTAACTAATTTAGCATGATTTGATGTCAATACTCTACAATAATTTACTATGGAATTATTACGATGGTACTAAATTATCAATATCATGTTTTGATAATTCTCAACATTTTGATATTTATGTTTATGTTTTTATTGTGTTGAATGTCTCTTGAGTTTTCTGCTGATGTTATTGAGAAATCAAGTGAAATCCATATGAACTATTTGTTAATAGTAATTATTCTCTATAAAAAGATTTATCAAAAGAATATGCCCTTTCAATGTGATAATGATATAATTTATTTCAGCCATGGACAAACTACATTTTGTATGGCCATAGTTACATTTTCAACTTGATTAGTAGTATACATTGAAAATACAGTAACAAAATAATAATATTGCATAATAAATTACCCAAAAGAGATTAAACAAAACAAAATTCTACAATGAACAAATAATGATAAATTAACTCAAATACAGTAACCAAAACATGGACAATGCAAGGACTGCATTACCAAATAGTGGTCAATAATTAGTCAATAGACATTAAACAAAATACAAAACAATACAACAACAAAATTTTAGTAATTAATTAAAATACTATAATGAAAAAAGCGATTGACAAAGTGTAAACAATTACTCAACAAAACTATGCACAATATGAAAAATATATTAAATTTTATATTTAATATTTTTCATTTCTTTGAATATTAGGCTGAGTTATTTGAACAATAAAACTAATGTACAAAACAAAAAGATATATATGCCCTTTTCATTGAATGTTTAAGATTAACAATGAAATGATACATTTGGCTCAATTAATTTGAACAATAGAACTAATGCACAAACTAACTTTGCAGAGCCGTGAGGTGAACACATTTTTGGGAGATGTAATTCGTCACATGAGTCCAGGTAGAACATTCGAGCAATACTACACTCAGCTTCAAAACATAGTCGATAAAGTCCTCAACCATACTCAGGATTTTGAATCCCTGTTCACTATGGTAACTAAGAATAATTTTAAGTTTTTAGCAAATTTGTTATAGATATTTTAGTTATTGTGATCTCTTTCATTGAAACACTAATGCTTATGAAAGAATTAACTGAAAAAAATCACATAATTGTGCAAACCTTTTATTTTGGAGTTTTTCCACGCATTACTTTGCATTGGAAAGTTATGTGAATTTTACCAGTTTTTGTGATTAAACTGTGTGTATTTTAGTTCATACAATACAAATATTGTACACAAATTATAAACCATTGTGTAGTTTATAGTAAAAATTAAATTGTGCTCATCTTTTATGATTCAGTTTGTCTTCCCTAACTAACTAGCATTTAACGAATGATTGGTTATAACAAAAGCTTTATTTTTCTTTCATATACACAAAAGTTAAGTTGAAATTATGAAACATTGTTGACAGTTTTATTCCGTCTCCGTGTGTTATATATCTGATTTCTATCATTCTCTAATCTGTCGGTTCACAGCAATCATATTTCACCATTCTTATCCTGGTATCATGGGATCTGAAATAGTAACGTACACATCAACTAAGTTGATAGTTCCCAACTATCATGTTTTTCAACCGTTTTACATTCATTCGAATAAAAACATTTCTTTTAAACCTAATTTTTTTAAACAACATATAAAAAAAAATCGTTTAAATCTAGACACGATAGCAGTTCCTCTGTAGATCACCAAACCTAACTGAGACTTTCTGAAAAGGAACAACATTAACCAAAATCAGTTAACCATTGTGACTGTTGTGAGAGCTGAATTATTTTGAATTAAAAATAGGCAAATACATTTTACGAGCTTTTGGAAATTGACAGGTTATCCCACTGTACTTTGGATTATCCATACTCACTTTTTCATATTAAAAATTTAAAACATTTAGAAAATAATTATTTACAAACAATCTAAATATTACTTTATATATTTTTGTTGTGAAGAATAAAATATTAACTATAATTTTCAGATTTTTTATACAAATTAATTTAAAGATTATTACCCCCGCCGGGGGGTGCAGACTAGCTGTACCTAATAAGAGGGGGTTGGCATCCCTCATGGTCCCTAGTCAAACACTCACAATATATAGACTATCATCCATATAAACATACACTCATTTCATCTACATATATTTTCTTACTTTCACCTTTACTTAGGGTTTTATCGCGGGGGTGCAGACTATCTGCACCGATTGAGAGGGGTGCATCCCTCATGGAACCGAGCTATACAGGAGTGGTACAATAAAACATCTTCTCTGAATATACACACACATACAACACCCATGTATATTTTACAATTCGTAGAGGCTGTTACACTACACGATTCACGGGGGTACATAAATACTCTACATTCTCATATAGGGATTAGTTTTTGACCGTGCAGAGCTGTAGTGCATCTGGGAGTGTTTACCAGACCAAAGCGTGACAACCTTTGAATCTGGTAAGCTGATGTGAGCTTGCTCTGCTGATGACGTATGTGCGGTTTCTGTTCAGTATGCTTGCCAATCAGATTAAGAAATTAATTGCAGTCCAAAGCTGTACATCATTTTAACATCCCATCTTCTTCTAAAGTCGACCTTCTTGATATACAGTCACAATCAGTGTCTTTTTTCATAAAATCAACATCCTCTTTAAAGTTCAAAACAAAAATAATAACAAATAAAACACAATTTTTCTTTTGTAAATTCTATAATTTATTTGGTCTAGCCGACCATGGTTTTGCCAGTTGCGGCATTGACGAGGCTCTTACAAGACTAAATACAATACACACAAGAACTATTATAAAAGGTTGAGAAAGGCAGGAAATTCCTGTTAGCAAACAAAGCACAAAGACCCGGGGGAAAAGCCCCCACAGGTCATTCACACAGGTATTAACCAACCTTGAATAGAGGTTGAAGTAAAGGAGAAAATGACAAAAATTCCATTTGGTCATTTAAAACTAGATTAGCATCATTACACAAAATTTTTTTAATTTCTAAAATTTCCAAAACATTTAATTTTCTACTTTTTACGTTCACATGTAGAATTTCAAAATTAATATTAGTATAAAAATCTGTCAGTGCATGATTTTTTAAAAGGTTAGAAAAACTAGAATCATTATAACCTAACCGCCAACTCCTTTCACGCTCACCTAACCTACACTTAAAACTATGGCCTGTTTGGCCAACATAAGCAGCATTACAAATACTACATGTCAGTTTGTACACACCACTTTTTTGCATTTTTTCTATTTTATCTTTGGAATTTACTAACATCTTTCCTAAATTTTGTTTACAATAATAAGCTGGTTTACAGTGTTTTTTCTTTTTAAAACTTTACCAACTGCATGGCTAACTTTACCAAAATAATTAATTCTACGCCACTTTTGTGTGGAATTATTAGAATTGACTATTGGGAAAATAAAGGATTTAGCATTATTTTTTAATTTTCTTTTTAACATTTTATCAATGAGATTAACCTCATAACCATTATTAATGGCTATTTATTTGATACATACAAGCTCAGCACAAAAATCATCATTAGACATAGGAATATTAATGAGGCAATACAACATACTATGGAAAGCAGCTAATTTATGATTATAAGGATGTTGTGATGTAACATGTATAATGTTGTCACTAAACGTAGGTTTCCTAAAAATGCTGAAATTATGCCTACCATCAATGATTTTAATTGTAAGATCTAAAAAAATAATTTGATTATTATGTCCTACTTCCATGGTAAATTGTATCGCCGAGGTAATAGAATTTAAATGATTTAAAAAACACTCAAGTTGGCGGTCAGTACCTTCAAATAAACATAAAACATCATCTACATATCTATACCAATAATTAATACAATGCTTAAACTTGTTATTACTATCAAAAACTGTAGATTCAAAAGTATCCATAAAAATCTCAGCTAACAATGGAGATAACGGAGATCCCATTGCCAATTCATCAACTTGTGCAAAAAACTTATTTTGAAATTGAAAATAATTTTGTTTGATACATACTTTAATTATATTCATCAATTCTATAGACATACAAGGATCAACTTTAGCTCGATCTAACAAAGATTGCACACCAGTCAAACAGTCTTTGACCGGAATACTAGTAAATAAACTTTTTACATCAAATGACACAATTTTGGCGATAAGGGGGGCTTTAACATCTTTAATCTTATCCACCAATTCCAAAGAATGTTTTAAACCAAATTTAGGTTGGAACCTAGAAATGTTTTTTAGAAATGGGTTGGCAAATTTAGCTACATTATATGAAGGTGACTGTACAAAGAAAACTACAGGGCGGATGGGAATATCCGGTTTGTGTAGTTTCATAAGGCCATATAATCTAAGAGCCAGACTATTCATCACAGGTAAAGTTTTAACATGAGCCTGACTAAAACTTTTGTGTAATGATGCTAATCTAGTTTTAAATGACCAAACGGAATTTTTGTAATTTTCTCCTTTACTTCAACCTCTATTCAAGGTTGGTTAATACCTGTGTGAATGACCTGTGGGGGCTTTTCCCCCGGGTCTTTGTGCTTTGTTTGCTAACGGAAATTTCCTGCCTTTCTCAACCTTTTATAATAGTTCTTGTGTGTATTGTATTTAGTCTTGTAAGAGCCTCGTCAATGCCGTAACTGGCAAAACCATGGTCGGCTAGACCAAATAAATTATAGAATTTACAAAAGAAAAATTGTGTTTTATTTGTTAAAATGGAATTCTATCAAGTACCGTCGGTCATCAGTGTAAACAACAAAAATAATAGAGACAAGTTCATTACTCCACTGGTTGTAACTGCTAAGATTTTACAAAATAGAAATAAGTCTGGTGCGGGTTCTTCTAAACCCCTCCTAAAATCACCTCAGGCGTCTACCAAGCCTTCAACACCTGACGTTCCAGTTGTTGATGTTGCTATGAAGCTTGACCCTGAAAATTCAAAAATTAAAACTAAAATTAAACCACCTAATGTTATTCCAAGCCAGGCAGGTCGAAAGAATAATACAGGTTCATGCCCATTTTAATTGTTAATTGTTAACGAATCCATTATTTATATTTTTATCATAAAATATAGCCAGGAACTTACACTTGAATAGTGTGATATAATGGAACATTAACGGCGTGAGAAGTCACATCGAAGATCTTAATGTTCTTGTACGTGATACATCCCCTTTAGTCATTTGCCTGCAAGAGACTCACCTCCATCAAGCCCACTCCTTTATAGTGAGGGGGTTTTCAGTTTTTCGAAATGACTACGTTACACATCCCATAATCCCAATTGTTAAAAAAACAAAAACAAAAACAAAGATGATATCAGTTAACGGCTTTAATCCATACTTTAGGACTCAAAATGTGATATCTAGTATTCATCATTAGTGTACTTTTCATTTGTACACAACTGAAACACAATAACTAAGTTATTTAATGACAAGTTTTGTTTTCTTAAAAAGCCAAATGCCCTATAGTTTATACCCACTATAATCTGTATGCAGTTAATACTGGACATACAAAATATTAGATTAGACATGAAACAAAGATTATGTTATAACTACAAAGACAGATATTTAGTTATTATGTTACATGTGTTTCACAAGGTGTAAAGTTGAACAAAATTAAACAAGAAGGAACAAAGACATTACGACATATTTGTGTAGCAATGGTGAATTTCTGTAGCCTATCTTACCGGGATGATTTTCTTTACTAAGGTGTTTAGAATTACAGAAAATACATGCTTACAATTTTGTAATATTGAAACTTTTCTGAGGAATCTGTTGAGTTTCTTAACCTCTCCCTATTCCTCACAACTGTCACTTGTATTGCAATGACATACAACAAGAATAGATAGACACTGTTGTTAGGAATTAGGATAGTTTTAGTTCAAAATAGAGTCTAAGTTCTTTTTTTTAAAACCAGAATGAAAACAATTATTGTGATAGACCTGGAAAATAATGAAATTGCTTACCTTGCAAGCAAGGCAGACGTCATTGATGATTCAATGATATATAAACCCTTGGGTGGGAGGGAACTTGGTCAGTGGACTAAGATTGATCAAGTGGAGGTGCTGCAGAAATTCTTGAAGATAGCCAGACGGACTTGGCGTGTAAGAGCTTCCTAGGAGTATTGAGACTTTCGACGAGCTTCACAAGAATGCATCAGGGTGAGCAAACTTCATGTATTAAGAAACTTGTAATTATTTTAGAGTCAGATAATTAAACAATAACGTAGAATCAGGTCTGTGAGTCACAACAATTAAAGTCATTCTGGATTAATACTAATAACAAGAATATTGTAGCATTGTAATAAGATAGGAGATGGTTATCTTGTCGATAATTGTTAATGAAGGTTAATTTAGTACTGAACCATTCTATTATATTGAAAATAAAGAACCCATTCCTAATAAAAGGAACCAGTCCTAACACTGTCTCTCTCACATAAATGGACCCCTGTTTTGTTTATGTCCATTTTTTTTTACACCTTGTTTATCTAAAATAATATTTTATGCTAAATATACAAATTGAAAGTATTCCTTTCTTTCTACAGACCTCATTCATACAAGTTAAATTCTAATATCGCATATATTTGAAGTATAGAGAAAGTTATGTGATGGGTAAAACAATCAATATCGACTTTTTGCGGATTATCCCTGAGCCCAAAAAATTGGATTTTCGAATGATGTCTCTATACAGTCAAAAAGAATGAAACGATTATAATCAAATTTGATGTGTAAACATATTTTGGCCATATCTCAGGATTTCTTTCTTTTTTTTTTTAAATTTTTTCAACATCTTAAAATTTGGGGTGGGTGCCATGACAAAAAATAAAATTATGATTTTGTAAAAATCAGTTCCACCATTTTCGTTCAAATATTATATAAATATGAATATTAATAACCCATATACTCGTGAAAAATCACAAGTAAAAAAAAAAAAATATTACAGTTCAGGAATCATTGGGAAAAAACATAAATACACCTTCACCACTGTCTTTAAAAACTTGATTTTAATCAAATAAGATTTACACCAAGGACATGTCTATAGCACAAGATAAGCAAGTTTAGGGTTATCTCTTTCCTTATCACATTCTATGGATCATGATCATAGTTTGTTCATGAGGCTATGGGATCTTTGCTATTCTGTTATATTGTGTGCTAATGAAAAGATTATCTTTTCATTACTGAATATTTATTTTGTCATTCTTTATTTATTATTACAGTTCTTTGAAAAACTTAGGAAGTTAAAATTTTTAAAACATTTTGTTTGGATTTAATGTGGAACAATGGAAATTAACTTCATTTCATATCAATTTATACATTCTGCATAAGTTGAATTATTATTAAATACTAATCTCTTATTTATTATAAATGTATTTTAAGGTTAAATTTTAACAATCCGAATTTTGTGTAACTAAAAGCGTCAAAACAAAAAGTTTGATGTACAATTTATAGAATCTAGATATAATTACAATAGCACTGTCATGAAATTAAAATATTAATGAGTAATTCCCATAACCACAATAATAATAACAGGAACAAAATCTAAAAAACAGTAATTGCAATAATAATCATTTAATAGTTTCTCTTGAACACCCTGATATACATTTCAATAATATGATTATCATCATCAGAGGATTCAGGCTAAACCAGAACTAACCATTTTGATCTAATCTAACAAAACGAATAACTACTATCCTCCCACTCCATAGATGAATCAACCTATTAGTTTAACGTTACATCAGAGTATTAAAGTAAATCATAGCTATTGAAATTATTGTGTTTTTAGTTTTTGTTTATGATACTGTAATTTGGGGAATTATCAATTAATATTGCAGAATGTAGTGAACTATGACAATTTTAAGTTGTTAATTTTATACTTTCTGTCGTTTCAATAAATATTTGTGTGCAATACATAAAATTTTAGAGAGAGGGAAGGCACAGCCACCCTTCAGCTTAAATTTTGCACTCAAACAATTCCTTCATTCTCTCCTGTTAATAATGTAAATTAAAGTTTTAATTTAATTTTCAGGACAAGTTTTTGCCTTTCTTGGACATGTTCCGCAATGAAGGAGTCAAAGTTTCAGTTTGTAAAAATATCATGTTAGCATTCTGTAGCCATGGCAGAACAGAACCGACCAATGATCCTGTGGTTATTGATGCCCTTATGTTCATCTGTCGTCTAATGCATGACTCGGTCAAGTAAGTTTTTTATCTAACTTTTACTATACAAAGAAAACTCATAATTCTAATTCTTGTTTCACCTTTTGTAAAAGAAGTCTGTTTTAATAAAACTACTAAATTGATTTCTCCAAAACTGGAATATGGGGAATGTTTGGTGAAATGGTCATTTTAGGATGAGAATTTATTTTAATAACAAGTGAGATTTTTAAATCAAAAAAAATTCAGAAAATGTGCCAAAACATTATTACATTTTAATAAAGTTGTTTTAATTTACATTTTAATTTATTATTAATTATATAAATTTCTTACCTACATAACCTATGAACTAATTTCTTGTTGTATTGGTTATGTTAATCAAACAAGATCAAACTAGAATTATGAAAAACTTGATATTTTCCCGCAAAGATTGTATTAAATTGTGCTTGGTCAGTGAGTTTGCCATTCCTAACCAGGGGATAGACTTTCATGATTTTTTCAGCCAATTAAATTTTGTTCATCAAAAGATGTACTTGCATTCACTGTAGAGTTTGTTACAATTGAATCTCAGGATAAGATATTGTCTTTATATGCCGTGGCTAGCTGTAGTACAGTTCAACAAAACAAATTACAGTAATACACCCTCTTAAAAAATAACTTTTCTAAAAGATTAATATCAACAAAAAACTTTGTAGTGATTTGTGGTGAAAAGATGGGGTGATGTGCAGATGATTTTACAATATAGATATGGACTTAGATTTAGGTTATTAATTTGATAAGCTATTAGAGTCTCTAAGATTTGATTCTGAAAATTTAGGTGTTTATACAAAAGGTGGGTAGATTTTAGTCTTTTGGTGGTTATAGATTCTGAGGTGTGTAGATCACTGGTGGATATTTGTGGATGGATATTCAAAATTGTTACTCACCAAGTTCTGAAGGTAGACATATTTTGATTACGAAATATTTATGATGTGAAGTTCTGTAAATTGACACTGTCCAGTGTCTTTAATAAGTGTTTTATGATTGTAGTCTGAAGCTGGTTATTTAGATTTAATCGTTTAATACAAATAAATGATCGCTAAAACTAAATTACCCAAATTTTAATCTTGTTCCCTTGAGAGCTGGTAATAATTCCATTTCAAAAAACAATTCAACAATCCCCCAATCACTTTTCTTCCTCTTCTAGTTTTTCTTCTTTTTTTGTTATATCAACCATTGATATGGAATCTTTTGATGTATGGCTAATAATTATTAATTATATTTTTATGTTATATGAGCCAGTGTTAGAGATGGGATTTTAATGAAAATGGGCTATGTATGGTAGTTATGAATTCTGTTAGATAAAGTCAGGTCCTGGTAATTTATGAAATGTTACCCTGCCATACTAGGTTTATTGGAATTAGAGCTAATGAACATTTTTTCATGTTTGATTTTCAAGAAGCTTGGGCAAGTTTTGAATTTTTGAAGGCACACATTCTTAATATGGTTGTATAGTTGATTTTAAATTTAGATTACATTGACTTGGAGAATTTTTCACAATTACATATAATCAACTATAAATCCATAGTGGTGTGGAGGCTTTTTTGAAGGTTAGGCAGTCTAGAAATTAATATCCATTAGGGCTAGGTTTAACCCTTCGCACGCTATGCTAATTTTGCTTAAAATCAAGCTAACGCTCATTTGACTTAAAAACTTTTTTGTATATTTTTAAAAAGTTAATTTTAGTTTTGTATTATACAATGGAATAGAAGAAGAAAAAAGCTTCTTACATTCAAATATTATATTTATTAACAGTTTTAGAACAATTTACATTTTTAGATACAATGCTATTTTTTTATTTTATTTTTTTTATAAAAAATTACTTTTTTTATTTATCATTTTTTTACAAACTAAAGCAAATGTTATTATTATATAGAACATTGTTAACTAATATTTGGACAGTGTGTGATACTTTTCAAAACATTCGTCGGGGTGGAGGGGGGGCTGCGCAGTGCACGTCTTGCAGTAGTAGATGGTTTCTCGGCGCAACCCGTTCTTCGTGCAGACAATGCACTGCCTAGATCCTTTTTCCCTTCGGTTCATGAAATGAGGTTTTCCATCTAACCTCTCTTCCAGCAGCCCTTGTGCTTGGCGTCCACGTTTCCTGGCTTGTGGTCGTGTTGCAAGTTTTTCAGCCACTAAGTCTTTCACCAAACTCATCCGGAATTGTCTGTGGCTAAGAGGCTTCTTATTAGCAGTTGTTGAGACTTGTTTGTAAAGCAGATACGCATTTATGAGACCAACTTCAAACAGCCAAAAGAACAGCTTTCTATACCATTTTTTGGTACGCCTCATAAACTGATAGGAGGAGATAAAGTGATCACTACGATCAACACCTCCCATGTTTTTTATATAGTTGATGACTACATTAGGCTTCTCGGTGGGGGGTTTATTAGGCCATCTACAAGGTACATTGGTCATATCGCGTTTGCTTCCCTTGCTGAAAGTACTAAGCATGTGGACTGTACGTTTGTCCTTCCAGGAAACTACTAACGAAGGACCTTTTCTCTGAGCAAGAAGGTCTCCCTTTTTCATCTTTTTCCCCTTAGTTTTTAGACCAGCGGGCATTCCCGTTCTATTGGTCATAACTGTGCCAGTTAAATAGAACCCTATTTTTAGAAGTTCTTCTGCCAATTCAGGACTCGTGTAATACCTGTCAGTAAATACATGTAGACCTTTTGTAGGGTTATAGGGATCTTTTAGTACAACGGACTCTGTCAATGTTTTTACAATTTGGGTAGTTTTCAACAAATTTGAATTTGAAATGACACTACCACCACCAAAATATGGAATAAAGTCATACAAATAACCATTTTTACTGTCAGAAATAACAAAAACTTTCATTCCGAACTTTGTGGGCTTCATCGGATTATACACGCGAAAACTGACTCGGCCCTTGAAAGAGATAGTGCTCTCGTCTACAGAAACACATTCTGAAGGAGTGTAAAAAATCCGACTCATTTTTTTCATGTGCGTTAGTTATAGGGGCAATCTGGAAGTTTTTAGGCATTTGAACATTTTCCTCACGGACATGGTTGAAGTGTAAGTTCCAAAATATATTGAGGAACTCGTCCTTGTTGAACACTTCACGGAAAAATGGAATTCTTCCTACCCATTCAGTAGTGAAGTATGACTCAATTGAAGGCAGTGGCATGAGTCCCATATTTATTACCAAGCCCAAAAACGCTTTCAAATCTACTAAAGTTATATCTTTCCATTTTCTTATTCTGGAATGAGGCGACAGGACTTCATTCCGTCGTTTGTTAGCGAATAAGTTTGTTTCATTGCAAATCAGAGACAAAATTTCATCATTAAAAAACAGGTCAAAAAAATCAATTGGTTTAGAATCAACATCAATCATAGTAGGAAGGGTAGGCCCACCTGTAACGTTATAGATAGGAATTGTAGTGTTATAACCTGGGTCAATGTCAGACACATCTCTCCATAAGTTTCCAGTAGGAGCATTTCTCGGTCTTGCTTGTTGAGTAGCAGGTACAGGAGGTGGTGTTTGTTGTTGTCCAGAAGGTCCGGCGGGAGTTGAGTCAGCTGGTAATCTGGTTGTTATAGGTAGCTGGTCTTCTTCACTATCACCATCAGTGGAAATATTGTTTATCAACATGTCCTCATTTTCACTGTCTATGGTCATGTCAAATGTTGTCGAGAACGAAGCGTTCAATACGTCATTTACAAAATTTTCAAAGTCTGGGTCGTCCACTGTTCCCATATTTACAGCTATTTACAACTAAAAACATATACAGATCAATAATAATATTTACACTCACTAGAATAAAAAAACTATACAAACTAATAAAACAAGACTGGCTAGGTATCAAATTGAAAGAATAAAAAACAGTAGCGACACGGCAGGTGAAAGCAGACGAACAAGGCGCGGACAAAGCTGAGTTAGCACTGACTCGGATATATCCGGTTGCCGCGCAGTGCAACACAAAGGAAGGGCGCGGCGACTAGCAACAGCAGATGTTTTCCCTCCCCCACCCCCTCAGCGTGAAAAAAATGACGCGTCATAGATGTTTCCCGCCACGTCCAATGTTAGGGTTTCCCTCTCCACACGTAAAAAAAATACCACGGCCAAATAAACTTCGCTTGGTAATCAATATGTAGATTGTGGGATATATCCGTATGCCGCGTTTTGCTGATTTCTAACCATCGGATATATCCGTATGCCACGTGCGAAGGGTCTATTTCAAATGCGTTTTGAAATATTGTTGTGAAGAATTATGGGAAATATTTTTACAGTGGATGTATAACTGGATATTTAATATCCCATATAGCACAACTACATTTATTTACTACATAAATCAAATATTTCTTTGTAATATTTTTAATATTCAATTTTCGTCAATTTTACGTCATTTTAACTTCAATTTGTGTTAAATTGTAGGCAAAGTGTCACAATTTTACTTTTTTTTAATATCCAAAAGACTTAAAATTTGACTTCATTTATACCAAAATTTAACCTAATGTAAATTTAGATTACAGAATAATTACACCAATTTCATACAATATGTAAATATCCACAATTTTGTATGTAAAATGAACATTACTTTTTGCTATTTAGAATATTAAATTTTATAATTTCTATATTGCCTTACGACTGTTTTTTGTAATAATATTTATTTTATATTATAGTACTTACGTCAGCAGCTTTTATTGTTGATATATAATGTGTCATTACAGCTATTTCGGAATTACCAATACCTTCATCAGACGACAAAACACTCATATGCAAACATTAATATACAATATACAAAAATAAATTTACATAAAAGATTATTATTATAGTACAAGTCAAAGTTAAAACAATGTTCATTGGATCATGAAGCCACATCCTACACTTACAGTACAGTAGCCTCAAACTAGGAGTGCGTCTGGTGTAATTTTATTTATTTCTTTTTACCCAATTCATAAACTTTGAAAAAGAATGATTTTTTTATTAGATATTCTTTTCTTATTGTTTTATGTCTGTTGTGGAATAGTGAATGTATCTGCTTTACACAATGCCACTCGTATTGCTTTCACATTTTGATTTACTTCTTTTTTTGCAACACTTACTTTATTAATATTATTTGAATACTATGTTTTTATCTATTTTGGTAAAATAGATGTAATATAAAATGCTCAAGTAAACATCAAAGTTTCCAATTTTTACTTAATATGTATTATTAAATTTTAGTTTAGATATCTAATAGCTTTGTGTTGCATGTTATAGTGCTTTAACAATTGAAGATGAGAAAAGACAAATAGGCCATTTAATTTCAAATTTAGTGCGAAGAGTAGATTTTGGAAGAGATTTTGAACAACAGCTGAGCTACTATGTGGAAGCCAGAGCTGCTTTCACAAATTTAGATTCAGTTCACACTACTCTTGTTCAGGTGAGTGATGAGTTAATTAATTAATTTTTACTAATAAATTTGTAGGGGGGGGGGTATATGTTTGTCCTCTCAGGTCTTAAAAACTATTGAACTGATTTTAATGAGAATTTTCACCCAGAAGAAGGTTTTAACATTGAGTTTTTTTTTTTTTTGATATTTCAATTACAAGTTGAGCATTTTTCAAATTAAGAAATAAATTGCAAGGTCTCTTCGGGATTTTAGAATTGTATTTAAACAAAGGAGCGAGAAAAAAAATTAATAATATTATAATAAGAAGATATAGACTATTGTTTACAGCTTTTAATAAAATTCTGTATAGTGGACATTTTTTATGTGTAAAAACAGAGTATTATTGCTGAAGTCTTGTATTCCAATTAAGAACTAAATTAAATTACTGCCATAGTGTTCTGCTTACCTACATAATCTACAACATCTAAGATGAGAGTTGTATTGTAAATTACACATCTCTAACCTAATGTTCAAATTAAGAAATAAATTAAATCAATTGCAAGGTCTCTTCAGGATTTTAGAATTCATCCCTAATTTTTTTACATATAATATTTATTTATATATATGATTAAATTGTTCTTGATTATTGACAAATTTATAGGTTGTATTTACTTTGGAAGTCAAATAACTAAATTAAAATGAAAGTCGTTAATTATTTAACCTTATAATTTCTTAAAACTTAACATATGTTGTACCATTGATTTTAAAATACTAAATAGATTCTTCATGGTATAGGTTGAAGCTTAGAAAATAGATCCTACCCCTTAACAGACCACTTCTGGTAACTTCAAGGACAGCATGTCATATTACATGCTCTGACTCCTCCCACACTATAGCACATTCTGCACCTGAACCCACAAAACCACACAACTGTTCAACCCACATATTGAGCCTCATTATCATACACTATGGGACTTTTTTAGATATAAATTCAATGGTCGTACTAACAACTTTGACATTTTTTAATAAACTGACCCCCTAGAAAACCTAAGCCATCTTTTAAAAATAATTAATAGTTATTGATTGTTATAACATCTGAAAAAATAGTACTGATGATGTAAGCTATATATGAATGAAACAATCCCCAAACCATAAATACTAACACAGTTAACATTAGCAAGTTTAAACAAACCCTTATGTAGATTTCGGTAACATTACTACCATCCTCAGAAAGCTATATAAACCGAGGGATATTTGTTTATATACCTCTGAGGATGGTAGTTAGGTTACCGAAATATACATAAGAGTTTATTATATTAAACTTGCTGACATTAATTTGTAATAATTCGGAATCTATCTAGTAAAAGTGTCAATAAAAAATGCATCTTAGGAATTCAATTGAAACTGTAAACGATGAACACGACATCTAGTAGCCATTGCGCCTACAATCATCCTGAATCATTCCCACTGTCAAGCCAAAATCCGACTTTCAACAAGAAAAAATAAAACCATTTCCCGACTTCATTTTCCGCTAAAATCAAAATCAATATATCTCAATTTAAAGACACAAGAATAATGGCCTACCTTTTTGACAACTGCCAAGAATCCAACTGAATAATTAATTCATAGATTAAAAGAAAACGAAGGCGTATTAAGTAAAACAAACATTATCAACATGTTAAACATAAAATTTCTGATTAAAATAAAATAAAAAGATGTCGAAAATACCCTAGAACGTACCCAAATATATTATAAATCAAAAAAGTGTCAATATTAGATTTTTTAAATGGTGGGCTAGAAGACACATGTCTTGAATAATTCAGAAAAGGGACACACCCACAAAGGATGATCAGTGATTAAAATTCAATTAAACCAAAACAAACCTCGTTGTACAAATGTATTGATATTAGTATGTAAATTAGTTAGTAAGATATAAAATAAAATAGAGAAGTTATTTGATCCTTTATTGAATGTTGAATGTAAATAAATATGTGTCCCTAAAATCTTGTTACTGATAATTAACTCCTAACTTCCTCAAATAAGAAATTTACTTATATTTATTAGCCCAAAAAATATACAAACACACATACAGAAAAAAAACCAAAATTTGATGTGATTTAGAAGGTGACAATTTTAAAGCGTAGAAGATGAGTTTAAAAAAGGAGGAACCTCGTAGATTGTTGAAAAAAATTGACCCCAAACTGACGCTCCAAGATTAAAAAAGGATTGAATAAGAATTTAGCCAATAAATCCCAGTCTTCTACTTCAAGAAAGTGTATAAAAAATATTCTTCATTGTGTGGTAATAATCAGTGACAAATTGTTTAAAGTGATTTATGAATAAATCAGAAGATATAATCAAATGAGATCTTGAATACATGGTGAGACCAACCCAATTTGTTAATTTACTAACTTTCATGTTTGTAACATTCCATAATTTCATATTGATTTATCCAAGCCTAAGAAACCTTAAATTAATATAAACATTTGTTTGAATTGAATATCTATACAGTCTGAGTCATTAATCTTGAACTCTATAATAACAAATCTTCATACTAACACACTTTCACAATTCATTAAACGTATAATTTGATTTGATGATTTTATAATCTTGCTAAGGACATAATCCAAAAAGGACATATTTAAATTATTTCAATATACATATATGTATTATCTTGTTTCCTCCCTTAACTTGGAACTCCCATAACCGGCACAAATCCCACCTCAAGGTAGGACTCTAAATATTATTAGTTATATGTCTGTTAGTTTGTGAAATATTATTATTGTTAATTCATTGAATCAAAGACTAACCAAATTATATGTAGTCTATTTATCAATTTAATATTCAATATAATGAGTAATAAATTAATTTATATTACCTTATAGTTCCGTCATGTGACTTTGTTGTCTTTATTACAAAGACGCGTTTCGGAGATGTATCTCCATCTTCAGTAATTTCACTCCATAGAGGTCGTTAAAACATTAAACATCACAAAAACATTGACACTGTACACACAATTAAATAAATACACATATTCGTTGATTTTAACATTTTTATACATGCGCACGGTTTCATGGTTCGCTAACTACTGGCATTACGGTGAGGCCAAGGTTATCGGACTATTGGTTGGTCTTATCAGTTTATTTATAACTCATTGCCGTCTCAAATAATGCGTTTGATTGGAAAAATAATTTTTCATTGAGAATATCGTTTGGTGATTGTTTAAATGATTTGTAAATTTCATATTCTTCAATGGCATTCATCATTGGTCCTTTTTTAATGATATGGAGAGGTGTCAGGTTGGATTCGAAGTTAGTATACGAATGCTTGTTATCGATAATGTGTTGTGCGAAACTTGATCTAATATTGTACAAGTTATTATTGGGCAAGTGTTCTTTATATCTGTCTATGAACGATCTGCCTGTCTGTCCGATGTAAAAACAATCGCAATCGTCACACGCTATTTTATATATGCCTGACTTCAAGTATTTAATTACTTTAATATTCAATTACTTTACTCAAGTGAATATTAGTCTGAGGCATATTAGGATAAGAAAAATGGCATATCTCAATAGCTGACGGACTGATTGCGACGAAATTGAACTTGAAGGAGATATTGATTGATCTAGTGAACAATTCCTTTCTTATAATTTATTGAGATAATAATTAATAGACTAAAGTAAATAATTATTCAATCTCATAATGAAACTATATTAATTTTGTGTTGTGGACTAGACCTGCCAACAGTAAAGACTTTGTATAATATTTTTCCTTTTAAATTTATAATATTTGAATCATTCTATTTTATTGTATTATCTAAGATGAACTTTCAAATAACTTAATTTGAATATTTCCAATTTCTGTTATTGTACTCGTATTAATTGAATCTTCTTAGTTTATCAGATTTCATTCCTGTAAATTTAATAAATTTTTATTTTATTTTGGTTTTTGAATTAACCAGAAATAATTAAGCTATTGTTAATTGTATAAATCATATATTTTCTTTCAGAGTATTTCAATTTGACACACCAATGTGTGGCTTTTTACATTTTTTTATACATACAAAAAAAAAAAACTTTTGAAATATCATCATTATTTTTATATTTATAACTGTAATATATGCTCGTTACCACTGCAATATATGTTAACGATATTACTAAATTTGGGTTCAATAAATAAAACACATTGTATTAGATTATAACTACGACTGCGTGTTTCAGGTAGGAAGGTGAGTTCAAGACTGGCTTGAATATGTAGCCAGGGAAAGCGTCAGTAATAAGGGCTGGTGGGAAAAGGAACTGGATTGCAGCCAATAGCATTTATTAATTTGTCGTATGACATATCGAACCATATGACGTCACACATCATACGATGTCATGAGATACTCCCACTCTTGTACAATTGTATACATCACAATTCCTCCCTCTTAATTCTTTTAAACAATACAATATACAATTTTAGTTTTTTATATAAAACTTAAACACATCTCTTTTAAAAATAAAACTTAAACACATAGTCGTATAACTTTTAAACCTAGAAACTTGAAACAATTTGACAATTAAACTAGTAACTTAAATTAACACATGATAATTTATTATCAAAATTAAATTAGCAATTTAAACAAATAAAATCAATTTTTTTTCTTCTTAATTGTAAATTATTTTAAAAAAACAATTCTATCCAGAACACAAACATTTTACAAAATACAATTATACATAATATATTATTTAATAATCAAGTCTTACAACAGGTTTCCTTAATCTAATTGGATATCTTCTTTCAACAACATCAGTAGTATTATTGTTTACAACGGATGTTGGAGAATTCCGTGTTTGAATCATAACGGGACTGGAATGTCTCATAACAATTGGTGGAGAGCGGATGCTCTTCCGGGGTGAGATATTTCCCCTTGTTTGAATGGTATCTGTCACTAAGTCAGTCAATGACTCGTCCACTTGTTTTTGTTTATTTTCAGAAGGAGGCGAATTGACACCAATTAGTTGATCAATATGCCTTCTCCATATTATACCAGAATTTAACCTTACTAAATACATTACTGGACTAATTTGCTTAACAACAATACCTTGTATCCATTTATCATTTGAACGATATTGTCTTATTAATACTGATTGATTTACAAACAATTTTCGTGTTCCCGTTCCTTTAAAATAATGAGTTTGTTTTTCTTGCTTTAACTCTACTGTTTTGGCAATATTAGGTCTAATTAAATCTAACCTTGTTTTCATTGGTCGATTAAACATTAACTTAGCAGGCGTTTCTTGAGTTGTAACATGAACTGAATTTCTATAATCAAACAAAATTCTATACAATGCTAGTTTATTATCTATACCATCTCTAAATGCACATTTTAATTTAGTTTTAACATACTTAACAGAATTTTCTGCTAAACCATTAGATTGTGGGTGGTATGGTGCAGAACTAGAATGTTTAATACCATTACATTTAACAAACTGCTCAAACTCAAACGAATTGAAAGGCGGACCGTTGTCCGTATGAATTACTTCCGGTAAACCAAATCTACTGAACAATTCCCTTAATTTATCTATTGTGTGACTAGCGGAAGTCGACTTTACTTCAAAAACTTCTAACCATTTAGTATGTGAATCTATAACAATTAAATACATTTTCCCTTTAAATGGACCCATGAAGTCTGCATGTAATCGTTCCCAAGGTCTACTAGCATACTGCCAACAATGTAATTGATTCTTTGTAGGATTTTGCCTTTCAAAAAGACAGGAAGAACAACCATCTGCCAGATTTTCTATATCTGTATCTATATTTGGCCACCAAATATATGATCTCGCTACTGATTTCATCTTAACTATCCCTAGATGACTTGTGTGTAATTCATCTAATATGTATTTACGGAATTTATTTGGAATAATTACTTTATAACCCCACATTATAATTCCCTGTTCGATTGTTAATTCTTCCTTTCTTTTAAAATATGGACCTAATTCAGGATATTCTACAGAAACATGATTTGGCCATCCATACATTACATAATTATACACTTTTCTTAATACTATATCTTTTTGGGTTTCAATTTTAATGTCCTCACAAGTAATAGGTAATGAACTTTCTTTAACATAATATAGATAAGTTCCTAACCAATCTAACTCTTGTTTATTGTCACCATGCTCGACTTTGAGCGGCAAACGTGATAATGCATCTGCATTAGCATGTTTAGCTGATTGTACATACTCAATCTTAAAACTATAGCCAGATAAAAACAAAGCATATCGTTGCAAACGACTAGCTGCAAAAGCAGGTAATCCCTTTTTGGACCCAAAAATACTTAATAATGGTTTATGATCTGTACATAAAATAAATTCTCGTCCCCATAAATATTGATTAAATTTCTTTACCCCATAAACCAAACTCAAAGCTTCCTTATCAATTTGTGAATATGCTTTCTCTGTTGTAGATAAAGTTCGCGAAGCGTATGCTATCGGCCTCTCAACACTGTCTTTTCCAATAATAGACAACACACAACCTAAACCGGTTTGTGATGCGTCACACGCCAATTTAATAGGTAATTCAGGATCATAATGCGCTAATACTTTAGAAGAAGCTAACAGTTTCTTGACTGTATTAAAAGCTTTTACACATTTTTCATCAAATTTAAACAATACATCCTTTTTAAGTAAATTATAAATAGGATTCAAAACACTTGACATATTTGGCACAAATTTACCATAATAATTAACTAAACCTAGAAATGATTTTACCTCTGTAACATTAGAAGGTGTTGGGGCGTCTAGCATAGCTTTAATTTTCGCTTCGGATGTGTGCAGACCTTCCTTGTCGATAATAAATCCTAAATATTCTAATTTATCAGAGAAAAACTTACATTTATCTTTTTTCAATGTAAACCCTTTTTGGTTTAACCTATTACAAACTTCTTGCAACCTACTGAAATGTTGTTCAGTATTTTCAGCTTTTATCAATATATCGTCAAGGAAAGCTACAACACCTTGTAAACCTTGAATCGTCTGCTCAATAACCCTTTGAAAAATTCCCGGTGCAGAATTAATACCGTATGACATTTTTGTATACGCAAATAAACCTTTATGAGTGCTTATTGTACATAATTTCTGTGATTCATTGTCAAGTGCTAGTTGCATAATATATGCTTGGCTTAAATCTATTTTTGAAAACAATTTCCCCTTTTTCATACAAGCAAAAATATCCTCTATTCTTGGTACTGGATAACGATCTATTTCTAAAGATGGATTTAGAGTAACTTTAAAATCACCACAAATGCGTAATTTACCATTTTTCTTTAAAACTGGAACTATTGGTGTTCCCCATTCAGAACTTTTTACAGGAATTAAGATTTTATCTTCTACTAATCTATCTAACTCATTTTCTACTTTACCTCTCATAGAAAAAGGTAAGGGTCTTGGTTTAAAATATTTAGGTCTAAAATTCTCTTTCAATTTCAAAGAAACAATTTCTGTTTTACATGTACCTAATTTTTCAGTAAATACGTCTGGAAATTCCTTACATAATTTATTTACTAAATCTTCACGTTTAGCTTCATTTACAACTTCGTTTGGGTTTGACTGACCCAATACTCCTAACAATTTATTTTCAAAACAAATATTTATTTCCAAGGTCTTTAACCAATCTCTGCCCATTAAAGGATGAGCCCCCCTTTTAATTACATACAAATCAAGCATTTTACTTAATTTACCATGTTTAACATTAACCTTTAATTTTCCAGTTGGGACTATTTCTTCATTAGTATAAGAATTTAATTTTAAATCATTAGGATATAGTTTACAATTACTAAAATTTCTCAAATAAAAGTTTTCATTCACTACAGTTACTGCAGATCCTGTATCTACTTCAAAAGAAATAACTTTACTCCCTACCATTACCTCAACTGTAATAGGCTCTACTTTAACTCTTTTAGTATTATTTTCATTCTCTACTTTAAACAGATTATTTAAATCATACACATCATCGTCTACATTTGACACTATATCTCTATCTAATTCTTGAGTATTTTTCACTCCAACGAAATGACTTTTGTTGTGTTTATGAAAATTATTATTATTTCTAGATACATATTTATTCTTATTCTGAGATTTGTTAATCTTTTTCCTACATACCTTCACCAAGTGTCCTTTAATTCCACAATTGTGACACACACTATTTTTATGAAAACACTTATTTCTAAAATGACCTTGCTGGCCGCAACAATAACACATCACTTTCACATCACTTTTGGTTGACACTTTGTATTCTTCCTGCTTCCCAGGTTTCCATTGTCTCGATGAAACTGCCATTCTCTGCATTCTGAGTTGAGGGTCGCTGCCTCCGGCTATTGTTTTCGCATCCTTTTCCGCTCCTTCAATGGAAGTACTAATTTTTACTGCCCTCTCGTATGTTAGGGTCGTCTCCGATAAAAGTCTTTGTTTGATAGCGTCACTTTTTAAACCGCTAACTAATCTGTCTCTTAAATGTTCGTTTAATGTCGCGCCAAACTCACAATAAGTTGATAATTTTTTTAAGTTAGCAATATATTCGGCAATGCTTTCGTGTTCGTGTTGCGTTCTTAAACTGAATTTATATCTTTCGGATATAAAAGAAGGTTTAGGGTATAAATGTTCCCTAATTATTGTCACTAATTCGTTGTAAGTTTTTGTTCCGGGTTTATTCGGAGTGCATAAGTCTCGTAATAAGCTAAATGTTTTTACACCTACAACCGTTAATAAGGTAGACACTTTTTTATCATCTGGAATGCTGTTACATTCCACAAACAGTTCAAACCTTTCTATGTACGAACTCCAAGTTTCGTCCGCACTATTAAATTCAGAGAGTTTCCCTATTATTGTGGTAGACATGTTGCTTACACTAGACACTGAAATATTCTGATCTTCAGACATGAGAGAAAAAATAGTACTGCCACTACACGTTCTTTTCCCTCCGTAACTTTAAACTTTTGTTACTAACGAAAACTTATTTAAACACTTTTTTCAATAACTTCCCTAACACGTCTTCATGTCGTTTAATCTTCTACAATTCATTATAAACCGCTATCCTCGTCGCCACTGTAATATATGCTCGTTACCACTGCAATATATGTTAACGATATTACTAAATTTGGGTTCAATAAATAAAACACATTGTATTAGATTATAACTACGACTGCGTGTTTCAGGTAGGAAGGTGAGTTCAAGACTGGCTTGAATATGTAGCCAGGGAAAGCGTCAGTAATAAGGGCTGGTGGGAAAAGGAACTGGATTGCAGCCAATAGCATTTATTAATTTGTCGTATGACATATCGAACCATATGACGTCACACATCATACGATGTCATGAGATACTCCCACTCTTGTACAATTGTATACATCACAATAACGAGTATTGCAAATTGTGTTAATGTTTTATCCATGGTTTGGGGATTATTTCTTTCATATTTTTATTAACCGCAAGATTCATTGGATATTGTATATAAGCTATTTGTTTAAATAATGTGAAATGTTTTCTAATCTTGTTAACTGTTTATTTAGTGCGTAAATCGACTTTCAGTAGAGACTGGCCGCATTGTCAAGGGTTCTCATACTAAGAAGACTGCTGCATTTGTTCGAGCATGTTCTGCATATTGTTACATCACTATTCCATCAATAATTTCTGAGTTTACACGACTTCAGTTGTATTTGCTATCCGCTCAGGTGTCATTGTCTAATCAATGCCTTGGACAAGGTTTGTTTACCTTTACTTTTTAATAAAATTGGAACAGTCACAAATAACATTGTATTGCTTGACAACATAGAGAAAAAAAATTATTTTAACTGGCCCATCGTTTGATTGATATTACAGCTTCAAAAACATTCCGTGTGAAATCAGAACTGTCAGAGAGATTAACCGCTGCACAATTATATATCACTTATAAGTACACTGCTTGAACTTTTATTATAAAACAACATCCACCGTGATTTAACATTAGAAGCAAAGTTAATTTAATGACAAACTTAATTTTTGGAAATCTACTTCTAGAGAAAAAAACCATTAAAAAAATTGATACAGATTAAAAAAATAAAATACAGATTAAGAATTGTACACTAGCTCTTATATTCATATATGTTAATTTGTTGTGAATTAGAAAAGGCATTATTTTCTCCATATATTTTTAAATACAGCTGATATTTTATCTTTCCGGTCAAACTTTAAAAATTTTAAACAATAAACCTTACCTTTAAAAATCCAATATTTTGTTTTACATGTAGATTAAAATATGCTAAATTTTTTATAAAAATCTGTCCAGGTATTTAATAATGTAATATCTCAAAGCCATATGTACAAACTTTTAGTACATTAAAAACATTCAACAGCTCATATTTAATAATGATAAATTATTAGATGTAAAATAGTAGTGTGGCATGGCTTAATAGGTTAAAGCACAAGTCTAGTTCAATTTAGTTTTGATTTTTTAACTGATAATTGCAGGTTCAAGGCCAGCATGCCTTCCATATCTGGATCACTCAGTAAAGTGAATAAAGTTGACCATTTGCTCGTGTAAGGGTATTTTTAAGCAACAACTTCATTTTATCGAAGTAAGACATCAATCAATTACTTTGTTTAGTAATTGTTTGATTTTCTATCCACTGGCTTGTAGTTTGTTAAGGAACAAACTCACTTTGTGGTTATCTGACACCATGGCAATGTTCATGCCACTTCATTAAAGAAAATCGCATGGTTAAACATAGGGAATTAAACAAATACAAAGAATCGTTATTGAAAGTAATAGCATTGATATTTAAACAAGTGAATTCTTACCCGAAAACAATGACACCCAAAGTGGTGGACTTTAACGAAGGAAACAAATGGAAGTGTTGTTATATTTTGTTTGGGACTTAGGTTTTCAGAATGGTGTAGCGGAAGATATTTAGCTTTCTTTATATGCTCCACTATATGGAAAACAATAAACTCTTTAATAAATCATATCATTGAAAAACAAGGAAATTGGACTCATTTACCATCCACAGTTGGATAAATCAACGAAGAGTGTAGTTGTAGCAAACCTGTTTTCACATGGCCACATTACGGAAGGTGTAAACTATAATTACATTGATATTAAGAAAACAACCATTTTTGAAAATAAATAAATATTGAACTACTTGACTTGTGAGAAAATATTAGATTGAATAAAACTCGAACACAAGATCTCACAAAAATTAAGTTTACTTAATCAAACATGTTTCAATGATAAAGTCGCCATCCTAAGTGATACATGAACTACAATAACTAAACTATAATAGTTATAACGTGTTTGATTAAGTAAACATAATTTTTGTGAGATCTTGTGTTAGAGTATTATTCTATTTTTGGAGATCAATACATAAATTGAAGACGATACGCCAGCATTAATGTATAAACAAAGCAATGCATAGTGATAGAAAAGTTTACCAATATACATATTAATAAAATGTGAGTGTAACTTGAAACACTCAAAAGAAAGAGTGATTATAGAAAGGTGTTCATGCAGATGAAACAAAGATTGACTGTACTATCAATATGTGTCCCAGGTATTGCTGGAGAGGATTCCAAAAGTCGCCGTCTTATGTGGAGAGTTACACAATATTTTTGAGCATTTGATAGGAATGACATTGAACACAATATTAGAAGAACAGATATGGCCAAGCCTCAGGGAAAAACTGATGCAACCTGAATGAGAGGAGAACAAAAACATCTTATGATATCAAACTCCTGAATTGATATGTTTGACGTGCACTGCTTAAAGATAGTTTCCAGACACTTCTCTTTAAAAACTATAATACCTGCTTGAGGTATAATATCTCCTTACAAATAACTCCTTGATTTGCATTTGTTGTCACAACACCTGGATGAGTATTTAAGCTTTAGACAAGTTTAGCTTCTAACCATGTCAATTAATTGTGATGTGTCTTTTCTTCCTTTTTCCATCTCTTTTTGTTGCAACATTGTATTCAACTAATTCCTAAATTCTTTGTAAGGCGTCTGTGGAATATCTCTTTCTAAATCTTTGTTACCTAAATGTTATAAGTAAATCTGTTGTCTTACTTTCCATAGTGTGTTTCAATTTTCTTACCATCATATCCTTTGGAGTATCAAAGGAGAATTGAATAATCTTCCAGAGCTTCTTAATTCAGAGGAGAGGACAAACCAAGCGACTTTAGTACATCATGAAATGTCATCAATTGGCCACTCTGCCATAATTTGATTCGAGAAGTAGGAAGGACAATATGTGTGACCCTTCACAACTGTGTCAAAATTCTACCAAAAAATTTGTTACTTACTTTTTATAAGAATTTACAATATAAGTGAATAAAATGTTAATTTATTGTTTTTTAGCGGATGCTTGCCTGAAAGCTGCTTTAGGTTTGGTAGCTGAGATTCCTCCATTGATAGAAGTTGATGGGAAGATGAGGAGTTCTGAACCATACCTTTTGTCATACCTCTGTCAGTTAATGTCTACTCTTTTGGTAGTTCCGGTAAACACATATTTCCTTAAAATATTTTATAAACATATATTTGAAAATGGTAAACTATTGATTCTAGTTAACTTTCATATGCGTAAATGAATTTGAAGGTTGATATAAGAAGTTCTGGGGAAAAGAACAAATATGTGATAAATTCATGCATTTATTGCCATATCAGTTATATAATATACAATGTATTTCATAATTCTGCAATTTTTATATTCTTATCTTAAGAAGCAACTTCTTGTATTGGTGGAGGAGGGGGGGGGGAGATTGATGGTTCTCTACTTTTATGAAATATTAGCTCCATCATACAATGTAACACAAGTAGATTCTCTAATTGTAATTCTCAAAAATTGGTCTCTTAGGCCTTGTAGGAAATGTTAATTTGTATTGGTAGGTCATGGGGTCTTACAAAGTATTGGTAGTATAGGGTAAGTTTGTTCCAAAATAGTTGTTACACAAGTTTCTGAGCCTCGTAATTGTATGCCTCACTACATTCTTAAAGATGATAAGCCCTAATAGACCTCATAGATATATATTATACAGTCTCCACTCGCTCCGCTTTTGTCAGTGACAACCTTACCAGATCACGTAATTATATGAATGATAAAATATTCTTGAGATATCAGGATTCGAAATTACATTTTAGACAATAACTTTGCTATTTGTCATTGTAGAGAGATGAGGTATCATTATATTCAGAATTTATATCTGTAAATTTGTTTCTAATTTAGGGTGTTATAACTTGAATAACACAGGATATGAACAAAATATTGTTAAAATGGCCACCATTTGAGATTTTTAATTAGATTTTTATGAATTACAGTAGGGTTCTATATGAGCTCTCTATAGTCCCATATCCCTAATTTCATGTTCCTATCTTAATTTTTGTGGCATATAGGTGACAGATGGGTACCATGTTAAAAATCATTTTTCTAGTTTCCTGGGACATAAAATGTGATGATTATTATAAATTTTTCCTTCTGTTTTTTGAATTATTGATAATTTAATATATTTGTATTTCAATATGTATCTGAAGGATACTCAACTAAACTTATATACTAGAAATAAATTAGATAAATTAAAAGAATATTAAATTTAATATGTTAGCAATCATAAAGTCCATTACCGCAATTTAATTAGACATGTTTTGTATCATAGCATCAAGGTTTAAATAATTAAATTCAAATATAGTTCAAATGTAGTTAAAATGTAACCCACTGGCATAGCCCAGTCTATGATTTCATTATAATATAGTTTATAGGTTTGATTATATATATATATATATATATATATATATATATATATATATATATATATATATATTTATTTATTTATTTATTTATTTATTTATTTCAAATAGAATTTGTAATTAAAGAAGAATTTTAATATCTCGGGATAGGCACTCAGCCGGTCATGAACAAACTTGTAAATGACGCTTTCATAATTTGAATTTAGAAAATTGTTCAAAGTTTTATATATTATTTGAATTTTGTTATAGTTATTTGACTGCTTTTATCTTATTGTCAGAATATACCACGTTCTTTTAACTCTGAGTTTACTATTTTTGTTCACTTTAAAGAAAACACTTTAACTTGGAGTAACGCTTTATCAACTGCAGTCTTCAAACCTCGGGACGCCACTGTAAGGATGCCATCTCGTACTATTCAAATCTTGCCTCTTTTTTTTCCTTCTTCTATCTACGATTTTGTTTGCTTAATGGACGTCTTATATTCCAATTGGTTAGTTAAAATCACGTGATTAGGGTCGAGATTATGATAGAGTCTTATAAAGTTTTTCTTTTTATTAATTTTTATGTATTAAACGCAATCGTTTATTATGTAAATTTTTATTTATTTATTCTGATTTATCTAATGTTGAAATATTATTTACTTATAAAATTTTGTTAATTGCCGACCATTGAATAACTCTGGGTTCAAGATATTATTGCATATGGTGGAGTTTTGTCGTCTGATATACAGTTTAACATTGACTTGTTCTAGTAATTACATACTAATATCTCTGACATGGATTAATAGTGATTTATTGATAATTTAATTGTAATAAACATATATTTATTGTAGTCCAGCGCCCAGGATTAAATTTTAATAATAATGTTTTTTAACATTTTACTGTTGTCACTAACTTGATTTCTGATGACGTCATGTATTCAAGATGGCTGGTTTGTTTAAGTTCCATGTCTATGACAATTTGTTAAGATTGGAATTAATTTATGTTTGGAAATATCAACTTTGTTTACAATGAAATAAAGATTATTAAAATAAATAAATGATATATCTAATCACCACTTGTGCAGTGGTTATTGTTACATCTTTGTGATAAGTGCTGTTTAGGTCAATTGTGTTGTTGTTTACACTATTTGGCCTAAATTTACATATATAATCTGCAGGTTTGTTATGCTAGCCTCATCTTAATACATTAAATGATTATTTACCAAAGTCAGTTTTTTCATACTTGTAAATATTGGATTTACATGTGTTTTAACCTAGGCTTTATTGGTACTTCTAATAGAGGTTAGGTTTGTTGGCTACTCATAAAATAGTTTGTTTACATTGATGTGTTTAGTTTCCTTTATATGCCTTCGTTATAGCCTATTTACTTTAATCTCAGATAGGATTTGACCCATTATATGACCAGTCATAAAATTGTTTGCGATTACCAAACTTTTTGTAATTAATTTTAGAAAAAGAACATTGGAAACTCCCAATTTAATTAATGGTTCCAATCAAAAATGCTGGTCAATAATGTTCCATTGCTTCTTAACTGCTTAATCTTAAAGGCCAACTTCAAAGGATGAACAAAAATCCAAGTTAAAGAATATTGTGCGATAGGTAATTTGAAAAATATTTTGAAAGAGAAAGTAATATTACGTTTAATCTAGTAGAGTGTCTGAGTTTTCGAATAAAATGTTTAATTAATAAACAAATTTTGGTTAATTTTTGGATTTTTACAATGAATCAAATATTTTTGGTCAGTGTTTTTTTTTAAATACTTCTGTAAAATAACAAATACAAATGACCAATAAACAATTACTCCCACCAGTTTTGTTGTCTCATGCTGAGGATTTATTCCCAAACAGTATCTTCTCCAACTATTGCACTTTGATCTCCTTATTTTTATCTTTTAAATCCTTATCTTGTTTTTCCAATTAGGATCTGCAACATATATTTGTTCCTACTTTCACCTTGTAATAATTTATTTTCTTTGGAATCTCTAAAAAAAAAATTATTTTAATATTTTAATTGAATTTCAATTTAATTTTATATGTTAGGCGCCAGTCTTTAATTACGTACAGACACTTTATATATAAAAAATAAAACCTGGTATCATGAATTATCCAGGAAAATGTACTTAAAATTACATTATTGAAAAAGAAAAAAAAAAAAAAAAAAAAAAAATCTGAAATATTCTCATTTAATATTGAAAATCCTAACACTGAAATACATACATATATTATTTAATACATCCTTGTTATAAAATATCCTTAAATTTTAATTTGGAATAAAATTTTTTTTTAGATCTATAAAAACTGTTCAATGTTTTTCACTGTCTTTTAAAATTTATAATAATGGTTTTTGAATAAATATAGTTCATACGAATTTGTTTTATTAATACAGAAAATTTATAGTTCATAATATGGAGAATCCAATAGATGTTAATGTGAATACTGTTTATATACTTTTTCTTTAAAATCTCTTAAATTCAATTAATTGTGATTTAATAAGTTTGAATATATTTGATATAAATATATTACAACTAATATATCTTAGGCGTTTATACCACTGATGGTTAGCACTGACGCTATTGAAATTTTAACAACAACAAAAATTATTTTTTATATGATACTGCCCATTTGAAGCATCGCTCTAGGTGAATTGTAGTACTGATCAGGTAATGAGACTATTGGATGTTAGCGAAAGAGTCAAAAACAGGACTTCTCTCACATCGAGGAGATGAGCCAATGTTCTTTCCTGATTTTAAACTAAACCCCTCCAGATCTGGATGTATCGGTATTGGTTAGTTCGGTTAGCCAATTGGCTTCATTAATTACAAATACTCTTAGATCTGACCAAAGTTTTCAATGCACAAAACACTGCACTGACTCTACTACAAAATCATTATTTTCTTATTTCCGTTTAATTTTACCAACTATATTTTTTAATAAAGTACATATAAGTATTCCTAAAAACCTATAAATGATCGCTAAACATTTTTTTTTTTGTCCATACAACACACTCACTCGTTGTTCTGTAACATTAACCAATTTTGAAATCTTGTTCATCCTTCTATATCGTACTACGATATGTAATTGTGACACCTGTATAACTTAATTAATTAGCTACAGCTCATTTACCGAATTACCCGACATTAAACAAAAAAAAAAAGAACGTTACAACCTTGTCTTCCATTACTTACCCCAGTTTTGTTGTCTCATGCTGAGACTTAATTCCCTCACAGTATCTACTCCAGCTATTGTACTTTGATCACCTTATTCTCCTTTTAAATCCTTATATTGCTTTTCATAGCCACCACTCCCAGTCCTAATAGAATAAAATTACAGCATACAGAATTTGTTTATATCAAAACCAGACTTTTATTACCCTTACTTCATTCATCATTTAAAAAAATACTTGTTAAGGGTTTATTATTATGAATGCTCAGATTAGTATTGTAATTTTATATTTGTAAGGCAATAAAATTTGAATTTGTATACTTTCCACTTTCTTATATATCTTTAGTGTTAGTATTGCAATTCCTGAAGGATAATTTTTGTATATTATCTTGTTCTTCTGAATTTTCCTGGAAATCTGTGATCCCACACACTTTATTCTGTGCTTTTCCATAAATCATGTAACAATCCTATATTTTCATAGGTTTTTACTTTCAATGATGAGACCATTTTTTATCTTTCATCAATATTTCTTACTTTTAATTACCATCAATTAATAAATTTCTTTTATAATAGTAATTTAAGTATTTAATTTTTAGAATTCAACTGTAATTTTAATCAGTATTGTTTGTTGTTATTTATATTGGTCAAAATGCTTCCATGATATTATGGACATGTCAAATTATTGTACAACATTAATTATCAGTACAACAATAAAATTGAAATAAATTTGAATTGTGTTTAGGATAGTCCTGCTCAAGGGGTTTTGTATTTAACCAGAGGTTTATTAAATATGTTGCAACATTATACATGGGAGCCTAATAGTCTTGCAAGACCTAAAATATTCTTACAAAGTTTAGACATGCTTAGCACAGCTGCTCAGGAGATATACCCATACCATGTGAGAAAAGGTTAGTATTTTAATGAAGAAATGTGTAAAATACACTGTGTTTCATAAATGACTTTTCAAATTAAAAGAATGCAGAACATATTCAGATAACTTGCCGTTAATAATTACAGTATAATCAGTTAATTTTAAAGCAAAACACATCAAGTTTATCATTAATGGTCATTTTGGTTCAATGCGGCTGCCATTTATTTATGATATTGAAGAATTCCATCTGAAGTCAATTTCTTGCCAAACTTAAGCGAGATATCAGGGGTCACTTTTGCAACTGTGTTGTGAATTCAATTTTTTGGTTTAGGTAGATTGACAGGTAAAGGTGGAACATACACTAGTCCTTATTCATCATTTTCTATAACTGTACAAAAATGAGCAATTGTTTTAGTATATCCAGATATATGATACTATTTATGGTATTTCCATAATAAAAACAAAAACAGGCCATATAGTTTAAAGTTGCTCAAAAACATTAGTTTTAGAACTATTCCGAACATATTATAATAACAATTTTTTTTTTTACAGTTATTATATTATTAATATTAGTCAAGTTGGGTCTTGCTCTAGCACGTTTACATTACTTTAAAATATATTGGTTAACTATTAGAATAACAACTCAATTCTTTTTCTTGACTTACTCTTTAATCTCAGGTCTTAAGATTCGGGCTTTTTAAATGTGCAATTATTATACAATTTTAAACATATATCTTAAAATTCACAAATCATCTTAATGTTTATATATTTTTAAAAAATTACCGTTCAAATCTTTTTATATTCATAAAATCTATATTTGGACTAAAGTCCAAATAAATAATTTTGAAATTTGTTTAAATGTTTATTCTTGAAGATATTAAAAATTTTGGTATTACCTCAGACTGCTTTATAAATACTTGCAATAACTCTTGTAGTTCACGATTCATTTCTCTGACATGCTTGTATTACTAAAATATTTAACTTTTCTTTAAAATCCTTCTTTTAAAATTGCTGAACAATGAAAATAAGTCTTGCCTCAATGGAATTTTTTATAGAACTCTTTATTATTTTCTTCCAACAACCTGGGCTACAATGCAGTACTACAATCACTGGTATATTTTCCGCTATCGGCTTTGCGTATGGCCGTGCACTCAAACATATCAAATATATATTTTTTAAAGTCCTTTAATAGTCGTTTTAAATGGTATATTTACGTTATTTATAGTTTGTAGATATATCTGTAGTTAAAATTGTTTTCAAAAGGTTTTAATTCATACACATTCACTTTTTATATATTTATGTTTTTTTATACATCACTGCCTAGATTTCAACGATAGTTCTAACTATCGCCGCCAGTTCGCACTGTTTCACTTTATTGTATAATTCCTTGTAAACACTAAAACTAACCTAATTTATCCTATTCGATCAGTTTGTTATTTAAATTAACTAATACACAATATATATTGAATTTGAATTAAAACTAATTATCTAAACATGAAATAAATTACAAAAGAATAGTAAAATGTTCTTACTCAATCATTTTAGGTTATTAAAATAAAGTTACTGTTATTATAATATGTGCTTTATAATTATTTATTTAAAATTTCCAGTATCTTGAAGTTAATTAAATTATTAGGCTAGAACGAATTTTGAAGTTATTACATTTAGGCTATAACATGTATCTAAGATCCCACTTTTCTTTTTACCACAAATCCCTCAACCCATCATCAATTCGTATTGTTTATTTTTTATAAATGTTACAATATGCTCCAAAGATGCACATGCATTTTTGTTATCCCAGATTTTGCAATTGTGGAAATTCACCTTGCCACTGATTTAACTCATCATTGAAAATAATGTTGTCCAAAAAAATCTCTTCATTTCCTATTTGAATCAATATTTCGGCACATAATTCCTGATGAGCTAGTTTATCTGAATCTCTAATTTGTTTTACTATTGTAAGTTTCTGTGGCTTCAAGTGCAAATGTTGATTTAGTATACACCAAACAGTTGGATGTGGTATGTGCAATGTCACGGAATACAAGAGATTTTGTATTTTAGGGCTACAATCAAAACTTTGCCTGACTTATTCCACAGCAGTATCAAGAAGTAGCAGGTGAACTGATGATTTTTCATCTCATACAGAACAACTAGTCTTAACAAACTGTAATAGAGTAAATTGTAGGCCTACTTGGAGAATCCTTATCATACCGGGTACGAAAATTGTGTTGAACTATTATTGTAGAATTCATTTCTTGAAACCAAACACACAGTGAGCTTATTCGGCACTAGTAAAAGTAACCATTTTTAACCGCAACTGTCTTGGCTCTTCTGGCAACTCTATTTGGTACTAAGGCACTACGTGAATCAAACTTTATGTATTTTGCTTTTAAAGTTGTAAAGTTCTTTTTGAAACACTCTGTGTAAACTACCACTAATTAAATTATCAAAATATTTTCGGAATGATATTTTGTAGACTATTTTTTTGTTTAAAAAAAAGCGTATTGTGTTGTAATTTAATTTACTTAGTTTTTTACAATGATATCTATTGTTATTGCTATGTTCTGTGTGTGCACTGAGCTTTAGTCCCAAATGTTTGCACCACATTTTTATTTGGATAACTCATAATTTGCACTTTAAAAAAAAATTATCTTTAACCCTTTGAGTGCCACAAGAAAATTTTCATAACTGGAAAATTCGGTAACACATCTAAAATGCACAGACTCACCCAAAAATGCCACAGGTATAAATGGTTTTTTGGAGAACTTTGTTATAATTGACACAGATTAAATTGTATACAAGATATCTTAACAAATTTAGTGTCAAAATGTTCAGTGTTACCTAGGCTACAATTATATTTGTAAATAAGTTGGATTCTATATGTAAAAAAAAATTATTTATTAAAAACCAAACTTTAGATAGCCTAATTTAGAAAAAAAAATTTTACATTTTTTTTTTTACCTCAAAAACCAAAAATATTTTATATATGGGAAGTGTGCTATTTTCTATCTATATACTGTTTTCTATAAGTGACCAAATTTTTAAATTATTTGGTTGAAAACCAAACTCAAACAAAAAACTTTTATCTCAGAACTAACCTATCCCAACCTATCCTAGGCCTATTTTGTTTACCTGATGTACTAGGTTAATCTAAGTTTAAATCAATATCACTATCACTAAACTGATTGTCAATATCACTTTCTGGTTGATATAACGGGTCTAGATCACTGTCATCCCCAAATAAATGTAACAAATCATCTTCAGAGGCTAAAGAGTCATCGTCTGAATAACCTAAAAGTAATCTGTCTACTTCGCTACCTCTTAGATTTTCTTCCGCCATTTCAAAGCAATATATTATCCAAAATACTACTTTAAACTTGTAATAACTAAAATAATAACCTTCAACAAACAAATAATAAAATAACACGAACAACAAACTTCAAAAAAAAACTAATGACTGTAGCGAGAAAATAATATCAACACACAATAATATCAGTACCGTGCGTACACTTCTAACCTGCAAGTGAAAATGACAACAGCTGATTTTGTGCATCAGTAATTGTTGTCATCTGTTTAGTTAGCTAAAACAAAATTTTTTCCACCACTGAATATCACTGGATATACCACAAAGTATTTTAAAACACCGAAATACTATATAGCAGATTACAAATAAATTAATTAAACTACGAAATACGCAGTGGCGATGGATCGTCACCGTGGCATTTCTCGCACGGAAAAATGGTGACGATAGATCGTCATCGTGGCATTTCTCGCACGAAAAAATGGTGACGTTAGATCGTCACCGTGGCACCCAAAGGGTTAATTTTGATCAAATTTTGCCGAAATGTAGCTCTTAAGGACCTAAACAAAATGTATTGGTTACCATCTCCCAAAAAGTTTTGTTTGGAAGCTATCAGTCAAAGAAAATAAACCCGACTTTGAAGATCAACTATCTTAATCTTAGCCAAAACAAGTTTTATCAAAGCTGGCAGGTTTATTAAGAAGTTTTGAATTTACTTGTAACAGTAATTTTCTGTACACATTTTATTAGCACATTAGAAAAATTTATATACAGTTAAGTCTCGCAAACTCGGCACTCGATAACCCGGCAGTCCGAATTACTCGGCGACCCCAACGGGAAAAAAAATATTGCTAAAAACAGCGATGTTTGTAAAAGTTCGGCAGATCCCAAAGCGGGCATTAACTTCGATCGCTCGAATCGTTGATGGTACTTTTCCCACGTTAAACTCGTCACAAAGCTTTTTTTACAGATTCCCCTCTGTCAAGTCTTTTTAACACATTTAACCACATCTCAAACGAAACCAACACACGCTTCCGTTTTCGTAACTCGCTCATTTTTATTTACTGTGCGTAGATATAACCAGTCAAATAAAACTGAAAAGAAATGTTATATTTTCCATAATGAATACTAAATTGATTCGTGGAAAAAAAGCGGCCCATCAAACGTTTTTGCAGGTGTATGTCTGCTATACCGACGGGTGTCAATGCCACGGAGTTTTTACACCGCCGACAATGGGATACTGCTATCGACAAAGTCGTTTGACTCGCCGCTTTGGTGCCGCGGTGGTTTTACACCGCTGACAATGGGATACCGCTATCGACAAAGTCGTTTGACTCGCCGCTTTGGTGCCGCGGTGTTTTTACACCGCCGACAATGGGATACCGCTATCGACAAAGTCGTTTGATATCGCCGCCGCTTTGGTGTTTCAATTACAATTTATTTTTTGTCCTTATTCCCGATAACCCGGCATTTCACAAACTCGGCACACTTCCGGTTCACATTACGCTGAGTTTGCGGGACTCTACTGTATTAACTTCTAAATTTCACTAAAATTAATAGACATTGTTAATCATTAATAGGTTTTTGGTTTTGTGTGTATGAACAAATTGGTATTGTGTTTATTTTCTTAGTATTCTTATGGAATGTCTTGTTTCTTCACCACTGAATGATTTAGTTATATTTGATTTAAATTTAGATAACTAAAACACTGAAGAACAGTGGATTAAAAGTTAAGTTAAGCAATCCCTTAAATTATCATTACAAACAGACTTAACATTTGTATTTTACACCACAAAATTTATCATATAAAATACAAGTCTTCTGTGTTCTGAAAGTTTGAACCTTACATTTTATTATGTGTTGTTTGGTCTATTACTTTAGTTCATAAACACCCTCAGTGAGAATGAGTTGGCAATCCTGAGGGATCCAAACTGGACCTACACCATACTTCATGTAGCCTTGTGTTAGAATCCCTCCTATCAGAGCTCTCTTGACCGACTTGTTTCTATAAGAGTATTCGAAGGGTAGGAGTCTTTATTTTATGTTCTTTTCTATAAGGTGATGATCACCAAAAGGTTTTTGACCTTTAAACAAAAGAAAATAGAAAAATAGTTCATAAACCTTCATATTTCAATATTAGATTAAAATTACTGAATCTTAGTTGAAAATATATTTCATTATTAGATTGAAATCATTGAAGGTTAGTTTAAAACATTTGACCTTCTAAAACAGTGTCTATATATATATATATATATATACTTTTTGACTAATAACGAACTGCTGATCCAAAATTTTAGTAAGATTTTTTTGTTTGTTTATTAATTACATTATTTTGTTCCAGTTGATTCAAATGATGTATTGTATGGCTCAGATCCAAAATTTATTGCAGAAGTCAACAAGATCTGTACTTTATTAATTGAAGAAATACTTGGTCACCTTAAAGAATTGCCCACTAGCGAGCAGGTATATCCAAAAATATATTTAGAAATATTATCTTTGCTTGATTGATTGTTTTGTGCAACTAATGAAAATTACTTTTTGAATAATAGGAAACTGGCAAGTTTTCAAACTTTGGCCTGCAGTGTCTACGTTTTATCTCTGACGAAATAAACATACTATCCAAAATATCAAATATCAAGAGGATACCCAAAAAATAATATTTATTTTGAATTTTGAATTAGGGGTTCATCTATGAAATATTTGTCAAATTCAACTCATTATTCTTATTCCAACAAACATAAGGGTGGGATGTAATCATAGGGTCAACATGATAATCATCTTATCAACATTATCACGGCCAAAAAATAAAAAATCGCCAAATTTCATTCAGGTATTGGTGGAGGATAATGCTGTAATAATTTTCTTAATTTAAAAACAATTAAATTCATAGCCACATCATATATGATGACCACATGTTAGACAAATTAATCAGGAAACAGAAAAACTAAAAATGAATCCATCTAACAATTGTACGGAAAAATCTGTAACCACAGAATATTTGAAAACTTTCGTACAGTCAGTGCAGAACATATTCCATAAACAAAGATACCAAATTGAATCTTGTATGTCTCATAACATTGGACGTTTAAAACCATCAAAAATCTGATAGATAAAAGAAAAACTCAAACACAAGTTCTAACAAAAATTACGTTTATTTCATCAAACTCATTTCAACAACAAAGTCGCCATCCTCAGTGATACATGAGCTACAATACCAAAACTATAACTTGTTTTGGTTGTATCACTGAGGATGGTGACTTTGTCATTGAAACGCGTTTTATTAAATAAACATAATTTTTGTGAGATCTTGTGTTCGAGTTTGTTTTTTTTAATCTAATATTATCTCAACTCAAGCTCAATATTTATTTTGAAATCTGATAAATTTTATGAAAACGCAATTCATAAACTAACATGTGACAAATGTCCAAAATTATACATAGGACAAACTGGACGTTCATTCTGCACATACTACACCTCCCGACAGTCAATGCAAACAAAAGCATGAATCAAAATTTACTGAAAATCAATACAAATATAGATATTTAAAATCAAATTTGTAAATATTACAACAATGTAAGAAAGAACCCATAATGAATACCATAAAAGAATTCGAGGTATATAAACAGCAAAAAACAAACCTTCATAAGTTACCGGTACTAAATAGCAAATTACAGTTCATTACAAAATCTAGAACCTAATACAAATGCTACTAATGAATCAGACAACCAAGTGCTACATAGTCACGACAATGCACTATCTTCCAACAGTACAAGTTAGAACTGAATAAGTAGCAAGTGCCGACTAAATGTTTCTAACGAGTTAACATCTGATTGCTTCCATTTTTAGCTTTTTTGAACTAATGTTAATTAATTAATCAACATACCTTTTTATATGCTTTGTAAAGATGTCTGTAACATATAGTATAAGTGTATAAAGTATTCTCGTGCTATTCCTGAATATACTTCATTTTGAGGTGAAACAGCTGTAGCAATTATACAACAGAACTACCTATGTTGATTAATTAACATCTGATGTTCAATATGTGACAAAGTTTATGATTTATAACTTCACCTAACAGCATGTAACAATGAACAAAATATCTAAATGGCCATCTTGTAATAATTATGAAAGAAATCAAGGATTGTTTGATAGAAATTCAAGGTAATATATTATATTATTCAACATTCAGTTAGGCTACCACAAATTTTTTTTATTTTTTATTATAAGAATAGAACTCGTAAGGAACAATTTTTTGTAAATTGTGGGAGCCATCTTGGAATTTTTAAAACATTAGTAAATAGAAATATAGTGCCATTGGATTTTTTACCTGACCTAGAAAATTGCTATAAGTATACAAAATAGTATTTTCTAGTTATGGTATAAGACAGCTTAGTGTCATTTTAAACTCCATACATTATTACTGCATTTTGAGTTATTTTATTTCAAATATTGTATCCCCCAAATTAGATTATTTTATTTTTAACTCTGCTGGTTATTTTCAGTTAGAAGACAACAGTTTTATATACCAAATTTGAAGTTTGTACTTTCTCAAGTATAATTTATGTGCAAAATGTTAATACTTTTTTTTTTTTATTAGGACTCGTACTGTTTTTTTACAGGATTTCCTACAACAAGTCAATAACAGACACAGGTGTTCTATAAGGGTAAAGCTAATTAAAGATATAGAAACATATTTCTTGAAATAGTTTGTTGTAATTAATCTACTTTATTATTTTACAGTCTCTTTTGGCATTTGACTTGTTTGTGAAGGTGGCAATACGAGCAGATCTCTCAAGCCAAGGCCTTCTTACTTTAGCAGTTAATCTGTGGAATTTAAGTAATAAACACAGTCAGCATAAACTTGCAGTAAGTTGTTACAAATTTGTGAACATACTGAAGTAAAACTATAATTATTGATGTAGTTTAATTGGACATTTAACATCATTTGTGTATACAAACTGATACATAATGTTTCAAGAGTATGAATCAACTCCCGTTAGCAAGTGATAAACCAAGAACATGATAAATGTAAAAAATGGCTATATAGGTATGAATGGCTAAGTAGAAACCCTAAGGCTACATAGGTAAACTAAAACTAGATACTTAGAAAGGAACCCAAGGTTAACACGTTAGCTGCCATATCTAAAGTGAAACTAAGGTGAATGTACATGCAGCGTTACGGCACGATCGGACCGATAACATCACTGACATAATGTTTTGTTTTGTGGCTCACAGTTCGATAGTGCAGCAACCTATCGGTATATTTTGGTATTCTCTGGATTGGGTAAAGACGTGTGTTAGACGTAGTATATTGTATGCTTTAATAACTGTTACCATGGTTACTCAATATAATAATAAAATCAGTAGATATTTTCACTTTTTTGTCGGCATGATCGGACCGATTAAAAATTTTACAAAAACATTTTGGTTTAGTAATGAATAATTCACAAAGAATACAGTTGTAAAATGAATATATGTATTTATAAAATAAATATTAGACAAATAAAATAGTGAGAATTACCAACAGAAAGAAATGAAATAGCCCGTTTAGATTTTTTTTTTTTTACACGAAAATTACCTCGGTCCGATCGGACCTAAACGTTATACTACGATTAAAATTAAAGCAAAAAAATTGCATTTCGGTCCGATCAGTCTCGTAACTATATATGCATAAATGTAAATAAAATTAGTAAATACTATTGCCTTATATTATTTAACATAGATAGATGCAAAAATAATAATGGAATAATAATTTGGTAATCGTGGCACTCCAGGCAAGAGTATCGTATTAGGCCTTGGCAGCTAACGTGTTAATAATAGGCCTGAGCAGTCAAAACAACTAAGACTAGATACAAATGTGATCAGGAACACAACAAAACACCAGGGGAATTGCAAACTCCTTGTTGCTATGTCGGTATTCTTCACATTTCTCATGTTCTAGGTTTATCATTTGATAACAGAAGTTAATTCATACTCTTGAAAGTAAGTGAATTAGTTTTTATATACACAAAAGATGGAAGGTCTAAAGGAGGTGTTTACCGTAGTAATGTTCAAGGGTTTAATCAATCCCATGTCCTTTTTGCTCATTTATAATGATTTTTGTCCTCACTAGTCATTCAGGCATAGAGTATGGTCATTAACCCTGCAACAGGCGGATGTTAAATTCTCTTAGTTTGTTTAAAAATTAATAAAAAATATTATTTAACTTATAATATATCATTTTTCTCAGAAAGATGCGTAGAATTTATCTATTTAATAAAAAAAAAATTTTTGAAACAGTTCTTTTAGAAGGGGTGACGAATTTAATACAATTTGGTCATTTAAGTTGAAAATAGGCCTAAGGGAAATAGATCTATTTATTTCTAAACATTCTAAATTATTTAATCTATTGCTTTTATTTTCTATATGTAAGAGTTTAACATTCAATTTCGGATCAAAACTATGACCCGAGTCCAAAAGGTGGTTAGCAAAGTTAGAGTTTCTATAGGCATGTTTCCAGCTATAGAAATATGCTGTAAATATGCTATTATGTAAATAGCTGGAAACATACCTATAGAAAACTCTAACTTTGCTAACCACCTTTTGGACTCAGGTCATAGTTTTGATCCGAAATAGAATGTTAAACTCTTACATATAGAAAATAAAAGCAATATATTAAATAATTTAGAATGTTTAGAAATAAATAGATCTATTTCACTTTGACCTATTTTTAACTTAAATGACCAAATTGTATTAAATTCGTCACCCCTTCTAAAACCCATGGCTTAACATAGTTCATTAACCTTCATCTACCTGCTAGGTCATTCCCCCCTACCCTTCCCAATTTCTCTATTGTATTTCAGTTTCCTGTTATTTGTGTATGTATAAATAGTTGTCAATACCTGTTTATTATCAGTAGCCCGATGATGCCGCAAGGTGAAACAATTTTAGCTCATTTATATTATTAAAATATTTTGAAACTTTAAGCTTTATTGCTTGATTTTATTCTTGAATATGGAGTTTCAACAAGAAATATCTGCTGTTACATTAAAGTTTTTTTAATAACTAAAAATTTGGGGGTAACACCCATAAAAAAACATTAAATTACGATTTTTTTCTCAAGTATAGTCCTTATGGACCCAAGCAAAACGTATTGATCGCTGTCTCCAAAATTGCTGGTTTTTGAGGTATCGATAAAAATTGGTGATGGGACTCATTACTATAAAATAAGTCATTTCTCCAAATTGCAACTATGAAAATCAAACGAACTAGCTGTGTTTAATTTATTTATGTATTACATACCGGTAATTATGTTCAGCTATTTCCCTTTATTGGGGTCACAAGACTCAAAGGAAATTCATTGGCAATTTTCTGGAAAACTGTTATTTAAGGCTACAATGCCTGTTAGTTAATGTGAGTTCTCAATATGACCTACCTCACTATTTATAAGTGTATAATTATAAATTTAATATTTTAGATTTTATTATTTTTAGTTAGTGTAACTCAGTTAAAATGGCTATTGTTAAGATTGGCGTTTGATCAAGAGAAAAGCTCGGGCGAATAATCCCCTCATATGGAAACGTTTCGGTTCAAGGATAATTGGCAAAAAAAAAAAAAAAAAAAAAAAACTTGATAGCCGTAACTAAAAACTTGATTAAAAAAAAAAGGAAAAAAGATTTACATTGAGGACACGTTTAAGGAAGAAGGAAAGAAAGTTTAAGCCTATTAAATAAATACTTTTTTTTTCAAAGACTTCATTTTAACTTTTTGACTGACAACTAGCAAAATGGACTTTTTTTATGATGGATAGTTTTTTGGTTGGTTTTTGGGACGGGTGAGTGAAAAAGTTTGTGCAATGGTTTATTTTAATTTATCTGATCAAAACTAAATCTGGCTGAACAATTGTTATATTCATATCATTGAATAAGTTTGCAAATTAATCAATTGATCAACAGACTCAAGTGAAGATTAAAAATCAATATTTTTCTGTATTTTTGAAGATTTAGTTAAGCTTTTAATCTATTAAAATGTTACACAGCTTTCCAACACAACATTTTTGAGATTTTAATAACCTAGAAATTTTGAACCTGTTTCATTTATTGCCCCAACAAAATTTACATTTTCTTACTTAAACCTAATACAGTAATTTATTAATAACTCTGTACAGGAAATTCATATCTTTGATGTTACATTGTGAATGAAATCTGTGAACTTAAGTGATTGTTAGCCAACAAGGATTGTTTTGAGTTTAACTTACCAATTTTTTTTTTTCTAACTACATTCAAGATCCAAAAATAAATCAAGTTTTACCTGTCTTTATAAACATATATTTTTGATTTTATCCACTATGTTTAAAAAATAATTCTTTATTGTCAATAGTGCCCCATAACATATTTTAAATGTTTTGGGTAAGTAGTCAAAGAATCTGGAATTGTTGTGAAAAAATGTCTGAAATGTTCAAAATTAGTCTTCGACTCAGATATTCAGACTCTTTCTATGACAATCCCTGTCATCTTTAAATTTGTTTGAACTTCTTATTAAATGATAATACTCATTAATGCACACTTATATATTAAAGATAGTCCAAATTGTATATCTATTTTTATATCATTCGTTATGAAATCCCCCAAATTCTTAACCTAAAATGAAACTTTAGAATATTTTTATTTATAGGCCAATTTTACTGAAGTATATGTTAAATATATTTTTAAACGTTGAATCCAAATCAGTTGTTAAGCTGTTGTACTCATCATGATAAAAGGGGTCATCTAAAAGTGTGTTCCTTAAAACAATCAAATGATATAACAAACAAAAATTATCACAATGCTTATCTGTCTGAAATGCATTTTTTCGAAACAAATACTGCTGAATTCAAAGTTTACAGAGTTAATTAGACAGTGGTCAGAATAATATAATAAATTCATCAATACCTTTTAAGTATATTTTTGTTAACAGCTATAATTAATTATGAAAAATGTATTTAAAAATTGGATTTGTTTAAAAAAAAAATTAAAATACTAACAATCTAATTTAAATTATATTTAAAAATACAATTTTATTTGTTTTGATTTAATTAATTTTTAATATAAATCCCTGTGTGACTGTGTCGGAAATTTAGCTAGCTACTACACCAACCATATTTTTATTAATAAATACAAAACATTCCAATATTTTATTTTAAAAAAATCAGAATTAATACATAATTTAAATTCTTTCTTTTAATGGTTTTAACAATCTTTTTGTTTTTTTTTTGAATGAATGATCTGGTAGATAGTTGTTAATATATTTTTTTATTTATACATATATTTCTTGGACCATTTTAAAAACTGAACATTAAAAAGAGCTATCCCTAAATGTATAATTCCCTATATTAGTATATTTTTATTTTTAACTAAAATTAAATTTACAAAGTGAGATTTTATAAATTTCTAATAATTAATAAATAAAATATATAAGAGTTGTGGAATTATTTAATCAACTTTTATGTTGGGTTTTTGTGGAAGCTTTTTTGTCATGTCATAGTATTTAAGGATTGCTATATATGAATGTTTTTTAGGTGCGCCTCCATTAGATTTCAATGCTTAATTTTGTATGTTAGATTATAAGTAAAATATCAATATTCAGGTATATGTCTGTTTCAGGGAGAATAATACCAAATTATTAAAGCCTCTTATATACAATTTACTACATACACTCTCTCAATATATTGTATTCCGTATGTACTTTCACTCTTTCAATACATCCAATTCATTCTACAATGTTCTTTGTACAATCATTGGACGTTCCATCTTAGGTATTATTAATATGAATAGATGGTTAATTTAATACTAATGCAGTAAATGAGATTAATATCTTTTGTTCCAGATAAAGACTCTAGATTATTTAAAAAGAAGATTATCTCAACAAACTGAGAACAGTATGTATACAGAGCTGATTTCAAAATTGGAGAATTGAACAATATGTAGATTGAGAACATAGAATGATGTATGCTGTTTTGTTTTGTAATCACACATTGCTGTGCAGTACTTTGTTACTGAATTATTTCTGAAAAGTCATGTTTGAGGGTCAAGAGTATAGATGTATTTACTCTATATTAAATAATTAGAATTGGAAACCTTTGCATTTCTGGAGACGTAGAAGGTTAGTTTTTCCAACAAAAAACTTTTTTGTAGGCTAAATTCAAAATTAAGTAGACCAGAATAATTAAAACCATATAATTTCAGTCTTTTGAGGTGTACATCTGATAAACATAGATGTCTGGGTATATTCCAATTTATTTTGCATTCAAGTGCTAAATCTTAACATTAAGGTGTAGGTTTCGTAAAATTGACTATAAAACTACATTGTTTTGTTAAAATGGAATAATGCTAATTCCTTACTACCGGGCTTTTATTAGGTATAAATTCCCTCAATGTATGTCATAATCTAAGAATTTATATTTATGGTCAATTTAAATGAAATATATATATATATATGTGTGTGTGTGTGTGTGTATATATATGTGTGTGTGTGTGTGTGTTTTTCATGGTCTGTGTTCAAATATTGTTTGGTTTATGTCTTTACTTTTGACTTCTCATCTATATAATATACCTTATAAGATTTGTAATTATGTACGAGATGATTCTTTTTAGCACAAACTTAACTCTTTGCACGTTGCTCAAAAACCTGTAAAATATGAGATTACATTTTTTTTTTTTTTTTTTTTTTTTGAATTTTCCACTTATAATTAATTTTTTGTTTTCTACAAAAATTCAAACATATTAAGCTTACTTTTAGATAAATGTCGTAAATACATGTCATCTTTTCTGATATGTGGAACTACACATTTTGTTTCCTGTAAATAACTATTTATTTGGTCATCAATAACCTGAAAAAATTGTAAATATATATAATATTAAAAAAAATTAATTTCAATCTATTATTTGGATTATTTTGTAAAAAAAATGAGTGAAAACAACATAAGTTATATATTCCTTGGTAATCAACAGTTGTGTTTTATTTCTTACTGGTTTATGTAAAAAATTAGTAAAAGAAATGTACATTAGAGATTATAATTAGTAATATTTCTTATTATGGAAATCTTTAAAATACACATCTGGATGAAGGAAGTTTTGATGTACGTGTTTTGCAACATAAACAGTTTCTTTCCATAATTCATGCTTGGCATATACAATCCAGTAAGATCACATTTTTCATAAAAAAAGTCTTCCATTCAGTCTTTCTTTTGGAGCCCCTTGAGCTGGATATCCTCGTCATTTTTTATCTTTGGTCACCTAATCATTTTTTCTGCTGCCAGGTCATGTAAAAGACTTGATTTGAAATCCCTGTGGCTCATAAGTTTTATCACTAGTACAATATGTACAAATTGACAATTGACATTTTCTAAAAGCCAAAAACACTCTTTGGTTCTTCACATGAATTAGTATGATGAAATGGTGACTCCTATCAACTGCTCTGTAATCTAGAAATACATTTGGTTTTGATACAGGAGATTTGTTTGGACACTTACTCAGGACAACAGTTCCACCACACTTTACTCTCTGTGTTACACATCGTTACTACTCTTATCTTTCAACCAAAGTGTTGCCTTTTAATTAAGTTAAAATATCACCTTTCTTCCACTTTTTCCTTTCTTGTTTCAAATTTTTAGGCAGGTCACTTTAGTTTTGCTTTACTGTTTTATTCAAACAAAAACAGTAAGCAAAGCACTTCATATTCAGTTTCGGACTGTTACCCATCATTATATACCGTACATGTAATCGTGTTGTTGGTTTGTCTGGATTTTTCATGATAATTGATTGACTTATAACCTTAACAATTTGAGTAGTTTTTAGCAGCAATAAATTGAGGTTAAAAATATGGAATGAAAAATATGGAAAAATATTGTTGAAGTAAAAATTGCCTTTTATTTAATTATTAATATGGAATGAAGTCATAAATATAGTCTCACTGTTAAAAATTACAAATATCTTCATCCAAAATTTGGTAGGCCTGAATAGGTTATAAACCCTAAAACTCATATTTTCATTGAAACTAGTAGTACTTTCATCAACTATGATGAAGTTACCAGTTGTGTAGCGTACACACTTGTTTTATATGTTCTACTTTAGGGGTAATAGAAACACCCTTATGGTTTGATCCATTTTTTGTGATTGAAGCGAAGATTCCAAAATAAATTAAGAAAGTCATTTTTTGTAAACACATCACTGAAAAAGGAATGTGTCCTTCCCATTTATTAGTGAAATACAATTTTTTTTTATTTTTTTTTTAGAGGTATGGATGCATATTTATTATAATACCCCATATACAACATGAAAAAGTTTTTAATGAGATTTACAAGAGTTGCTTTATTTTATATTTTCGTAGCAAATAGATTATCTATCTCAATAGATAAGTGCCCAAAGGTCATCCGTGAAAAACAACTGTAAGTATTATTGAGTCATCTGTATCAAATTCAACTGGAAATTTGAGACATTGATTCACATTATATATAGGTATAATGGGACTTGGACACTTTATTGGGCATGTTCAACTTGAGACACATTATTAGGCCTAGGTTAGATTAGGGTGAGACATTGATTCACATTATATATAGGTATAATGGGACTTGGACCAAAGTCATGTTCAACTTGAGACACATTATTAGGCCTAGGTTAGGTTAGGGTGAGACATTGATTCACATTATATATAGGTATAATGGGACTTGGACCAAAGCATGTTCAACTTAAGACACATTATTAGGCCTAGGTCTACCTGCATTACCCTGATTACACTGTAATCCTTGGTTTCTTCTGAATCATTTTCTATTTGACTAACATTAATTAAAATAATATTTATTTTCTTCTTCACTACCTATTGTTTCATAGTTATAAGCATTCAAAAATTTAGCATCCATTATCCTCTATATACAAAGTTATCAAATTGTAAATCGTTAGGATTAGCCATAATGAAAAAATATGTTCAATATTATTAAAAACTATCTACTTGGAAAAAAAACCATGTGGACTACTTTAAAATAAAAACAAAATCATACAAGAAAATATTATAAAGAATACTCAACATTTCAGAATTTACTACTTGGATTATTCTTATGTTACTAAAAAGTGATGTATAAAAACAGCTGAGAGTGGAACTCTTGTTAAGCCAGGATCCTCGTGATATTTCTATAGCATTAGGCTTCAAATAAGTCTTAAATTGTCTACAGATATTAAACTTGGTGTTTATATGCAAGAACTCTGTTGCATAAATTCTTGAACTACATACAACGCAATGAATTTTTACGGGAATCCAAATTTGGACCAATGTTGCGCTCAACATGAATCTATGTCAACGACGTGCAAAGGGTTAAGAGTTTTATTGTAATTAAACTATTTTGTATCTTCAACATATCATAGTGCATGTCAGAAGTGTGTGCTCAGTTTGTCTCGCACTACAATTAGTTGCCACAGATGTAACAATATCTATAATATTCTTAAGAAAGCCTACATGATATAATATTCAATATATGAAATTATTAGGCAGTAATATCAAAGGAAAAAAATTATAACATGCGAAAAACAAAATTTTATTGATAGAAATTAATTTGAAAAATTCTTTGTAAAAAATATTTTATTATTATTATCTTTAATTGTTATCTTTTATACTGTTATTTATATAAATATGATGTTACTGAAAATGTGTTTCTTCTAATGAATAAAGTATACTAATGAAACCATTCTAGATTTTGTTCTTTATTTTTGTATATTGTTTCTTTAACCCTAGTACAGGAGTAAATTTTTATTATTACTATGAATCAGTAGTGAATTTTAATAAACCATACACATTGCATATAGATTTATATAATTATATATCTATATAAGCTATAATCTATTATATATATCTATATTCTAAAACTCAATCGATATTTATTGATGCAATTGCCAATGAAGAGAACATATTGAGTGTGACTTTCAGTTGGATAAAAAAATTTCTTGATCACTTTTGAAAGAACCTTGTTTTCCATGGTCCTGAATAATTTGAAACTGATGTGATTGTTTAATTGAAACCGTCTTTAATTATTGATAGTTGGCCAGCAAGGTAATTTGAATCTTTTTATCATAGAAGTATTAATAAACTGTCAGTTATTTATTCCCTAAAATGCCCAAAGAAGCTATACAAATTATTTGGATGAAGAGGAAGAGAAGAATAACGCAAACACAATTGCCGAAAAGGTGCGTCCATACTAAATGCTGGATTTGCTCATTTGTTACAAAAATAGTATCAGTGAGTATAATTCAGCTCCTTTCGATGTTCAAATGACTACAATTTCTTTCCCAATTGAATTATTTTGACAGGCTAAAATAGTACACTTTCTTCTAAAAACAAGACTTTTACATCTATATCACTCTAAGCATAAAGCATACATTATCATATGTATACATTGTTATAAGGTATATGACTATATTACTTATATATTCTTTGTGATATTTCATAAATAATATATTATTTCAAACTAAATTCAAGAAGGAAAATATCAATGATGTTATCTAGTAATATTTCCAGGTGAGGTATATATTTTGATTCCTCTACACACTCCTAGGCTTTAGTTGGGTTTTTTCAGCACTATGTCCTACTTGTACAACTAAGGCGATGCACTGTCAATGTGATCATAAAATATACAGCCTATAAATTGTCCAACCATCTTAACCACAGGGGTAATTTGCCATCATTTTTTTACTACCTGTAAGCCTAGGCTTACAGAGTGTCATTTAAAACTCATCCAAGGCATTACAAATACAAATAATATTTAAGAATAATTATAAAAAATGTTTAGTATTAGAAACATTTAGTACAACTAAATACAAAGCTCTTACCAATTTACAAAATGTATGCCACTGTAGTTAAGCTCTTTTTGACATGTTCTAAGTAATTTTCTTTACAGAAGCTTTTTCGATTTCTGTATTAATATTGGTAATGTATGTTTTAAGCTCATGAATATTTTATGAAATATTTTGAAATGAGTTCCTTTTTAAATAACCCCATAAAAAGAAATCTAATGGTAAAAGATCAACATATCTAGCTGGAAATAATCCCCTTCCAAAAAAACCAATAATTCCTTTGTATAAAAACTCCTTTAAAACAGCCATTTTTGTCTACCCTTTCCCAGAATCTTATCTGAAACCACCTAACACAGTGTGCTGGTAAACTTTTTATAGCCTCTATAACAAAAATGCAAATCCATGTTGTGATAAGAGACAACGATGTATAGTTAGGGAGATACAGGCATTTTAAAAAGGTGTTGCAAGTGGCGAAGCGTGAAATGTTAAAATCTGGTATTTTTATTAACATATAAGTTGCAATAACTCGTAAACCCTTTGAGATTTTAAAGTGTCTTTTTCAGGGTTTACTCTCGTTTCAATTCTGCATCTATTGATGTGCATATCATTGGTATTGTTATATATGTTGAAATTTTTACAAAAAAATAGATAAAAATGAAAAAAATATTAAACATTTTGAAATTTCATTAGCACCCCTCGACTCCAAATTTAATTCTGCTTCTATTAAGCTATAGAAACATTCAAAAATCAAAAACTCACTTTTTCGCCTAATAAAACTGCAAGGGGGGTACCTAAGCATTTTGCAAAGTTGGAAAATTGGCTGTTTTCACGAGTTAATTACTCAGAAACTATAAGAGATATTTTCAAATTGAAAACACCACAGTAAAATTTCAATTTTCTTCTTTCCTCATGTAAATTTTGATACCATTACGATGTATTGTTATGGAGCTACAGGCGATTAAAAAAGGTATTACAAGTGGTGAAACGGGAAATGTTAAAATCTGGTATTTTTATTAACGTATAAATTGCAATAACTCTTAAACCAATTGAGATGTCATAGGGATTTTTTTCCGGGTTTATTCTCCTTTCAATTCTGCATCTTTTGATACCTATATCATTGGTTTTAAACAATTTTGATCTTTTTTGAAAAACTTTTAAACTGCAATTACTCGTAAACCCTTTGAGATTTCAAAGTGTCTTTTTCAGGGTTTACTCTCGTTTCAATTCTGCATCTATTGATGTGCATATCATTGGTATTGTTAAATGTTGAAATTTTTACAAAAAAATAGATAAAAATGAAAAAAAAAATATTAAACATTTTGAAATTTCATTAGCACCCCTCGACTCCAAATTTAATTCTGCTTCTATTAAGCTATAAAAACATTCAAAAATCAAAAACTCACTTTTTCGCCTAAAAACTTTCTTAAAATTGTAGAGGACGCTTTAAGCCCAAGGGAAATAACTTTGGGTTCTATTTAAGCACATAAATATTGTTTTTTAGACAGGATCTATTGCTTATTTTCACTTTTTGACTGCTTATTTTCACTTTTTGACCTTAAATATTTATGGTGACAACTACTTTTGATTTGGTTTTGGCGATAGGTGAGTGATGGTGTTTTTTTTTTAGTGTTTATTAATATAGTACTTTAATCTAAACTATGTCAGTTGTACCACTTGATAATACTTGAGATAAAGTATCACAAGATATTAAAAGACTGACACAGTTGGCCAACAGCAACAAGCTGAGATGGACAATGGTAAAAAGAGGACTGTCAGTGAGGAGGGTGATATCCCAGGTATGATACATTTTAATATACAATAAAATACTAACAAAGTTTTAATAATAAACTAAGAGTAACATAACAATGAATATAATATGTTGTTCCATAATATTTTAGGAATTTGGTTTCTCTTTAATTCGCATAAATCTTTCACCTCTTACTTTTATACTTCATGCCGGAAATAGATGAGCCGTGTGAAGAAATTAGCAAATTATATTTTTCTCATAGAATCCATTCAAACTTTACAAGTATTTGCAATATCTTGCAAATACATTTAATAAATTAAAATTGATTACCTTTTATTTACGTTTAATCAAGTTCAAAGTAAAACGAAAAATTTGAGTATAGGCCAGCTATAAATTTAAAATGGCAATCCTTCCTCTCTAGCCTACTACGAATTCTATACCATAAAAGTAAAATTATAAGTATTTTGATTTTAAAAATGTACTGTAAATTATTTCTTGTAATTGTAAACAAACATAATAGTACAAAATGTATACATAGACGAGTGAAAACATTTAAGAGTATGTGTCATAACAAAGTACATAACTGAAGAGAGTAATTTTTTTGTAGATTTTTATTCAGTGGAAGAGTGCCATGTGTTGAAGATATAAATAATTGTGATTGAACTTACTCAGAGTGGTCTGTTTCCTATGTGTTTATTTTATTGTTTTTAGTTATTTGATTTGTTAATTTTTTTTTCCCCCAATTTTATTTGTAATAATATTTGGTATTAGATTATATCCAATATACAATTGTATCCAATGGTCAATAAGGCTTTGATATATTTTATTATTTATGTTTTGTATTGTATAGATTTTTATTTTGTTTTTGTGTATTATGTGGTAATTAAGTTTATTTATTTGTACCAGAATAAATTGTATATTATTGATGACTTGTCTTATGGAATATATTTTGTTTATGGGACAAAATAAATAAATGAAATGACTCGTGGCACTTTTGTTCAATTTTTGTAATTTTCCACCACTTTAAAGTGAAATCGTAAACAATTCATTTGTGTGCAGTTTCTTTCGTTGTGGGTTTATGTATATTTTATTTCATGATTGGTTTGGAAGTGGTAAGATGATATGGTGAGTGATGTTCTGTTTCTTTTCTGTCAGTTCATTCAATTATTGGATAAAAAACCTGAGAGAAGTTGTTTGCTTCACCCAATAAATCAAAAATATGACTGTGGTAATTTCATTGTAGAAGGTATTGACTGCAGATTAAGTATTGCAACATTTGATACCTTCCTTCAATAAGTAGGTACTAGCAGAATCTATTTCAGCTTGCACTTGACTTGCAGCCATTTCCTTACAAAAATTCCAAACACTAATGAAAACAAATTCAAAACTCAATACATCACGCTGATAGCACACACTTAGTAGTCTAGTCAAAAGAGTTGGAAACACATAACGACTCTGTAAGTATCGGTGTTGATGCGCATACACAGTTTGAGATATCAGAAGCTGTTTTGTTGCCAGGCATCAGTCAGAGGGGAATAGTATTTATACCACAAGGTGCTGCGCAAAACCTCGAGTCAATGTTCCAGTCATTTTGTGGGACTCCCTTGATATTACACCAATAGGGACGTTACAGCCAATGTACGGCCAGCCTTACAAGACTGAGATTCACTGAAATTATTGGTAAAAGCCCACTATACATTACAATTACAATGAATAAATTATGCCTTATCTGATCTAGGTATTAAGTGCAGTAAAATTTTTGGCAACAATGACAGTAAAAAATATTAGAGAGTTTAGTAACTTTTTGGAAAATTAAGAAAGAAAAATTGATTGAATACACTAAACCAATATGTTTTGAGGGTACTTACGTATTAACGCCACCGCAGCAGAAGTTGCGCTAATGCGCATGCGCCAATAAAGAGCAAACTGGTTTAAGGGAAGCAGAATTCCATTTTTTTCAGCTTTGAGATTCATATACTTTCATTTTATGATTTGTCGCAAAAATTTTAGGCGTAGATTGGCGGTAACTCACTTTTAAAGCTCATGTTTATCCATCATCTAATTTCAAATTATTAACTTCAATAAACTTACAAAAGGTTTGGCCAGGTGATTATATATATATATATATATATATATATATATATATATATATATATATATACTTATAGCTACCTGGCCAAACCTGTCGTGATATATAAGGTTTGGCCAGGTGTTTATATTTATAAACCTGGCCAAACCTGTCGTGACATTTATAATTATATCGCAAAGTAAGCAATTATTGGCGCATGCGCATTAGCAACTTCTGCTGCGGTGGCGCTAATACGTAAGTACCGTTTTGAGTAACAAACTTGTCAACTCAACTTGTACATGTGAGAAAATTTGGATTAGAAATTACAGCTGTTAGAGTAGATTTCAGGCTAAAGATGGCTGTGATTGCTGTACAATTTAAATTTTAACTTTAAAAAGCAGTTTGAGTAAATTCCTCAGAAGCTCACTTTAGTTCGTACTGGCTTTCATTCCCGAGAGTCCTAGCGGATCTAAACCTTTTTTAATGCAGTCCCTCTTTTCCATTTTTCCAATCAGGTTTCTCTTGACTATCTCTTGTTCTTACTGATCCTGACACCTTGTAAAGTAAAATATTGCCTAAATGTTTTTTTGTTATAATTTATAATAAATGGTTGAACTGAACATGTTTTGGCTACAAATTTAACAAATATTTAAACTTATATTTGTTATAAGGTTAAAGAAATATTTATTATTTAAAAGATTTAAAAACATTATGTGTAAGTACTAAAACTACACTGGGGCCACACTTCAAGTATATATGTTCAACGTATTCTCACAATTTTGTAGAGAACAACAAAACCTCAAAACAGTTTTACTTATCTTCGGATCTTTAAGACTGAAAGCTGGGTAAGATAAGAGGCTTAGTTTTGGTATTGTTTAACACATCTTAATCCTTCTTATTTTAATACGAAACATCTTTGTTAATTACAAAAGACTTATTATTAGTAAGCTTAGCAAAATTAGAACAGAAAATACTTTCATTGAAGAATTGATTTAATTATAGTATAATTCCTATATATTAGTGTTATCACTACAATACATAAGATAAAGCCTTGGAATTCTTTAAAAAAGATTGTTTACCTTATTTTGGTTAGAATAACGAGGATGAAAAAGTAGTATACTATAACCACAGACAGGGGATAAGAGAGTATGCACAGAACACACATGACATCAACTTAATCCAAGCGCTTCCAGTCCCCTCAAAGACAGCCCATGCTTTATAATAAGAAGACCAGCTCAACTTAATTTCAAAACATCTTGATACAGTTTATTTTACTCACAAATATACGTAATATAGAGAAAATTCTATGATGGGTCAAAATAAGTATCTCTAGTTTTTTGTTGATATATACATTTTAAATTCCACTGAAAAAGTGGTTTTTGGAATAATATTGGGTTATGTTTGGATGATGTCTCTACAGCCCAAATGTGTGGACCTATATATACACAGAGAGTCATGTTTTCCTTAGTGACTATGAATTGCTGTACAATTATATTCTTTGTTAAAGACAAAGAAGAGAAAAAATTAGGTTTTGGATTCATCCATGTTTCCATAAATACTAATTGGTGCAAGAGAATTTGCTGAATATTCAAAATTTTATAAGTTTTACAGATTTAGCAAAACTAACTTTTAAAAGCTTGCAAGAGATAATAGTCTACCCATATGAATGAATCCAGGGAAAAATTTAATAACTGTAGTAAATGAACTGAAATCATTCATAAGTTGGGTGAGAAATTTTTTCCTGTAAATCAAGAAGAAGCTTAGAATGGTTGTGACGAATGCTGTTCTTGGGTAAGGATCTTAGCCACTTCCCTCCATTGTGTGAAGGATCTTATAACAAAAAGAATTATTTAGAAAAAAATAATGACCTTCATAACAGTTTAAACCTAAAACCAATCACAAACTATACCACTTCACAGGTATTGAATTTTTTTCTGTTTTTTTTTTTTTCAATAAATTTTATTCAATATATTAATCTATAAAACCCTTATACCTATTTGTTTCAGTTTTTGTTGAGAAATTTTTAGAGGATGTTATAATTGTTATTTATTTATTGCTTGAAACAATGCCGTTTATGTATTTATATGTCATTTTATTTGACGCTGTAAACTAAAAGTAACAGTGATTTTATAATGTCTTCCTCTTACAGATATTTTGAACCCTGGGAAAAAAATAATTGGACCCAAAAATAAGCTCAAACAATTTTGTTACTATTTATTTTGCATAATCAATTCTTATGTCTAATTGTTTAATTAATAACAACAGTAATAGCCTTGGTACTTAAGTTTAACCAAACCTTGGATTACTTTCTTATCATGATTGATAAGGTACTTTAAAAATGCTGGGAACTAGTAATGAGTTGTCAATGACCTTCCTTTTTTACAATGGCCTTCTAAAGGCATTTTCTCACAATCAACTCTTCTTTAACTCCTTGTAAATGGTTAATTGTAAAGAGGAATTTATAGGAAACACAAAATAACACCTGCTTATAATAAGCTCTCAACCCATTTACTTTAAATTGGCCTTGTAAAAGTCTTCTTTGTAATCAAATTTGATTTTACACAAAATGAAACCTGCTTATAATGAACTCTAAACCAACTTGCTTCGTTACATTGATCTCATTTGACAACTTTCCTTGTTTTTGAAATGGTTAGTTGGAAAGGACACTCTGTAAGAAATACACATAATGACATCTACTTATAAGTTTATAACAAGTTTGGATATTAAAATGTTTGACTAAAATTAAGCTACTCTGTAAGTAAATTTAACTAGTTGACAAATTTGTTCATTTATATATGGACATGTTCATTTTTTCCCTGGTCAAGATCTAAGGGTATTTAAAAAAAATAAAATTGTTATGTATATAATATGATAAACCATTAAATTATTGAAAATAATGTTGAAAGGCACAAAGTAATCAACAGAGATACATCACAATTTGTTGATACATATTTGTAAATAAGGAATGGGAGGATGTAATAATATGGCTCATTTGTAAAACAGGAAACTCATAATAACAGAGGAATATACTTTTTCTATACAACTTAAACACAACTCTGTAGAGGTTAAAACCTACTGTTTTTATATGAATGTAACTACTTTAGGTAACATATCTATTCTAAATGTTCACAAAATATACTTATCGTTTTCAAAATAGATATTACATGGTGCAATATATGAAGTAAATTTGAATACGATACCTTGTGCCAAATACAAATTAAGATTAACTCAAACAATTACGAGTAAACACAGGAAATTTGCTGTCACACTATTCAATCAAATAAAACATTCATTGGCGCAAAATCATTGAAGAGACTTCTCACTCAAACCAAATAAAAACAAACCAAAAATACCAGTTTCGCGTTTGTCAATCAAAAAGTGAAAATGAACTATAGGTGTTATCTTGACAAAATATTTTGTATTTTAAATAAGGACCTTAAATTTAACTCTCTTGTGTCATAAACTCATCCTCAGCTTAAATCATATTTGATTGTAATCAACCTTTCGATAATGGCGATAATGGTTCATTTTTGTTTTTTACCAATTATTTATGAACTGAACCAATTATTAGGTAAGGTATATATTTTTTACCAGTGGCGGCGATAAGAACCCGCGGGCCCCCGCAAATTTGTTCATCAGGCCTTCCCCCTCTCCCAATAATCTTTTCCCAGATGTTTATCTTTTCGCCGGCCGGCGCCGGTGAGTCACCGCGATGTGCAGCGTAGGGATAGCTGCATTACTTATCGGCCAATGGTAAACAATACACATACTTCATATTATGACATTAAATAATAAATACTGCTCTCTAAAAAATAATGGTTATTGCCGTTTTGGATGCACGATGCACAATCTTGTCTGAAGACATTTTACCTTATTTTAGTAATTTCTTGACAATACTCATAAAAATATTGTTATGATAGGGGGGGGCCCGTGTGGCAGGGTCCCGGTAAAATTTCCCGAAAAAATCCCAGTCAAGGCTCGCCGCCACTGTTTTTTACTTGTGATTTTTCACATAGGTTTGAATCATTAATCTTCATACTTTACTAAAATTTGAACTTAATTAATAGAGCCTATTTTAATAAATTGCATATTTTATATCAGTTCTGGAGCAGATTTTTGTTTGTTTTTCATCTTTAACTTATTAACCAGAATATAAGGGAAGATGGTCATCAATTTGTTTTATTTGGGGTTTTAGTAGCTACACTTGAGTAAAATTTGATAAAAATTGATGAAGTTACTTTTTTAAAAAACCAGATTTTGTTTTACAACAACTACTATTTTAAGTTATCAAAAAGATGAAAAAAGTGTCTTGAGATATGGTCAAAATATGTTCACATGCTAAATTTGGTTAAAATTAGTCTACACATGCTAGACATCATTCCAAAAACCACATTATGGGACTTGACATCGATTTGTTGAGTCATCACTTAACTTTATTTACACTACGAATATATGACAACGTAAAAAGTGTTTAAATTACCCAGTAATAATGTTTATTGACTTAATCTTTATATAGTTATATATGTACTTGTGGTTAATCCATTATTGTATGAAAATCGGAGATTTTGCTTTATTATCCCCCCATAAATAAAATCAAATAGATTTAAAATAATCTTTAAAAGTGTTCAAAGATATCATGAGTTTCAATTATAAACCACTTCAATATATTTCTTTTGTTTTGTATTGCATAAGATTACATTTGAGGTTTGTAACGCCTCAAATAAATCTTAATATTTTTTAAACTAAATTAGAAATTAGGTATTTTGTATTTTAGAACTTCCTTGAGTGTTTCTGAACATTTGTACTTCTTAAATGTTTGAATGGGTTTACTGCACTCCTTCTATAGTTATAGTTGTGTACTTAAAGGAAGAAAATTATAAAACTTGGACACCTCACATGGTTTCCCATCTTATATAGTACTGGCGTCTTTATGCGTTGTTTTCTATGTATAATTTTATTTACTTATGCTCTGGACAAAATACATTTTCGTATACCAAAGTCATAACAATAACATGAATTAAGTTAAAAATTTAAAAAAAAGTATGAACATGTTTAAAGAACAATTACAATTAATAAAAAGTTACAATGAAAATGGTTAAAAATTGTAGTTACACTATTATTAATAAACATCCAATAACAATAACAACATTAAATTTAACAACCCTAACCATAAACTGGTACCAGTTAGATACCATGCCAGAGACATTACACCTCTGACTAATTTAATATTTCAGGTCATAGAAAAACACCCACTGAGTAAAAGGATCCAGATAATAATAATTGCCGAAGACTGTTCTTAAAAGAGTTACAACTATTTATACTCCTTGTTTTTTGGATAGATTATTAATAAATTTTTACAAGGTCAGCTTGTGATGACAGTGCCTGTGATGATTAACAAGGTAGCTGAATGGATTTCTGGTGTTATAACCATGAATGTCCATATTAAGGACATGATCACACTTAAATTTAAAATATAGAATTACTTCCTGTATATATAAAGTTGGAAGTGTTAATATGCCATATTCTTTAAAAGAATTTTTGCAGGATTGATATTTTTCCAATCTTGCTATAGCCTAACAGCCCTCTTTTGAAGAGTAAATACTCTAAGCATATTTTGAATCGATGAACCTCCCCATAGGAGAACTTTTTAATTCAAATATGGGCCAATCAATCCGTAGTAGATTGTTAAAATAATTGAAGAATCTGATTTTTTTTTAAACTTCCTCAGTGTAAATATAATGATTAAAATTGTTTTCATTCATACAAGTAATCTACTTTTAAAGTTATTTTGTGTTTATTTTAAATGGGAATAGGTCAAATAAATTAAAATACTAATGAAAAAATGCTAGTTATGAAGGAATTAAATAAATATAATTTCATCTAGCCCCATCTTCATATAATCTAGTTGTACACTACAATGACAGTGAACAACAAAACATCTGTGTTCCTAGACAGCGACCTTGTTCTTGATAAATAATTAAAGATAGAAATTCTTTCCTTATGCCTGGAGTGCTGTTGAGGACCTTGAAAAGCCGAGTTCTAGTAAAAGCCGCCTAAGGTGGATAGCAGTAGAAGTGTGGTAAGATTAGAAAGACTAATGAGATAACAATCAGTTGGATATATGGATGGCTAGTCAGAAGTTAACCTTAATTATTTACTGTACCCATAATATGATCATAGGTACTTGTCAATGTACATTCTAAATATAATGACTTAATAAATACAATTTTTAATATGTTTGCAAAAAATGTTAGATTTCTTCCCTAAATATTTTACAGAAATTAATATTCTAAAATTCAATAACTTTAAACAAATTAATATGTGCAAGTAAAACTGATATCCTGTAATAAATAAGTTACTTAGGCCTTCTTCAATAAAAAAAAAAAAAAACTTGCACAAAAAGTAGATACATTAGAAGGTACTATACAGATAAGATTATCTATGACATTTGAAACTTAATTTTGAAAATTAATTTTGCTATAATAATAAGTTTGTCAGGATGTTGCTTATCTTATCAGCCAATACCTGTTGATAACATAGAGCAGTAACCTAAGTAGTTTTCAATGTGGCCCAATGTAGATAGTGTAACAGGAAATATGTACTTTTGATTTATATGAATGAAGTTTTCAATTGTTCACTTATTGTAAAACATACTTGAAAAAAATTTAAAACTATTGGTGTCACTTTATAATCAAGTAGAAAAATTAAATAAACTGTGCAAATCTTTTGTAAATACATATTCACAATAAAATACTAATCGAGCAAAACTACTGAACGAAATCAGTAGTCGATTTTGATAAATTACATATTTTATAATAGCCCTATGGTCTACATTTTGCTTGTTTACAGATATCTCACAAACCTATATTTTTGAAGCAATGGCAACAAATACAATCTTTTTATTTTGTGTTTTTTCTTATGGCAGCTAAACCCAAATTTTGACGTATCAATAAAATGAAGAGAACAAAATTCTGAGATAGGGCCAAAATATGTCCACATACAATATTTGATGAAAATCTATCCACAGGATTGATCTTTAGAGACAGATGTCAGGCAGACATCAATATCACACAACTTAATACAATGTGTACTTGAGAAAGTAAAAACTAACAAATTTTTATTCTTATTGATTTGCTGTTTACAGAATATACAAAATGTGTTGGTGTAAGACATCTTCAGATAGTCCTTCTATTCTTCTGTCTTGCTGTGGCATATGTGATACGAGTTAACATGTCACTTGCTATTGTTGCCATGACAAGCCAAAATGCAACACATAATTTTCCGGTAAGATTAAAGGGATTGGTTAAAAATTGAAAAATATAATAATGACAATAATACCATATCGGTATTACAATGCTGTTAAAATGTTATTATGTTTACAGATTTAAAATTAAAACAAACAAAAATATGATTTATGCTAGCGACTGAAGGTACTCCATGTTAAATGAAACACAATAACTTATATGATACATTTTTGTCATCAGACTTTCACAAGAAAGAGTCTCTTTATAAGAAATTGAATGCACAAAATGTATCTCAAAAACTTTTGAAAGTACAGTTCGTCTGGGCGGGGGAGAGTGTTTTTTACTAACATTTTTATTCATCATTGCTTTTTTGAATGTGTGAATTAATAAAAAAAATTAAAAACTAGTGATATAACTTTCAAGAAAACAATAACTTTTACATGCTCAAAATTATTGAAACAAGCTTTAACTAACGAATTTTCTAGACTTTGCGATCATTAAAATGTCACAAACCTTGACCAGCGGTCCTATAGTTTGATTAAAAACATGTTTAACTAAAATTTAAAGATTAATATTAAAACAAAATTAACATTATTAGTCACGAAAGTGATTTTCGGAGTAAATTTTACTTTTAAATTAACATATAAGAAAGATATTGTATGTTACTAAGTGTCTAGGTATGAATATGAATACCTCATATATATCACTATTGTACTATCTTGCAAAACACAGCACTATAATAGCAAACCTATCTCTTCTTTGACTTACTAGTGGCATATAACTACAAAGAGTACAAGTCCAAGTTCTTTCTTCTAAGGTTAGTTGACGATGACCTTCAACTTATATGTTTTAAAATTTGTCTATTTTACAAAACAAAGCAATATACTGTAAAGAATCTCTTCTTTAGACTTACCAATGGGATATAACTATAGTCCCAAGTTCTTTCGTCTGGGGTTACTTGGTGATGAACCTCCACATGCTTTCAACTTATGTGTTTTAAAGTTTGTCTATTTTACAAAACAAACCAATATACTGTAACAACAAAACATAACTCTTTTTTAGACATACGAGTGGGATATAACTACAAAGAGTACAGTCCTAAGTTCTTTCTTCTGGGGTTACTTGGTGATGAACTTACCAGCTGCTGTCATTGGTCACAAATACAACAACAAATTCCTACTTGGAACCACATTTCTTCTTGACAGTTTGTTAGCATTAACAATTCCTTTTGTCTGTGAATGGGCAGGAGCTACAGCTGTTGTTATCATCAGAGTATGTCAAGGGCTATTGCAGGTAACATTAAGTTAAGTTAGTACCAATAAAATATTAAATAATTCTACTTTATACTGCAGTTTAACTTCTAGATTAAAAAAAAAAAAAACAAGTTTATGGGCGCCCTTAAGTATCATGGGTACTTAATTAGCCATTACAATGTAATACAAGTAGATCCTACTATAAAATTTGGTTTCTTGGGCCTTGTGGGTAATGTTAAATTGTTATGTTATTAGATCAATGAGTAGAGTAATTTTTTATGTATTATTTTGTTTTGTTTAATCTCTCTGATTAAAGTACTGAAAATTGAGTTTCCACTAATGATATATCTGTTTTGAGGCCCATAGAGTAAAGTGTTTTTGCAAGGGGTCTGTTTGTCTGTTATCTGTACACTTATTTAATATCAGGCAAAGGAATGGACTAAATTTGGAAAAAAATTGTATATAGGGGTTACTTTAGGATGGGTCAACATAACTTTTAAAATGGTATCTTGAAAATTTAGAACATCTCTGTCAAATGCTAATTTATTTTATAAACATGTTAATTTACTAATACAATAAAACATTTAATTTACAGGGATTCATGATGCCTATGATACATGGTTTGCTTTCTAAATGGGCACCTCCTGAAGAGAGGGGCCGAGCTTCTTCATATATCTTAGGAGGTATGTACGTAGTGAAATATCAGGTTGTAGTTTCATAACAAAAACTGTACTAGGGAAAGACACCATAATCTAAATTTTGTGTTGTGGCTAAAGTAGTAACTAGAACACATGTCTTTATACAATTAATTATGATGAAGCAAAGTATTGGGTTATAAATTATCTAATCTAGCTGTAACTGTGAAATGAAGGTAGATGTAAACTTCAGTTAACTTACCATTGTCAATAGTCTATTGAAACAACAAAATAGACTATTGATGATTCCGGTAAATTGACACTATACAAAGTTTTCACTTTGATCATATAACTAATACAAATATATGGAGATTTATTATTTACCATTTATTAATACAATCAAGTACAACATTTACAGTAGAGTTACCGGTATTTAAATAAATCACATCAGTCAAAAAAGCTGAAACAATACAGATTGCTTTATAAGATATACTTAAAAAGTACAGTATAATGAATGTTATTTAAAAGATCAACAAATTAAGTATCTTCTTTAGTAGGTTCAGGTGTTTGAGTTCAGTTGGTGGTATTTATTTTACTTTCTCCCAATTAAAGTAATATAATCAATCACTGAAATATCTGTTTAGAGGCCAATTAAGCCCAATACAAGTATTTTTTAAACAATGTTTGTCATCTTTACATACTCTAGCGAGTTGACCAAATTTGATATTTTGACATATTTAGGTCATATCTTAATGTGATTTTTTTCTTCTTTTACTCAAAATTATATAGGCATAGCTACAGTAAGACCTAAATTTTTTTTTTTTTTTTAAATCTGTTACAATTATTTTGATAAATATATTGTTAAAATATAGCCTTTAAGGACCAAAATCAAATGTATTGCTCACCATATTATTTAAAAAAAAAATCTAGTTCAGGAATTCTATATAAAAGTCATATTTTCTCAAAAACAGCTCTAATAATTTTTATAAAATTTTAGTTAAATCTAAAAAATTATTACCCAAACTTGTGTTCAAAATCATAAGTAAAAGATAATCAAAATTGATTTTTTTCTTTCTCACGTATAAGTTAATAGAGATAATTTTAAGGAGATGGTAACATTATTATTATTGGTATTGTGGATCAATGTGTGAGAAAGTTAATACTATATGTTCGATATTTATTGGTTTTGTTTAGGTCTTAATTTTGGCACAATGGTTACACTTTTGAGCTCTGGTTATTTATCCCAAGGAAGCTGGGGTTGGCCTTCTATCTTTTACATCTCAGGAGGTCTAGGTCTTGGATGGTCTATAATTTGGTTTCTGTTGGGCGCAAACAGTCCTGAAACACATCCATTCATATCTCACGAAGAACGAAATTTTATTGTTAAATCACTCAAACACACATCTGAACATGGCTCTGTAAGTTTTGTCTTCATGAATCTTTCTTGTAAACCTTTAAAAAATATCCAATGCTAAATGTTTTTTATTTCACATTGTAGGATATTCCGATACCGTGGAAGTGTATCTTAAAAAGTCCACATGTTTGGGCGACAGTCATTGCTCACTGGGGGCATAATTGGGGTCTGTGGACAATACTCACAGAGATTCCAACGTATTTCAATTCAGCATTGGGATTTGATATTGATGATGTAAGTAACTGACTTTAATTGTTTAGATTAAATAGTAATGCACATTAAAATATTTTATAGTAGCCAGATTTTAAAGACATTCACTTCTACAAAACAAGAGATATAATTTTCAACTTCACTCTCTGTGTTTGGAGGGACATAAAATATAAGGACAAAAATTACAAATTTACTACCAGAAAAAATAAAATTACACAATAACACTAACAAATTTGGAACTCTGTTGAAATCATACCTTAGAGAAAAGTATTTAATCAATTGCAAATTTTTTATAAAACTGAATTTTCAGAAAATTATTTATACCAGATTTATTTATTCAATCTGAATCATTAATTTATTTCGTGTCCTTTATAACAGTTCTAATATTAAGAAAGAGTTTTGATCCTAATTTGACAAATTCTTTGAGTGAAAAGCAAAACTTATGAAAACAATGAAATGAAATAAACTAAAACCAATTTTAAAAAATTGATGAATATCAATTTCACAGATTGAATTTCCTGTTAAGTGAAGTAAATTAAACGAACTGATAAATTGTATGAAATTTTTTTTGTAAAATACTCAATTTGGTTTATTACTCACAATAATTTTGTAATAGACTTAGCCTATTTGTGAATAATTGTAATAAATGTGGGTTTTTCTTCCAACAAAAATATCTCTAGTAAAAACCTTTTTATAGTACATTACCGGTACTTATTCATTTATTGCTGACCATTTTATTAATATTACAGGTTGTTTAAAAAGTACTTTACAACTTTAAAAGCATGGGAAAATTTATTCAGATAACTTACATAATTGGTTGAGATGTCATTTTAACCTAACCTAACTTAACCATTCACTCTTGGACTAACCCGAACATGCTCCAAAGATACATACGAATTTTTCTATCCCAGATTATGCAGCTGTGAGAATTCACCTTGTCACTGATAAGTAATATTGATTCAAGGTAAAAATTACATTGCCCAGGAAAGTCTCTTCGTTTCTTATTTGATCCAACCTTTCTGCACATAATTCCTTGTGAATGACTTTATAAGAAACAGTAATTTGTTGTTTCATGAGAGATTTGTATGGCTTCAAGTGTAAACATTGATTTAGTACACTCCAAACAGTTGTGTGTGGTATGCCAGTGTGGGTATAAATATAATACCCACGAGATGCACACATAATGTTATGGAGAAAGATCTGCCTAACTTGTTCCACAACAGGAACAGCAAATCACGAGCATCCTTGTGATATGTCATATCATACAGAACAACCAGTCTCAACAAAAAGTTAGTGCCAAGGGAAAATACTATACTATATAAGAAAATTCCATTGGGCTGTAGCTGCGGAGTTTGTCGAATCAAAACACACAGCAAGACACCAGTGAAAATAGCCATTTTAACAGTGGTAATTGCACTTGGTATTTTATAATGGTAAGTAAATCAAACTTGACATGTTTTACTTTAAAATGACACCTCAGCCAATTATGTAAGTTATCTAAATGAATTTCTACACGCTTTTAAAGTTGAAAAATCCTTTTTAAACACTGTATCTGCAGTAAATATATTTTGAAAGATAAAACTTCTTAACTGATAAAATGACTGCTTTTAGCTTGGTTTCTTAACTGCAGCTCCTTTCTTAGCTGTCTGGCTGGTCGCATTTCCTCTTTCAAATCTTTCCGATTATCTTATTGTAAAGAAAATTACTTCACTCACATTCTCCAGGAAGATTTGGAACACTATTGGTGAGTACATGGGAGGGATGGGGTATTATATTTTATTATGATGATGATTATAACTGTACATCCTTATCTTTATTTGCCAGACCATTAGAATATTAACAAGCTTTATGTTATGATGGTTGTCAAGTCCTGAACGTTCCATCAAGGAATATAAGCGACAAAGTTTTTTTTCAATTATTTTACAACTGAGGTCACAGTTTATCCAGTTGGTAAGGTTATTAAATACACACAGGTCTTGGTAAAAAATATACATTAGGCAGTTACCAAACCATTGTCATCATGATTATCTTATTTAGTGAAACTTCAGATATTATATTGGATGTCTGATGCTTTAGAATGCGTTGTAGCAAAGTCAAGTCAATATAAATAAAATGCAACAGATGTCACAGTTTATCCAGTTGGTAAGGTTATTAAATACACACAGGTCTTGGTAAGAAATATATGTTAGGCAGTTACCAACCATTGCCATCATGATTCTCTTATTTAGTGAAACTTCAGATATTATATTGGATGTCTGATGCTTTAGAAAGTGTTGTAGCAAAGTCAAGTCAATATAAACAAGATGTGTGTTTGAAACATCTTTGTCTTATATAACCCTAGATCTAAAATTAAAAATATAATCAGAAATATATCAAACTAAAATTGTATATCATGTTTTATCAAAATCTATTCAGTGGTTCTTGAATTGGGTGTGTGATGAGGATTTAGGCAAGAGGCAGGGAAAAAAAGGTGTTTTTTGACCTTAAATAAAACTAATGATCTGAAAAAAGTTTTGAAATTTTAGATGCAAATTTGTTGGGTTCCAGAAATGATTTCCTCTTTCCTTTGTAAATGTGAGGAAGGAAAAATTTTTATAAAATGTATTTCTGTCCTCATGAATAGTACAACTTTGATAAATAATAATATAAAACAATATGTTAAAATTATTATTATTATGCAGAAAAATATTCGCTGCAGTGGTGAAAATGATGTAAACTAACATTGTGCTAAAAAATTCTTTTTGCATAAACTTTTTTATACCTATGAGATAGTGCAAAGAATAAGGATCAATACATGTTTCTATACTGTGTATACTGTGTAAAAATCTGTGTTACAGATATTTATTTTAAAAAATAGATATTTAAATCATATTAAGAACACTATTTTTGAACATATACACTTACCTTTGTATGAAGTAATCCCTGGAATGTAAAACATATTGATCAATTCAATTCCCTTCGGGCGGTCCTTGATACCCTAACCACTTCAGCCATTAAGGCTTATTACGCACCCAGAAGATGATGTGTGCTCCAAGGCATCATCCTATAGATCCACAAGTCTGTGAACTTAAAGATTTCCTATGATGTATTCTTGGGGAATTGTTGGGCTCTCTCCACATGTTCAAAGATGCCTACCCTCTCCTGCTCAAGACTGCCATGTCCTGTAATCCAGCCTACCACTTTCCTAATATTGGACCGGCTTAACTTGATAAGATCTGATACAATTTTTGTAGAGGGGGCATGAAGAGTGAGTCAACTCACTCTCAAACCTGAGAGGTTCCTCCACCTTGTCCCATGCTCTTTCTCAGCCCTGTGTTGATAGTACACATAGCCCTTTTCTTGGAGATTCCACAATCTGTTCTAGTCCTATGAATTTCGCTGCTGATGCTTTATTTGCCAGCATGTCAGCAGTCTCATTTCCTCTAATTCCAGCATGTCCTGGCACCCAACAAAGAGTAACAATGTTCCAGCTGCTTGATTGTCGTTATAGATGCGAATTTCCTTATCTCTGTATCCAAGTGCTAAATTTTCTTAGGACATTCCATTAAAGCTGTTATTTCCAATTGGAATATTGTGGAGTGAAACCCCATTGGTAGTAAAATTGTTTGACCAAGTTCGCTTCCACAGATACCTGCCCCAGTTCTACCTTTAGTTTTTGAACTGTCTATAAACCACTCCAGTTCCGTCTGTAAACTTCTTCCCTCAGACCATTTTTCGCGTTATAGTACTATCACTACAAATGACTTTGAAAAGGAGTAACATGTTTTCATATGGTCAGAGATCTTCTGTGACCATTGTTGTGATTTTAGAGTGTCCCAACTTACCGTGGGACTGTTTCCATAAACCCTCATATTGTAGGCAATAAGCTTTCTTTTTAGCCTCTGTCCTAATTAACAGATCGATAGGAAGAATGTTAAGGCAACAGTCCAAAGATGGTCCAGGGGTACTACCAAACAGCTCATGTTACCACAAGATAGGCAAGTCTGAATTACTGCCAGTCTTACAGCTGATCTCTGGATCATAACGTAATGACAGGTTTCACCACAGAGTGTAACACCAAAACATCAGCTTCGGCCTTAACTCTATATCCTACCAATCATGCGCCTGCATGCTATACACGACCTTTTACATCTATCGATTACATAGTTAATATGTGAACCCCAGTAAGTCTATTATGCAGAACCTAAATACTTAACCTCGGTTCCTATTTTGATTTCATTACCGAAGATAGTTAGGGGTCCAAGACCCTCGAACTTCCTTTGTCTAGTAAATGGAATAAATTCAGTCTTGGCTGAATTCACTGACAATCCAACCTTCTTGCATCAACGATCAACTGTCCATAGTACTAAACCAAACAGATCCACGAGAGTAATGTAAACTTGCCAACAACAAGTATCATATCATTACCGCATGGCTCTGAGCATAAACCCCAATGTTGTTAAGATTACTGACAAGGTCATCAACCATTAGGTTCCACAGTAAGGGAGACAATACTGTTCCTCCCTGTGGACACCCTCAAATTGCACTGACCTCTACATCTTCGCCATGCAGTGAGGATTATATAACCCTGTTTTGATCCATCTACTTACCGTTCTATCAATTCCACGACCTAAGGCCGCCTTCATAGTGGACTGAGTTTTGTGTTATCAAAATTGCCCTTTCCAGTACCTTTAACCCTTTGGCGAGTAAGCACGGATATTTCCGTGCTATGACACAGGCATACAGGAGTATGGCAATTACGCTAAAATATACCATAAAGAGTGGGAGAAAAAAATTTTTACTTTTGAACAAAAGACATTATATTTGATTAAAACTACAAGAAAACATATACAAAAAATTGAAATTATGATTATTTATAGTTATTTACAGTATAAAAAATGTGTAGTGTATGATATTGTTCAAAACAAGGATATATACAAAGGGACACCTCACACTTTGAGCACTCATAGGATGTTTCCTTCCGCTTTGGTAATGATCGCTTAGTATGTTTACACACAAAGCATTGTCGAGAAAGCTTCTTCTTCCGTGACTCATTGGAGGGGAGAGGTCTCATGAAGTGGCGACCTTGAAGACGTAGCGGATCACTTTCAATAGATCGAGCCACATTACCGAAAAAAATAAAAAACAAATAAAAACTACGTCAACAAAACAATGACAACAGAACCGTTTTTTTTACAACTACAAAGACAGCGACAGACTGACCGTGTGAAGCTAAAAGAGTGCGTAAAAAAGTGTGCATTACCCAGTTCCTGCTAGGCCTCACCATCCCCACTACCTCAAGTATGTCTACTATAAGCTAATATATTAGAAAATAGAATATTTCTATATTTATTATTGCATTTATTACTAATAGTTTAGGCAAAATTTTAAATTAAGTGTTTACAATTCAGTTAAATAATTTTACTATACTGATAGAGAAAAAAAAGTTTTATTATAAAGAAAAATCTTTTGCAGAATGTTAAAATAAAGAAGTAAAATGTCAAAATCAAATAAGTAAGTGAAAATCCAAAAGAAAATTCAATAAATATAAAGTTTTTACCCTAGATATTGATTTTTTGAAGAGTTTTTAAGCAATTATAGAGTCCATGCTCAAAAACAGAAATTTCCGTGCTTACTCATTTGGGCACACACGGAAATTTCCGTGCTCACTCATTTGGGATCAAAATGATCACTCGCCAAAGGGTTAAGGGAAACTAGAACAATTTTATGGAGCGAAATGACTTGGGTTCATTCTAACTCGCCTTTCTTGACACAACCTTAGTACCCCTCCATTCTCGTGGGATGTATCAGAGGGCGATGCTGGCTCTGTATAGACCACAGAGCACAGGTAATTTTCTTCCAATGCCTTGCTGTAAGCAAACAGATCTAAGTCCATCTCCACCTGGAGATTTGTATGGGTCAAATGTACAACTTTCCATTTGATTTTACTAAATAATGTAATTATACGATTGGCCAATTTCCAATCATTAGTACTTACATTGGGGAAGTCTGATTACCCTTAGGTGTCCTTATGGTGCATCCCAGAAAGTGGGTGTTTAAGAGGATTTGCAACACCTCCCTAGCTTCCACAAGAAACTTACCATTAGTATTCCTAAAAGTTCTTATTGGTGAGATAGCATCCTTGGACCTCTCCTCTGACTCTGTTAAGAAATGTTGGTTCATTACCTATAATAACAATCATAAGGTTATCGGAGATAATGTAATCTAAAAGTGACTCACCTCTCATGTTCGTGTCTGTGCTCCCCAACGCCACGTTGTGAGTATTCGCATCACATCCCAGGATAAGGTCAGATCCTTTTCCTGCTTGCATACTCTACAAGATCCTGTATTCTCTTTGTAGGTGGTCTACTGTCATCATCATTAGAGAGATAGACTGATGACAGTAGTAGAGTCCCTCCTGAATCCTTCATCACTAGCTTCACCACCGTGATGTCCCTAAAACAGTGTTCTAGAACAGGGATACAATTTAATATATTGCTAGTTAGAATACATGTTCTAGGATTAAAACAATTAGGAGCATGCACTAGTCTAGCTATAATTCCCTTTACTTTACCTTGTCTGATCCAGGGCTCCTGTATCAGGATTGCGTCGATATTCTCTGTAGCAAATTCCTTGCAGAGTATGGCAGTAGCAGCAGTGTTTAGATCTTTTGGCTCCCCTTAAGTTAGAAGTTCTCAGGAGAACTTTGGTGGTCTGTAAAAGGTCTTTATAGTCTCCAACTTTCACCGCCAATCTCTCCTCACCTCTAAGCTTTGAAACCATCCGAGCTAACCACTCTTTAGTGTCGATATTGCCCCACTTAACATTCAGCTTTGATCTGTGTCTTTTGAAATTGGAACTGTGTGCTGTCTTAGATCAGACATAGCTCATAAACCAGAGACTCCTCAAAAGTGTTCGACTGCTTGTCCGTCAACTCAACCTCAGGGTAGGTTTCGCCATCTTGTGACCAGTTAGCAGGTCTTTAAAGGTAGGCCTGACCCCACCTTCCCTACTTACTGAAGGATTCAAGAGTGGAGACATGTGGTCTACATCCTCATGCCTTTGTCTTTTTTGATGCTGGCTTATCCTTATCTTTACCTGAAGAAGAAGTACTGGAAGAGAGGGCCCTCTTCCTGGATGTCTCTATCTCTCTTGCTGCTACAGCTACAGATGTTTTGCTCCTCCTTTTCTTCTTCTTAAAACCATGTGTCTTCCTCCATTCAGCTAATGGGATTCATGTTTTCTTAGCTTCTTTCTGTACCCTTGTAACTTTCCTATTCCTAGAACCTGAAACTTTAGGGTCTGTATCACAGACAAATGTCTCTTCACCAGTTTTTCTTCCTCATTTAATTCCATTGTTTCTTCCAGTGTAACATCTTAGGGTCACCTACCCAGATGCCACTGCTTGTTCTAGTTCCTCCAGGCCTATGTTGCTCAGCAGTGTCCTAATCACCACTGTGCTCCTCCTGAAGCGATTTTGTCGTTGTTCTTTTTTTTATCTAAAAGCAAATATGGTGTTGCCCAGAATTTTTGACACCAACCTCCGAAGAGGGTGAATTCTCCAAGACCATTCTTGAAGTACCACCTGGGGTAGGATTTCCATTCGGATTGTCCATTGCTTATTGATAACATCATCATTTGGATATTTGTCCTCAGACTACCCAACTCTTAGACTGGTCGCTGTCACTTCACTACAGCTTGCAGAGTCCAGTCTACTCATGGTTTTATATCACAGGTTCCTTCTCCTAGTCTTTGAAGAACCATCTTTTTACTGTACAATACAGCATGTGGCAGTGCATATTTGAATGGCGGTACTTGCTCGCCAAGTCAGCATCGTTGTTGGGTTTTTGTAGAATTTTAATGAGTGTGACTCCGCCACAAGCCACCCCATCCATACCCTGGTAATGCTACTGCCTTGGTCCAGTACTGCTTATTTGGCCTTATCTTATTCACAGCTGTCTTCGCCAACTCGCCAACTACAACCCGCCCAGTAGCTGAGGTTCGCCCATGGGATGTTTTAGTTACTATTTACACTATACACACATCCATCTCACCACCATTCTTTTCTTGTATATTTACATTGTGTCCCACTTATTGAAACATCCTAAAGCACACATGGCTGGTTCCCTAGAAGACTGGGCACACATGTAGACTGTATGTTACCTTCTCATGAACATATCTGACACCTTCTTTGGGTAATGTGTTTTCCATCATTTCTGCGTTTCAGAATATTTGACATGACGTGTATCACATTTGTGTTTCGCCTTGGATGCTTAGAGGAAGGATCAATGATTTTCCATCTAACACTGCAAGCTATAATAATATATAATTCAAGGGTTTTTTATTTTAATTGACTTTAAACCTAAAGAAGTTAAGAATATGCTCAGCTAAGGGCGCCAGGAAGCTTAAAGCTTACCAATTTTGAAAAAGAGAAAAAAAAAATTAAAATGTTCTCAGGGTCGTGATTATTTTGAAAGTGTACTTTGCAGTGGTTAAACGGTAAATAAGAAGTCCTTGTTTTTTTTCTGAAACTGAACATAGTAGTTTATTAAAAATATTCATAAAAACATGTATTAATAATACATATACATTAGTATATTGCTTGAAATTATATCATGTTAGAAATTTGAAATTGTTTTGTCTTGAAGAGACTAAAATTCTTTATAAATGACTCTATTTTAAAATTAGTTGCAACTTTTATTCATTAAATTTTACATGAGCATCTTTGTTCTCATATAAAAAAAGTTAGAAATTTTTATTAAAATTTATATATTCTTAAAAATACTTATAACATTAAGATTACTTATTTAAACGAATTTTAACATATTTAATATTTCATCATGAGTCCTTTTTTACACAAAAGATAAAATAAGATTGTCTATCATTTATGTTACCACATTGTAGCAATCTCCAGGGTGAACGTCCCTTGTGGTATGCAGTCCTCGTTCTTGAGGTTGAGATCCGTTATTGACTAAGTAATCTTTCAGTTGATGATCTCGATTATGACTTTACGAATTCATAGTTCTCACACGTTTCATCTCTATCACTGAAATAGAGTTTATGTTTTGATATTTAACGTCTTTCAGATTGAAAATACCGGTTAAACTGTCTATGCAATGAACAAAGTTTAAGTCGCACCATGTCTGCATATTACAAAGCCTAAAGTCACATTATGATATCTTGTATCGGTTGTACAAAAATCTTCTTATACCACCTCATTGATTTGTGGTAATCATCTGTAATAATTAATTTTTTACAATCTCTTTAAAAAATGAATTACAGTATATTAATTGATTTTTTATATGATTTTAAAGGTGTCAGTGTCAGAAATTACTTCCACAAAGAGTAAAACTGATAATCATAATTTAAAAAGTTTGATTTCATGTAATTAGTTCTTTAATATTTTTCAAGTGAAATATTATAAATTAAACAATAGAGTAGACGTCTTATACCAAAGACATTGACATTGAATGAGAAGTTCCTGATAGACTTAGAGAGAGAGTCAAACATAACTTCCTTCCTTGGCAGATGAAGAGCAAGTAAAGTCTCCAAAACTCAAATGATCCTCTCTATACTTAAAGCATTCCCATTGGTTACCCTTTTCAGCCAATTACAAATGTTAAATGTAATTCTTCTACCAAAGACCGAACTTGTTGGCGCACTAACACTGCACTGGTTTTTAACACACTTTAGGGACATAATTCTTTTTACAAATTTAATTTTTAATTTTTATTATAAAAAGTACATACATGTAATAATAATAAATTAATTATTATTTTACATATTCTTCATCTATTCCACACACTCATTCGGTGTTCTACAATATTAACCAATTTTGAAAACTTATCTGTTTGCCTGTATTATGATAAGTGATTTTGACACCTATATGATGTAATTTATTACATCATATTTAGTCACACCTCACTTACCGAACAAGGTAATAATCCAAAAACACAAAAATTGGAGTGTTACACATTTGATCACACCTATTTATACCCATCATCTCAATTGTAATTATGATCGAGAGAGGTTTTTGTCATGGTACTTCATGTCTGTTTAGAGAAGTAGCCATTGTATTTGGAAATTCTGTAAAAATATACAGCATTTGCTATATATATATATATATATATATATATATATATATATATATATATATATATATATCCTACTTACTAACTATCACTCCCTCTGCATAATGTTTAATCATCTCTCCATGCATAACTAAATTACTTTAGTAGTTGTCACATCTTGAGGTAAGTAATTACGATTTGTTTGTAGAATCCCAGTACAATATGTTTCATGGCATAGTAGCTTACAGGCGAGTGAAAACTATTGTAATAGTTGTCTATATTACAAAAGTTTCAAAAGTGAACTACAGTAGTTTGCCCTTCTAGTTCTAGCAACTAGTTCACTTTTGAAACTCGATTCGAACCTGTCTATATACAAGCCATGGTCAACAACAAGTTTATTCACATTAGGTGCATAAATAACAACTTTCGTTGCATGCCCTTTACCGCCTAATTCTTCGCCTTTCCCTGAATATATGGTGTATAGCTTTACACCATATTTATGAGATTTACCTTTTTTATATTGCCTAAACTGAAGGCGACCCCTCTATAATACAGTTCTTATCTAAGAAGAGCTCCCAACATGGATAACTCTTCCACATGGATAAATGAAAACAACTTACACATTTTATTATTAAAATCTTGTCTTCCATTAGTAACTAATCTGTTTACTTTCACTGTATCCATATGAATCAGCAGAGCAATACAAGTCTTTAATTCAGGAATGGTGAGATCTTTCCACTTATTAATCCTAAATTTAGGAGTAAGGTTGGGGACTCCATATACTTGTTGATGGTTAGAACTTTGTTTTCCAAAAATATGTCATCAATCAAAAGGATGATTTTCCCCCAGGTGGTGGCATCAACAAGTTATTTTCCATGTAATTGGAATATCACGCATGCTTATCATATGGGTTAATCAATATTTTCCTCAGGTTCTGACTCTGCATCTTCATGTGCGGAATCCAAGTCACTTTACTGTCAGTGGTGTCTGAAAAGTCCTCTTCACTATTAATCGATAAGTTATTGTCCTCAAGATCACCTTTATTTAACAAAGTTCCTAGATGTCCCAGTCATTGCTTGGACTCACACTATAAAACAACACTACAAAATGCAATAGCATAACTAAAAACAAGCAAAACTCAAAACTGTTGCTACACAAATTTTTCCACCTGAACACCCTGTGAGAAACATACCTTTACTGCTCTCACACGAACTAGAATAATATTACATTCCCAAGCGTAATCGAATGGCTACGGACGTACCCAAACAGAATTTATGCTGTAGTCTATGGCTGTAGCTAATGTGTTAACAATAAGTTGTGTGCAAGTTTTACTGGCTGAAAGTGGAAAATCATTAAGGCTAACAATATAAATTTACTATATATAAAGTCAAAAATGATAATTTTACGATTATTAATTTTCTATTGTTTCAGCACATTGGGGAGGTGCAATTTGTTTGCTTGGTTTATCTTTTGTGGGTAACAATCAAACCATTACCATTGCAATCTATGCCATCATGATAACAATCAGCTGTTGTGTCTACATGGGATTCAATGTCAACCATCTTGATCTGTCGCCAAACTTTGCACGTATCTTAATGGGTCTTACCAACGGTTCGGCAAACGTTACTTCTATTTTGGGACCACTATTTGTAGGCTACGTAGTAGATAATGAGGTAAATATTGTACCATCAATGTAGGCTATTGTAAATTTACCAAATATTTCTTTGATTATTTTCATTCTATTGTGCAGAACTTTAAAAAGGTATTACTTTGGAAAGTCTAATACAATATTGTTTTAGAAGTTAAAATTTTTAATTACAAGTATATGATACTGTCAGGCAATCCTTTATCTCCCTTATTTCACTTCATTCATTTTCAAATGCTTTGAATCATACGTCAATAAATAAAACACAAATATATGGGCACAGCACAATTTTCCATTTTATAAGTGTTCAGCTCTATAGTACAACTTCAAATTACATTATACATGTTTACCGACCACGTATAAAATAGAAATTTCTAAATGTGACTGTAAACATGGCTATATATTTGTGTGATTTAAAGCATTTGAAAATGAATGAAGTATAATAAGTCGAAACGTATCATGGATTGAAATAAGAAAGATGAAGGATTATCTGACAGCATCATGACCAGGTAACTAAAAATAATTAAACAATCCCTTAGGCTACACTCATAAATTATGGAGTTAAAATTTTCTTGATTTTGTGCTGTCAATGTTTGATTGAGTTCCTTGAGCATACTGCCCTCAGGAGCTCATTATAGTGAGTACGGGCATGGTAATCCTGAGGGACTCTCGCTGGATCTATTTTTTTTCTTCATATCTTCTTGGGTGAGATCCCTCTTTTTCATTGTTCCTATCAGGTCTCTCTTGAATAACTCTTGATCTCTTCTGACCATGTTGCTGTTAGAGGATTTAGGGGCTAGTAATGATTATTTTATGTTATATCTTCATTAGAAGAGAATAATAGAGATTTTCAAGGAAAACATTGACCATAGGTTCCTTTAGAATTTAACTTTTGCTTCTCAAAACTTAAAGGATTTTCTTAAATATTGTTTTTATATTAATCATTATACTTACTTATATTATAAGACAAAAACACTTATATTAATTTGAATTCATTTAAAATTCGTTTGATGAATTTATAGTTTTTCTTTAAATAAGCAATTTTTGAGACAGTTCAAAAGATAATATATAATTTACAATATTGAACGGAGGTACCGGTACTTGGTAAAACTCCATTTTAATGAAGTTAAGTCTTTGTTAAGCTGCCTTGTAAATGCCATTGCTGGCGAAACCATGGTCGGCAAGACTCAATAAAATTGTAGAATTTACTTGAATATTGTGTTTGTTTTTTCATCAAAAGATAATAATTTGATTTTAATGAGCAAAAATAATAAGACAGTAATTTTCAATCAAATATTTTTAAGCCCATCTGGATCATCGAAAAGGCAAAAAATGGCATGCATTCATTTAAGATTTCTATTTAACTTATGTCTATATTAAATGTGTTTCAAATTAGATGAAATAACCCTATGCTATATGCGTCCATGTAGGTTGTGAGAATCTTCCTACACTTTTAAAAATAAACAAATAATTCTTACAGAGGGAATAATATACATTTCTATAAACATTAAATTGAAAAATATTAGTTATAACAGTTTGATTCTTGTAGCTCATGTATCACTAAAGGTGGCTATATTGTCATTGAAATGTGTTTTATAGTTTTATTTTAATTTAGGTCAAGTTCAATATATATTTATATCGAGAAGCAATGCAACCACTAAAGAATATCAATGCTATCGTTTTGTGGAAGAATCTCTTATTGTGTAGGACATCGAAAATTGTTCTTGCTGAATTGCTATGGGATAGGCCTAGTTATGCATACAACAATTGATTATTTGTATAATGACAAATATATACAATGTGGTAGATATAGTTTCCATCCCTGCCTCAACTCTCAGTACTGTACAGAGTGTTAGGCAAAAAATCTCTTTGTCATCAGTCTTAAAAAGTTGGACGAGATCCGATACCAGTTGAAAGAAAAGTATCTAACTCCAGACTACATGGGAAAAGGCGTAGACTTCAGCTTGGGTACTTCAGGACTGCATACCTTTACTCACTATAAGTCAGCTTCTGAGGGGAATATTATAGAATTGTCACTGTATTAGTATATACACAAGGGGGGTTTAAGGCAAGTGCTTTAGTATTCTTGTTTACTTACTAAATGTTATTTGTAATTTTAATTTAGTTTTTCACTTTGAAAAACCAATAGAAGTCAAAACTGGTTGTCATAAATAAACTCATGTGTTTGTGGTTGCAACAGTATTTGGATATTCTCTTCTCTCATAATATTTATTAAAATTTTGCTAACATAAAATGCAGCCAAAGTGGTATCTCTCACTTCCTTTTAAATATCAGTACCTAACTTTAGAATATTTTTCTCAATTCACACCAAATAAATTGTTTGTTTAGAGAGATCCTGAAGAATGGAGAATAGTGTTCATTTTTGCTTCTGGATTTTTCTTTCTTGGTAATTTAATATTTATTACACTGGGGACAGCAGATTTACAACCATGGAATGACGGAGATCCAGCTCTCAAAGGTCAGCTGTACTGAATTAAGTTTGTATTGTAGTTATTGTACTTATGTTATAGATCACATTTTTTTAAAAATTTTAGTGATGTTATTTCTGTTAGTTGTAAACTATCTCACTCATCCATCTCCCAAACCAACTAATCATCACCAAAAATGTCAGTTCTATAGTTGTCAAAAAGTGAAAATTAACCATGGATGCATTCTTTAAACTAATATTATACAACCTAAATTAGCTTCGCTTGTGTTATAAATGTCTCCTGAAGAGTAAAACCGTATTTGATTGAAATTAAGTTAATGATAATCAATGTTAATTTTTGTAAATTATACTTTAACCATAGCTTTTTCTTACTTGTGACTTTGGACATTAATCTTCACATCTTACTCAAATTTGAAAGAAAGCAGTAGAGTGGATTTTTAACAACTTTTTTTTATATATAATAACTTCAGTAATTGTTTAACAATAACTTACAAACTAGCATTTTTTGAAAGACAGTGTCTAATATATATAGGTTGAGTTCTTAAAAAGGACAATTTTATAAAAATATTTAGTTGATTTTGGAAAAAAATGGGAATATTCTGTTATTTTTCTTCTTGTAACTAAAATAAATTTGACTAAAATCAGTCCATGTGTTTGTTTAGCCTATAGAGCACTCATTACAAAAACTACCATTTTACTCAGTGAGCCTCAAAACGAATATATCCGTCAAAATCTCAAATCGATTTTTTGACCATCACATAACTTTCTCAATACTGTTCTACATGTAAGGAAAAAGATAAATTGTTCTCTTATGAGCTCGAAATTAACATTTTATTCACTCCCTTCACGCTATAGTTATTAAATTTTCACTGTTCTAGTGCATTTGGATTCTTTGAAAATGTTATAGAATTTATTAAATGTTTAACAATTTGATAAGCATTAACACAGTCTATTCATTAACAGGAATTCCTTAATTATACCACTCTCATTTAATGTTTCCCTTTTTATATTACATTTAGCTTTTAATTTTTTTAAATATAGATTTTGATAAAACATTTTGACATGTCTAGTCATAAACATACATAGTCATAGAGAAAGTTATATGATATATCAAAAAATCAATTTCAAGTTTTATGCTAAATGATTCTGTTTTGAGGTCTCCTCAATAAAAATGTGTTTTTTATAATGATGTGAGTTTGACCGCCGTCATTAAAAGCACATGTAAATTAAGTTTAGGCCCTATTTAAATATATGAATATTTTTAATTGTCGCTCGTTTATGGTTTGTAATCAAGACAAATTACTGATATGATATTTTTGACAAATGGTTTTTATTTTATTTTGGAGATTGATGAGCGAGTTAATTTGAGCAATATTTAAAAAAATAAATACTGAGCTAGATTTGTAAGAAGTATGTTTATTAAATCAAACACATTTCAACAACATCATCATCCATCTTCAGTGATGCATGAGGTACAATAATCACTCATGACATTGTCCTTGAAACGTATTTGAGTTAATAAAAGTATTATTTGTGAAAAATTGTGTTAAGTTTTAGCAATATTTTTATTACCATTACTGTATTCTCACTGCATGTCCTATTCTCTCAATCAATTTTTATCAGTTTGTTTCTTCTTTGATTTCAGGAAAAGTAAAGTCAACTGATAATGTTGAAGAAGCAATAAATTAGGTGATTAGTGTATTTATTGTTATAACTGATTTGCAGTCAATTGTTATATTTACAATATATTATTGTAAAATGTTATTATTTTATAATTCCGTTAAATGTATTTAACGCCTACCGGTGATTTCTTTGTAAACAAAACATATTGAAAATGTTTATCACTAAAATAAAAATATATAATATAAAAATTAATTTTATGGGAAAGTAATTTCTGAACAGTAAATATTTAAAATTAGAAATAGACTCGGTTCTTTACTTTCAAAAGAATTTTTCCTTTTCTTTATAAAAAGGCGTTTTTTAAAGTATGTAATCGGACTAGTTTTATTTATTGATGTTAATTTATACAATTAGAAACATATTGGCTCTGTTATTATTGTGAAGTATACAAATGGATATTTTACTAATTTTTAAAATCAAATGTATATAAATAAATAATAAAAGTGTTTTGAAATAATTAACTTTCCGTAGTATACAATCAAAATACTCCAAATACATCCACATCCATTTCTCTAACCAGCTAAGTCAGTCCTTCAAGATGGCAGCTCCACTTTATTAAATTTACAAAAATACTCAATATATTCATTAATTATATGGTAATTACTTTCTCACTAAGACAGTTATGTGATGTGTCAAAAAACCAATGAGTTTTTCAGGGAAGGGGGGGGTGTTCAGAAAATCTGTGTAACAACTGTTTTAAGCAAACTTACACTACTAAATAAGACCCCTTGTTCTACCAATACAATTTAACGTTTTCTTCAAGACCTAAGGGACTGAACAAAAGTTTGGGCATTACATTTAGAGGATCTGCTTTGTATTATATTGATGATGGGGCTGGGTAATTACCATGATGAACCTCATCTACCACTTTTTTAGGCAATGAAGACCAATAGAGTTTTCACAGTTGTAAATTGTAAGGAATTCAAGGACCACAATTTCATTATATTTATCTTAACATTGAGGTCAATATTGACCCAAATTTTAGTTTCTTGTGAAGCAATTTAAACCTTTCAGTGCCAGGATTTTTTTTTTATATACACTACCCAAATATTTCTCATAGTGTATACAAAAGAGTTGACACATTTTTAGTGATTTTGTAATGATCTTATACAAGAGGTAAATTTGATAAGATATCGTGATTTTTGTATTGTTATCTTCTAATAGATCTATAAATAATATCTACTACTCTAAAAACCTTCATAATATACCAAAAAATTTAGAAAAAAAATTACATAAATTAACAAAAATATTTGATAAAATTTCCAGTTTGTATTAAGAAAATAGACAGAGAAAAATATATCACTTAAAAACTTGCACATCACTTGAAGACACATTTTGTGTTCTATAATTATATTAAAATTTTTGGACCAATATCTTGCTAAATAAAAAATGTTACACTACATTTCTGAAATAGAACATTTTTATGTTTTTCGGAAAATAAGTAATAAAAACTTACAAAAAATCTTATATCTAAAATATTTAGCACATCAAACAAAAATAAGAAATGAGTAAAAGAATAATTTTGAATTTAAAACACTCAAGACCTATTTAAACTAAAATATTTATAATTGAGTTGTAAACAAAATGTTATTTTAGCATTGGTGTTCGGTAACACACTATGTATACCCTTTTTGCGCTTCACACCCATAAATTTAGATTTTTCCTCATAGATGTTCTTAATTGATCTATTATATATTTACACAACCCAATCAGACATAACCTACATACAGAATACGAAACTAAAAAAAACAAACAACGTAACAAGACTAAAACTAAAGGAATAATAATTATTATTATTGTGAAGCAGTTGATTTGACAGTGCAAACCCAACTCAATCTTAGTATCAATCTGTGCATTGATTTTTTATACTATATAATATGTGAAATGAAAAGTACTATTAATCTTTAGCAGATTGATAAAAAATATAACCAAAAATTACAATTTTTTGATTTTCTATGATTTTCCCCCTAATGTCTGGCGTAATCGGAAGTTGGCATTTCCCGCACATTTTCAAACATCCTGTCCAGGTGGCCATTGGCACGTTTTAAAATGTTCAGTTGAAACTGAAAGGGGAAAAGTACATTTTTCAACAACTAGAATTGGCATGAGTAACAATCATTACAAATTTCTGTTAAAGATTTGCTTTGTAAAATATAAATAAATATGTTTTATTGTTTATTGTGTATCGAGTGTCCCACGTAGAGTTCACTATTTTTGAATTAATATGCTGGACATATGAAACACTCTACAAACTTGACATTTTACAGTTTACATTACATAATTTATGCTAGGAACAAGGAAATACAATTTAATTTCCAGTAAATGCCGAGTGCCAGCGAGATGCAGCCAGTAAAGTGTGTGTATATATAGGTATATCAAGCGATCACAAAATACGATCCGTATGCGAAATTAACAATTAAATAATCGATTGCAATATAGACATCGACAAAAATTCTTCAGGACTTTGTAGTGGATGTTTAAAGAATACCTTAGACATTGGCAAGATCGATCATTCGAATTTTTACCTTTTTTTCGAGGGTTGAAAGTGGCCATTTTTATGTTTTTTCGGACCAATTGTTTCTAACTCAAAAACAGTTGACTTTAGAGAAAAGTTAATAAGAACCTTTTTGTTTCAAAAAGTCCAAAGAACCTACAAAAACGTTTTCAAAAGCGCTAATGGCTCTTTTTTGTTTCATTACTATAAATGTATAGCTATTGATGGACATCATTTCAAATAAAGGTCGAATTTAGACAGTAATAATTTACTATTGTTACGTTTCTTTACTTTTCTTTCATAAGTTTTAGTAATTTTCATGTTATCTGCAAATCAACAATTTATAATGGTTTGCAAATAAAATAATTTTGGTGAAAAACGAACCATTATTTTGTTATTCTGCCATTTTATTTTAATTGAGCATAAAAAAATGAAATTTCAAAAAAATTTTTTTTACATATCATATAACATTATTGTAACGTGTCAAGTTTATAGTGTCATTCTAGAAACATAAGACATCAACTACCATATAACTTTTTTAGAGTTAGCCTAGTTTGTATTCTTTTATAGCTTAGTACAATATGGCCTCTTACTTTAGGGCAACAGTAGCAGGATCGGTAATGTGCTAAAGATTAAAAAAAGGTGTTAGATTGATAGATAATGCTGGCTGAAGGGACAATTGTCAACCTTTTAATTAAATTAAAAATTATGACAATAATAATTTTATGTATATTTGATTTGCTTATTGTTATCAAGATGAATTTAACAAACATAAGTTATAGGTCCCCAGCAGCACAGTTGTAACATTCAGCTTATCAATGTTCCCTATTTGTAGATTAGACTGCATAATTGGTATCTTGTGAATACTATGTACAGAATTCAATAGCAACAACCTCAACACCATAATTTAATGTTATTTATCAAATGATCTTAACTGTATGGTTTGTAATTGTTTGGTTACTAGTAAGTAATGTTTTATATATGAATTAGTGTTAATATAATTTAATTATATTTGACCAGAGTTCTTATACAATAAGTATTATTTAGAATTGCCATGGTTTGATATATTTTATTTTGGTTTCATTGCTTTTATTAGCAGACTTGAAGTTACATGGCACAATTGTTTATTTACAAATTTTTAATTGATTTATATTGCTCTTCTTATTTTTAACTGACTAATAGATAAAAATAGTTATGCATTTATTTATTTAGATTAAGATGTGCATTTAAATTGCTGTAAGAATGGGACATTCTCCAACCAATAAAAAATAAATAAATAAAGATATTAATGATAATTAGTCATATGAATAATTAATTGTGAAAATAGAAAATAAGTATCATTCAAAATCACAAATTGTAAAATCTGAAAAAAGAAAAAAAATTTAAAAAGATTAATAAATAAATAAAATAAAACAATTCAAATAAAGCACGGGTTTTACTACGAAAAAGTGCGGTGCCGGTAGAAACGGAATTTATAGACATAGTGATATCAGAGATAAAAAAGGCGAACTCTTATTGGTCCATAACATAAAATGATGGGAGTCGAAGTTAAAATTCCGTTTTGCAAGGTTGCTTAGCGTCACTTTGACCACTAGACTAGACTTTGACTTGTTAGAGACTCATGAGTGGCGTTTTTTGGAAAGAAAAAGTGTCCGGCACAGTGAGAACTTCTTTATAATAAAAGATAAGTATGAGTTGTGAACCATCTCATTAAGGTAATGAATTGTTGTTTGTCTAGAGTTAAATAAAGAATGAACGATCTGATAATAAACATTCTCTTTATACACAAACTTACAATACAAGAATGGTTATGTATAAATATTTTGTATGATTTAATAAAAGTTAATGTGTTTGTTTATAGAATAAGAAAAAAACTTATGGAAATTATATTTTTTGTAAACTTGAATGAAACTGAAAATTATAGTAAAGAAAGATTTCTTTTAAAACTTAATAGGCTTGATTAAATCTTTTTTGGAGTACATCCTTCCATTCAACGTTTCACAGATAGCCCGGCTTGGTAAGTACAGATTAGAGTCAGAACCTTGTTTTTTTTTTTTTTTTTAACAAATACTAAATAAAATAAAAGAAGTTGTGTTAAAAATAACACACATACAGACTCTGTCAAATTAATGAAAACTTACTTTTACTATAAGTGCTACATTGCTTTTTTTTGTTTCCTGTAAAATAAGTGTAATGACAATAAAGAAATTGATTTATTATGGCTAAAAATTATATTATTCTTGGGAACAATTTCTGAACACTTATATTTTAATCCTGTATGCAATGGAATCAACATCAAATCTACATGATGAAAAATAAGAAAATAAATGAAAATACATTAGTTTCAAGCATAGCAAATGGAGTTTTCCCCCATGTAGAGCTTCGAGGCACAAAAACTTACACAGACATCTTTATCAGCTATGAGGATCTATCAAGGCAGATTAATTATTATTAAAATAACAATATTTACAATTAAGAGGTTGGGTGAAAATGTGTAAGAGTTGGTTATGAATTTTAAAATTGTTGTATTTCATTTGGGCATTTATTTCCACTTATTGAAAGGCGATTGGAAAAATTGAACAACAGAGTACAAATCTGACAGTGTATTTTTTTTTATCAATTTGACATTACATTAGTAAAGTGTGAAACATAATGTTAATCATAGTGATGATTTATACTGTGGGTAACAATCAAAGACATTTATATAAATTTCCCCACATATTCAGGGATGTGACAAAAAACTATCAATATTAATTTAGATAAAACATTGAACCAATTCACTTTATATTTTTTAAATTTGAAAAAAAGTGCACTTACACCAGGTTTTAAACTCTTAAAACTATTGTTAAGTTCTTTAGTGAACAATCTTTATATAAAAGATAACAAGACTAACAAGGACTCTTTGTACAATTAGAGCTCGTCTCGAAGGAGAGTGTATCTGTTACTAGACGGTCCTAAATTCCTAAAAGCAGACTCGGGTGGTGTTGTCGGTGGTCCTGTTTTACCTTCGACTTGTGGTATATCTGGATCTGGACCATAGTGAAACTCTCTATGGAGTTTACCGCTATAAAGATCCTTTATAAAGGATTCAAGTTTCCCTGGAACATCCATATCTTTGATATCACTAAATAAGTACATGTGCCGAAAACTATCGATTGCAATTAATGGAAGATCAGAATCTTTCTTCCCAAGGTGATGCAACGGATGGGCAAATCTGTCACCATCAGCAGTAAGAAAGTTGATGTTTTCTGAAACAAAAGTATGACAATATGTTAAACAAGTTTTATTATGTTGAAATTGTTAGTAAATAACAATCATACAAACTTTCTCACTCCACCATCCAAAACCAACTACTATTTATCGCTAAAAATGTCAGTTCAGTTGATTGTCAAAAAATGGAAATCAACTATCGGCACTGCCTATGAATTAGTATTTATATATTTAAATAGTGGTTAAACTGGCTACAATCATGCTATAAACACATCCTCAGATTAAATCATATTTGATTAAAATCAAGTTTTTAAAGACAGAGATATAGATTAATATATATATATATATATATATATATATATATATATATTTTACCAATCTATAAACACAATATTCAAATTTCAACAATAAATCACAAGTTTCAATTAAATATATTTCTTATTTTTCGGGTTGAAGTCACATGGCATCGTTTCACTGAAATCTCGTCTCCCGTTTTAAAATTAACTCTTTTAGTTTTCTATTTCACTTTTATGAACATAACAATTGTTTACTTCATCATTAGTTCAAAACATTCTATTCAAGTTATTTAGTTTTTCTTTTCTTTAAAACACAGTTATTTGTTCTTTTTTATACGCGTTTTCCGGCTTACGTAATGCACATTGTCTATTGCACCATATTACATAATCACGACTTTTCATTTTCAAAAGTTTATTTTTTAGCCAATAGAAACTAACTCACATTATTATATAATAGTACTTTTAAAACAACTCTTAGTTTCTCAAGAAAACACTTTCTTTCTGTATTTCCACATTGTCTCGGCAAACAAATTTATCCTCTTGAGCATACACTCCCTTTGAATATTAAGCTTGGACTAAAATGCCTCCGGTTAGTAACAGCTTTTGTTCTTTGTGTTCACAACATTAACATTGCAATTTTCTCACAACTAAATTTATACCTGTTTTAAATATTAACATATATATAATAAATTTCTCTGATCATTTTGTACTAATTATTTTCTTTATTTACTTTATTCTTTATTCAAAAAACAAAATACGTTTCCTGTTTGTTGCATTGAGTCAAACATACACCCCATTCTATTTAAGATCACCAAACTGAAAATGTACACTATGACAGTATGTACATCTTTAGTTGTTACAAGTACACAAACTTTGTGCCACTGAACACTTAATGCAGGAGCAGTGCCATCATAAAAAATACCAATATAAACATAAAGTATGTACATTTTTAGTGGTTACAAGTACACAAACTTTGTGCCACTGAACACTTAATGCAGGAGCAGTGCCATCATAAAAAATACCAATATAAACATAAAGTATGTACATTTTTAGTGGTTACAAGTACACAAACTTTGTGCCACTGAACACTTGATGCATGACCAGTGCCATCATGAAAAATACCAATATAAACATAAAGTATGTACATATTTAGTGGTTACAAGTACACAAACTTTGTGCCACTGAACACTTGATGTAGGAGCAGTGTTATCATGAAAAATACCAATATAAACATAAAGCTTGAATATCTTTAGTTGTTAGATCTATACAAACTTATAAAGTTCTGGCTCAGGGTGTATTTCCAAACAACGTATACTTCCCCATATGCCTGCGATTTAGGATACCGAGATGAATTTTGTTGATTATTTGAATTAAAGAGAATTTTTACTTACGTTTTTCATGTATTAAAGATTGGCAAACATCTTTATATCGTTTGACAATATCGTTATCTCCAGGTTTATGAAATAAGATTAAAAATGGAAGACCTTCTTCAGTGAACTCTTCAGCATTTTCAAATGTTATTTCCCTCACAAGTGGAACACATTTTTCCGACATCCATATGTTAACTTCATCGTAACTGAGTAGAGATCCATTGAAGGTCTCATCTCGCTCATTGGATAAGGCAACATCAGGTCGGAACACTACTATTGGTTGTCCTGTTGGATGCATTCTAGCCACGACTTCTCTGAAAACAAACAATGGCTTCGATTTTTTTTCAAATATACAAGGGTCATTTTTAAGTAAAAACTGTTTGCATAAAAACCGCAGATCAAAACAGTTTCTCCACATTTCGCTTACACAACATCGGCAGTGCGATTCAAGTCTCTGCGTGTGTTAATTGTTTGTGTATGTTACATTGTAAAACACTATGTCGATCACCTATCATGTCAATTGTGTGAATAGATTTTATAATGTAAAATTTATTCTGTCTGAAATTTATTAACAATTAGTGGAAACGTAGGTGTAAGGAGTTAAGATAGTGTGAGTTAAATGTAGGGAGTTGTTAGGAATTAGGATAGTTTTAGTTAGAAATAAAGTCCAAGTTCTTTTTAAGAAGCCAGAATGACAACAATTATTGTGACAGACCTGGAAAACTGATGAAATTGGTTACAGTAGAACCCCTCTAATCCGTCACCTTCGGGACTGGGGGCATGGTCGGAACGCAAAAAAGGTCGGATTATCCGAAAAAAGTCAATATTTATTACATATTATATAAACAGATTTTTTTAAAGTGAAATAAGTGATATATAAACTTTTAAAAGTCTATATAATAAAGTCTATATATAAACTTTGCAACTACAGTAGAACTTCTGTTAACCGGCCTATATCGTAGTGTACTGGTTGGATGAGAGTTTCCGAAAATAAATTGTAATTGAAACACCAAAGCGGCGGCGAGTCAAACGACTTTGTCGATAGCGGTATCCCATTGTCGGCGGTGTAAAATCTCCGCGGCACCAAAGCAGCGGCGAGTCAAACGACTTTGTCGATAGCGGTATCCCATTGTCGGCGGCATAAAAACACCGCGGCATTGGCACCCGTCGATATAGCAGACATACAAAGGCAACATCGTTTGATGGGCCGCTTTTTTTCCACGAATCAATTTAGTATACATTATGGAAAATATAACATTTCTTTTCAGTTTTCTTCTTGTCTTTGACTGGTTATGATCTACGTACAGTATATACAGTAAATAAAAATGAGCTAGTTACGAAAACGGGAATACGGAAGCGTGTGTTGGTTTCGTTTCAGACGCGGTTAAATGTGTCAAAAGACTTGACAGAGGGGAATCTGTAAAAAAGCTTTGTAGTGTTTAATTTTTCACGAGAGATGACACAGCACTGAAGCGGAAAAGCGATAGCGATAACAAACCGGAAAGATTGGCGCCCGCCAGGCGTGAGACATTCCACAAGTCTGCAAGTCGGCAGAATAATATCAATAGCCAAGAGCTCGAGCACGGTCGGACTAACCGAGGTGACGGACCATCCGAGGGCGGATTAGAGGGGTTCTACTGTACTTTGCAAGCAAGGCAGACATCATTGATGATACAATCATATATAAACCCTTGGGTGGGAGGAAATGAGGTAGGCCAAGAGTGATCAAGGGAAGGTGTGCAAGAATTCTTGAAGATAGCCAGACGGACTTGGGGAGTAAGAGGTTCCTGGGAGAATTGAGACTTCGGACAATAATCCACAAGAATTGCAAATAGGGTGAGCAAACTTTGTGTATTAAGAAACTTGTAATTATTTCAGAGTCAGATAATTAAACTATAACGTAGAATCAGATTTGTGAGTCACAATAATTAGAGTCATTCTGGATTAATAGTTATAATAATAATACTGTAGCATTGTAATAAGATAGGAGGTGGTTATTCTTGTTAATAATTGTTAATTAAGGTTATTTGGGCACTGAACTATTTGATTATATGCAAAATAAAGAACCCAGGCAGTTTATAGGAACCAATCCTAACAAATGGTGCATCGGCCGTGCTTTTAGTTTTTACTAAAAATAACATATAAAAAAACTAAGGTAATTTTTAACTATTTCTTAAAAATTAGTTGAAAAATTAGTAACACAGTTGAAAATTATTGTTGAATTCTTATCGGCCATGGGTTTAGTATTTACTAAAAACTCTATTGCTTTTTTTTATTATTTGTTGCTTTTATTGATTGATTGTAGATTTCAAGTTGATTTACTTGATAAACACTAATTGGAAAAATTTGTTATAGACAATTAATTTATTGTGTTGCTTCGTTATTTTTGAAATCTGTGAAAGATTACTTGTTTATATGGTAATGGGTTAATTTGTTGAATTTTGTTTGAAAATTAATTTGTAATTAGTTATTTATAAACTTTGAGAAAATTTTGAAATATATTGTATGTTTTGAAGTAACCTATATATGCAATTTGTTACTACGCTTTTAGGTTGTCAAATTTTTGTTCGTTCTGAGGATTATTAATTACTTTTATGAAAATGTTTAATCCGTTGACTTAAGAAAAATTTATTTATTATACAGATAGAGTCAATGATTTTGTTTTAATATATATGCATGGTTGTTATGCACTTTGAAATATTTAATATTATCAGTGGTCAATTTTAAGTTAGTCTTTTGTGTTTCACAAGCAATGAACTGAGCGGTCACAAGAAATACTTATGTCAGGTTTATTATAAATGATGTGTGGTGTGAAGGTTACGTTACGTTACATGATGAGTAGCAGAATTTCCTGGTCTTTAACTGTTTACTTATGTGTACTGTAGTATTTTAAAGTCAAATTGCTTCTTCTTTCCTACGATAAAGCAATAACGGTAATAGACTTATAAAGGCTTAACGGAGGTTCATTTTTGATCATGGTGAATTTAAAAGCTGGGATGATTGCAACCAAATTTTGTCATAAGTCATTCTTTGGTTGTAATACTAATTAGTCAACTTAAGAAAATTACACAAGGAATGCTGATTAAAGACTTCTACAATGTGTAGCATGAACGCTGACACATAGAATCTGATACTACATTTATAGTTGTAACCTATTGGATATTTCCAAATACATGACTACATCACTTACTACTTATATACATGTTGCCTTGGTGAATTTGACATTGAGTGAAATTAAGAATTTAAATATAAAGTTTGTCAGAATATTTTTATTACTAAAAATCTATTTAAAAAAAAAAAAAAAAAAAAAAAAAATTGAAGATTTTTGTTATTTGTTTTGTAAAGATAGAAATAGGGATATTTGAAGGTCAAATAGAGATTTGAATTTTTGATAGTATACAAAATGTTTTAGCTAAATTCAAAGTAATTATTGTTAAAGGGAAAAAACAACGGAAAAAAATTATTTGTGGAAAATTAATTAAGGTTAATAAATTAGTGAAGGAAATTATAATATCAAGATTAAGAAAAAAGTTTCAAATTTATTTTTGTACTATAAATTATTAGTGGTATTAGAAAGCTGGAGTGTTGGATTGATGTTTTTAATAGAAGTTTCTGCGAATTTTCAAATGATTACATGACGAATAAAGGCATTCTGTGAATTTTACAGATGATCAGCGAATTTTACGGCGAATGGTGTTCTGTGATTTTTACGGTGAATAATGTTCTACAATGATTCTTCGAAAAAATTATTCTACAAAATAATGTTCTATGGTTATATAACGAATTAATTAAAACTCTACAATTCTACAAAAGAATAGAATGTGCGAATTTTTATGATTTTTACGACGAATTTTCGGCAAGTTTTAGAATGAAGTGTGAAATACTACGGCAAAGTTATAATATTTACAAAAGACCTAAAAAAAAGTATTTTAAGATGAAAATATATGATAGTTTGATGTCTTGAGTAAAAGTAGTTTACGTCATAAATAATTTTTTTCTGAAAAATGTGGCTAGATTACTTTGGACGTTTGAAAAAGTTGTAATTCCTAATGTTTTGGTAAAGTTTGGAGAAAGAAAGAAATTTCGTGACCTAGCAATGAAATAAAAAATAAAGAAAGAAAGAAAAATTAAAAGTAGCGTTTGTAAGAGACATTAATTTTACTATAGTTTGTAGTCTAGTATTATGAAGTTATGTTGTAAAAATTTTAATGTACAATACAGAATTACTCTAAGCAGGGGGGGGGGGGGGTTGAATAGTGTCCTGATTTTTAGACAGTGTAGTAGATTTTTACAAATTGCAAGGAAATTAAAGCAACCAGTGCGTTGTACAATTGATAATTCTTTTGTTACTGCATGATAATTTCAAGGCTGTGACATGTTGGCAACCAAAGACAGAGAGCACTTCAACATGTTTAGTCAAGTTTTTCATAAGATAAAGAGGAGATAAGAGATAACAAGGGTAGTATTGATTACCCTTGTCTATTTTCAGAACCACATTCTCCTGATGATTCACGTCACACATCAGTAAGCATCCATCATGAATCTGGTGATGTAGATGGAGCTAATGATGAGGAAAAATTGGCAAGGTGGCCAGCAAATAATTGATGTCATTGTAGTTGTAATAATAATTGTATTGTACTTACAGTAGAACCTCTGTTAACCGGCCTCGGATTAACCGGTCCTCGGATTAACCGACCTATATCGTAGTGTACTGGTTGGATGAGAGTTTCCGAAAATAAATTGTAATTGAAACACCAAAGCGGCGGCGAGTCAAACGACTTTGTCGATAGCGGTATCCCATTGTCAGCGGCGTAAAAACACCGCGGCACCAAAGCAGCGGCGAGTCAAACGACTTTGTCGATAGCGATATCGCATTGTCGGCGGCATCAAAGCAGCAGCGAGTCAAACGACTTTGTCGATAGCGGTATCTCATTGTCGGCGGCATAAAAACACCGCGGCATTGGCACCCATCGGTATAGCAGACATACACAGAAAAAAACGTTTGATGGGCCGCTTTTTTTCCACAAATCAATTTAGTATAGCTTACATTATGGAAAATATAACATTTCTTTTCAGTTTTCTTGGAAGCGTGTGTTGGTTTCGTTTGAGACGCGGTTAAATGTGTCAAAAGACTTGACAGAGGGGAATCTGTAAAAAAGCTTTGTAGTGATTAATTTTTTCATGTTTTGTAACATCCTAATTCAAAATTACTTCTGCAAAATAAATTCTTTCACTCGTCTCTCCATATTCAACTTCCGTCCCTTGACAGATGCTGGCACCTGGCGACATTCTCCAAAACTAAGCATCGCATGACATCTAAGTGCAAAGTACAACGGCTGGCCAGCCTAGCTGTCTAAATACCCGTTGCCAGTCAATCTGAAATTACTCACGATGTTCTACATTCTGTTATAAGCTCCGTCAGACATATTTTTTTTTCTTGTTCTCAAAATTACAACTCAGTTTCTAAACGACATGTTAAGTTACAGTTTGTGCGCTTTAGTTTTTTTTTTTAAAAAAAGGGTTAAATAAATTATTATTTTTCACGACACAAGCTCACGTGCTCCGCGACAGGATTTTCCAGGTATTTCAAATTTACAGATTTTGTCATATAAATTTTATTAATGTTTTAAAATAATTTGTTAATTATCATGTATTCTTTAAAATATGTATTTCATGTTTTATTTAATATTCTATGTTCTTTTTGAAACTGAATGATTATAAAAATTTTCTTTTCTTAAAACATACTTTACAAAACCTTGCAAAGGCACATTTTGAGTTTTGAACAATTATGTGAAATAGGTGCAAACTAATGTTGAACATTAAATGATCAGAATATCTTATTGAACATGTCAAATATATAACAATTAGAGAAATCTCTTCTAAATCAGAAAATTTCGTTTTACAGACTTTTGCAGATTTTTGCAAGTCTTATACAAGCTTTGTTTTAAACAAAACTAAATATATATAAATAGATTTATAATCATCTAAGAAGCTTTTAATTACAATCTTAACGAATTTCTGTGATACAATCAATTTTCTTTAATTTTGACAAATAACCAGATATTTGCTTTAATAATGAACATTAATGCTACAACATGTCTGATTTTGCACAGACGCTAAAAAACATGTTTTTTGCTATAGCTAATACGCTGGTAGAAGAAACTCAGCAATTCTTGCCTCAGATTGCATAGACCAGCTAAAGATCTAAACATGTTTCGTCCTGTTGGCAAAACACGTTTTTTTTATATACCTTCAGAGTTTCAAGTGCACAAAAGTGATGTTAAAAAAAAAAAACTGACTTTACAAAACTTTAATTAAATTCATATTGTACATGTGCCTAAATTGCTTCAGCGAATGTGTTTTTTTTTTTTTTAAGCTATCTTTTAGATGTAGACTTGTGTAGTTATTTATAAAATATATAAAAAAATCATTGGGTGGAGCCTGCATGCAAACTTTCGGTCCTAACAACCTCCAAGAGGTTATTTTCTAAATTAATATAAATTGACGTCAATTAATAAAATTTAATATTCAAAATTTTCATTTCTTTTTTTTTAATAAACTTCTCATTTTTATAATAAATTCCTTATCTAAAACATATATATTTATTGGCCAATATAGCATTTAAGAAATTTATCAAATAAGTAATATTATGTAACTGTTTTGAAAAACTATCATCTCATAAAGTCAAAAAGGGGGGGGGAAATAAATATCAGTATCTTTTCATCTTTTTTTTATTCTAATTGTACATTAAGGGCGTATAATCTTTTTTTTTTTTTGGATTAATTATAATCCTGTTAATTGTTAAGCTGTGCTCATTGTCTTTTGTTAAATTTTGTAACTATAAAATATATAAACTAAAAAAGGGGGATAAACTTTCAGAATCTATTGATTAATTTTTTTTATTTTAATTATAATATTTTACATTAAGGGCGTGTAATTTTTTTAATTATAATATTGTTAATCATAAGCTGTTTATGATGATTTGTCTCAGGATGTCTTTCTAAGTTGTAAATGATAAAATCTGAACCGTCGAAATTTCTTTTGTTTAAATAAATTTGAGCCTTGTTAATTACTAAATTTGTCTTTGTCTTTTTTTATTTTTTATTTTCAAACATTGTTACCATTTGGTTCCGCCTTTCTTAAATTTTAGTCCCCTGGTAACATGTTTCTGGTAGCAGAGCGTGGTTGATTTTCTATTCTAGCGTGGTTATCTCTAAATTATAGAGTGGTTAATTTTAAATTCTGGAACCGTAGTTAATTTTCAAAATTTTGCATTGGAACCATCTAAATTTAAATTCAAAAAATTTTCTTTGTTAAACAAGGCTCAATTTTTATGTTTTGCAGCTTTTTCAAATACTGCACAACTATTGCTGATGAAATTTTATTTTTTATTTTAAATATTTAAATCTATATAAATCTATAGTCTCTTTTTTTATTATTTATTTTTCATATAAACACTTACATAAAAACTTCTAAACCAATTTCGATAAAATTTTTTTTTATTATTTTGTCTGCTTAAATATATTTTTTTTTTTTATATATATATATTTACATACACTGAACTCTAGTCATTCACTGAATTTGATCCAGACAGCGGGCTCATTCGGGAATTCCAAAAAAAAATGTTAAAAAAAATAATAAAACCCAAAAATAGTTAGAAACAAAAAAAAAAACAAAAAAATATTCAAAATTTTCTCGAGTTTTCTTTCGCTTGTCTGTATTAATTCATACTTACACACACACATATACACAACAACTACACTACATATAATTCTTGAGTCATTCTCTGGTTCTTTCACTTCATTTTTGCATCATCTTAAAAGAAATTTTTTTTTAAATCACTTTGTTAATTTTTTTTTATCAGCAATAGTTAAAATGGCAGTGGATTTGCTGAGATTGGTAGATGCATTAAAGAACACTGAGCTCGCTTTCAAAATTTTTTTTGTCATCTTGAGAGAAAATTATTTTTAGTTTTTTTTATCATCATGAGTAATGCGCAAAATGGCGGTGGACTGGTTGATGCAGATGGTGGCACTTGTTTAATAGTTAATTGAAATGCTGAACACTCATTGAATAATATCTTTGTGTACTAAATTTTTTTTCTTCTCTTTTCCAAATTATAGGGGCCCAGTTTTTGTATATAGGACGACATGGTTGGCCTGTTTGTCTTAATTAATTTGTTTGGTTGTTAGTTAGCAGGTCAACATGTTTGTTTCCTGATTTAGTTTTTTTGTTAGGATTGAGAAAACCGGAGTTGGGTTTTCTCACATTATGGGTCACCTTTTTATACTGTCTCTTTTGCCACACTCTTTTTTTTTAGCTACACTTCTTTTACACTTTTTTTTATAATCACTTAACGATTTTGATGAAATTTTTTTACACAATTTTTTTTTTGATTAAATTAAATTCCTTTTTTTTTTGGGGGCACATGATACACATATAAGACCTTAAGTCAAACATCACATGCCCTGCCTTGGGCACTAAAACAATTTTGACTCCCCAACGTTTCATACTGCTTCTTTGTTTATTTTTAAAAATGGATTATTTGTTTAGACCTTTCAAAATTCTTTTTTCTCACGGAAATTGTTAAGAGCCGTGAATAGTTTAAATTTTTCTTCGTATGGGAGAAGAGGAATTTTAAAAATAACGACGCTGAGCATGATCTGACCTAATTGGCTTCAGGAATTTTTGGGTTTATTTTTATTTCTTTTGATATATATATATTGTAAAGGTCGGCTCAGAGGATACTCCCCCCCGTCTGAGTCCGGCCTTTTCCTGAAGCCCAATGTGCTATGCACATTCCCTCCCCTAGTCCCCGGAGTGGTCACCTCCACTTGGTATCCCGAGGTGCCACTCCACCCCTTTCCCCAAGTACCTTAGTGTACAAAGTCAGTTCATGCACAGCAATGTCGACACTTTGCGTCACCCTTCAGCTCTTTCTCTCCTGGGCTTATCCCAATCATAGGTGGGAAGAGCTGAGACGCTGTAGAAATTTCAAAATTTAATAAGTAAGTGCCAAAGGAGGCTACACCCTAGAGTGGTGACTATAAAAGCATTATGAAGCGTTGTTTCTATCAGGTGCCCCGTTTCAAAATTTTGTAGGAGGCCCTTCTGGCCCCTTCTTTAGAATCTTTTTGGAGGCCCTTTTTCAAAATTTTGTGGGAGGCCCTTCTGGCCCCCTTTCTGACTCCACCCTAACTCCGTCTTTCGGGGGGGGGGAGAGCTGTAACATCCTAATTCAAAATTACTTCTGCAAAATAAATTCTTTCACTCGTCTCTCCATATTCAACTTCCGTCCCTTGACAGATGCTGGCACCTGGCGACATTCTCCAAAACTAAGCATCGCATGACATCTAAGTGCAAAGTACAACGGCTGGCCAGCCTAGCTGTCTAAATACCCGTTGCCAGTCAATCTGAAATTACTCACGATGTTCTACATTCTGTTATAAGCTCCGTCAGACATATTTTTTTTCTTGTTCTCAAAATTACAACTCAGTTTCTAAACGACATGTAAAGTTACAGTTTGTGCGCTTTAGTTTTTTTTTTTAAAAAAAGGGTTAAATAAATTATTATTTTTCACGACACAAGCTCACGTGCTCCGCGACAGGATTTTCCAGGTATTTCAAATTTACAGATTTTGTCATATAAATTTTATTAATGTTTTAAAATAATTTGTTAATTATCATGTATTCTTTAAAATATGTATTTCATGTTTTATTTAATATTCTATGTTCTTTTTGAAACTGAATGATTATAAAAATTTTCTTTTCTTAAAACATACTTTACAAAACCTTGCAAAGGCACATTTTGAGTTTTGAACAATTATGTGAAATAGGTGCAAACTAATGTTGAACATTAAATGATCAGAATATCTTATTGAACATGTCAAATATATAACAATTAGAGAAATCTCTTCTAAATCAGAAAATTTCGTTTTACAGACTTTTGCAGATTTTTGCAAGTCTTATACAAGCTTTGTTTTAAACAAAACTAAATATATATAAATAGATTTATAATCATCTAAGAAGCTTTTAATTACAATCTTAACGAATTTCTGTGATACAATCAATTTTCTTTAATTTTGACAAATAACCAGATATTTGCTTTAATAATGAACATTAATGCTACAACATGTCTGATTTTGCACAGACGCTAAAAAACATGTTTTTTGCTATAGCTAATACGCTGGTAGAAGAAACTCAGCAATTCTTGCCTCAGATTGCATAGACCAGCTAAAGATCTAAACATGTTTCGTCCTGTTGGCAAAACACGTTTTTTTTTATATACCTTCAGAGTTTCAAGTGCACAAAAGTGATGTTAAAAAAAAAAACTGACTTTACAAAACTTTAATTAAATTCATATTGTACATGTGCCTAAATTGCTTCAGCGAATATGTGTTTTTTTTTTTTAAGCTATCTTTTAGATGTAGACTTGTGTAGTTATTTATAAAATATATAAAAAAATCATTGGGTGGAGCCTGCATGCAAACTTTCGGTCCTAACAACCTCCAAGAGGTTATTTTCTAAATTAATATAATTGACGTCAATTAATAAAATTTAATATTCAAAATTTTCATTTCTTTTTTTTTAATAAACTTCTCATTTTTATAATAAATTCCTTATCTAAAACATATATATTTATTGGCCAATATAGCATTTAAGAAATTTATCAAATAAGTAATATTATGTAACTGTTTTGAAAAACTATCATCTCATAAAGTCAAAAAGGGGGGGGGGAAATAAATATCAGTATCTTTTCATCTTTTTTTTATTCTAATTGTACATTAAGGGCGTATAATCTTTTTTTTTTTGGATTAATTATAATCCTGTTAATTGTTAAGCTGTGCTCATTGTCTTTTGTTAAATTTTGTAACTATAAAATATATAAACTAAAAAAGGGGGATAAACTTTCAGAATCTATTGATTAATTTTTTTTATTTTAATTATAATATTTTACATTAAGGGCGTGTAATTTTTTTAATTATAATATTGTTAATCATAAGCTGTTTATGATGATTTGTCTCAGGATGTCTTTCTAAGTTGTAAATGATAAAATCTGAACCGTCGAAATTTCTTTTGTTTAAATAAATTTGAGCCTTGTTAATTACTAAATTTGTCTTTGTCTTTTTTTATTTTTTCTTTTCAAACATTGTTACCATTTGGTTCCGCCTTTCTTAAATTTTAGTCCCCTGGTAACAGTTTGATGTATAATATACATAACATAATATATACGATACATTTATGTACAATAAAATGAGTTGCAATAACATCTTTATTGCATAATTCTTAGTGCTACCTAATTAAATAAGCTTTCTTTGAACGAAAACCAATTTTTCACGGGAACCTCGGATTAACCGGTCAAACGGGCAACCGGTCCAGGTGTCAGTCCCGACTAGACCGGTTAAGAGGGGTTCTACTGTATGTGTATTGTGGATATTTGCTCAGCAACTGTTGTTCGATGGTTTTGAAATGTGTTACGATGTATATTATTGTATTTGTTTTAATATATCATGTTAAACTAAATTAAAATTTTAAAACACCAGAAATATAGTTTGTTTGAAATTGTTAAAAATGTGACATAAGTTGTTTTGAATTTATGACAGTTGTAACTCATTAGTTCTAAACTTTATATATATGAATTTATTTGTATTAAATGTATGTATGACATAATTTTAATATATTATTGTGCAATATTGTATTGGTTATAAAGTTTGTATGCCAGTTTTGATGGCATATTTAGGATTATATATATATATATATATATATATATATATATATATATATATATATATATATATATATATATATATATATATATATATTTTATTGTGAAGTATTAAGTATTATGAAACAATCTTGTTTAGCACTGTGGTGAAATTCACAATAATGATTCGAATTTACCCCTAACCACAATCACTGGAAACTTTAAAATAAAACACAATTATTTGATTAATTGTCTTTATTTATTCTTTCCACTAAATGCCCTTGATTAATCAAATAATTGTAATCAAATAAGTTTCCAGTGATTATGGTTAGGGGTAAATTCGAATCATTATTATTAAGTATTATCTAACAATTAAATTACCTTATATGGTTTCCGCCAGGTGACTTCTTTTTTAAACACTAACATGTTTCAGAGCATCTGCTCCTTCTTCAGAGTTCTATTCACTCAGTTAAGATCGTTAACAACATTAAAACATAAAATATAAAAACACACGGACATATATATTAACAAATAAAATACAATTTTTCTTTTGTAAAATTCTATAATTTATTTGGTCTAGCCGACCATGGTTTCGCCAGTTACGGCATTGACGAGGCTCTTACAAGACTAAATGAGTACCAAATTACAAAAATTAAAAATTACAAAAAAAAAGACTAAAACCAAATTACAAGAGTCATTTAGTCTTGTAAGAGCCTCGTCAATGCCGTAACTGGCGAAACCATGGTCGGCTAGACCAAATAAATTATAGAATTTTACAAAAGAAAAATTGTGTTTTATTTGTTAAAATGGAATGCTATCAAGTACCGTCGGTCATCAGTGTAAACAATATATATATATTAATTTACACACCACTTATCCTATCGCGACATTTGCGATGCACATCATATCGATGTCCTAGGATAAAAAAAAAGAAGTCACCTGGTGGAAACCATATAAGGTAATTCAATTGTTAGTTAAAACAATAGTGACTTGGATACTAGCAACATGATTCTTAAATTAAGTATTGTTTTTTCTATTTTGTACAAATAGTGATAATTTTTTTTAAACATCAGGACGATGTTTCGAGAGCGCCGGTGATGTTAGATTTAGGAATTAGGATAGTTTTAGTTTGAAATAGAATCCATGTTCTTTTTAAGAAGTCAGAATGACAACAATAACTGTACAGACGTGGGAAACTGACAAAATTGCTTACTTTGCAAGCAAGCCAGATGTCATTGATGCTACAATCATATATAAACCCTTGGGTGGGAGGAAACGTGGTCGGTAGGCCAAGATTGATCCAAGGGAAATGCAGGAATTCTTGAAGATAGCCAGACATACTTGGCGAGTAAGAGCTTCCTGGAAGAATTGAGACTTCAGACGAACATCCAAAAGAATTGCAAACAGGGTGAGCAAACTTTGTGTATTAAGAAACTTGTAATTATTTCAGAGCATAACGTAAAATCAGAACTGTGAGTCATAATTTCAACTACACTCGGTCACAAAATTTCATGGGTATAGTTTTCTGGGACAAGAAAGGTGTCCTTTTGGTTGAAAGGCTGTCAATGCAGAAGTCTATCTCTGTAAATTCATGTTGTAAGCATTCTGATCTAATGGCATTAGAAAGAAGCCCTACTTTCTATAATTATTGGTTTCAGATTTGTTTTCACAATCTGTGCAGTGTAAATGTTATCTAATTTTTTAAACCTATTTATGTTGATATAAAAACAGCAGTAAGGCATACAAAACACCCTGCTGGACATTCTGATAAAAGTGAAATCATTAAAAAAAACTAGTATACTGATGGGATAAGAATACTTATTGGGCCTCATTTTGATTAGTCAAAGCGGTATAAAGTAAAGACATTTAAAAACTAGTAATGATAGCATGAGAATACTTCATTAGTCTAACGGGCATAACATTAAAAGTAAAAACATTAAAATGGTAGATGTTTAAAGTTCAAAGAAAATCCTTTTCATACCACATAACAATTTCATTGAATTTTTTTTTCAAGATATACAAAAGTTTTGTAATGTACTTAGTTGTCAATAAATGTTGATAAAAAAATGAATCACTTTATAAAATTTACATGTTCAAAAATCAATTATTATGATGAAAAAAGGCTTCCTGAAAAGTTAGGCTTAATTAAAAAATTTATGGAAAATATTATGCAAAACACAACTTGTTGTATATCATATTTCTCAGAAAGGTGAGTAGAATTTACCTATGTAATGAAAAAGTGTTAGATGTAAAGGTTTTGGAGTTAGTATGTTGGGAATCAAAAAATATGCAAAAACTAAGTAAAAACACCTCAGAAATAAATTAACTATGTAACAAATTAAAAACAATTTTCTTCAAGATTGCCAAAAGTTTTGTAATGTACTTGTGAATAAATGTTGATAACAAAATTAATCAATTTATAAAATTTAGATGTTAATCGCCAAAAACTTGGATAAAAATTAGTTTAAACTATTCAAACTTACAAAAATGTGGTGTTTAAGGCTTATGTGAGTTGTAAAAAGTACTATGAATTCTTGTTTTAATATAGATCACAAACAGCTACAACAATTTGGTAAGCACAGACCGAAAGATGAATAAAAATACTATACAATAGTGTCACTGTAGAGTAATTAGACAGAAATATAGACTTGTGAATTTTAGGAATGACGTGAGGAATAGCGTAAATTGGTGTTTTACTTAACCACATAACTTATTAGCGGCGAAATACACAAATTTTACCAATTAATTAAATATTATTGATAACATTTTAAGAACTTTTTGCTACATGAATATGAATGTGTGGAACTTAGCTTTAGAAGGGTATATAATTTATTGCGGTAGGATAATATTTAACTAGTGTAATGTTGAATTTAAAAAAAGGATAACATTTCATCGCCAATGTTGCATTTTTAAATGCTCTTTATCCGCTCTAGAGTGGATGATGGCAGTTAGAGGGTTAAATATTATCATGGCAATCATGATGATCAGTTTCATTAGAATGAAATAATTTAAGTTTAGAAAGTGAAGGTTATTTATAACACCCCTAATGAAAAATAACAAAATAGTTTATTTGTGAATTATTTTATACAAATATTCAAAATAGGTAGTTGAAAAGTATTAAGGAGCTTATATGTACAGTGAAACTAGAATGAGATAAAGATATTTTGAAGTTAGCAAAGTTTGGACCTTAAACTAAACATGTAACATCATTCAATTTTATAGCTATAATTTATTTGGACATTTGTGTACATAAAAATTAATAGATGATGTTTCGACAGTATGAATCTACTATCGTTATACATTTTCTAAAAATGTCCAAGGAGCACTGTGGCGATATTTATCAATAAGGATAACCAGGATTCCTCAACCACAAAAACGAAAACTAAAACTATAATAAATCCAGTTATGTACATTTCAATGAGATAGTCATCGTTCTCAGAGGGTTACAAGTAAACTGTTTTTTTATTCATTTATTTACAACATCACCTCTCCATTGTTCCATGAAACATGTGACATATCATAATTACAGTTTACATACAACTATTAAAAAAAGAAATGCTAAAACAACATATATGTTTAAATAAAATAGCATATAAATCTATATAAAAAATGCAATTCAACACTATTATAAATTAACAAACATTCAACAAGAACCAACAAATAAAAATAAATAAGCTTTTCCCGACACCAGCAGACTGAGTTAAGGTGCTACTGGAACAGCAAAGGTATTCTTCCACCAAGTAAAACATATGTTCAACAAGATAACAAGATGAACACTGGAAACTCTTAATAGAACCTTTGTTTTTAATATTTTAAGGAAGTATGTTAAACAACTTCATCACAGAGTAATAAACCTCACATTCAAAAATGTAAAAATCTGTGGACAGGATATTGAAGAAATTTATTACGGATAAGATATTCGTGGTGGTTATGATTAATTTTCAAATGTATTCTGATTGGACTTTAAAAAAATTAAAATATCATTAATGTAAAAACAAGGGAAAGTTCAATATTACATTAAAAATTTTCGGCTATATGTGAATAAATACCTTATGTCTTTCTTTGCAACTTTTTCATTTGTTTTTCACTACATCTGTTTCGCTGATCAATTTTTACCTGATGATGCTGCATTGACCAACGAAACAGCTGCAGTGAGAAACACAATGAAAGAATTGTAAAGAAAGACATAAGGTATTTATATACATATATAAAATATTATGTTTTTTTGAAAAAAGAGATTGATTATAATTTAGGTGGAACATTGAGGTATATTTTTAATGTACAGACAGTGGAGAGGAAAGGAACTGAAAGGATCTTCATTTTCTTCTGGAAAATACTTTCTTCCTCACCAATGTTAAACAGTATCATTTGTAATAAATTATATTTTATATGATACTTTCTAATTGTATTTACACTTTCTGGTTACACTTTATAAAACACCTGGTTATTTCACATTATATATCTCCAACATGATTGAAACATTGATTATTATTACATATTTACTAATTTATATACTAACCCGAATCCAACATGAAACTGGCAATCGTCTTTGAGATTTGTAGCGACTCTTCTAAAAATGTTATACTCAGGTACATCTTTTCGATCGAAAAAACCAATAATAATTCTCTTCTTGGACTGAAATCAAAATACTTAATATTAGTAGAATGATGTAAATAAATAGTAAAACTGTATGATTAGATTTGAGTGGACCAACTTTCTCGTGCAGCGTGCACGAAAAATAAATTGACACTGTACAGAGAGACCTTTTAGTAGAGCTGGTTTAACAAAAAAGTGGCCACTAGTGGTAGGGGAAAGGAGCCAATTCTTATAATTGATAAGCGAGATGGATATTAAAAACATCAGCTGGACCCTCCTCCTATATATAAGAAATGAAAAAGAACTGACTGTCAGAACATTGTTGAAGGAAGAAATTAGATTACCAAACTGATATTCACCATGTGCTAAAAAATTTACTGTAAAGTGAGATTTACTGGATAGTTGGGTTTTCAGAGTAACCATGAAATATGTTTTTGAAAGATAAGCTACGAATATAAATATGGATTCACGAGCCAATCATGGTGAGCAATTGCTACTAGGTTAAACAGTATAATCACGGTTTACAGTATTTTAATTGATTTATGTTTTTGTAGTGAAGTTATGTGCAATTCTTCATCTTCAATTGAGTGGTGTAACTCATTTTCATCAGGGTTAGAGGGAAGGCAGCCTTTCACCATGTATGAGCTGGAGTGATTCACAGACGGAAGCCTTTCCCCATGTATGACTTCTACAGGAGCTGGAATAAAACAGGCAGACCTGAACAAAAAATGTCGCTTCACACCTATTATAAACTAATTGTATCTGACTTTCTCTTGTTAGACAGGAGTAATATAAAGAAGAAGGTTATAGAGTATTATAAAGGTGTCAAGAATTATATGTACGAGGGCACACATTCTAAAAACCACTTTTTGGATGCATGGAACTTCAAAACAGATATCTGCAAAAAATTCAACATGGATTTTTTGACCCATTCCATAACATTCTCTATACTACATACAAGTGAGAAAATTAAAACGAATTACATTGTTTTTAAAACTAAATAGTCCATTAAAATATTTATAAAAATGTATTATTATACAAAAACAATTATGAAATCAAATTAAAACATCATTTATTTAAACAAAACAACACTAATTTTAGTGGATTTATAGGAAACTGTGCCTACAGGGTACAACTTATACCAAATACCAAGCTACAAAGAAGCCAAAAATATATACTGTACATAATTCATACATACCAGAACATGCCATACACATAAACAGTAATTAGACACATTTTAAAATAGTACCATACATATTAACATATAGTCAAGACAAACAAACAAAAAATTAGAAAAAAGAATATGAATCAGAAAGCAAACAATAAAATTATGTAATAATTAAACCATAGCCGTCTTTAGTATAAGGCTGAAGTCAGTAAAACATGACAGTATTCCTCGTAGCAGCATAGCGTTGCATTGCAAAGTACTGCATGGTGTTCATTAAATAATTTGGAAAATATTATTTAGATCCTAACATGCCTGACAGTTGTATAATGTTGTGATATAAGAGCAATTATTGAAAATAGAAGTTTTACATTTCACGAAGATCCTGTTCACTGTAGTGAATGGATACGTGCGATTCCACTTTCATATTGGATCCCTACAGAACTAAAATATTAGAATTAGATAGTGAATTAGACAATGTGGAAAATATTACTATAGATTCCATTTTGTAAAAAGTACTAGATAATGACTATTTAGATAATGTTTTATCAGTCTAGGTTTGTGTATGTGTATGGTTACATTAGTTTCACTATCTACAAATGTTAACAGTCAAGACTACTTTTAAATAATAATTACAGAAAATAAACACAATGATTTGTATTTCCAAACCATCAATAGAAGTGGGCTATATGTTCTTTCAAATAGTGTTTTGACCGTACCTAAACAAATTGTAGGTATAATGCTAATTTCTGAGAATTTGAACAAACATTTTTGTCAAATGACTTTCAAAAACAGATTCTTTGTACTTCAACGAAACAAAGAGAGCAATAATATAAACTGACATCAGTTTATACATTGTCATTGTACACAAGAATACAAAAATATTTCAATACTATTATTTCTCTTTTAAAATTGTAGAATAGTTCTCTGATAAATTATAAAGAAAAAACTCTCAAAACAATAATTTACTGTGCACTTAACTATACTAGACACCGCTAGGCGTCAGATTGTTAATGCTACAAGATAATTGCAGTAAGAAGGTCACAAGACACGTTAGTTGATGACTTTCCTTGTGTCAGTCAAGTCCTAAATATTAGTTGGACAAGGGAATGGAATAAAATATTTGACAGATCTGAAATTCTACTTTCCAATGATGTAAAGATTGTAAAAGAATCAAAATTTTACTAATAAATATTTGACTATTCTTAACATATCGAACAGAAAACTGGATTGGTTATTCTTGGTTACAACTTTTTAGAATGAAATATCTCAAAAAGTATGACAGCTACGATAATTTGGAATACGTAGTTCGAAAGAGGAAGAAAATTGCTATAAAATATTGTCAACTTGTGGTATTTGGACAAGTATTACCATTTACAAAAATTATATGATCAATGAGATTATATTTTGTTATATTGCTACGAATGCTTCTCCCTACCGACAAAACACTTCAACTACAACAAACATTTAAATTTTTACCTTTTGTTGTATAGAATTTCGGTTATATGATTTTGGAAGATTGAAACAATAGGTTTACAATGATATATAAATTATTTTGAAACTATTAATTTTAGTACTTTAAAAGTTAAATTGAATAAAATGTAATTTTTACGTTGTAAAAACATGTAAAAATTCTTGATTTTGTTTAATTTTTATAGATTCCAAACTATAAAATTTAAAAAGCACTATAACACATTTAATGAACGTACTATAGAACAGTGTCATTGTAGATTTGTTAGACAGAAATATGGACTTGTGAAAATTAGACAAATAATTATATAAATTTGTGTTTCATAACTATGCAGTTATTGCGTTAATTGTTAGCAAGGAAATAGAAAATTCACCAATTAATTAAATATTATTACATCATTTTATGAGCTTTTGGTTATATGAATATAAACTTTGGAACATAATATTTACAATGGTATATACATTATTTCAGCATGATGATTGTTAGTGGGCGAAATTTTGAATTAAAAAAAAAAAAGGGATTTTGCTTCGTTTACCGCTACAGGAACTGAGTTCATCGACAAAAAATATGTGGAATAGCAGTTTGAGGATTAAGAATTGATGTTAGATTATAAAAAAATATTAAAGTAAGCTATAAACATGCAAAGTACATGGGTTTCTACATAAAGAAGCCCCAGGCTCAGAATTTTAAATATGTCAAAAAAAGCATTAGTATGAAAATTACAGCTCCTTTCTTAACACATATGTAAGAATAGATTTTTGAATTATATTTAATAGTTCAAGAATATATTTCAAAGCAACCCATAACTAAAAGTTTACAGTTATAGTGAGATAAAAAAAAATCGACTTACATCGAGAGTTTTGAGATCATTGAGATCTTGAAACTCTTTAATAGGATCTTCTAACTGCTTCTTAACAAACTCTAAAAATGCTTCAGCTGATCTTTGACCACGGTATTCTCTTTTCAAAGGCTGACCATTGCGTATCACTTTTAATGTAGGATATTTTGAAATATGAAACCTTGTTGCTATTGAATCTGAAACAAACAATACAGTACTAATATTGTATACAAATTCATTCTTTAAGGATCTAAAATGATTAACTTATTATTCTTTTTATACCAAATCAACATTAGGCTTACAATATGTTATAGACAGGTGGAAGTTTCACCCTTACTAAGTGTCATTATTAGAATTTTCTTATAGTCAAAGTGTAAATAATTGTTAAGACTGCAGCACTGGACAACACATGTCAGACCTGCTCAAGTACATTCTACTGAACCAAAATGTTATTGATTATAAGCAAACCAAATTGATCATACATATCTGATCCAAGATAAACAAAAATTGTTACACGTTTTTATTATTTATAGTTGTTCTTCAAATGATTTTTATAACACTTCACTGTTTTTAGAGTTGTTAAACATCTATCATTAGATTTCTGTCTCTGAGTACTCCAGCCATTTCAATAAGCTAGAATATTATTAAAAAAGTTACTAAATTTCACATAAAATTCATGAAATGATATATATACAATGGTATTCATTGTTTCTAATAATGGTATGAAATTAGAAACACAAGATTATGGGAGTGTTTATTTGTCATTAGGAATTAACTTTTAGTATATCGGATAAAAATCCCTAAACTCAAAATGAAGTTTTAGGGAGCAACTTAAAATTGTTAAAGTCTATTGTGTGATACTTCATACAAAAAACCTCATTAAGCAGAGTTGAACATTGAAAAATGGAACTTACTATTTTACAACTACTGTATAGAAAATGGGGGCAATCATTATAGCAAATTTTACAGTTGCATTTATTATCTGGTGCATTTTGTCCTTCATAAATTCGTCGAAAGCAATGCTGAACACTCAAGATTAATTTTAACTCTGTGAAAAAAATAACACATCGTGATTTCTGCTGAACGGTAAACATGATAATGGCCAACTCAGCGGACGGGTCAAGGTCACACAGTTGCTATATAAAACTCTCTGGCTAAATGGGTGATTATGTTGGTGAAATTATGGCGTGATTTTATGACATTGAATGTTCACTGATACATTTGAATTTTTTGTTCTTTGTTTTGAAAGTTTTAAGTTTATAAAATTCTCTATTGAAAATCAGAAAAATGTTTATAGCACAGGGAAGCTATCCAGGTAATTCAAGTTTGTTATTAAAATATTCACTCACCAATTAATTTCTTTATTTCTCTTCCCTTTTAATTATCAATTGACTTACTCTTTTCATCTTAATCTCTCCAACTTTTCTTTACTTTATATGGACATTACTTAAAATAGTTATATGGACATATAACTTCTTTCAACAGTCCTTGTTGATGGTTCAGCTCCAATTGATCATTTCTCATTGTTGCAGTCCCCTATGCCTCTTTCAATCTTTTTGATGATTTCTTCTTCTTCCCTTATTTCTTTTTTATCCTGAACTTCACAACACTGTACATTTTGTTTCATATCGTATATGCTAGAAATGGGCTATGTGATGGATAACTATGTTCATGACTGTTTTTGGCGAGGTCAAGGTTTGAAATTTATGATGAGTTCTGAGGTAACTTTCATCTGTTTATTTACAAACAGTAAATTTCAATATCGTTAAACTGTTTAAAAAAAAGGTTACAAAATACTAAAAATGATTTTGGTTTCATTACTCGAAGCTGACGCAACAGAAACTTACAAGCTTATTCTCCAAAAAGTAGACATACCAGTACAGTCCACAGATGTGTTTGTTGTTTTATTGTGATGAGTAAATATTTTTTAAGTGTTTCTCTCCGTAATAAAGAAATTATTGTAAGTACAGTATGTATATTTTCATTTTTTTGTGTTTTCTGTTCTTTCTCCGGCTAACACGGATTTTCTTTATGTCGGATCGGCCACGGTCCCGGCTGGTCCGACTTAACGAGGTTGTACTGTAATTATTTGTTTCTCGTACTACACTCTGCATCATGCTGCTTCATGTCGTAGACAGCACAGGAATAATATGTTTATAGCTGAAGCACCCTGCTGTTAATCACAATACAACTCTTATTTTATGACATTTGACAGACTTTACACGATATGATTTTTTGTTCTATATAATTATTCATACTGAACCACCATACATAAATGACCTAGCTAACAATTTACATCTGCTAATTTTGACAAATCATTATCAATTAATACAAGAACTTTTTCTTTTAGTTCATGAGGGATGACAACCTTACTGTCAAACATTAGATAACCCTTTACAACATACACAAATGTACATATTTTAAAATATGTTGTGAACTCTAGTTTTCTATTTAACTCATTTTCATTACCACTTAAAATCAATACTTAGTAGTAGTAACATCAGATACCTATTTATACGACACTAAAGGGTGTAGACATATAACAAAAATTACAATCTAAATCATCATTAATTAGGGTAACATTACATTTATCAGGAAAACAAGACAAACAATTAGCATTTTGAATTAATACCCTTTTAAAATTTAATTGTATATTGATAAGATGAAATAATAATAGACCAATGGAGTAATCGTGCTGTAGTGATTTGTAGTATTTTCTTCTTTTTTTTTCTTAAAAAAAAAGAGACAACTAGGATTAATGATCTGTAACAATTATAAACTAATTTTCAGAAAGATATATCAGAAATTTAGTTACTCCAAAAATGATACCTAATTCTTCACGATGTAATGTCTCAGTGATGGTTCAGAGTGACTGACTCAAATGTTATAGGATTTTCAACACCATCATACATATGACTCAAGACTGCACCAACTCCATAACTACTACTATCACAAGTTCAGATTTTTATTTTTTTATTATTAAATAAGACCTTTCAGAAATCAGTTAGTTGTTTGTCATACCTTGTTTAGTATAGTTATCTAAGATTTGGTTTATGTTTGTATTTAGTGCAGTGCGCACTATAAACATTATCTCGGTAACTAACTATACATGTGTATGTGCATTTTGTGTGTGTGTAATAATATTATATATGTCTTCGTAAATGTTTTAATGTTTTGACGACCTCTACAGAGGTACAACTGAAGATGGAGGCCCGACTCCGAAACGTGTCTTGAGAACAAGACAAGTAAAGTCACATGATGGAACAAATGAGGTAATTTATTACTACATATTAATTGTTTGTATTTAGTCTTAGTTATGCTGACTGCTCAGGACTAGGTTCCCTTTTTAGATTACTAGATTAGCCCTAGGTGAAACTTGAAATGTTGTGTGATAGTTTTTACATACACAAATAAACTATATCAATAATATTGTTCTTATCGTGTTGTGAACACAGTCATGTTGCAAATTGATTACTAAGAATCCTCTCAATAAGATAAGATAAAATTGAAACAATTGTTAATCATTTGGCATTAGAGTTTTAGATGGGGAATTTGTATAATAAATCGTGGCATATTATTATTATTATTTTTTTTTTTCATAATTTTTAGGCTTGATAACAAGTTTTAAAATGTTTGTTGTTGTGTAGTGGCAAAAACCTATCTGTCATCGTCATCGTCATCTTATGTATATATAAAAAACTAAATAAAATACCACTAGCTCTTGAATATTCTCATAGCATAAGGGATGGAAGAGAACAAGAGTTGGTAAAAAGGAACCTGATGAAAGAGAGGAATCTAATCCAAGTATACATAAAAAAAGATGTAGATCATTCAAGCCCAAAGCCATAAAACAATCTGAACATATGACTATATCGTATCTACAGTTGATAAAAACTGGACCAAATATTATAATGTTTCCCCTACTCTAAACCTTCAGCGTACTCATATCCAGAGTGTTGATTTTTTTACTTTCTAACATATACATAGTATAAAGAAAGTTTTTTGTTTTTTTAATGATGTCTGTCGTATGTGCAGTGTTGTAGCCCAAACGTATGGAGAAATTTTTATCTCAGAACTTTTTAGATATGCAATTGATAACTTAACATTTGGTAGAGCAGCTGGCATAGGAAAAAACACAAAATTACATGAGTTATCGGTAAAAATACAACAAAAATAAGTCATAAGGCTGTCATAAAATACTTAATTTCTCAAAATTGGCTGGCTATGATGATTGAGAGATCTTTCGCATTTAAACAACAAAGGAAAAAATCAATAAAATTGTAATAAATGTGAAGGTTAGCGACACAAACTTGTTTACAAAATCGTAAGTAAAACAAAAAGATTCAAGAATATTAAATTTTTTAAACAAAAATGAACCTTGAGCCATAGTTAAAAGTTGATTTTAATCAAATATGATTTAAACTAAGGATGTAATTATGGCACAATCGTAACAAATCTAGGCGATTATTTAAATGAATAATTTTTTTTTTTTTTTTCAAAGACAACATCTATGGTTCATTTTCAATTTTTGATTGACAATTACAGAACTGATAATTAGTTTTAGTTCATTTACATTTGATTTTGGCAATGGGTGAAAAAGTTTGTGAAATGTGTTTGTACCCTTTATTCATAATGTTACCCTTATTGAAGGAATACTACTGAGCGTACTACAAAACTACTTATTTTGATATTTAAAAAAATTTTAAAACCTACAAAAATAAAATTTAAAAACTCCTAAATTTTTAAAAAGAAGATTAGATTGAACACCACTTCTTTGACCATATCCGATACAGACATTGTGACAATAGCTCTAATAGCTAAAATTAGCATGAAATGTATATAAATAAATTGAAAATGACTTCCTGTACATGCTTTGGTGATTTCATTTATGTTATTATCAAGGTCGAAGTCTGTAAATAAGTGAATACATATAATGTAAAAAAAATTATTTTCAATCAATTGTATCAGTTGAATGCTGTATATTTTTATGGGTTTAGATTATAAATTTGTTTAAAAATTGAGTAAAAGAAATCTATTACTAAAATTATTTGTAAGAAAATAGTTTTATCAAGAATTGAAGTAAAAGTTTGTATTGTTTTTTTATGGTAATTAATATTAAATAGTCTCCCAGTAATAGGTTAAAATCAACAATTACTTATCTTATCTATAGAATTATAGTTTTCAGCAAAGTACAGTAATCGTAAAACGTTTAGCGTCTGATAAAATATAATTGTGGCCTATATTATTACAAATGAAATAAGTACAAGAATAATTGTTAACAAGAGGGTTTTAAAAATATTTCTTAAAATAAATGTATTTTTTGACAACTTGTCAAATGAGTTTACTTTAAAATTTAATTATATCAAACAAAATTAATGACCATATTTGCAGCTGCGAATATTCATTTTAATACTCTCTGAGTACTTTAATCAATTAGTCTAGCCATCTAAAGTATAATTCAAAACATGTAGCTCTGTTACAATGGAATCTCTACAGTAAAATATATATTTTTAAATCCTTAATTATGAAAAACATAATAAATTTTGTAGAATGCTAATATTTGAGATATTATGATTATTGATATTTTGGTCATATCTCGAAGATTTTTTTATCAATAACTCAAAATTTGAAGGGTAGTTGGCATAACAACAAACACAAAATTATGTTTTAATCAAGTGTAGACTCTAATTTCCCAAACATAATTTCATTGGTCACCATCTCTCCAAAATTGGAAGTTCTGAGTTATTAGTAAAAAACAAAAACATCGACTATGGGGCTGTTATGACAAACGTTATTTTCAATATACTCTCTACTGATTATGTTCAAATTTTAGTGAAATGCGAGAGAAAATATGCATCAGTATTTCAGGCGAAAGCTTATGCAATTTTACAATGTATAAGTCTGAAGAAGATGATCTTCTTAGGTAAGAGTAAGGTTAGGATTTTCTCAGATAGTCAGGTAGTACTTATGGACCCTGGGTTTGTCTAAGGTAGCATCTGTGTTAATAGATAAATGCAGAGAGATGCTCATGGGTTTGGCTCAGAACAAATATGTGATGTTGACTTGGATGCTGGGAGATTGTGGAATTGCAGGGAATGAAAAGGCGCATGAGTTACTTAAGAAGGGGTTATCTATTCGTGTTGTAGGTCCTATTCACCCACTTGCAGTTTCAAGACAAACAGATAGGACGATAATCAAATAAAAAAATGAGGAAGGAAGAAGTGGAATGTAGGTAATCAAAGATCTATTTTAATGGATCTGATGATCGAAAGAGCAGATGACTGATAGGTCTAGGAAGGAAGGAACTAATTGTGATGGTAGGTATTTTAACGAAACATTGTCTTTTAAAAAGGCAACTTTGATAACTGGATAGAAGGGTCAGTTTCACTGTGATAGATGTGAACTGAAGAAAACTGTGGAGTATATTATGGCCTTCTGTGAGGATAACAAGTGCAAAACATGGATTTGCCCCTTGTTGTTTAAAGATGAAAAACTTTTTGGTCATCCATCATCTAAAAATCTATGCTATAAATAAAAATTTAAAAAAAACATAAAAAAAAATAGTTTAGTTTAAAAAAATCTATAGTATGTAAATTAGTCTAACATTAGAAACCATTAGAATTTATAATAGAATAATATATTTTATGAATTATTAACAATAAAGACACGATAAAAACAACATTAACATCAATAATTTTTACCATGGGTATTTTTACTGTGAACTTTCTTTCATTCCTTTATGAACAGTTTATGAAAACAGATTAAGGTAAAAATGCTACATATTTATAAAAATAATAGATGTCTTGATCTTACCTTATAAAACAATACTTAAAAATAAAAATCATTAATCCATTGTTTTAATTTATAACAGTTATAAAATACGCACATCCCAAGTCATCTTCATCACTATCACTCTCATTTTCATTGGAGAAGTCGCTATCTTCGTCTCCTGGTGTCAGGTTTATCAGGAACTGCTGAACACTTCTTTGGTCAAGACCTTCAATTTTCCAGTCCTCGTTGATCACGGTTTCGACGTGCACCACGTACTTTTTCCACAAATCTGGAGTGAATTTTTCTACCGCTTCTCCAAAAAGTGTCTTTATGTCTTTCAGCTTATAGGTAGCGTTACGTTCCCTTATGTATACTTTGAGATATGCCCACACCATCTCAATAGGATTATAGTGGCAATGGTAAGGAGGTAGGCGGATCACTTCATGCCCCAACTCGGATGATTTGCTGTCGATTTCATATGTTGGCAGAGGTGGTTTATGAAGAAGAACGAGTTTGTACAGCTCCGGTTTTAAGAGGTCCTCATTGAAAGGGATGTTTCTTATTTTCAGCCAGGTTTTCATGTCTTCCTTCAAGGACGATGAAGTGGGTGCTTTGTCCTTCTTTCGTGAATGGTAGGACGCATTATCCATCACAATTGTCGAATTAGGTGGGAGTGCTGAATAACTGCTGCTATCACTGTAATCGCCTGTCCATGTAATACTTCCCGCTTTTTGAAGAACTCATGCTAACACTTTTTAATAATCGCACGTAGGTTACTAATCCCAACTGACACTCACACACAAATTAGCACCTCGAAGATTAAGCTGAAACTGATCACTTTTAACAAACATGGTGAAGTGGGGGAATCAACACATTTACTTTTAAGAACAGGCATGACTCAGCTCTTCTAAAAAGAGAAACCACAGAAGGGAAAATGATGGTTTAAGTAATATACAGCAATTTAGTTATATACATGCCATATTTGGTGTCTATTTGTTAAGTATTAATTACTGAATCATAATGAATCAGAATCAGACTCTTATATATCAACGTTATAATTCAATATAAAAAATACGAGGTTATTGAGGACAGGTCACAATAGGTAATGCACCACTCCTAATGAGGGTCGGTCATAATCCTCTGCACTTGTGTGTGTGTGAGTGGGCTGTTCCAAGTCCGACCGCCTTCGTCAAATGAACAAAGTATAAGTCTAGGTCTTATTTAAATATTTTTTTTAATGTTGTCAATGGTTCATATTCATGATAACTAGAAAACTGATATTTGCTGTGACAATTAAGTTTTGTTTCCTTGTTATTTGGTTTTGGGGATAGGTGAGCGAGACAGTTTATAAAATATATTTTTACTCATAACTTTGCTTAAATCTACTAAACATAAAATCATAGAGTACAATAACTTACTTTCTTTATCACAATCAACCTTGCCCATCACCACTTGACCTCCATGTGGAAATTCTGCGTTAACTTTATCAGCTGCTTCATCGAATACAGGGGCCAGTAAGTTGCTAAACCTACACCAGTCTGCATAAAAATTTATGAATACTAGCTCATTGGACGCTGAAAACAAAAGCAATACAAACTGTAAGGTATTAATGATTTAAGAAAGTATTGTGATATTGATCAAATTTAAATTTAATACTTTCGGGTAGAAGTCTCGTGGAATGATTATTTTTTGTAAAAATATGGTAAAATATGAGGAATCCAAAATCTATAAAAAAATTACTGCCAGTATTTTTATTAACAGCCGTTAATGGTTACAGAATAACAAATTTTACCAAACAAATGATCATTTGTCCATTTTTAAGTTTTTAGCCGAGTTAATAGGAGAAAAGTAGGTATAATGGTCACCATTATAAACTTCTTAATAACAATTAAAAAAAAAGTTTGTACTTTGAGGCTTAAAAACAATACTTTGAAGCTTTGTAGTGCACAATTTAATCACTCAAAGAAGAGATTAGTAAAAACATTATGCAAATAAGTTCAGATGATTACTGGTCCTGGAAATGTCAGTGTTTATAGAAAATTAAGTGAATACCTGACAAATGCTGTATCTCATTATAATGAGATATAGGTAGAAAACCAATATCAGTTTTTTTTTTTGGTTTTACATACTTGTTTACTCTACTATACAAATTTTTGTTTAAACCATAGAGTGGCTAATCAACTAAAAAACATATTATGATTTTACAATTATTCTACCAAGTGAACTTACTCCAAGATAATCAATGTTTGTATTACTAGAGAGAATTGTCTATCAACTCACCTAAAGTAGTGTCTATTGTTGCTTGTGTAAGAGCGACTGCTCCACTATCTGTAGGATTATTAAATATATATGATATCTGAAAAGAAAACAAAATAGGTTTATAATAACACATTTATTAATCTGGTTCTGCAGAGTATTGTAAACATGTCTTCAAGGCTAGGTGTAACACTATAATCTGATTTAAACTGGAATAAGATTCTTGGTTGGGCAGCTGGTGGTGAGGTGAAGGTTTGTATAGTATCTTGGCCAACCCTCGACGAGGTGTTATCATATTCTTGATTACTTAATTGTAAGCATTGACTACACATATTAAACGATTATTTTCATGAGTATTTTATTTATATAACATTTATATACTATGCTTTTTAAACTGTGCAAGTTTTTGCATTCACCTTGAAATGTATACTCATAATGGGATACATAAGATTGGTGGTTATCCATGTATGAATCCCATCCTGACAAGTAACAAGTGTTTCTTAAAGGACATGGTGTGTCTTTACGCCATCCTTAGTATGTTCTATGAGAGAATATTTTAACATTGAAAAGGAAAAGAAAGAACCATTGTTACTAGTGGAAAAGTTATCAAAAGGACATGTGCTGAGTTAAAAGTAAACAAAAATACAGTTGTAGAAATTAGCAAAGAAAAGAAGGAAGTATTGGAAGATGGTTCTTCTAAACTTCAAACGCCTAACAAAAAGATGAAAATATCTAAACATGTTACTAATGTTGATGCGTTCAAAAAAGACTCAATTCGTCATCATATATATGACTACTTTAACCAAAAAGAATAACCAACCATGAAAAACTATTGGTTTCTCTTAAAGATTGGCGATTTGTTTAAAGGAAGAAAGTCATCTTTATTGAGAATGGTTAGACATTAGATTTGTAAACAAGGAAGTGTGTAGGCAGAAAATTCTGAGATATTATTGCTTGGCACTGTAAATTTTTATCAAACACTAAACATCAAAATTTAGATGAAATTGTCTAAGTAGACAAAATTGCCTGTATCAATTTGAACCACTCGACCAAAGGATGGACAGACGATTCTAAAGAGAGCACTATGGCTGTGTCATTGGGTAAATGAGGGAAAATTATTTTATTGCACTCTGAGACTTCAGAGGAATTTCCCTATTGCTGATTACTTTTTACATCGAAGAAGCAAATGAATATCACGGAGAAATGAATAATGAAAATTTTTATAACGGATTTAAACACTTTGGTGTATATTTTGAAAAAAAAAAAAAAAAAAAAAAAAACCATCAGTAACAATAATGAATATGCTTCCCATCACTCCAAATTATTGGATGAATCAACGATGATATCATCAAGAAAAAGGTGACATTGCAGCGTGGTTTACAAAGAATAATATAGCATTTGAGGGTTATATGAATAAAGCTGAACTCGTATCATTGCATAAACCTCCATATAAGAGATGGCTAAGAAATATGGACGCAAAGTTATAAGATTACTGCCCTATCATTGCCATTTTATACTAATAGAACTAACATGGCCAGAAGCTAAGGGCTATGTTGCTAAATTAAATACAAAACATGACAGAAATATCAAATCTAACAAAAGAAGTTATGGAGAATGTAAATGGAAGTAAGTGGGGAAAAGTTGTCAACCACACTAAAAAAACTCATTTCCGATGCTTGAATGAGGAAGGGTATTTTAGAACAAGCAGTAGAAGAGTTAATAATCTTTGTAAACATTGATAAGGACGATTCAAGTGACGATGTAAGTGAAGATTTCTCTTATGCCCCTGGATAGAAAAACATTGGATTTTTCCAATTTTTAATAATTAATTAGCAGTTTGACAAACAATTTAATATTTAAGTAACATATTATTGGAATGATAACCTATTATGTGTTTCAAACAATAACAATTATTTGTGCTACTTAACCAATAAAATGTGTTATTCAATTTTAAAAGATATTTTGTTTTAAAGCATATTTTGTTGTTGTGTCTTGCATTTTATTTGTGATAAATGAATAATTTCAAAAAACAGGCCGACATGAAATCACTTACAGTAAGAAAAAATAATTTTTGGGAATAATTAAACAACAAAAAATACATAGATAAATAAAACAATAATAAAATAATACACTAATTTTTATTACCGATTATTATTGATAACAACAACTATTACGATTCATTCAATTATGGTTTTATTAATAATAAAAAGATAATGCACTAGCCTACAACAAAGCATATTGTGAAATTTATGGGCATTAAAACTCAGACAGTTTATTTAGCTATCCAGTGTAGGCTATTTAATGATTGTAGCTGCACATCGACTGCCAAAACAAGTGTCCAAAGTAGTAGCATGCAGCACGATTTGGCAATTATGTTTCGTTGCCTACCCAACTCCAATCCTATTCCAGTTTAATCATAGTATAACACTCTTCCATCGAGTATGTATTGTGAATGTGACAAGAACTTTACTTATACCTAGCTTTTAATCGGTTTTGTGCTATTAAATCTATTTATATACTTGTTATGTTTAATTCATTGTAGACTACTTACACTTAACATTAAATAATTCAGATAACTTCTACAATGTAAAATTAACAAATAGAACTAAAAACTATAAACATAAAATATGAACAAAATTAAAAATAAAACTAGTTAACAATTAATTGTAAACTTTGATAAAGTTTAATATACAATAACAACAACATAACATGTTATAAGGCTATAAAGAAACTTTGCAACAAATTAACAAAGAGAAAAACTATGATAATATACAATTAAAATATTACTGGCTATAAAAGCACACTGCAAAAGTTAACAATATTAAAGTTTTTATAGAACTTAATAAACAACACCAAAAATAATATTACAGCTATAAACAGAGCCTGCAAAAATAAAATCTAAATATTATTAATTTTATCAAAAACATTTAGGTAATGTAAAAAGGACAATATAGCTCAGTTGTTGTGTGAAGAAGCCTGAAGGTAGAGCAGCTGAGCAAGTGGTGGAGGGGAAGTATACATGGAGCATGCCAGAGACATATGGGCAAAAACAAACGTTACTCATAGGCTACAGTATTTGTAATTCTATTTAATTTTTGTGTAACTTAAATCTTTATTCTTTTATTAAGTAAAACGTTATTAAACCAGCATTTTGATAACAATGTTTAAATTGTCTAAACATAACATGCATTGAAAAATTATTAAAAAGCAAAGAAACCATTAGTTGTTGCCTTCACTACCATTAAAATATAAACTTCTTTTCCCTAATAAACTAATGTATAAGTATAGTTTTAACTTATCTAGAAATTTGTTATAGTGTTTGATTATAGAAACTCATCCCAGTGATGATAAAATTTGAATTTTTACAACTTAAACCAATGTGCAAAGCTACATGAAAACAATAATTATAGCAATTTAACTGTAACAGCAGTAACTACTTGTTGAAACTCCATAATAAGGATAAAATAAGCACTAGGCTATAGTTTCAAATGTATTTAATAACTTAATTAGCTACAATTGTTTCGCCTTTCGGCATCTACGGGCTAATGGTAGTAAGCCTAAACAAAGTTAACGGTACAGAGAGACAGGTCCGGAAGTAACACAATGGAAGGGATAGCTGGAAAACCCAAGCAGGTAGGAAGGGGAAAGGTTAACATATTACACTATTGGTTTAAGAAGTGGAGAAGAGTTTAATAAAATTTGATCATTTAAATTAAAAGTAGGTTTATGTAATATAGATCTATTTATTTCTAAGCATTCTAGATTATTTAGTCTAATACTTTTATTTTGAATGTGTAATAATTTTACATTCAGATTAGGATCAAAATTATGACCCGAGTCCAACAGGTGGTTAGCAAAGTTGGAGTTACTAAGCCCATGCTTCCAACTATTTATATGTTCTTTAATTCTAACATTGATCGATCTCCCTGATTGACCTATGTACTCAGAGTCACAATTCTGACAAGAAATTTTATAAACTCCACTATTTTCTAGCCTTTCTTTTTTATCTTTATTATTAACTAACATTTTTCCTAAATTATTATTAACACTAAAGGCGACAAAACAATTACATTTAGTAGAAATAAGATTACTGATTTTATAACTAATTCCGTTAATGTATGACATTTTACAATATTTAACTTTATCGATTTTAACATTATGGTGAACAAGTTTTTCAGCTTTACGTTTTAATTTCTTTCTTAGAATATTATTAATTAACAAAGTGTCATACTTATTGTTAACAGCAATTTGTTTAATAACATTCAATTCATAATTGAAGTCGTCAGGTGAAAGAGGCACAGTAATGAGTCTATGTAACATGCTATGAAATGCGGCATGTTTATGGTTAATGGGGTGATCCGAATCTGCAGGTATTACGGTATCTGTGTAAGTAGGTTTTCTGAAGATTTTGAATGTGTGAGCACTGTTGCTGATACTGATATTCAGGTCAAGGAAATTAATATTATTATTTTCACCTACTTCCATAGTGAACTGAATGTTGCTGTTAATCGAGTTGACAGTTTTAAACAAAGATTGTAATTGCCTTTTTGTACCATTGAACAAACACAAAACATCGTCAACATAACGGTACCAATAGATTATGTTTTTAAATAAAGGATCGGCATTTTTAAATAAAGTATTTTCGAAATTAGCCATGAAAATTTCAGCGAGAAGGGGTGACAGGGGCGAACCCATTGCCAACCCTTCTATTTGTTTGTAATAATTATCAAATTTTATTAAACTCTTCTCCACTTCTTAAACCAATAGTGTAATATGTTAACCTTTCCCCTTCCTACCTGCTTGGGTTTTCCAGATATCCCTTCCATTGTGTTACTTCCGGACCTGTCTCTCTGTACCGTTAACTTTGTTTAGGCTTACTATTACCATTAGCCCGTAGATGCCGAAAGGCGAAACAATTGTAGCTAATTAAGTTATTAAATACATTTGAAACTATAGCCTAGTGCTTATTTTATCCTTAATAATTATATCCCCAATCCAATATCAAATAAACGGTGCAAAAACATTGCACAATCTTTCCAACTCACCCATCCCCAACATCAAATAAAAACAAAAACCAAAACTAATCATCACCCAAAAATGTCATTTCTGTAGGTGCCAATCAGAATGTGAAAATGAACCATGAATGATATCTTTGAAAAAATATTTAAATAACATTTAATAAATATTTTTACTTCCAATGTTGCGCATGCGTCATTAATCTTTAGATTAAACGAAATCGGTACAACCGATTTTGAGAAATTACACCTTTTATTATAGCCGATTTGTCCTTTTTATACTGATATTTCACGATCCTGCTTTTTTTTGCAGAGATGGGGACTAATACGTTTAGTTTGGTCCTTAGAGGCTAGCAAAATTTGAGAAAATTGTAATTTTCTGTTTCTTTCTAAAAAGAATTGATAAGTTTTATAAGTTCTAAGCATTTGTTTAGAAATATAAACTTTACTATCAATTATAAACAATCCACATCACTAATAGCTCTTCACTTTCGGAATCACTAATGGAATCTACTTCTCAGTCACTATCTTCATTATCACTACTGCTACTGCTGCTGTACACAGCTAAATTGATCATTATTATTCACCCTTGATTTTCATCAATGACAGGTTACAACATCAAGTATTCAATCTCATTTTTTCTACATGTTTACACCTTTTTAGCCAACCATCTGTGATCATATTGGATTTTTTGGAGTTAGAATTTGGAAATTTTAAAAGAAATACTAAAAGCCACAAACACACATTCCTGCAATATGAGCACGCTATGAATAGCGGTTTACTGAGCTGCTCGATTCCCCCATGACCACTGCGGGAATCTGTTTTCCCGCTGAAGGTCAGGCTTCTTCATATAACAAAAGGGTTTGATTAAGAATATCAGCATTATCTCCCAACATCACCTAAATCGAATTGGGTAAAATAATTGTCCTGTTAATGAAACAGGATGTGCCTAACCGATAGAACACCTCGAAAAAATAGACTTTATGGTGGATTTTCGTGTTCCATCAGAATTTCATGAGTAATCATAGAATGACCGATTCGGAGACCACCACTTCCTCATGACAACTTACATGTATGGATTTAATCTACGGATGGGCAGTATACAATCCTCAACTTGTAGGATTGTATATTTCTCTATTCTTCCTCCCATTTCCTATGCAAAACAATTTTAGCATCTGTTACAAAATCAGATGCCATATAACACACTGTGTGACTGGCACTTGATTTGTAGCTTCCTTTGCTAAACAGCGTCAGCTTTGAGTTTCCTGTAATTCCTCAATGTCCACATACCCAACAAAATAATACTCCGACGTCCTGTAGCTGAAGTCTGTACAGGATTCTTAGAATACATATTCTAGAGAGCCTGTAAAGAATTTTTTAAATCAAAATTAAAAAATATTGTGGCAGTAAATATACTAGAGGCCAAGAGTAATTTATATAAATATGTCCGACCGGATGAGTAATATGCACAACCAGATTAGTACATATACTATTATCCAGATTAGAACAATCTGTGGAAATAATTCCATTAGATGGGTACTCATTTAGTATATACTTAAACTCCTGACGATACACTACATCGGGAGTGGTGTACTTTATGAACCTGGATAGTAAAATTCAAAATAAAGGATTGTGATAATGCATGGAAAAATAAAAAATGGAGAATATTTGTACATTAGAGGAGGTACAAGTTTCAAATTGGTGAGGATCCATAGAGTTCTAACGCCAAATAGGGCAGAATACAGTACTGATGAGATCTTTATAGATCAGGAAAAGGATTGTTAAAAACTATGTCGTAAGTTGGATGATACGGTTTGGAGAGCAGACTACTACTACAGTAGAACTCCAATTTTCCGGACCCCAATTATCCGGATCGCCAATTATCCGGATCAGATTGAGAAAAATTTTTAAATCGGGTTTTTAAAGGCACCTCATCCTGTGAGCAATGAATTTAAAGGAATCGCACGCAGTAGTTGACACTTCTAATTGCGAACATAGTGTAGAGATAGCAGAGGGTGAGGGGGAAGCGATGACTCATACTGCCTCGCCACACTGCTACTGGCTCTCACTACAGTCTATTAATAGTCAGTCGGCCAGTGCTTCTTCAACCTGCCGGTTGAATTGATATGTTGACTTTTTCGTGTTCTTTAGTGTTTTGATTATTGTGTGCAGTACAACGATGAGTTCTAAGAGGAAACGTGTGATGTTATCGTTGGCCGATAAAATTAAAATTATCGAACAGTTGGACAAAGGTGTCTTGGGTAAACATTTAGCCGAGGTGTACAAATTGGGAACAGCAACAATATTGGACATTAAAAACAAAAAATTACGTAATTGTAAACATTGTCATTGATATTGTTTTTTATTAATAAATACCATAAATGTTCTCTATTGTGTTTTGTTTTAGTTTTTTCCCCCTAAAAACAGCCTTTTTTCGAGAAAAATCCAATTACTGTATCCGGATCAGGTCCAGTCCCAATTAATCCATGGATAATTGGAGTTCTACTGTATATGATATTTGTATTTATTGTCTTTGTCGAGAAAGGATGGTTCTCCAGTCTCAGCAAGTAAGCTTAGAGGACTAAGCTCGAACAAAATGCACCAGAAACAAGCAAAGTTAACAGGTGGTTAGCAAAGTTGGAGTTACTAAGCCCATGCTTCCAACTATTTATATGTTCTTTAATTCTAACATTGATCGATCTCCCTGATTGACCTATGTACTCAGAGTCACAATTCTGACAAGAAATTTTATAAACTCCACTATTTTCTAGCCTTTCTTTTTTATCTTTATTATTAACTAACATTTTTCCTAAATTATTATTAACACTAAAGGCGACAAAACAATTACATTTAGTAGAAATAAGATTACTGATTTTATAACTAATTCCGTTAATGTATGACATTTTACAATATTTAACTTTATCGATTTTAACATTATGGTGAACAAGTTTTTCAGCTTTACGTTTTAATTTCTTTCTTAGAATATTATTAATTAACAAAGTGTCATACTTATTGTTAACAGCAATTTGTTTAATAACATTCAATTCATAATTGAAGTCGTCAGGTGAAAGAGGCACAGTAATGAGTCTATGTAACATGCTATGAAATGCGGCATGTTTATGGTTAATGGGGTGATCCGAATCTGCAGGTATTACGGTATCTGTGTAAGTAGGTTTTCTGAAGATTTTGAATGTGTGAGCACTGTTGCTGATACTGATATTCAGGTCAAGGAAATTAATATTATTATTTTCACCTACTTCCATAGTGAACTGAATGTTGCTGTTAATCGAGTTGACAGTTTTAAACAAAGATTGTAATTGCCTTTTTGTACCATTGAACAAACACAAAACATCGTCAACATAACGGTACCAATAGATTATGTTTTTAAATAAAGGATCGGCATTTTTAAATAAAGTATTTTCGAAATTAGCCATGAAAATTTCAGCGAGAAGGGGTGACAGGGGCGAACCCATTGCCAACCCTTCTATTTGTTTGTAATAATTATCAAATTTTATTAAACTCTTCTCCACTTCTTAAACCAATAGTGTAATATGTTAACCTTTCCCCTTCCTACCTGCTTGGGTTTTCCAGATATCCCTTCCATTGTGTTACTTCCGGACCTGTCTCTCTGTACCGTTAACTTTGTTTAGGCTTACTATTACCATTAGCCCGTAGATGCCGAAAGGCGAAACAATTGTAGCTAATTAAGTTATTAAATACATTTGAAACTATAGCCTAGTGCTTATTTTATCCTTAATAATTATATCCCCAATCCAATATCAAATAAACGGTGCAAAAACATTGCACAATCTTTCCAACTCACCCATCCCCAACATCAAATAAAAACAAAAACCAAAACTAATCATCACCCAAAAATGTCATTTCTGTAGGTGCCAATCAGAATGTGAAAATGAACCATGAATGATATCTTTGAAAAAATATTTAAATAACATTTAATAAATATTTTTACTTCCAATGTTGCGCATGCGTCATTAATCTTTAGATTAAACGAAATCGGTACAACCGATTTTGAGAAATTACACCTTTTATTATAGCCGATTTGTCCTTTTTATACTGATATTTCACGATCCTGCTTTTTTTTGCAGAGATGGGGACTAATACGTTTAGTTTGGTCCTTAGAGGCTAGCAAAATTTGAGAAAATTGTAATTTTCTGTTTCTTTCTAAAAAGAATTGATAAGTTTTATAAGTTCTAAGCATTTGTTTAGAAATATAAACTTTACTATCAATTATAAACAATCCACATCACTAATAGCTCTTCACTTTCGGAATCACTAATGGAATCTACTTCTCAGTCACTATCTTCATTATCACTACTGCTACTGCTGCTGTACACAGCTAAATTGATCATTATTATTCACCCTTGATTTTCATCAATGACAGGTTACAACATCAAGTATTCAATCTCATTTTTTCTACATGTTTACACCTTTTTAGCCAACCATCTGTGATCATATTGGATTTTTTGGAGTTAGAATTTGGAAATTTTAAAAGAAATACTAAAAGCCACAAACACACATTCCTGCAATATGAGCACGCTATGAATAGCGGTTTACTGAGCTGCTCGATTCCCCCATGACCACTGCGGGAATCTGTTTTCCCGCTGAAGGTCAGGCTTCTTCATATAACAAAAGGGTTTGATTAAGAATATCAGCATTATCTCCCAACATCACCTAAATCGAATTGGGTAAAATAATTGTCCTGTTAATGAAACAGGATGTGCCTAACCGATAGAACACCTCGAAAAAATAGACTTTATGGTGGATTTTCGTGTTCCATCAGAATTTCATGAGTAATCATAGAATGACCGATTCGGAGACCACCACTTCCTCATGACAACTTACATGTATGGATTTAATCTACGGATGGGCAGTATACAATCCTCAACTTGTAGGATTGTATATTTCTCTATTCTTCCTCCCATTTCCTATGCAAAACAATTTTAGCATCTGTTACAAAATCAGATGCCATATAACACACTGTGTGACTGGCACTTGATTTGTAGCTTCCTTTGCTAAACAGCGTCAGCTTTGAGTTTCCTGTAATTCCTCAATGTCCACATACCCAACAAAATAATACTCCGACGTCCTGTAGCTGAAGTCTGTACAGGATTCTTAGAATACATATTCTAGAGAGCCTGTAAAGAATTTTTTAAATCAAAATTAAAAAATATTGTGGCAGTAAATATACTAGAGGCCAAGAGTAATTTATATAAATATGTCCGACCGGATGAGTAATATGCACAACCAGATTAGTACATATACTATTATCCAGATTAGAACAATCTGTGGAAATAATTCCATTAGATGGGTACTCATTTAGTATATACTTAAACTCCTGACGATACACTACATCGGGAGTGGTGTACTTTATGAACCTGGATAGTAAAATTCAAAATAAAGGATTGTGATAATGCATGGAAAAATAAAAAATGGAGAATATTTGTACATTAGAGGAGGTACAAGTTTCAAATTGGTGAGGATCCATAGAGTTCTAACGCCAAATAGGGCAGAATACAGTACTGATGAGATCTTTATAGATCAGGAAAAGGATTGTTAAAAACTATGTCGTAAGTTGGATGATACGGTTTGGAGAGCAGACTACTACTACAGTAGAACTCCAATTTTCCGGACCCCAATTATCCGGATCGCCAATTATCCGGATCAGATTGAGAAAAATTTTTAAATCGGGTTTTTAAAGGCACCTCATCCTGTGAGCAATGAATTTAAAGGAATCGCACGCAGTAGTTGACACTTCTAATTGCGAACATAGTGTAGAGATAGCAGAGGGTGAGGGGGAAGCGATGACTCATACTGCCTCGCCACACTGCTACTGGCTCTCACTACAGTCTATTAATAGTCAGTCGGCCAGTGCTTCTTCAACCTGCCGGTTGAATTGATATGTTGACTTTTTCGTGTTCTTTAGTGTTTTGATTATTGTGTGCAGTACAACGATGAGTTCTAAGAGGAAACGTGTGATGTTATCGTTGGCCGATAAAATTAAAATTATCGAACAGTTGGACAAAGGTGTCTTGGGTAAACATTTAGCCGAGGTGTACAAATTGGGAACAGCAACAATATTGGACATTAAAAACAAAAAATTACGTAATTGTAAACATTGTCATTGATATTGTTTTTTATTAATAAATACCATAAATGTTCTCTATTGTGTTTTGTTTTAGTTTTTTCCCCCTAAAAACAGCCTTTTTTCGAGAAAAATCCAATTACTGTATCCGGATCAGGTCCAGTCCCAATTAATCCATGGATAATTGGAGTTCTACTGTATATGATATTTGTATTTATTGTCTTTGTCGAGAAAGGATGGTTCTCCAGTCTCAGCAAGTAAGCTTAGAGGACTAAGCTCGAACAAAATGCACCAGAAACAAGCAGAAGGACAGAATTATGAACTGAAATAAACTTCCTAATTGCTGATGGTTTAGCGGATATGGAAACTATACAGCCATAATCAATTTATTAAAAGTGCCTTTTAGTTATAATTTGTTTGGAAAGTTTGCACACTGTCTTAGATTTTGAAAATCCTGCCATATTTCATTGTAAACATGTGGCAATTATTTTGGTAAGTTTTCAATAAGTTCATTTTTTAATACATTTAGAACAACTTTTGTATTATTTTTAGGAGAATAATTTTATAGTTATCGATACTGATATATAAATTTAAGAGGTAATATGTTTAAATTTGTTAATAGAATTTGGGGTTTTTTAATCCAAAAAAATCTGATAAATGCAGTGCTCGGTCCTGGACATCCAATTTATTGTGGGGGAGGGGGGTTAAGGCAAGTATATAGTTTCATTTGTAGGTTAGTACAGGAAATGTCTGGAACAAATAGTTTATAACTAATTAAAGTTTTAAAATAGAGTTTTTTAAAATCTAGATCTCTGAATGTAATGGACAGATTTTAATGGAACTGGCACCAAAATGTTTGATATGAACTCTAGAATATGTCTGAATGATTCATGTGTTTATCTGATTTTGTAATTAAAAACTGTTAAAATTGACAATTATTAAGAAATTGCTGTACTTTCACAAACAATTATTAAAAATTCTTCCCTTCCTATTTACGAAAAAAATTATCGATCAAATCAATACCCCAAATTTCAGATCAAAATATTGAACTTAACTCTAAGAATCGCAAATAACAAATAAATTTCATAAACGTATGCCTGTTTGATAAGCTAGGCTCAAATTTTAGTTTATGTTAAATATGTTTCATTACTTCCTAAAGTTATAATTAAAATAATGAAATAAAAGTCTGTGGATATGTGTGAACAGATCTTATTTACTTAATTCTAAGAAATTGATGGACTGTTACACAGTTTCCCTTGTACAGAAAAATACAATAAATTTCAACTATTCTGACTTTACAAAAAAAATATATAAATGATTAAATCGTTTTAAAATATATTTTAGTTTGTTTTGCCTCGATATTTTAGTCAATATTGTATTTCTTTCACTGTTAATTGGAGTTCAATGACTTAACTCTTGGCTTATTGTTGTTTAGCAAAACACTAAGGCTAAATGATTATGGAGGATGGGCGACTGGGATGAATAAGTGATAAAATTAGGATGTGGTATGGGTAATATTGGGTTTATATCTAAAATCACAGATTGGCAGTTTGAGGTAGGTAACTTATGATGTAGATTTCACAATTTTTTAAAGGTATTCAATTTACTCTTGACTCACCAATTCTTCTTAAAACAGTTAATTATTAAATTCTTATTATATTGGTCATTATTTTCAATGGATTTTCTTTAAATTGAATTTTATGCAGCACTAAAAAAATGGAGTCTGAATGCCTTCAGGTCTGATCTCAGAATGAATTTTCATCATTGTTGTCCACTCTTCTTCTTCCTCTTTTTTTTGAAACATAGTAACCAGGATGTCAATTATTACTGTACTTTTGATTTTCATATCATTTATATACAGAAATTACTGTTTTTGATACATATTTATTTTGATGATGATGGTATTTACAATTTATGATTGATTATGAATGTAATATGATTGAACTATGGTCTATGGTAATTTTGATATATTTTTTAAATTATTTGACGATTTATTTTCAAAAGGGTGAATTCAGGGTATGGTGTTTTATGATATGGTACCGTGAATAAATTTATTTATAAATTAGAATTTCGGGTCGTTACAAGGTATTAACAAAAACTCCTATTGCAACTTTAATGTTATAAACAATATGTTCTAGAAATATCTTGCATTAGGCTGTCAGGGGCTCACTAGTGAGTACAGGCTAGTCAGTCTCGAGGAACCTAGTTGGATGTATACTTTTTCACAGTCTTGGCTTAGTTTCATATTTCCTATGAGTTCTCCCTTGACCAACTCTTGTTTATTTCCCAATCCAGACATATTAGAGTATTTGAGAGCTAGGGGTCTTTATATTATATTTTATGGAGACCCGAGACAGAACATTTTAAAATTATAAATATGTACTCCGCTAGTTATGGTTAACAGTACTAGTACCAATCCAATAAAGCAAACTATACTCAAGAGGAAGCCAACCAAAGAATACAGTAAAATCTTAAATTATTTGAAAGGAGTTTAGATGGCAAATTTTTCTTCCAAGATTAATTGTAATTCTCAAGTATTTAATTTCTCTAGTTTGTTGAACAAAAAAGCATAATTACAATGTACTGTATTTGAATCTTGTCTCACTTCTCTCAACTTTCGTTTCTAACAACTGTTTTAAAAAAACTTTTGCTTAAACAGTTGTTATTGTTTATTTATCAAACAGACAACAGCCAATCGATACAGCACACGTGAAGGTCTATTTGTTTAAGGTGGCAAGAATATCCTATTATTCTATTTAAACTGTTTAGGCTTAAATATGAAAGTCAAATAAATTGTATTATTTCACTTTAGTGTTATAGTTCTACTCTTAGCCTAAAAATGATGGAGTAATTCTTTGGCTTACATTAATTTATAAAAAAAAAATAAAATACATGATAATATCCAAATAATTATGTTATGAATATTTATATGTAGGCTATGTGGATCAGAATATTTGTTTGTTTCAACTATTTGGATTATTTAGGAATCATCTTAAAAATACAACAAAAATGCAAATTTATTACATCAAATGTATGCTCAAAAATAAAATTCAACACAAACAATAAATTTCGTAGCGCTTGACACACTACTCCCTCGTCAGTAGACAAATACACTTAACTCAGAACTGACCTACGAATTAACTTGTCCTAACTATAGTGTAAATTTTATATATAAATATATTATTAAGAAACTTAAATTAGTCATTTTATATTTAGTATAGCAACCTATTTGAAATCATATTTGTAAGAAAAATATAACATATCAAGATATAAATTTTGTATATTTATCGATTTTAAGTTCAAATATGACAAGTTCAAAAAGTAGATCTATTACTATAGAGAAAATATCATGATTATAAATTTCAAGAATTTATAGAAATAATCTTTTCATTTTCCACATATAAGTATATCTACTATAGAGTGCAGGGCCGAAAAATCAATGTCGATTTTTTTTTGGACATATATGTTTTCAGGATTATATGCAGTGCTCTATAGCTCAAAAGCGTGACTCAATTTAATCAAATTTGGTATATGGGTTTATTTTGATCATATTTCGGGACTTAAACAAATTTTTTTGCAATATATATATATATATATATAGGCCTAACTCAAAATTTTGAGGTATAAGAAAAATATACTGTCATAAGAAAAAAGACAAAATTAACATTCTCTGCAAATTGATTGTAATATTTTGCTCAAGTGTAGCCTCAAAAGAATTAAAAACACACTAGTAACAATTTCTCAAATTTTTATTAAAAAAACCAAAATCAGCCATTTTTTATATAAATTGTATAATTTCTCAAAATCAGCTTTACCAATATCATTCAAATTTTAGTAAAATGAATTTTACTAAAAATTTTTAGTAAATAAGAAAAACTTATATGCATAATCACAAGTAAAAATATATTACAGTTCAAGAATAATTTGTAAAAAAACAAAAAAAAAATCACTAAAAGTTTGATTTTAATCAAACATGATTTTAATATATATATATATTTGTCCAGTTCATTTTAACATTTTCATCGACACTACCCAACTGATACTTTTGATGACAATTAGTTTTGGTTAGGGGAGATTGATGAGGGAGAAAGTTTGTGTAATGTTTATGTACCATTTATTTTGTTTTCAATTCTTTTGAGGTTCAAAAGGAATTTCTCAAAATGTCTGTCTATATGTAAACCAATGACCTACTTCAATAAATTAATATTTAGATCTCTAGACACAGGAACAACTTTGTACTTCATGGAGTTTTTAAAGTTCCTAATAAAAATGTGGACTTAATCTCAAAAATTAACAAATTGGTACTGCCTAAGAGTTTTTAAAAAGGATTTTTAAGAAAAAGAAAAGAATTCCAAGTAATTGTTGAATGTTACATATCCAGTAAAAATTTGTTGAATTTAAAAAATGTATGATCTGAAAGAATATACATCCAATAAATTGTTATTGTAAGTTCAATGTGGTTATGTCTACCATGCGAAATGATACACAATAATATTCATTACCGAGAAGTAACAATAAATAATACAATAGATATTGTATTCTTGAACAAAACACCATTCACAGAGAGAAATAATAAGAGTTACATATTTTATGGGTGGCTTGCCCTTTGCATTGATTGTGATATTTATACAATTCATTAGGATCACAATGACAGTAACATTACATTGTACACATTGATACGTACAATGTATATAAAGTCTTGAATGCTAATTGAATCAAATGAAAAACAAACATCTACTCAACCACTGGTGGATTTTGATGGCGGGTCCAATTCTTAGAAAGTGAAAATAATCAGATTACAGTTTACATTTTACTCTAATTTACACTATAAATTAGTACATACAATAAAAGTATGAAAATGACAAGGATTTCTCAGGTTCTACAAAAGTAAAAAAAATGTCTGAACTCTCATTTGAAAACACTATTTTAAATTGAGAATAAAATAAAAACCTTGTAGGCTACATACATAGTCCAGCCTAGTTCCAAAGTAACAAATTCTTAAATTTTATAATGTTTGGCGCAAAATGTTTTGCCATAATAAGCACAAGATTGAATACTAGATAGTTGAGTTAAAACATGACCTACATTTGGTTGGTCAGTTACAATATACAGAGTGGCTCAAAAGCCACTTGACACAGCTTTAAACAAATAGGCTACTGAATTTATTAAAGACAATAGGCCTACTTACAATATTTTTTTTTTTTCAAACTGTTTTCCTTCTTCATTAATGCACGGGTCATTTTCAAATTGGATGCAACTTTACAGTCCCACCACTTTATTTTAATTTTTTTTTTTTTTATGGTTTCTCAATGATTTAAGCTTGTTTTAAATATACAAAATAAGGAAGCATATTTATTCAAACCAACTTTCACACCAAACCTTGTTACTTGGGTTTTAAATTTTTGAATTTTAATTCTTATATGTGAGTAAGCCTTAATTTTCTACTGTCCTTTCATTTGTATTCAGAGTTTAGATTTGTAAAAAAAGTCATTTACACGAGGTATAAAATATATATAACATATTATTTATGGAATAATATTATTGTTAGGGAATATAGATTAGAAATATAAAATTTACTACTTATATATTTTTAAATATAGCCTACATTTTTAAACATCTGTCCCCAACAACCCGTCATGAGTGTTACTTCAGGAGTGTTACCCAATTAGAAGAAGGAAAAAGGGGAATATTTGTTTTGTTTGGTTGGTGAAAAATAGCAATCTTGTTTCTAGTTTCCAGCAATGTGGAAGTGTTTGTTGTATGTTTGAAGAAAAGAAATTTATACCCAAAATACATATTAATAATGGTAAGTATTTTAATTCATTGTCAAGAGTGTTACCTGTATTTTTACACATCAAACAAACTTTGAAAATTGGTATTTAATATACATTGTGTAAATACGGACCTATTATTATCAGCAATTTTTAGACTAGCCTACCCTATTAATTTATAGGTTTAATTTTTAATAATTTATACGCTTTCTTTCAGGGGACGACTAACCGGAAGCTTTCAGCAGCAGAGAAGCAGAGGTGGTACCGAGAGAAGAGAAAGTTGGATCCTGGATGAGAATACACCAACTCAAACATAAAGCAAGGTAGATTTTTTCTTAAAATTGTTGGATCTTATGAAGTTTGGACTAAAAATTGTCTCCTAAAATTCAAACACCAAATTTTAGGAATTTTCCGATATAACGTCACAAATTCCATCATAAAAAGTTAGCCTAAAATAAACGACACCAAAACAAAGCAAAGTTCAATGACCCACAAAGCCAACCAAGAAACCGACACTAAAATATCAGCTGATAGGCCTAAACAATTTACGAAAGTAATACACAAGGAAAAACATCATCAATAACTAAATTAACTATGTCAAAACCAATTCACACCCCAAGAATTCACCCAAATCCATATAGAAATGGATATTATCAAATATAATTCTCAAATATAGAATAAAGCCTAGACAGAGCCTTGTAACATGAAAACCTATAACCTAACATCTAAACAAACACATTGAAACCAATTCCATAATACTATCACAAACACTACACCATAAATTAATATAAGCACTACACATATATATATATAGCCTCAGTAAACAACTATTCTTTATTTTAATCATCAGAAGATAGCATATACAATATATGAAGGTAAAACGCATTCCCTATGAACGCCATGTTTTTGTTAGTACAACTAGATCAAAGAAACGACTATCACAATCGAAATTAATAAAATCAAATAAAAATAAATAATAAGTCACAATATCTGTTAGAATAGTAAAACAATCCTTAAAGTAAATTTAAGAACATAAATAGTAACCGTAAGACCCAAATGTTATATAATTAGAATTAGAACTAGGACTACTTGAGTCATAGATATAAGTACGTCATTCTGTTGGAATGGGAAATTATACAATTAACAATAAAATCAGTAAACTCATTTAAGAATCGGCAATGTAAATATGAATAAATATTATCACGAGACCAAAGGCAAAAAAGACATAAAGTAATATCAAAATTATAATTTATTCAAGTCAAGAACATCAAATTGTACAAAACGAGAGAATATTATTTGAGTAACCAAGGGAACGGAAGAACAGTGCATGCTGGGAACCGCGGCAACAATTCAATTCCAAAACCGAAGCCAAAAATTCATTCCAATCAAGACTTCAGAGCCCAAAGATGAAAATTTCTATTCGTAATTTTAAAAGTGATGCCGTCAAGTTTTAGTATGTTAAAACAGTATAAACAGTGGTAAATTCAGTGCTAAATCACACAGAGAGTGGTATCCTCTGTAAATTCAAATATAATAAAGTCCAGAAACTCTTAATATTGAAGATAAACTTTAACAAATTTTACAATTCATAAGCCTATTTCAAAAAAGAACACCGATCCTAAATCTCAATTTTTCTTAACTGTAACTTCACAAAATGCGTTAAAAACAGTTTGTTCATGTCTGGTCGAGTGCCTGCCCCGAGAAAATAATAAATATTAATTACTAATATTTATAAAAGAACTTTGTAATTCTATGATAAAGATATATGTAATGAACCCAAACCTAGAGCTAGCCTGGAATAATTTAACTTTATAATTAAAGACAATTTGACCTTGTTGTGTTATTAAAAGAACTCAAAAGCAAATATTATTAATGTTCAACAAGAAATAATTTATTAAAAGAAAATATTTATAATTTAAATGAATAAACAAATGAATTTATATAACTGAAATCATCTGCATTATTGTCAACTTATTTAGTAATAGTTGAAGACTAGTTGTAGATATTTCAAATAAATTTTTAATAAAGTAACTTCACTATTTTGGATTTTATAATAAAGATAAAATATTTTATAACATATAAGAAAAGAATTATGTTATAAAGATCTATTGCAGTATTTAAAAGATTCCGGGGACCACAAACGACAATTAAAATAATATTTAAGCCTTTTTGAAAGGATTCCAGGACTTTTCCATTTAGGCCACTACCCTGTTGAAATTTATCAAATTAATCTTGTAGGCCTATTTTAATTTAAAAGAAGCATTGTGTATAGGTCTATTATAGGACACCTTAATCTTAATAAATACATCTAGGTTTTTTATAAACTAGAGACTTTATTTATTGCACTTATGCACTAAATAAAAATAAACTAATTATCATCTTATCTGTTTTTATTTACATGTAATGGTTGCATTATTTTACAGAAACTCCAAGCAGAAGAAAGTTAATGAAATGACAGAAAGAGAACATAGATTAACAAAAAATAAATGGAAGGGTTGGAAGGAAAAAAGTAGACAAAAACAAAAGATAAATAAACAAAATGAAATGGATATTGACACTCCTCCTTCAACACCTGAACCGGGGCCGTCTAACTCCGGCAATGCAAAGAGAGGTCGAAAAGTCTTATGATACAAATCCAAATGTGTCAGAGAAAACAAAGTTAAAAAAACAAATGTCTTCTCTAGAAGAAATTGTCATAAAAGAAAAACCAAAAAGTATAAAAAAAGACTTCAAAACAACGGCTGAATAAAACACAAGAATCGAAACTTAACCTAACACCAGAAAATGAATTGATGCCAAACTCTCAAACGAGAAAAATGCTTAATGATTTGCACAACAACTTGAGAAATTCAAGCACTAAGAGAAAGAGATTTCTATTGATGAAATCCCCTGTGGCTAGGACCTTAAGATTACATAATGCAATGGCGACAACAATTAAAAAATAATACGGTCAGACAAAATCAAAAACTAAGAAACATCATATTAGTTCAGCACTTTCTTCAGAACTGATACATCACTACAGGCTTCGGATGGTTGTAGCCCGTATCATTGGTCTTTCCACATCACAAAGACTTGCACAGCAGCATCATCAAAGAGAGAATGCAAAACGTTTCCAAATTGAAAGTTTTTTTTGAGCCCAGATGTCAATCTAAGACGGATTGAGGTCCAAAGAAAGTTAGATAATTTGGATCCTGAAATGTTGGAAACTCCATGACAAGCTAAACTTACACAAGACACATTTGTCCTCATTGATTTGCTAGGTAAGTATAAAATTATATATCAACAATGTAATTCCATGTCTTATTCAAAAAATGCAATTTAATTATATACTAAAAATGTTCAGTTGTTTTTTTTATTTGCTACTAAAAAAATGATTGTTTAAATTAACAATTTTAAATTTTGCATTGGAATAAATTAATTTGTCTTAGTTTTTTTGTAGTCTAATTTGAATGAACTCGTTTTGTGAATACATTTTTAAAACTATGGAAGATTTTTTTAAATAGATGATTATAAATATAAACTAGTAGATCTAAGTAATTATTGTGTTACAGGTGGAGCAAGAAAAAAAAAACAAAACATACTTATGCTGTAGTAATTACTAAGGTGTGCTTGGATGAAGAAGATGGGGATTATGTTGTGATGTTCTTAATTAAAAATGGCAAAAAAAGTGATAGTTTTACCGCTGTTGAAAGTGATGAATCACCAATTGAGTTTAAACCAGTGAAAGCCATACTACCACAGCTTAAAATGGTTAAGAAAGGAGAACGTTTTATTTACCAGTTTTTTCCTTGTAGTTTGAATGAAGAACTTAAGTAGACAAATACATTGAAAATCTTTTGATTGTCAAAACTTTCTGTAAAAACTGGTTTAAATACATCAATGAAATAACACACAATTGCTTTTCTTTACAAATTTACGCCTAGGTCAGGTAAGGTGGCTCTATATAATAGAGGCACCTTACTTGACCTTGTAAGGTAAAAATTCGCATACATACCTATTTTAATATGCAAAATTCACTTAATTAAATGGACCTTAACCTAGAAAAGTTGAAATTATGTTGTTGTTTTTTTCATGAAAAAATTAGTTCAGTGTTGAAAACTTATTTTATTATTAAGAAATAAGGTATGTAGAATATGTTTAAAAATCACACAGAAAAACAAACAAAAAACAGTAACTTTTTTGTAAACAATTTTTTATAATAATGAGGTAGGGCCTATGTAAAACATGATTTCATGATATTTCTATATTAAATCGCAATGCAGCAGTACCATCTAGACACTTTCCTAACTGAGTAATGTCATCCTACAAAAACATAAATTAAAATAAATTTGAACTAGCCTACAAATGAAGCACCCTGGTGAAACTCCAACCTCAAAGAACACAGAAACCTGAAAAAAAAAACTACTTACATCTAATGTTAGGCCTATGTAAACTAAATATGCTATAAGCCATATAAAAATATTATTAACTTTTATTGATTAAACTTATGTGTTATTTGAGGAAAACGGACTTATAAACTATACCGCAAACTACCTATAGGAGTAACATTCTTAAAGCACAGACATAAGAAAAAAACTCACTACATTAATAACTAATAAACTTACAAATAAATGAAGGATAAAAGTACATTTTAAACTGGGAATATAATAAGATGATATCAAATCCATTATATAAACTGCACACTAACACCGACTATTCACAATAAATTACATATACACATTTAATGTCTAAGAAAGAAAATTATACAGACAAGGCTAGATTGCCTATATAGGCCTATATTCTATCTGTGGATATTTGGTATTATGTTGGATGGATACTGCCAGCAAACTTCAGCCGATGTTGCCAAAGCTAACGTAATTATAAAATAGGATAATCATCGATTTCTTGCCCATCACATACTATATAACTTTTTTGAATTATTTTTAATAAATATTTTAAATAAATAGGCCCTATTCTTCTCATAAATAAATTATCAGTTTAAGAACATAAAGTAATCAATTTATAATTATTTTTATTTTACGATTTGTTGATTCACAATAATAGTAAATACATGTTGGCACACCAGTGGTCCTAGATGGATCTATACATTTTTTTTAACGCAGTCTTAGGTTAGGTCCCTCTCTTTCATCTTTCCTCTCAGATATTGAACAACTCTTTTCTCCTCTGACCTCGACGCTCTTACAGTATTTGAAGTTTTTATTTACTATATTTTTCTTTATAAGAATGGCCAAGAGGTTTTCGAATTGAAACAACAAGAAGGAAAAAAGAAGAAACAAATAATTATATAATATTAAAATAAATTTTCTTATTCAAATATACAATTTTAAATATAAAAGGCGTTGGTGTTTAACATATGTTTTCAATTTCTGTATTCTGTGATTAAACATGGCGCTGTCATTATTAGTTGTATAGTACTCATTATTTTGAAATTAGGGTGTACGTGTGAATATTAAAATTGATGTAATAGAAATGTATTTTTTGTATCATTTCATACATGAACTTATGTTTTGATCTAAATTTGTATTCCAAATACAAAACTAGCTGTTCAATTTTATTACTGTAAGTTCATTTTATTTTTAGGTTAGCAACAGCAATTAGAAAGTAGTTATTTTATTTTGAGATTTAAGTCTAAATCTAACAAATTAATATAGGTGTTCGGTTGGCTTAAAAAATATGTAATATAAACTGTGATTATTAGTAACTATTTTAAGTAAAATATTTAAACTTAGTTTCTGTTCATTTTTTAAAGCATGTACTTTGCCATATAATCTGCTGCATAATTGTTTACTGTAACTGCAAAGGGTCTTTTTGGCGATTAAAAAAAAAAATGTTCTACATAACTCATTTATTAATAATAAAATATGTTTTCACTTCGGAGCTAACTTTTTCCACGAAAAATTACGATTTAAAAACTACAGAATCCAATGCATTTATAGATAACCGAAGTCAAGCAACATTGAGTGTGATTAGTACTTGGATGGTTAACCTTTTGGGAATGCACACACAATTTCTTCTTTTTTTTTTCAAAAGTACGGGTAGGTCAGGTATATATATATCAAGTCACCTGGTCAGACATGTATTTGTAAGATAACGGTAGGTCTGGCTAGGTGGCCATACATAATCAAATTGTTATCTAACCTCAACTGAAATTTTGAAAAAAGAAGAAATTGTGCCAACAGCACTTGGTGTTCCCAATCAGTCACCCACCTAAGTACTAACCACGCTGAAGTATTATTGTGCTGAATGATCACTTCGGTGATCTATAAATGCATTGAATTCTGTAGTTTTGAAATTGTGATTATTTGGTGAAAAAGTTAGCTCCACATTGAAAACTTATTTTATTATTAATAAAATAAAATATGTAGAATATGATTTTAAAAATTTTAAAATTTCCAAAAATACCAGTATCTATCTTTGTAAATAATTACCCATTTCCATTTGTTATGTAAGATAGTGATCTGCAAAAAAGTTTCTAACAAAATGCATATTTAATGGCAAACATTTTAGGCAAATAGATTATGATTTGTATTTTTGATTAAGATGATTAAATGTCCCTACCTTTGCTAAAACAAAAAACAACATAATAAATGAAAATCAGTCTGTTATAATAACTCACCGAATTATAATCTTTCATATTATTAGAAGCAATGTTTTTATTGTTATTATTACTACTGTATAAAAGATTATATAGCATAACATGTAAGCTATTAGGCTTATATTAAATTTATTACTTAGAGACCAATAAATGATTTCTTTTTAAGATTATGTAAATCTGTTAATCTCATCTATTTTTTTTAAATTACAGGTTAAGACCCAGATACAAGATTTGATGTTCATCAGACTTAAGCCTACTTCTTTCTGTTTGAATGATCTTATTCTACACTTTGCCAGTAATTATAGAAAAAGGTAAGTTGAGCAAATGTCAGAAATAAGTTGTTTAATGCTGAGTAGTTGGATACATTTGATTGAACTTCTTTGAATGTGTTGTTCCCAAAACTATTATCTTTATATATTTTTAATTTAATATAGTTTTATAGTAGAAAAGGAGTTTTTAATTTTTTTATATCAAGTAAAAAATATAAGAAGCTTTGTACTTCATTCAAAAGTTACTTTAGTGTTTATCTCTAACTGTAGTTACATTTTACCCTATTCATTTGGTTTTTCTATTTGAATCTCCAAGGATTAGAGCTCAGTTAGTTATATCCCCCCTTTCCCAATAAATTACTTAAGCCATTATTACCTAGACCTACTAGTTAATGTGTAAGAAACTACCCTATAACTTAAACATGTTTTAATATAATTTTTCAAAGAATGGTAATATCCATAGGCTTTAAAATAAAAGAGATTACTTGCCCTGAATTTTCATAATTTTACATCAACTATTTTAGAATATGTTTTTAGATAAATGTATGTATGGTACATGTTTAATACATCAATCTAAAGATTATATAAAAAAATTACCATTAATTTAGTTCAAATCAGACTTTGAAAAGAAGTCGTATTTTTAGCGGAGTTTATTTTTTCACTGTAAAAAAATTAGTTATTTCTGAATAGACACAGTTTCTATAGAATCTTGTTGAAATATATTTTTTTTAAATTTACCATATGTAAAAATAATACATTCAACAGACATAATTGGTGAAAAATTTAAAAAAATGTTAACAAGATTGACTTTTACCATCTATTTGTCATAAGCCAACACTATCGGCTAAATTTAACAATTCATGCGATTTGTTACTCTAAGCAGTATTACAATATTTTCTCATGTTCTAGAAGATTTATTTGTGTCATATTATGCGTTGTTTTAGTTTGGACGTTGTTTTCATTATAACCAATGCGAATGGAGACTAGACACATATTGTAATTATTTGCAATTGTTACTTTAAAAATGAGATAATGTTGCACATTAAATTATAGGCTAATCAAGATATATCAATAGAATAAAACTTGAACAAATAATACGTTTATTTATTCAAATGCTTTCCAATGACAAAGTCATCATCTTTAGTGATCACAAGCTACACTTGACAGTGATAGTTTAGTTATTGTAGCTCGTGCATCTCTGAAGATGGTGACTTTGTTGTTGAAACCCATTTGAATAAATAAACGTACTATTTGCAAGAATGTGTGTTCTATTTTAATCTAACAAGTATATCATCTCACAAGTCAAACTCAATATTTATTTATTCCAAACTAATTACAAATATGTGCTCCTTTTAGCGCATCAGGTGACTATAAAATTATTGCAACAAATTGAATTAGAACTAAGATTTATCAACATAAATAACAATGACTTTATCTTAATTCATTAGCTGATCGGAAAAAAATCTGATAACAATTTAAATTATATCCCGTATTCACCAAACTAATTGAAAATGTTTTTATGTGGCTCAGTTGACTTATATCTTGGTACCCATATTGATTGTAAACTGAATAATTTCATGAGTCTTTGAATATATAATATAACCTGACTTATTCGTGATGTTTTTGGTAAACAAAAGTGTAGATTAGATTAGTGGTTGCAAGAATTAAATGCTTAGCTAAGGTTGTAACGGGTAGATAGTAGTTATGGGGGAAATGGCTGATTATGGGTAATCCTATATTTGGAACCACATTTTCTAAATCTTGTCCGTGGATCTCTCGATACTTGAACAAAAATTAATACTTCTTAACTTTGTCTAACCAACCAACACAACGGGGAACCAGCTGTGATAAACAATTTTAAAACACTAATAATAACGAGGCTTATATACTAACTTATGAAAAGCAACACACATTAAGCCTACTCCTATTCCATATCAGACCTTTGTGCCATAAGTAGAACTATTCAATTTGGATAATCAGCACTTAACTGGGTAATCGGCCTTGGTGGAAAACCCAAGATACCTCAATTCTTAGATAGGCCTAATTAGCTCGACATTATAATGATTAAGTTCACGAATCTTAGAAATAACGCTGGGTTATATTGACAGCCATATTGCTGTCTGACTGCTTACTAGGTCACTCTGACTTCAATTGGTTTGCCTAGGTCTTTGTCTTTGATTCACTTGCCTCGGGTACTCTCTCTGAGCAAGGACAAGGTGGTTAAGGATAATCTGCCACTCATGGTTGCTCGTATACTTTTGTGGGAAATCGAAGTGACTTAATTCCATTTCCTGATGTACCACTTAAATGGGATTACATCACAGTCACCCCCCCCCATAGACATGAAGGACCGACCCTAAAATTCATCACTAGCGCAGACTAAGGTGGAGAAGGAAAATGGCCATTGGTGGTTCATAAAAGTACTGTCATGACAGATAGCTCTAGACTGGAATATCCCAACATCCTTGCTAAAAGAGCTGAATGCGGCCAGGACTTAAAGGGTACAATGATTATTGAATTTTGCAGGTGTCAGTTCATTCTGGACTTACCAGTCTTTCATTTCCACACTTAATTATTAATAAAATCTATATAAATATATTTTGAATGAAAACTGAACAATATCGGGATAGGTTGAGGAAAAAGGAGAAGTTAAAAAATTAACACAAAGAGACCATGAGGTATACCCCATGTGCACGAAGAAATCAAAAATTAAAGTATGATTGATTAAAGGTTAGATACAATGAAGGATAACCAAAATATAGTGGCGATGATTTGCTGACCTATTTTTTTTTTTCTTTCTTTTTTTTTTTTGTTAGAGAAAAGAAAGTAACTGTAAGGTGAAGTAGGGATAGAATATGTGGTGCTGATTGGTGCTGGTGGAATATCAAGATTGGTGGACATCGTTTGTGGTCATTCGTACTTTGGCCTTATCATGATGTTATTGAGAACATGACTTGAGAAAACAAAATCAGTTAATTTTGTATGCCATAAAAAATTTCCAGTCCAGTGGTATCTTACATCCTGATGCTATTGAAAATGACAAGATAATTAATATGTTGCTTGTGAAATACTGGTTGGTAATTTTGGGTAAAAATGGTAGTTTATTATAGTTTATCGTTATGGTAAGAAAGGTTAGCCTTTTAGTTAAACACTAAAAGTATATGTGAGAAAGTAAAAATGAATACATTCATCAGCCTTGGCTTTAACATAACAATCCAGAGCATTATCTTTGGGATAATAGAACATTATCTAAATTCTGACTCCAGAACCATCTACTGAGTAGAGTGGCAAATTCTCTTAATAGTATCAAGAGTTGATTATTATAGGATTTGAAAAACCCCACACCATGTATTAGTCAAATGTGGTAGAGTGATGCACAAAAGAGCTAGAAGTCTAGTATGGTAAGAGATTGATGTAGAGGGGATACTCACTCAAGTACTGCACCTTCCTAAAGCAGTTGAAGCTGAAGGGTTTTCTCTAGATGGGAATTCCTCAGTTGAGTAGAAGTAGGGAGTGCACTTTAGATTTATCAGGTCCCAGCGTAATTCACTCCTATATCACAACAACAAGACTTGATTATAGTACAGGAAATACAGTATGTAAGATAGAACCATGATCTTGCTATATCATCAAAATCTCTGGTTTTAATATATTCATAGTTTTACCAATACTCCTGAATTGTAGTTTACGTCCTTAGAAGGAGCCTAAACTGTCTCATATTTGATTAAAAATTTTATTTTTTAATGTCTGAAATTTATGTTATACAAAAATTATAAAAATTTACTTGATGTGTCCAAAAATTGTCTAGTTAACAAGTTTGGTATTAAGTATTAGTAACATTAATGTATACAATGAAAATTGATAAATCCAATCATAACCTTTAATTTGGTTTATAGTAGCATCCCATTACTCATAATGTGGGGTGCTACAATGTGTATTTAAGCAGTTTCTTCTAACCAGTATGCTGACATATTAACTAAGGCAATGATGTAGTGAGTCCAGGTTATGTTAGGTTTGGCTATGGATTACAGACAAACAGGCAGACAATATTCCAAAACAAAATATTTTCTGGGACTCTAGGATATTTCCATCAAAAATTCACACTTTTTAAATTTTTTTATAAATCTTTATTCATACTTTGTATACGTGATAATTTATAGATAAATAATCTAACATATTTTAGGCAACGGATTAGAGAGAGACGGACAGACAATACACCAAAACCATTTTTCTGAGACTCTAGGATATTTTTATCAAAAATTCACACTTTTTTATATTGTCATAAATGTTTATTAATACTTTAAAGTATAGCCTACATGATAAAATATAGATAAATAATCTAACATATTGTAGGCAACGGATTAGAGAGAGACGGACAGACAATATTCCAAAACAATTTTCTGGGACTCTAGGATATTTCTATTAAAAAATTCAACTTTTTTTTTTTATTTGTCATAAATGTTTATTAATACTTTGTATACGTGATAAAATATAGATAAATAATCTAATATATTGTAGGCAACGGATTAGAGAGAGACAGACAGACAATATTCCAAAACCATTTTTCTGGGACTCTAGGATATTTCTATTAAAAAATTCAACTCTTTTTTTTTATTTGTCATAAATGTTTATTAATACTTTGTATACGTGATAAAATATAGATAAATAATGTAACATATTGTAGGCAACGGATTAGAGAGAGAGAGAGACAGACAATATTCCAAAACAATTTTCTGGGACTCTGGGATATTTCTATTAAAAAATTCAACTTTTTTTTATTATTTGTCATAAATGTTTATTAATACTTTGTATACGTGATAAAATATAGATAAATAATCTAACATATTGTAGGCAACGGATTAGAGAGAGACGGACAGACAATATTCCAAAACAATTGTCTGGGACTCTAGGATATTTCTATTAAAAAATTCAACTTTTTTTTTTATTTGTCATAAATGTTTATTAATACTTTGTATACGTGATAAAATATAGATAAATAATCTAACATATTGTAGGCAACGGATTAGAGAGAGACGGACAGACAATATTTCAAAACAATTTTTCTGGGACTCTAGGATATTTCTATTAAAAAATTCTAGGTTTTTTTTTTATCTTGTCACAAATCTTTTTCCATACTTTTTATACGTGATAAAGTAAAGACAAAAATAATTTCAACAATCCTCTACTAAGCATTAACTACCCAAACTGAAACCCTGTTTTATTATCATGATGCGAATGCCCCAACAAGTGTTTATTACATACATTCAAAGGCGTATGTTTATTGTATACATTCAAAGGCGTATTATGTTTATTGTATACATTCGAAGGCATATAATGTTTATTGTATACATTCAAAGGCACATAATTCTCTAGACCAGTTGGTATAGTGGGAGAAACACCCTGCTCAGTCTTGGAATAAGTTTTGTATTGTGCGGTTCATAGTTATACATGCATTTCAAAAACATTTGTTTGTTTTGTTATTATGAAAACGTTAGGAAGAAAATTGGCATTGATGTTTTAAATTTTAATGAGTTTTGAATTAATAAATTTGAAACTTAACTCCTCCCCATACTGTTTGCAGGTAGTTCTTCCATATAATGTACAGTGTTTTAACGACCCACAAAATGTGGCAATGTATAATGATATTTATAGTATTAGTGCTTTTTAATGTATTTAAATAGCGGTTCGATATATAAATATACACCAACTTTCTCCCTGATGTTTTCATATTCCATCACAACACCAGAGTTTTTTAAATGTAGATATAATTGCGAAATGCACACTACAAAACTCACCGAAAGACTGAGTTCAGTCAGTGTTTTCCCCACCTACCCGCCCAGGTACGACTCCACAAGGGCATCTCAAGGGCAGAGGTCAGACTAAATCTTAAGAACTGTATACACTTTACATGCCAACTATCACGACAATAAATTCCTGCAGTTCAAATTTATAGGTGAAATCTGTTTATTGATCCCTTATACATAGTAAGATAATATTAATACATTATTCCTTTACAATATGTGATAGCCTATATGTTTTAAGTTTTTATAAGAGATAGTAATAATCATAGCCCGTAATATTACATAATAATTAATTAATTGAAGATAAATCATATACAACCTTATTAATCGCATGCAGTAATCTAAAATGAAACACAGAATTTTGTAGAAATCTAAATCCTCTATTCACAAGTTGGGCGAACAATTAGGTACTATACATAGGATGTCCTTAAAATTCATAAAAATATGTTGTTTTTTTTTTTAATTTTCAAAAACTACAGAAAAGCTTTATATCCCTGGTTCTAATTATGATGGATGTATGAAACCAAGAGAATTTTGTAGAAAATAAAGTATTCTTTTTATAGAGTGTGCGAAAAATTAGGTAGTATTTACAGGATATCCTAAAAATTCATAAAATATGATTTTCCTAAATTTGTTTCCTGGTTTTTAAGTTAATAATGGATAGTTCATATTATCGATAAGGTTTAAGCAGAAATTTGCAATCGTTTATGTATATAAAACTAATACACGACGTTCTGAGAGTATAAATCAACTCCCGTTATCAAGTGATAAACCTAGAAAAACCCAACATAGTCTAAAAGCCATGTAGCTAACTAAAACTAAAAGTAATGTAAGTAAGAATTCCCTCAGACACAAACCAAGGATTCCTCTCTATCTTTTAGTCTGGGTTCCTTTTTTTAGATACCGTACTAGTTTTAGTTTCCAAAAACTGTGATAGTTTCATTTTTAACTTTCTTGCTTGTTTTAGGTTGATATATACTCTCGAAATGTTATGTATTAATATTTGAATACAGAGTGTTTCATAAGTATGGAATATGTAAAAAAATCTTTAAAACGATTGAACATAAGAAGTTCGTTTTTCTATGTGTTTATAAAATAACATTCACTTCCAGTTTTGATAGTTTTAAATTTTATCCGCCATCTTGAAATTACATTAATTTTTTTTTTTAATACGAATAAAGTCACGTGACATAATTTTACATCGTTTTTTATTCTTGGATCAATGGTGCAATCCGTTTGTTTTATATCTCATTTCCTTGTAAAGTTATCATTGAAATTGCAGAACATTTAAAATCTTAATTTACAGGTGGAAATGAATTGGATTCTAACATTTTAACACACACACGCTGTAGTTATGAACTTGTTATTTTCAAAGATGTTAAAATTGTTGCCCTAGAGATATTTGGCACAGTTCTAAACGTTTATAAAATTCCAACAACTTTAGCAATTGTCTGATCAGTAATAGAGTTAATTTCTGTTCGTATCCTATTTTGTAGTTCATTTAGGTTTTCTGGTTGGTTAAAAATACAACTCTTTAAATACTATCCAAATAGGGAAGTAATCAAGAAGAACGAGGACAGGAAAAACTACGGCATTTACGTGTTCACAGGTGGATCCAACTTATTTATCCACTTGTAAATTATAATTTTAAATGTTCTGTAGTTTAGTAGTTGATAACGTTTTAAGGAAATGAGATATAAAAAAAACGGATTCCATTGAACTCAGAATATAGACAATTTAAAAAAATCTAATCAACTTTCAAGATGGCAGATCCAAAATTAAAATTTATTAAAACTGAAAGTAAATGTTGTTTCATGTTCAACAGTTTTAAAAGATTTTTTTTTTAAATATATATTCCATACTTTATTAACATGAATGATGGCAAGTGTTTGCTTAAACCATTCCAATAATAGTTGTATGTTTACAAAAATTCATTTAAAGTAATTGAAACTACATTTTCGTCGACATGGCGATGGGGGGGGGGGACAAAACAAAAGTAGGTGTGGTAGGTTTCATTCATGTTAATTAGCGGTGGTGTACAGAACTATATATAAATACAGCCGTGGTTTTTGGCACCGGTTGACGGTCGTTATGAGGAACAACAATATGCGTTATTTGGATGTCATAGTGAGTAATCTCAGTGTTATTGTATTTATTTGCACGTGTTTATTGCAACTTTATATGTGCTGTATGTCTGTGTGTTTGCTTATGTGTGTATTTGGTATAAAGAGAAAGAGGAAACCATTCTCATTTGACTAGGTAAATATGTGTTCATACAGTTATATAAAAGACAGTTATATCTTCAATGGATAATGCATCCTAATTCCTTGCAAACTTGATTTAAAATCCGTCTGATAAAAGCTATTATTTTACTTTTCCCCCGTTTCTAAATTCGAGGTTATGTAAGCTGCAGAAATTGAGCTGTTATCAGTTGTTTCTTAATATTCGAAAAAATTAATTTTTCTAATTTGAAAATCACTCTCCATTCGATTCGTATAATCGTGGATTATACAAAAAAAAAATTTTTAATTTAAAAAAGGACAACATTTCGTTCTCTAGGGTATTTTCTATTACGCACATTCGTGAATATTCACATTAAATTAGTTGTAGAGGACATTTCATAGTCTCGACTGTGTGAGCTTTGTCTTAGATAAGATATTAATTACGTAGGTAAAGGATGACGTTTGTTCGAAACGTAATAAAAAAAAAACTAATGAAAGCTTAGAATGTTAACGCCTTGGTAATGAGCATGCCGCACACAGTAACTTCGCAATCATTATCGCATTTAATATTGTTTTTTATTTTCTAAAATATAAAAGAAGAAGAAGAAACGTAAAATGAAAAACTTTAGCCCTCGAATACTGTAATAGCGTCAGGGTCGGTAAAGAACAAGAGTTGTTCAAGAGATGCCTGATAGGAAAGATAAAAGAGTAAGCAAGGTAGGAACCTCGGGATTGCCACACCCCATATTCGGTATAAATGACCTTCTGAAGGCGACATTTTTTTGTATGGTTTACAACTTATACAGGTTGACCCGAAAAGTTGAACTGGCTATTCATATTCGGAGTATATAGATCAAAACGAACAGAAAATATCAAATAACATATAACGGAATTCCGCTTCATTATCCGTCTATCCGTCATTTTGTTCTTTTACCAAAAGGAATTATAACTCCGGAAGTAGATAAGATATTGAGTTCAGATTTGGTATAAGCATTACAAGTGTACCAAACACAAATGACTTTATTTTTATAATTTACAAATTGGCGACCGTATATATATATTTTAAAGTTAACGGGTTTCGAGATATTCGACGTTACAAGTTTTAGAGGGCAGCCATTTTGAAAATTATTAAAAAAAGTCATTTGTGTGTTACACTTTTAGAACGTATCATACAAAATCCTTGTACCAAATCTGAACTCAATATCTTATCTATTTCTGGAGTTATGTTTTTGTTTGTAAAAGAACAAAATGGCGGATAGATGGATAATGAAGATGAATTAGAATATACGTTATTTGACAATTTTTTGTTCGTTTTGATGTATATAATCCGAAGATGAATAGCCGGTTCATTTTTTGAGACGCTGTATAATATGACTTGTGCAACAACGTAATAAGTAGTTGCTGCGGATGATGACATTGTCAATGAAATGCGTTTACATTTGTGCTGTTCGATTTGTGGGATTCACGTGTCCTTTATTATAATTTTTAATAGTTATTTTAATGTTTGGAAAGATTTAAAAAAAATAGTTGCCTGTGTTTTTTTACGCAAACCATATACTTTTTAATAGTTATAATAGGGAAACTATTTTCATACACCCCTCTTGTTCTGGATGCTACACTAAAGGCTATCCTGGCGCCTTCAATTCATCGGTGCAACACCCACTTAACACCATAATGTTTACAGGTTGAGTAGTAGTTTGGGTATTTCTTCTACGACACTTACTGACAGGTGATCGTAGAATCGTTTTTAAGATTTTTAGTCTTTTAAGGGCCAGGGTTCAGACACCACTGAGTAAATAATGACCTTTTTCGTTTTCACCCACTGAGGCTCATTGGGGAAGGGGGGGGGCATACTATTTACTGCTACTCCAATTAATGAGTAAATCTCAATCGCACTGTAAGGAGCCAATCACGCATAAAGTAATTAACTATGTAGTATTTCTTCAAATGTTCAATAGCTGTTACTTCTTGGTCTATGAGTATTCTGTGTCTAGAAGGATTTATTGAATATATTAGAGTTTGGTCATTGACCATCACGACCTACGGACGCCATTTTATAGTAACAAACATATTTTAAAAATAGTAAAATCTGGTTTACAACAAAACTATACTAAACAGATTATATAAACATTCTATCTGTTATTATTATTATTATTATTATTATTATTATTATTATTATTATTATTATAGTAAATTGTTTGTTTCTCAATATATTTTTGTGGTAGGCCTTAAAAATATAACATTGTTTCGTCTTTTAGCAATAAATTAGTTTATTTTGATGTTGCTGACCTATATCGGTACATCGGAAACAGATTATGTATGCAATTAATCGACAGTGGCGGTGATTAAGGGGGAGGACGGTCGTTCCCCACTGGGGGGGGGGATTACATTTTTATTTTATAATAAAAAATATACAAACTATCGAATAGCTCATTATCACTTTTTGTTGTTTATTTTAAAGAAGCCATACTTTGAATGAAATTATTACTGATCATTTGTGAATTCTCAAAATAATTCTATTTAACTGTATTATTGTTTCTTTGGTGAAAGTTATAGTATTAATCTAAATAAAAAAAATAAAAAAGATTACTACGACAATTAAGTTGGTAAACTGTAAACTTTTACTTCTTTCTCCAAATTCTCCCAGTGAAAAACTAAAACTTACCATTTCGTAGCTAAATTAAAAAAAAAAAAAAAAAAAAAAATTTTGTTACCCCCTACACCCTCCAGACCCCCGGTACATTTTGTTCTCCATAAATTTGTTTGCCTACCTTCCTTCGCCTGTATATTGATATGGTTTAATCGGACGTTTGTGTTAAAAATAATAATAATACACGACATTTCGAGAGTATAAATCAACTACTGTACCGTTATTAAATGATAAACCTACAATATGGAAAATTAGAAAACGCCATAAAACGAGCATAAAATAAAGCTGTCGAATACTCTTAATAGGATCAGAGTCGTACAACAAGACTTGATCAAAAGGGATCTAACCCAAGACTACATGAAAAAAAGTGTAGATCCAGCTAGGTTATCTCGTAATTGCCACGCGTACTAACTATAGTGGGCTCTAAGAGTGTGTGACCTTGGACCATATTGGAAACTAAAAGTAATCCAATCGTCAAGGAAATAGATCAATATGATTTCCGTTATTGAAAACCGAGTTAAAAAGTGAAAATGAAAATTCCTTTATTTTAAATAAAATTGATTTTTTCCCCGCTTATATCTCCATCAGAAATGTCCCGACATCTTTTGAAATGTTTACCTTTATATTGTATTTCTAAAAACCAAATAAAGATATTTCAGCTGGCTAGACACAAGGTCTACTTGCGTTAAGTGATTGATCTTTATCCCAGCAACATGTGTTCTATTTCAACTGGACTGTTTTATAAATCATCGTATTTTAGGCGAGACTCAGTAGGCTATGGGAGTGCAAGTGCCGTGCATCGGACTATTGGCAAATGTTTCCGGTAAAGTTTTACTGTGTAGACTACTTGTACATACGATGTGTCGATGTCGTGTTTGCGGATATATCCGTTCTGAAGTGTCTTGAGTTTGATTAAGTAGTTTTAGGAATGATAACAGTCTTTCTGCATGGACCGGTTTTAATCAGATTTGATATGATATGTCGGCTTATTTTGGCTATGTCTAAAGTGTTATTAACAACTCAAAATTTGAGGATAGCTGCCATAAAAAAAACAGCAAAATTAAAATTTTGACAAAATTGATTCAACGATTTTGATGAATTAACCACCCACAAAACTTATTTTTCACCATCTTTCCAAAAGTGTCAGTTCGTGAGTTGCATAAACCAAAAACCATAATATTGACCCCCAAATCCCTGTACGAAAACACAAATATAATTATATTCAGGTTCAGATTTAATTGGCAAAAAACAAAAGTAAACTTTGACTATCATCATTTTTAAAGCTTGATTTTAATGAAATATGATTTACATTGAGTGTGTTTACATGTCAGACAAATCGAGTGTAGGCCCATGTTTAAATATATAAATACTTTTTCAACAATTTTGTCTACAGTTCAATTTTATTTTTTTGATTGAATAGTACCGAACTTTTTGGATTAGCTTTTGGTTAGTTTTTATGTGATTTTGGAGATGGGCAGGTAAGAAAGTTTGTGCAATGTTTATATACTATTTATTACTTACTATGCCAGATCAATTTAACAAACATCATTTCTTTACTTGGTCTAACTATTTAAGCCCAAATTCATTTACAGACGTGATATGTGATTATTGGATGTTTCAATTATTTCCTATAGATTAGCTAACATTTATGTACCAGTGTAACAGTGATTATAAAACCACCATTACCGTTATTAGTGATTGGTACCATTAAACGTGATAAACCACATGAGTGATTGCATCGCCAATGTGACACATGAACCTCTTGGCTTGTTTCGATTCTTTTCAATTCATTAGCGTTTCTGTGACAGTGTAAAAGTTATTGTAAAATTACCATTTTTTTAATAGGTGATTGGTAGCAATAAACTTGCATAAACTGTGATGAGTGATTGTATTGCTAATTTGAGAAGTGATTATTGTTATTGGTTGGTTTAGATTTTTTTCCGAATCGTTAGCTAACATTTCTGTAACAGTATTATAGTGATTGTAAAATCACCATTACCATTACAGGTGATTGGTAGCATTAAACATGACACACAGTGATGAGTCTTTGCATTGCTTAATTGATATGTGATTCTTGCTATTGGCCTGATTCGATTAGTTCCAATTCATTAGCTAACATTTCTTTGACTGTCTAATAGTGGTAATAAAATCACCATTACCGATTATAGTTGATGTGTAGCAGTAATTGAGGTAAATAGTGATGAATGATTGGTTCATTAATTTGATATGTGATTATTGCTGATATGTGATTTTTTTATTAGGTTACCTATCAGGTCTCTCTTGACCAATTTTTGTTCTCTTCCAACTCTATTAGAATACTAGCCAACTTTATTTTATGTTCTATTCATCCTTTTTTTTTATGATAACTGGAGCTTTTTCCCTTTTAAACAAGAAGAAAAAATGTTTAGATTCTTTCCAATCCATTAGCTAACATTTATGGGCCAGTGTAATATTGATTGTAAAGTCACCATTACCGGTATAGATGAAAGGGTAGTCATAATGGTCATAAATAGTGTTGAGTGACGACATCTCTTACTTGATATGTAATTCTTGGTATTGGCTTGTTTAGATTTATTCTGCATTGTTAGCTAACATTTATTTTCTGGGACAGTGCAATAGTGATTCAAATTAGTCTGTATTTGTTTGACTTCAGGTATTTATGATTATGAATATGTGATTGTGTTTCTTAACTAGTTCCTTTCAGAGTCTAATTTTATTGTTTTAAGTTATGTTAAGCCTTCTTGAAAATAGTCGTTACAAACAAAAATTGTCCTAACACTTAACTTGAAGAAAGAGATATTATTCAGATATTTATCATTTTCTTTGACCATATTTTATTACTTTGGTCGGTAGTTGTGATTTCACCATTACTGTAAAATTTCATGGTGCTTTTATAGCCAGAATAGTTGATTATGCCATTTTGGAAAAAAAATAGATATTTATATAAACAATTTTGATTCAAGCTCATTTCAAGAATATTATGATCCTTCATGGAAACGGATCATCTGAGATTTTAAAAATGTACACCAAACCTCATTGGAATTATTCGCTTTATTTTATATACATACGTACGGATGCATACGGTACATGCATCCTTAACATAAATTTGATAATTTTGGTTTTTTCCTAATTATTCCTGATGCGTAATATTTTTTACTTTTGATTTTTCACACAGGTTTAGGTCATTAATCTTTATATTTTACCAAAATTTAAACGAAATCCTGACAGTTGATTTTGAAAAATTACATTTTTATAAAAACTTCATTGCAAATTTGTTTTTTTTAGCAACTCATGAACCAGCATAGTTGAAAGGATGGCGACAAATAAATTTTGCTTAGGACTTTAGAGACTAAATATGAGCAAAATTTTATCAAAATTTTTACAGTTGATTTTAAAAATTGTAATTTTCTGTTGCTTTTCTACCTACAAATTTTGGGTTATTGAAAAATGAAAGGTCCTGAGACATAACTTCAGGATATGCTCATGTACCAATTTTGATTCAAATTGTACAAATTTTTGGGGTGTAAAGCGCTGTACAGGTGACAAACATAATTCTAAAAACCACTTTCTTAGATTCGGGAAACCTTAAAACAGATTTATCCACAATAAACTCGACATCAATGTTTTGACTCATATAACTTTCTCTATACTATGGTTATGTGAGAAAGGAATAAGAGAATTATTTCTAATAACAAAATTATTAACAACAGAATATTCACAATAATAAATACATCTTGTAAACAGATATTTAAAGTCAGTTGGATATGATTGGTCACCCAACTAGTATCATCGGAAACTTTCAATATGTTGACGGATTGATCCTATTTTATAATATTTGCTACATCACTGTGTGTAACTTGGTTATGTGAGTGTAATTGAAATGGAGAATATCTGGAGTGCCCGTACGGATTTGCATCAGTCAGGACGGCTAAAAAGGTCACACTCCAGGAGTTACGACGATATCAATCGACCCAACTTTGTCTCCAGACTGAAGAGATTTCCCTCTCTTGACTTTATTCACAGGTTTATTGAGGTAAATCAGTTTTCATCCAAATCCTACTCTAAAATATCGGTATGTGTTAATGAAACCGTTTAAAAGTTACAATAAATTTAAGCCGGTTTTGTCAAAATTTGGTGATCATTTAACAACTTTGTTAACAGTAAAATCAGTTAATTTTAAAATGGTGGTTAATTTTAGGGCAAATATAATGTTCTGCATGTAGAGCCTTCACCATCCCACTATAGCTTTAAAATATACATCCACTGATGGTCAAATGTGTTGTATAAGATAAAAAATAAAAGAGTTATTACAAAAATAATAATTTTGTTATAAAAATAAACTCAATTAGAAAAGATCTGCGATAATAACACAAATAGTTGAAATTTTAGTCAAATTTATCATAAGATTAGTAAAATAATTTTAGTCAAATCATAGTAAGATTGATTTTATATTATTCTTAGAATTTAATAAAAAAGATGGTTCAATTCATTTTCCCTTATTGTTTAAAAGCAAAAAATAATTGATTCCAATACGGCAGCATTTTACTTTCTTCTTATCTTGGCCCTATGTAATAGCTCATTTTGGATTAATACCAAGTTCAAGATTATAACTAACGTTAAATGTCACCTCTATGCAGGGTGTAGAGTAAAGGGTGTAGAGATCTAAAAAAGAGTTAGGTTAGATTAAATTATGTCATGTTTTATGTTATTAGTAATTTTCTCTTGAGATTACCCTCATCAAATTGAAGTATTTTGGTGCTATTTTTCAATGATAAAGTAAAATAACGCCAGTATATTGCTGACTATTTACACTCTTTTTGGATCAATGACTTTATGTTTTATGTTGTAGGCAATATTTCTCTTGCAACTTCCCTCATCAAATGGAAGTATTTTGGTGTTATTTTTCTATGAAAAAGTAAAATAACATCAGTGTATTGCTGAGTATTTACACTCTTTATATACCAATAACTTGATGTTTTATGTTATTAGCAATGACATAGCTAGGTTCTTGGAGGCCCTGATGGAGAAGGTCCAAATGAAGTCCTTAACTGTGATTGGCAAATATGAATTCAGCAGTTTTAAATCAAATTTATATAAAATATTATTTATATAAATTAGATTTAAACATACATAAATAATTATGCATACATAATATTCGGTTTTTACAAATTTCAAGAATGTTGGTATCAAATAGTAAGATGTTAATTGTTTGATTTGACTTTTTATTTGTCTATAAAGTTAGTCACTCACTTATCGTCACACTAAGATCAACAGGATCAGAACAGGTGTTATTTAGGACTAAAGGTTTATCAAATTAAAATAATAATAATAGGCTTTTCAGTGTAAAAATAACTTGGTCTTCCATGGATAAATTAATACTTAGGCTACTTACTTTACTTTATCCAACGCCCGTACGTGGCCGTTCAACCATTCGACGCCGAGCCTCCCAGTATAGACTGACTGTGTTCTGCGGTATTGACTGAAGTTGGGCACGTTGGTAGAGGTGTTCACTGTCCATTCTTCCTGCTTGGCACAGGGGGCAGGTGTCTTCGTCTGCTAGGCCAATTCTGTGTAGATGGGCATGGAGATAGTCGTGCCCCGTTAGAGTGCAGAAAAGGGCCACAGATGCGTGTCTTTCAAGGTTTCTAGGTATTGTTCCATCAGTTGCAAGGCTCGCCCATATTTTTCCTTCACTTTTGTTCTTTAACTTCCTTGTAATTTGGCGTGGAACGGTAAAATCGATGTGGTTGCGGGCGGCTTGCAGAGATTGAGGCTGGGTGGTCTGCGGTTCCCCGGCTCCTTGCTTTGCCAGCTCGTCAGATTTTTCATTTCCCCATTAAATAATTTTTTTAGGATAAATTAATTGAATATTTATTAAATTAAAATAGCTAAATTATTTAACTATTTTACTGGTAGGCATTTAGGCATTATGTAGAAAAAGTAAAACGGTTTTAAAAGGACAATTTAAAGTAATAAAAACAAAGACTAAAATTTAGCAAAACTTAACTTGTTCGCTACCAAGTGGCTCATATATGAGCCAGGCAGTCTGTATCCACAGTCCACCATAGAGAGAAAAAGTTCACGTCTGTAGACCAGGTAGCCATATATGGGTACACCACCACAGACCAGATTAAAATTTAAATAATAATAATTTCCTTCATCATATAAAGCAACTACATTAAATCCAAACTATAAATAAGGAATGTTCTTCTTGTATAGATTAGTTGTAGGTGTGGCTCAAATATGAGTCATCTGGTCTACAGAAGAAATAATAAAATTTATTAACTGCTTCAGACTAGGGGTTTCATTTATGAGCCACTTATGAATAACCAAAGAATATTGAGCACAAGACAATTTTCAATAAAAAAAATTATTGTACAAATTCAAAAAGTTGTAAGAAATGTAATAATCAATTATAGCCTATAATATTTATTACACATATGGAAAAATACTGAGCATTACTAAAGTAGTGTAGAAATTATCTAAGTAAATGGGCATGACCTTTTCCAAGGTACTTCTCCATTAGTTTCATCACAACCTCAAAAGTGTGACCTTTCTCTTGATCTACCAATATACCTTTTCCGGCATATATTAATATGTTTAAGATATAACCATCAGGTGTGCAGTGCTTGTACAATTTAATACCATACTTATGGCATTTATTTTTAATATACTACCTGAATGTCAATCTACCCCGCCATAAGATCATTGCTTTATCAAGCGATAGTGACTTTCCTGGAGACAAAGCTGTTGTAAATTTTCCTAATAGGTAATTCACAACCTGGTCGATTTTGTGTAACTTGTGTTTGGCATTGTCTGTTTCTGGGTCATAAAAGCATAAACATTTTGTTAATTCTCTCAAACCGATTCGTAGGCATTGTTCTGTCAAAAATGGGGTGTTCATAAAGAGGTGATGTCGACCAAAAATGTTTGATGGAAAAGAAATGTAGAAGAGGCACAAACCTGGAAACCTTATCAGTTCCTCTATAGTAATGGGAGTCCAAGAATTCATTTGACTAAACTGTGTTTGAGGCAGTCCTTGACAAACTGTGGCTCGTTTGTTTATCCATGTCACCATTTTTTCCATCAGGACATCATCAAAAATATCACAAAATATTTCAATTGGGTTATTTGATTGAATATAAACTTCCGCTTTGCCTGTAAAGCCATGAATTAGTGTGATATTATTGCTGTTGGCCCATACGTTTTCAACATCTTGATAATTGTTATGAATGTTCTGTACAACAAATCGTCTATTAGGATCGTTAGCAATTGAATACATTTCATTTTCATCGTCATTTTGTGTAATAAATTCAACATTGCGATAATTATTTAGTGGATTATTTGGGTCTAGGCCCATAGCAAAGTCAACAGTTACAGGATCAACATAATCAACGTTATTTACACCATCATTTTTGACAATAAATTCTATATCAGGACCATTACCAAGTCCTATTCTATTCATTGCAAGGTCTCTCACAGAGACATGAGACTATGAAATGTCAATTTATCCTACCCATAGGAAGTTGGAGTTTTTGTCTTTCATTTTACTTAAAAAATTAGATTGTTTTATATGCCTTGTCAAAAATAGTTCAATTTCTTATTATTGCTACAACTGTTTCACCCTAACAGAAGGGATCCTCAGGTGTGGCACAAGTTACACAAAAACACATTCGCTATATATATATATATATATATATATATATATATATATATATATATATATATATATATATATACACACACATACACATACACATATGAAATTGCATACCGGGTTGGTATTTGTTAATGTTAAATATGATTAGTTCATTGATGTGGAAACATCCTTCCACTTCTAGTATAATTGGGCAACCTAAAATATTAGGTTCACCCTTACCAATAAATGATTCAAAAAGTTTCTCCATGGTTCAAATTATTATGTCAATTGAAAATGGTGGCAGTTTTACATTTAAAAAATTACAAATGTTAAATTAGGTAAATATCTTTAGTTTCAATGTCTGTCCAATCCTTGCTTTTATGTAGTTGTGACGACCACGGTTTCGGATTACCCCATCATCTGGTCACATGAATTTCATATTTAAATAAATAAATACAATCCGGAAGCTAACATAATGAAATTTGATTTTTTTAAAATAGTTATTTAAGATAAATTTTTACTTTTTAGGTTGTACAAAATTAAGAAATAGTTACTTTTGTACAATTTTAAGATATTCATACATTAACACCAAAACAGTTTTTTTACAATATAAAAAAAAATTGAAAATGAATAGTAAAAAATCAAATTAAAAATATATAACCTCTTAATTATTAGAAAAAAAAATGTTAATAGTACATTCTGGTATCCAGAATTTTAGACAAATATGACATGTCAGGTTTTTAAATTATTGAATATGATTGAAAACAATGAATTGAGTAAGAAAAGCAGAAGCCTCAATATTATGGGTTTGGTCATTCCTCATTCATTCAATGCAACAATTTCTAGAGAAGATTAGGAAATTAAACTAGTAGTATTGATGGTGGTTAATTCAGTTGTTTTCTGATAGATAATTGAATTTTCTTAAAGAAAACGGATGAGTTCTTTCTCCAACTTGTCTTTAGGTCCCTTAACTAATTTATTAGGAGTAATTAAATTATTACAGATTTTAAATTATTCATGTTTCTTTAAGCTATTTTGAAAATAAAGTTCTATTCTTGAACTTCTGACAATGTGTCTTTAACATGAATAGTTTGAAATGCATATTACTAGAGCTATTAAATAAATCATGATCATTTAATATACATTAACTGTGTCATATTTTCACACTTCCTGTTTCAGGAAATAAATTATGGTTTTGTAATATAAAATATATGTAAAGGATATGTCTTACTTTAGTTACTTAACCTGCCTATGCCAAATTAACACAACAATCAAATCCAGGACACAACCAAAAATATCACCAAATTAAAGAAATCTACACAGTTTTCCACAATACACACTTTATTTACTCAGATGTCGTTTAATTGACCATTCATCATATTAAACTCATTTTTGATAAATAAAGTGTTACTGTGGAAAATATTGTTTCTTTCATATGGTGATTGAAGTTTGCACAAGTGTTGTTCATTTCAAGTTACGTTTCTATAGTTTAACCACTCACAAGCCGGAGAACAATAGATAAGAGGAATGGTGACTATTCTTTAACAGGTTATGCCTCTGTTGGCAGCCTTGTAAACCTCACAACATGTCACATTTGAATCAACACTATTTTTACAGTTAAATCTGAAGTCATGTGTGTATAACATTACTGTCTTTATCAAACTGAAAGACTTTCCTTGTCAACAAGGAAGGTACAAAGTACAGAAACATTAGGATCTCCTTGTATACAAATGATGTTGACCTTCATTTTATGTTTTTCTCTTAAGATAACCTTATCTATCTGACTGACCCATAGTTGAAAGTTAGCCTTGATCATTAATTAATAGACTAACATTATTTATGAAAGTCAAGTGCTGGTGTTAGTAGTGTTGTGTATAAGTATGATTGAAATGTGAAATTTATTTTGTAAATAGTAAGTTTGATGAATTGTTGTTTTGCATTTATCACACTAATAGGGCTATCGTTTTCATTGACTGTAATACATTTTCTTCCCCCCTCCTTTCTATTGGAAAGATTGTGTGATATTTCATATGTAACTGATTTTTAGTGAATTTCCATTGTAAAATGAGCTATTATAGCAGCCCTTATTGTGGGCACATAATCTATCTGTGATGGCACTCTAACCGGTCTCACTTGGTACACAGGTTGCTTTTAATCCTAGAAGGTATGAGATATCATATTATTGTCTATAAACCTTCTTTAAGTGATTCCTGTCACAAAACGGTATCTATACATACACTAATTAATAGCTAAAATGTCATAATTCGACATGATACTTTTTGATTATTTTTTCTGTGTTAGGAATCTGTTAGGAATTCTTTCGAGGAATCTGTCCAACCAACCCTTTCGAGGAGTACCATTTTATACTTTTCTAAATAGACTGATCTTTAGACATTTCACGGAGTTTATTCTATTATTATTTATCAATTATAATAGGTATAAACTCTTGATATTTTAAAGTTTAATGGTGTACGCAATGTGTATCTTCCTAGAGTTGTAAAATTTTTTTACATACTTCATGAATCTACTCTTCCACAGATATGTTAAACAAATAATGTAAATTGAATCTTCTGAGGAGTTTTAAACTTTTATTACATATTTCATGAATCCACTCTTCTGAGGAGGTGTTTAAACAAATATCATTTATTGAACCTTCCGAGGCATGGATAAACTTTTATTAAATATTTAAAGAATTAGACTTTCGAGGAGGTGTATTAAAAACGTATTGTTCATTTGATTTTATAATTGTTTATTATATATTTCATAAATTTTCCCTTTCAAGGAAGACTTTTAGTACTATAATTAATTGTATATAAATATTTGATCAAATATATTATGACATGTTTCATATCCTTGTCATCCTTTACTACACAAATATAACAAATTACATGTAATAGAAAATTACGATTCACAAGTAAAATTGAAAATTAACCGTCGTCATTAATGCTGGGATTATGACACGAGTCAAAAGCAAGTGAATGATGTGTATAAACATGGAAAAATAATTACTAGGTTTACTAGAGCCGAGTTGCTATTATGGGTGAAGTGAATGGAGGTGTTATTAAAAATATGAATAACTTTGAGGCCCACATTTGACTTGTAGCACGAGTGTAGTTGATTTGCGAATTTAGGCCGTGGTGGGTTTCTCGTTTTGAAGTAAACAATATGGTTGTATTTTTGTACATATATATGAATGATAACGTTTTTAATTTCAGTATTTCTTAAAAAATAAATAAATAATAATAAATTGACAAGTGAAAGGGGAATGAAAAACTTAAAGATGCCTAATTTTATTATTTAATTTAGCTTGAAAGGTTCTAGTCTCTTGGGGTTGCAATCGGTTGAGTATCCTTGACTGCTGTAATTATAAGTTTGATTTTAATTAAATACAATTTACACTGAAGACATGTTTATGGTACAAGGGAACTAAGTTTAGGACCTTGGTTAAATAATAAATATTTTGTTCAAACACTGTGTCAATAGTTCATTTTTATTTGTTAAACTGACAACTCCCAAACTGACATTTTTGAAGACAAATTGTTTTGGTTGGTATTTATTTAGTTTTGGGGGATGGATGATTGAGAAAGTTTGCACCTTTATAATCATTCTCACAAGTAGCCTATGTAGTACACAGAAAGATATGGGGTGGGGTAAAAAACACTGATCTCGAGTTTTTGTTTCTATATTCGTTTTGAAGTCTTCTAAATTCAAAAAGTGATCTTTGGAATGAGTTCTGTCATATATGCAATGTTTTACAGCCCTAACCATGTGGACCGATTTTATTCACATTTATGTGGTATGTGGTCCTATTTTGGCTATATTACGGGATTAGTTTTTCTTAAAATTGGCTCTAATAATTTCGTCAAATTTTTCTTAAGAAAATTAAAAAAATCTATTGGCCTTTATCTTTTAAAAAATCTTATTTTGTGACTCATGTTGTGTAAAACATAATTTCTCAATTTTTTTTTACAATTTAGTAATATATGAAGAATAATTAACAAAACATGTGCAAAATTACAAGTAAAACACTATTATGATTCTGGAATAATTTGGTTCATTTTTATTTGTGATTGGGGTGAGTGAGAAAGTTTGTGCAACATTTTAGGACCATTTATTTAAATTAAAAAATGAATTTATCTATACGATAACAAATCTAATGATGGATATATCTGCAGTTAGTTAAAAAATTGTTAAATGAGAAAAATTGAATTCTCTTCACAGAAAGTATTTTCAATGTAGAAGAAGTAATTTTTATTTTTTTTATTTTAGATTTTATAAATATGATTCATTGACCAAATGTGATAAAATAGTATATCTGCATTTGAAAACAGTACAACTATAGAATGGAGAAACAAATATTTTGTTATTTCCAAAAATGACTCTTCGTCAGATTCCATATAAATGATTTTAAACATGTCAGATTAATCAATATTTTAGAGGAGTATTGTATTGTTTAATAACACACAGCCCCTTTGGATGGTACGAATTTCTTCTCAGATTGTATAGAAGTATAAAAAATTGACACTAGTGCAACCTAGTAGAAAATAAACCTCAAGTAGCTGCAGGGCAAACACTTACTTTCAAGGAGATAAGTGGTATTTTAAAGTTATATATACATAATGGCGGGCCAATACTAGGATCACATATCACAGCCTTTTTTTATTTTGTCCTAATTAGAAGCTCCTTGGAAGTAATTGCCTCCTCAGAAGTTAGTATTGTATGTTTAAAACTCCTCGGAAAGGTGGATCCAAAACACACACACACATAACTAATTTTCAAAACATATTCTAAGGCGTTTAGAAATGCTACACATTTGTCTTACAGTAAGGGCTGCTACGAGTGTTCAATAATAATAAACAAAATGTACAGATAATTCACACATGATTATTGTTAATTATTATCATAAGCTAAGGTTAATGAATTCATCAAAATCCCTTAAGAAACAATAAACTTAAAATTATTCACTCATTTTAAATTTTGTTTAACCTTTTCTGAGCTATTAATGTTTTTTCATGACCTATCTGGAACTTAAGTCTTGTTATAAATAATCATTTAGGCTGTCCACCAAATCTGAGGTTGGATCACTTTAGACAAATGACCCAATGTCAAATGGTTTAAAAACATTACCAAGACTAATTTATTCCTGTAATATTTGAATATTTATGAAAAAGTTTGTGATAAGTCTAGCTAAGAGTGGGAATTTCTGATTAAACCTGCATTAGTTTTCTTAACGTGTACTTACAATATTGTCTTATTTATTATGTAAATAGGCCCAACTCATTAGGCTATTTATCACTCAGCTCAGCAGGGTTTCTTGAAAACATCTAAAAATTAATGTCATTATTAAACTTAACATAACTTATACAGTAATTATTGTAGATATGTTTACTGTTTAATATGAGATGTGGCTATTTCAAAATGCGACTGTCTGTGGGAATAATTTTTGACATAGTAGGTTCAATATACTTGACCATAATTAGTTGTTGAGGTATTGTTGAAATTGAATGTCTCTAAAATTGATTCACTGGGAATATGTCAAACAATAAGTAGTTAATTTGATTTTTTTTTTTTTGTTAAACAGAAGATTTTTCCAACAGAATATATGGATTTGTGGTGTAGAGGAATGATGCCTTCTCATGTACATATATAGAATGCAGGGCAAAAAATTGTGGTTTAATTTAATAAAAATATATATTATTTGATAACTTGAATTTAGTTTATAGACACCAGTTAATAGTGTCCTCTCCATAAAACAGTTTTTATTAAAACAAAAAACAAACCTTTTCCTTGAGACAGATTTGGTTTCATGTAACTTTGATGTGTTCTCAAAAGTGATAAGCATGTTAAAATGAACTCATTGAGTCATTTGAGATAGTGAATACTAAAACATCATGACTGTTGAAAGGTCTGACAGCTGATGACTTGTGGAATTTTTTATAACAATGTAATCACACATGAGTGTTGTGTAGATTAGGGTGGCCAATATTGAATTATATTGAAAATGATCTTAAATAAATTGTCCAATTTTTGAAATATATAAAATTTAACTGATTTTATTGAAATTCATAATTTTTTATTTTTTGTGGCGAGTTTAGTTTTTACATAGGACATAAACAATTTTGTTTGGATGTGAGAACATTTCTGGACTATTTGTGTGTTATTGTGACTGAGATGAATAACGGGAAATGACAAGTAATAGTCTGTTGAGCTTAGAATCACTCCCATTAACTGGTGGAGTGGCCAGGGTTAGGAAAGGTTATGGCAGTTTCTTGACTTATTACTCGATACTTCGCAGTGGTTCTGTAGGCTCTAAGGTATGGAATTTATATCTAATACTTAAAAGCTGCTTTTCTTAGTTATATTTGTTAATTATAAGATAATGCTAGTAAAACTAATTAATTATAAAAGATTCATAAATATGTTTTGGACATATGAGACTTGGAGAAATAAAGAAAATGTTGATATATTTTTTATTTAATAGATAAATAATTATTGGTATTATTTATTCAGACATTTGTGTATATATAATTAATCACAATGTTGTAAATGATGTCAGTTGTTCGGATAAATTATGACAATACTGTAATATGAATAATCCATTATTAACCAATCATTCTTAAAACAGAATATATAAATTATATAATTATCTTAATTGCTCTTTACAGTCAATGTTTCTATATTTAAAGTGATTTCATTTCCTTTTAATGTTTCCACTTTTGTCTTTTGTTGTTGTAATCCTTAACCAAAGTTCTAATCCTTAACCAAAGATCATTGCTTGGATTCATTGCAAGTTAGTTTTCACGGAGTGGAGCTGTCAAAATTCGATCTTTCACCATGTTGGAGGACATGTTCATATTTAAAAATTATTATGAATCGTCTCAAATAATTGATCATTTTTAATGAACAAACATTTTTTAAACCTTTGCTAAGTTGAAAAATTAATAAATTTTATTTTGATTTTAGGGATTATTTCAGGATCATTAAACTTCATAAGTTTAAAGTTATTGTTATTAATAAATTAACAACAGTGCCATAGTTTGTATATTTATATTCCTGAATGTGTAGTTTTTATGAGGGGCAATCAATCAGAAAGTAAATTGCACTCTCCTAAAAATATGAAAAGTTGTAAATATTGAGAAAATTTATTTATTTATTCTGAAACTAAAATAAAACTATTTTTCTATGTAATCGCCATATCGATTCACACATTTATCATATCGGGTGACAGTTTTTCAACTCCCTTATTAAAAAAATTGTGTCCAACTTCTGACAACCTTTCTCTTATTGTATTTTTCACTTCTTTATCATTTCCGAACAGCTATTTGGGAATAACTTTCATTGCACTAAACATGTGGAAATCACAAGGGGCAAGGTCTGGTCTATATGGAGTATGTTCCCATTCTTCCTATTTGACCTTCCCCCCTTATGAGGCCTCTTGTAACACGAGCAGAATGAGGGGTTGTATTGTCATGCAGAAGCACAACTTTTGACATTGTTTGTGGGCAGCCTTACTTCTTAGTCTCTTCAAGGTTTCAAGGAGCTAGTGTGTTAATTGTTATTCCCCTTAGCATGAACTCAGGATGAACTACACCTTGATTGTCGAAAAAAGAGTCAACATCAATTTCCCTGCTGGTAGAACTTGTCAAAACGGTTTTGAAGGCAGAAATTGAGCATATCTCCATTCGTGTGTACTTTGTTTTGTTTCAGGAGTGAAATGGTGGCTCCAGTTTTCATCTCCAGTCACAATTCTCTCCAAAAATTAATTGCCTTTCTTGTCATAATGAAGCAAGAACTACAGAGCTGGTTGAAAATGTTTCTCTTTGTGTTTTGCAGTGAGATACCCAATAAGCGTACACTATAGATGCTCAGAGATTATACTGTGCACACTTTAAAGAGAAATATTCATCTCAGTTGTGATTCCACGATTCTTTTGTTTAGAAGAATCAATTGTTGAACACATTGAACATTGAACATTCCCATCTGTAATCGAAGTCGATGGCCTTCCTTACCAACAACACTCATCCTCATTTCACTATGACCATTTTTAAACAGATCGGGCCATTTGGAATGGCCTGATGAGAAAAAGCTTTTTCAGCATAAACTTTACTTAACTGGCAATGCATTTCAGTGGAATTACATTTTTTAGCCCATAGAAAATTAGTAACAACCTGATTTCCAATTTGATCCAACTTTCAAATGATGCAACATTATTACTCCTAATTGTCAACTATGTGATCATAAAAAATTTATAACTGATTTTACAGAACTTTAAACAATGTTATCAACAGCTGTAATCAAAATGTACCTTTAACAAAGAACAATACAAACATATGCAACTTACTTTATGACTGGCCCCTTGTATATGTATATTTGTGAATGCGTAGTTTGTACATGTATATTCCTGAATAAACCCCCTCCCAATTTGTAGTTTGTATATGTATATTCCTAAATAACCCCCCAATGTGTATCAAATTAATCTTTGTTTTATAATCTCTATTTTTGTTAATTTTTTTCTATTTTGACAGACCAACAAATTCAAATATAAAATTTTGTCCAGTGTTTACAATTTGGTGCTTCATTACTATATAGCTAAACACATCAATTACTATAAAATCGCCGACAACTTTAATTTTATCTGGACTACACAAGAATAACAAATATGAGGTAGACTCTTGTACACTGTTATCAAAGTTGTGGTTTATTTTCCTGTCCTAGGCCAAACATTTATCTCTGATCTTGTAACACTTGAATAGTTTTTAGGATTGTAGATAATGTTATCTATACATTATTAATTCTATCCATTTAGTCTGCTAAAGTGTGGAGTAGTGATCGTAACACGATGGCTCATAATTATAGGAGTAGACCTCGACTCAGTACTCATCCAAGAAAATTATCATGGAAAGGGGTAAAGTATCGTTGTTGTATACGTGCATTTTAAATAACCTCTAGTTTTGCTAATAGATAAACTATTGTGAATAAGAAATACAACTTTTATAAACTTTAGAGGTCACACCAACATTGCATGAATAAACATTACTTTTGTCAATATCGCTCTCATACATACAAACTGTACAGTAGGTATTTTAAAACAATTTTTTTATTGTAGTTTAATTACTTTATTTTATCCCCATTGAATTAATGAAGTCGTCGGAGCATGAAAAAATCTATTGTTAGCAACTGGACTCGAACCTGTGTATCTTAATGGTACCAAGTCTGAGTTGTAATATGTCTATGCCAATTACATCATGCTGCTCCTCCGTACAGCAAGTATCCATGATGTTTTCCATCGAACTAAAAATCAATAATGTGACAGTGCATACAAAGGCAGGGTTTCCCCAAATAGTTTCATTTTGTTATGATTTTTGCGACTTCAGATATTTTGAAAACATGTGTTATCGTGTTAAAAACCTTTAATATCCTAATAAGTTAGGTTAGGTAAGATTATATTTTTAGGTGGAATATTACACAAACAAGTTTTATATTATAAGTATGGAATCCACTTAAATATTAAATCTAACGATTGAATATGTTACAGCTAGGTTTATTGTTTACAGTTTTGTAGCATTTGTAAAATGACTACTCTTCAGACAACCAATGTCTGATAACAAAGGATATATTGAATTTGTAAACATCCAGTATTGACCATTGAGCATTTATTTCTTCCATAGCTTCAACATTTACAAAAGTAACATTACAGGTTTTCTCAGTATTGTAAAGTGATTTTGTTTAGAACAGTTTGATAAAAATGTATGGCTCGGAACGTATCGTTATTTATTGAAGACAAGTTACTTTAAAATAACTGATTTCCTATTACATTTTTACTTTCTCAAATATACATAAAATAGGGAAAGTTATGTGATGGTCAAAATATCAATCTCAAGTTTTTGCTGATATATCTGTTTTGAGAGGACTCTTGAATCCCCAAAAGTGGTTTTTGGAATGTGATGTCTATCATCGATCCTGTACAGTCCCAAATGTGTTGCCCAATTTTAATCAAATTTGGTATGTGGGGGTATTAATGACCATATCTCAGGACTTTTGTGATAATTGTGAATTTCAAATTAGAAAAAAGCACAAAATTACTATTTTCTCAAAATATGCTCTAACAATTTTTATCAAAATTTACTCAAGTGTAACATCTAAGAACTTAAGTAAGACAAGTTAGTCACCATTTTTCCAAAAATGTAAGTTTGACCGTTATTTAAACAAAAATCGGCCAAGGGGTTGTAATAAAATATGTAATTTATCAAAATTGGTTCTACTGATTTCGTTGAAATTTTATTAAAATAAAAAGATTAATGACCCAAACCTGTATGGAAAATTGCAAGTATAAAAATATTAACAATACTGAATTAGGTAAAAATGTATAGATTTTTATTCCGTATGTAATGATACCAGCCCCAACTTTTAATAATAAAATTGTTGAAGTTCTATTCAAATATTTTTTTTTTTTGTTTTTATTTGGTTTTAGGGATGAGTGAGTGAGAATGTTTGTACAATGTTTTTGCACCGTACAATTGTAACAGTTTAACCAGACTCTCAACATGTTAATATACCTCTTTGAGATTCATGGTACTAGCATCTATTGAATGACGGAAGTGTATGTTATGATGTTTTGTTGTTCCTAGTTATCTTGAATCAAAATTTGCCAAGTTTGAACTTACGTGTAACATTATAAATCCTATAATTAAACATGTATAAAATTCATGAACATGTTATGTGCTTTGGGGCTTTTATATGATTACAACAATACTGACACCGTTTAGAATTCTGCACATTTATTTTGAGGAATGATATCAATATAAATTTAGAGTTTATTGAAAAACAACTGTTTGGTATCTACCATTGTTTTAAACTAAACTTTGTTATAAGTGATTGGTAATTATTTGGGTACTAATTGTAACATTTTCTCCCCATATGTTTTAAATAAGATTTTCAAGAATTTTAATAGATATTAGGGCTTACAATAAAGTGTACATAAACAAATATATTATATATGATTATTTTACAGGATATTAGTGTGTTTATGTGAATGAGAGAAAGTTTGTGTAGTATTTGTATTCACAGACAAAACTTACTTGTTTACGCAAACCACAAAAATCAATATTTTAGTTATAATATGTTATCTTAACCTAAATTTAGATATTTTGTTAGCAAGTTAGACAGTTGCAAGCTTGTACTGATCATACAATAATAATTGTACTGTAACTCCATTTTTAATTAAAAATTTTCGAACTTTTAAACAATTTATAAATTATTCTATTTGATTTATAGAAAAAAACGTATATTTTTCTCTAATATAATTAAATATAAACTCTGAGGTGATACAATGAAAGATGAGAGTACAATTGCAAAAAGTGATTTATTAAAAATTGTAAATCTACAAGTTAATTTATTTTATTAGTCATGAATAATTATTAAATACAATAGTTAGTCTGAATGTTTGAATCTCGGGTATTTTTCTTAATGTAATTGGATTTAGAATTGTCCTCGGCTGGCTTTTACTTGTACATATAATATTAAAAAGGAAGGGATTAACAATTGTTTCAATTAAGATTCAAAGAAAAGAAAACTTAAGATTAACAAAATAAGTGATGTTTATAATCTATATGGGTGATGGTTTGGGGTGAATTTATAATATGATGTATGATTGATTTGAAATAGGTAAAGATCAGTATTAATAATTAAATACATGCTCTATTTAATGTCTAGTTGTTGGTTTAAGTATAACGATTTATAAACAAAATTGAAGGTGATTTAACTGTAGTGAGTCTTGTGAAGATTAAATGAAATTTTAGTCACTCACCAATTTATAGTTATTATTAGCTATAATTACCAGTTAGGTTTTTTAAATTTGAAGAAGTTTTTAATGTCTTAGTTATATCTGTTTATTGTTTGCATCTTCTTGTATAATTGTTTATAAATATATCACTGAATATTGTATCTGTAAATTTTAATGAACTATCCAGTTTGCTGGTCTCAGAAAGAATCCTCATAATGGCTTTCACCTTCTTATTTCTCTCCTGCGATGAAACCTCTTTTCTCTATTTCTTTTACCTCACTTTTGATATGAATACCATTGAACTTTAATAAATAAATTATAATCACTGTATATATATATATATATATATATATATATAGGTAACAATCGGGTGAACGAACAATTATTTTTAATGTGTATGTTATGTTCCGTGAATGGGAATGGGCTACGTAATGAGAAGATTTGTGGATAATAATTACTGTTTTGGTGGCGGTCAGGGTCTTGTGATTTATGGTACATTACCCTGAGATGATGGTATATTTATAACTTGAATTTTGGTATCATTATACAAACTATACAGTATAAAATATTTTTTAAATGAGGGTTCAAAAATGCTTGTAAGTTGAATCTTTGTTTCACAATTTTGAAACAAAAGTAATACTTTAAATTTAGATAATAGATAGCAGTATATTTCTGTTTACTGAATGAAAGCCAAATTGTATAGCGTACAATGAAACCTCAGTTGTTTTGTTATAAATCTATAAATGGAACCTTGTATTAAAATTATCCCCCACTTGGTCTATTCACAGGCATGATACTAGAATAAACTCGGGCGTAGGTCCTAAATCAACTATGCATATATTTTGACAACAGTAAGCTTAGGAGAATGGACGTGTTCAGTGTTTCAAAGATGAAATAAATCATGTTAATTCGAAATATTGTGTTATCAGTGTTATTAGGGCTGGTATTCAAACGTATATGTAAATGAATAAGTAATATTGTTATGTTAAGGTATAGTTTTACTTATTTTATATTAAGTACAATACTGCTTGTTTAATATCATATATACATAATTTAAAGTTATGATTAAGTTTTAATCGCCACCACAAAAGACCTGATGTATAATCAAAATTTCTATTTTAGTTTTGAAGGAAATACTGTTTATTTTGTACTTGTGAACATAATTGTGTTTTCCGTTTGTCCTTAAACTTCATACTAATTAGATTGTGACGTCTAGCATTATATAAAGGAAATGTTTTACAAGTAAATGGTTCACAAAACTTTCTCACTTAGACATATAGCAAAAAATACACAAATCAAAATTTGGTAAGGCATGATGTTGCCGTCACTCATATTGTTTTGTAGGGAACATGGTTCTTATAGTACATAATTGTTTGTACTTAAATAAAAACTTAGTCAAGCAATGTAACCTTGCTCAACCACACAGTCCTAATAGTCCTTATGGTAGCTCATATTTAAATAAGAGATTTGCAATTGTTCGGTACACTATTTAAAACCTCGTAATTATTTGAAATCAAGTTTTTAAAGGCAACAATCAAGGTTCACTTTAATTATTATTTTTTTAATGATAATTTGTCACGTGTCTAATGGCTATTAATTTATTTAAATTAGTAACATAGATTTTTTGACATGTATAACAAAAAACACCATAAAATTTTTGTTTTTTACCATTACTCCTAATTGGTCACTTTTGGTGAGGTGAGAATCAATATGTTTTGTTTGGTGTGTTAAAGATTATATTGAACTAGATTTAATCAAATCGATAGGGTATATTTTAAGCATATTCAATAGTTGTGTTATTTCTTACCAAATTTTGAGTTAACAATGATTATATTTTACATACATAATTATGAAATCCCTCAGTACCATTTTTTAAGAAAATCATATTTAATAAAATTCAATAGTCAAAAAGTAAAATGTGATAAAAATGGGTGACATAGTTACTCAGGATTTGATGTGTGAAGGCTTTTGACGTATAAATTTCTTACGTAGGTAGTGCAAAGCCTAATAACATAATTGATAACCTTTAAAGGTTAGATTAAGTGTTATCAGTAATCACCTGTTTGCAATACTAAAGCTTGTGATAAGACATTACTTATTGCCAAGCTACAAAGTTATGTATTAGCAACAAACAAAAAACCATTTTAAACAGCAGTAATTAAAACATTTTGCTACTACTTTCTTATCAGTAATGAATGATGAATAAAACCTGCCTTACTTGCTACAATTCAAATACCTTACTTGTTTCAATTGGTAGAAAAATTATTACCATTTTGTTCCTTATTTGATGTTGTTTCAAATATTTTGTTTTTCTTTAGTAGTAAACTCTTTTATTCTGCATCGTAGAAAACAAGTTTGAGCATCATTTGGTTCATTTTCATTTTTTCACCAAAAAATTCAGAACTAGTTATTTTGGAAAAAAGGTTGATATTTTTATATAGGCTTTTAAAGGCTACGTTTGGACAAAATTTTATTAAAATCATTAAGATCTGGTTTTAAGAAAATCTTAATTTTATCTTTCAGTCTTAAGGCAAGTAACTTCAAAATTAGAGTTTTAAAAAGTAAAGCAAACATTAGATACCAAAATATATGCTCACATATTAAATTCAGTCTGTTTTTTACAGTTGAAAGAAAGACCTTCAAAAAATTTAAAAAAGAATTATTTTTTGAACCTCAAGACACCTCAAAATGGACATTTCCACAAAAAACTTAATCCTCCCCTCCCCTCTTTTTTACCCATGAGAAACTTTCTCTATATCTTCATATATAAAAAAACTAAATACTTGACCTGGTTATGATTAGATCCTGGATCCAGCTTTGTAGATTGAGCTCACTAAACCAATTGCAGTTGCTGACTGTAAAATGTCATTTTATACACATCTACAAATGGTTAATTCGTTAAAGAAACAAATGGAATAGCATTATTTTTAGAAAATTAAAGAAAAAGAAATTAAAATATATTTCAATATTTTTATGATTTCTGGAGTGCCTTATAATAACTTGCATTTAATTGTTGTTATACTTTAAACAAGTATAATTCAAACTTTGTTGTTATAATTCAAAAACAGTATCTGATGAGTAAATCCCTTTTTATAAATTTACTCTGTTTCCATATAACTATAACAGATTTAAAAACACATTGTAAAATACAGTGAGATATAAATGATTAGTTGACTGCAACATTCAGTTATCAGACAACTGAACAGATCTGTTTATTTATATCTTGATGTATACTACAAAACACTTGTTCTATGTGCGATGAATGGTCAAGATATAAATGGTTAGTTACCTACAACATTTAGTTGTCAGACAGTTTATTTATATCTTGATGTATACAAAACACTTGTTCCATTTGTGATGAATGGTCAAGATATAAATGTTTAGTTACCTACAACATTTAGTTGTCAGACAGTTTATTTATTTCTTGATGTATACAAAACACTTGTTCCATTTGTGATGAATGGTCAAGATATAAATGGTTAGTTACCTACAACATTTAGTTGTCAGACAGTTTATTTATATCTTGATGTATACAAAACACTTGTTCCATTTGTGATGAATGGTCAAGATATAAATGGTTAGTTACCTACAACATTTAGTTGTCAGACAGTTTATTTGTATCTTGATGTATACAAAACACTTGTTCCATTTGTGATGAATGGTCAAGATATAAATGGTTAGTTACCTACAACATTTAGTTGTCAGACAGTTTATTTATTTCTTGATGTATACAAAACACTTGTTCCATTTGTGATGAATGGTCAAGATATAAATGGTTAGTTACCTACAACATTTAGTTGTCAGACAGTTTATTTATTTCTTGATGTATACAAAACACTTGTTCCATTTGTGATGAATGGTCAAGATATAAATGGTTAGTTACCTACAACATTTAGTTGTCAGACAGTTTATTTATATCTTGATGTATACAAAACACTTGTTCCATTTGTGATGAATGGTCAAGATATAAATGTTTAGTTACCTACAACATTTAGTTGTCAGACAGTTTATTTATTTCTTGATGTATACAAAACACTTGTTCCATTTGTGATGAATGGTCAAGATATAAATGGTTAGTTACCTACAACATTTAGTTGTCAGACAGTTTATTTATATCTTGATGTATACAAAACACTTGTTCCATTTGTGATGAATGGTCAAGATATAAATGGTTAGTTACCTACAACATTTAGTTGTCAGACAGTTTATTTGTATCTTGATGTATACAAAACACTTGTTCCATTTGTGATGAATGGTCAAGATATAAATGGTTAGTTACCTACAACATTTAGTTGTCAGACAGTTTATTTATTTCTTGATGTATACAAAACACTTGTTCCATTTGTGATGAATGGTCAAGATATAAATGGTTAGTTACCTACAACATTTAGTTGTCAGACAGTTTATTTATATCTTGATGTATACAAAACACTTGTTCCATTTGTGATGAATGGTCAAGATATAAATGGTTAGTTACCTACAACATTTAGTTGTCAGACAGTTTATTTGTATCTTGATGTATACAAAACACTTGTTCCATTTGTGATGAATGGTCAAGATATAAATGGTTAGTTACCTACAACATTTAGTTGTCAGACAGTTTATTTGTATCTTGATGTATACAAAACACTTGTTCCATTTGTGATGAATGGTCAAGATATAAATGGTTAGTTACCTACAACATTTAGTTGTCAGACAGTTTATTTGTATCTTGATGTATACAAAACACTTGTTCCATTTGTGATGAATGGTCAAGATATAAATGGTTAGTTACCTACAACATTTAGTTGTCAGACAGTTTATTTATATCTTGATGTATACAAAACACTTGTTCCATTTGTGATGAATGGTCAAGATATAAATGGTTAGTTACCTACAACATTTAGTTGTCAGACAGTTTATTTGTATCTTGATGTATACAAAACACTTGTTCCATTTGTGATGAATGGTCAAGATATAAATGGTTAGTTACCTACAACATTTAGTTGTCAGACAGTTTATTTATATCTTGATGTATACAAAACACTTGTTCCATTTGTGATGAATGGTCAAGATATAAATGGTTAGTTACCTACAACATTTAGTTGTCAGACAGTTTATTTATATCTTGATGTATACAAAACACTTGTTCCATTTGTGATGAATGGTCAAGATATAAATGGTTAGTTACCTACAACATTTAGTTGTCAGACAGTTTATTTATATCTTGATGTATACAAAACACTTGTTCCATTTGTGATGAATGGTCAAGATATAAATGGTTAGTTACCTACAACATTTAGTTGTCAGACAGTTTATTTATATCTTGATGTATACAAAACACTTGTTCCATTTGTGATGAATGGTCAAGATATAAATGGTTAGTTACCTACAACATTTAGTTGTCAGACAGTTTATTTGTATCTTGATGTATACAAAACACTTGTTCCATTTGTGATGAATGGTCAAGATATAAATGGTTAGTTACCTACAACATTTAGTTGTCAGACAGTTTATTTATATCTTGATGTATACAAAACACTTGTTCCATTTGTGATGAATGGTCAAGATATAAATGTTTAGTTACCTACAACATTTAGTTGTCAGACAGTTTATTTATTTCTTGATGTATACAAAACACTTGTTCCATTTGTGATGAATGGTCAAGATATAAATGGTTAGTTACCTACAACATTTAGTTGTCAGACAGTTTATTTGTATCTTGATGTATACAAAACACTTGTTCCATTTGTGATGAATGGTCAAGATATAAATGGTTAGTTACCTACAACATTTAGTTGTCAGACAGTTTATTTGTATCTTGATGTATACAAAACACTTGTTCCATTTGTGATGAATGGTCAAGATATAAATGGTTAGTTACCTACAACATTTAGTTGTCAGACAGTTTATTTGTATCTTGATGTATACAAAACACTTGTTCCATTTGTGATGAATGGTCAAGATATAAATGGTTAGTTACCTACAACATTTAGTTGTCAGACAGTTTATTTGTATCTTGATGTATACAAAACACTTGTTCCATTTGTGATGAATGGTCAAGATATAAATGGTTAGTTACCTACAACATTTAGTTGTCAGACAGTTTATTTGTATCTTGATGTATACAAAACACTTGTTCCATTTGTGATGAATGGTCAAGATATAAATGGTTAGTTACCTACAACATTTAGTTGTCAGACAGTTTATTTATATCTTGATGTATACAAAACACTTGTTCCATTTGTGATGAATGGTCAAGATATAAATGTTTAGTTACCTACAACATTTAGTTGTCAGACAGTTTATTTATTTCTTGATGTATACAAAACACTTGTTCCATTTGTGATGAATGGTCAAGATATAAATGGTTAGTTACCTACAACATTTAGTTGTCAGACAGTTTATTTGTATCTTGATGTATACAAAACACTTGTTCCATTTGTGATGAATGGTCAAGATATAAATGGTTAGTTACCTACAACATTTAGTTGTCAGACAGTTTATTTGTATCTTGATGTATACAAAACACTTGTTCCATTTGTGATGAATGGTCAAGATATAAATGGTTAGTTACCTACAACATTTAGTTGTCAGACAGTTTATTTATATCTTGATGTATACAAAACACTTGTTCCATTTGTGATGAATGGTCAAGATATAAATGGTTAGTTACCTACAACATTTAGTTGTCAGACAGTTTATTTGTATCTTGATGTATACAAAACACTTGTTCCATTTGTGATGAATGGTCAAGATATAAATGTTTAGTTACCTACAACATTTAGTTGTCAGACAGTTTATTTATATCTTGATGTATACAAAACACTTGTTCCATTTGTGATGAATGGTCAAGATATAAATGGTTAGTTACCTACAACATTTAGTTGTCAGACAGTTTATTTATATCTTGATGTATACAAAACACTTGTTCCATTTGTGATGAATGGTCAAGATATAAATGGTTAGTTACCTACAACATTTAGTTGTCAGACAGTTTATTTATATCTTGATGTATACAAAACACTTGTTCCATTTGTGATGAATGGTCAAGATATAAATGGTTAGTTACCTACAACATTTAGTTGTCAGACAGTTTATTTGTATCTTGATGTATACAAAACACTTGTTCCATTTGTGATGAATGGTCAAGATATAAATGGTTAGTTACCTACAACATTTAGTTGTCAGACAGTTTATTTATATCTTGATGTATACAAAACACTTGTTCCATTTGTGATGAATGGTCAAGATATAAATGTTTAGTTACCTACAACATTTAGTTGTCAGACAGTTTATTTGTATCTTGATGTATACAAAACACTTGTTCCATTTGTGATGAATGGTCAAGATATAAATGTTTAGTTACCTACAACATTTAGTTGTCAGACAGTTTATTTGTATCTTGATGTATACAAAACACTTGTTCCATTTGTGATGAATGGTCAAGATATAAATGTTTAGTTACCTACAACATTTAGTTGTCAGACAGTTTATTTGTATCTTGATGTATACAAAACACTTGTTCCATTTGTGATGAATGGTCAAGATATAAATGGTTAGTTACCTACAACATTTAGTTGTCAGACAGTTTATTTATATCTTGATGTATACAAAACACTTGTTCCATTTGTGATGAATGGTCAAGATATAAATGGTTAGTTACCTACAACATTTAGTTGTCAGACAGTTTATTTATATCTTGATGTATACAAAACACTTGTTCCATTTGTGATGAATGGTCAAGATATAAATGTTTAGTTACCTACAACATTTAGTTGTCAGACAGTTTATTTGTATCTTGATGTATACAAAACACTTGTTCCATTTGTGATGAATGGTCAAGATATAAATGTTTAGTTACCTACAACATTTAGTTGTCAGACAGTTTATTTATATCTTGATGTATACAAAACACTTATGTTCCATGTGTGATGAATAGTCAAGATATAAATGGTTAGTTAACTACAACATTTAGTTGTCAGACAGTTTATTTATATCTTGATGTATACAAAACACTTATGTTCCATGTGTGATGAATAGTCAAGATATAAATGGTTTGTTAACTACAACATTTAGTTGTCAGACAGTTTATTTATATCTTGATGTATACAAAACACTTATGTTCCATGTGTGATGAATGGTCAAGATATAAATGGTTAGTTAACTACAACATTTAGTTGTCAGACAGTTTATTTATATCTTGATGTATACAAAACACTTATGTTCCATGTGTGATGAATGGTCAAGATATAAATGGTTTGTTAACTACAACATTTAGTTGTCAGACAGTTTATTTATATCTTGATGTATACAAAACACTTATGTTCCATGTGTGATGAATGGTCAAGATATAAATGGTTTGTTAACTACAACATTTAGTTGTCAGACAGTTTATTTATATCTTGATGTATACAAAACACTTATGTTCCATGTGTGATGAATGGTCAAGATATAAATGGTTTGTTAACTACAACATTTAGTTGTCAGACAGTTTATTTATATCTTGATGTATACAAAACACTTATGTTCCATGTGTGATGAATGGTCAAGATATAAATGGTTTGTTAACTACAACATTTAGTTGTCAGACAGTTTATTTATATCTTGATGTATACAAAACACTTATGTTCCATGTGTGATGAATGGTCAAGATATAAATGGTTTGTTAACTACAACATTTAGTTGTCAGACAGTTTATTTATATCTTGATGTATACAAAACACTTATGTTCCATGTGTGATGAATGGTCAAGATATAAATGGTTTGTTAACTACAACATTTAGTTGTCAGACAGTTTATTTATATCTTGATGTATACAAAACACTTATGTTCCATGTGTGATGAATGGTCAAGATATAAATGGTTTGTTAACTACAACATTTAGTTGTCAGACAGTTTATTTATATCTTGATGTATACAAAACACTTGTTCCATTTGTGATGAATGGTCAAGATATAAATGGTTTGTTAACTACAACATTTAGTTGTCAGACAGTTTATTTATATCTTGATGTATACAAAACACTTATGTTCCATGTGTGATGAATGGTCAAGATATAAATGGTTAGTTAACTACAACATTTAGTTGTCAGACAGTTTATTTATATCTTGATGTATACAAAACACTTATGTTCCATGTGTGATGAATGGTCAAGATATAAATGGTTAGTTAACTACAACATTTAGTTGTCAGACAGTTTATTTATATCTTGATGTATACAAAACACTTATGTTCCATGTGTGATGAATGGTCAAGATATAAATGGTTGATACCAAATCAACTGTCATGTTATAAAAAGGGATGCACTAATTAGAGAAGAACTATATTAGGTACAACAAAAACTCTAACACAAGATCTCACAAAAATGACGTTTATTTAATCAAACGTGTTTCAACGACAAATTTGCCATCCTGTAGATGTTGTTCTACATACAACATACATAGATATATACTATATAGTTTAAGTTTGCCATCATTTGTGTACAAGGTGATGATGACTGAGAGGTATTCAACAACAAGAAAATCAACTCCCGTTATTATGTTTATTAGTGTTCTAGCTCGAAATGTTGTGTATTTTGTTTTTGTGTACAATTGAAGGGAAATATCCGATTAAAATATATCAATAGTATGAAGAATCCATCATTATCAAGTAACTTTAAAACCAGAATACATAAGGATAACATTGATTCAAGGGAGGGTAGCTAGAATTCCGAGACGCACTCCCAGTTCTCACCAGAAATGTGTAATGCCTTTCAACAGGTGTTAAACAGAGCACAAACAGTACTATGTTGTAGGGTTTCCACTCTGTTAGAAAATGTAATACACAGATTTTTAGACAGTTAAAAAATATTTAAGATGAAATGGAACACATAGTAAGACGACCAAACTAACAAAGATGACCAAGTTATAATGAACTATATTCAATATAAAGACAATATTATTTACAATATAACAGCACAAAAAATGTTTGATATATTGTAACGTGAATTTATATATTGAAATTTATAATATTTTCATCGAAATTACTTATTTTGTCTATACATAACAATTACTCTGTAATATATGGGAAAATAAATCTAAACATATGTTACTTTTGAAGAACACGTAAAGTGGACGAAAACCAAAAGTCTACATTTATGTAGGATAAAAACAAAACAAACAAAAACCATAGAGAAAACCAACCATTGGACAAAGATTCAGTAAAAAAAGTGCTTATAATTATATAGACCATTACATTTATAGATTTAACAATGTAATGACATAAGTTAGTATGATATTAGAATGATCCATCAAATTCCATTGGTTTTTTATATTAAATCAGCCATTGTTGGATAACTAAGAGATACATGCATTCAGTTTGGTAGTGTTAACAGTATTGTAAAATGATTTTGTCATGTTGTTGTTATATTTTTTCAATTGCCTTATGGGATATAATATACCAGGTATGTGAGTTAAATTTTACAGTCAGCTCATTCTTTCTTCTTTATAATAATATTTGTCTCATAATAATTCTTTTTATTTGTCCATGTTTGCACTGAACTACAGCCTAAACAAACCATATGGGTTGGAATCTCCTCAAAATATTTTGAACGATTGGTTAAAAAGTAAAAATGATTCATGAACACTATTTATTACACTTCATCCATTTATTTATAAGGCAGATAATGTTTCAATCAAATCCAACATCAGCATTTAGGCCTTGGACAAACATTTTATTAAATGGATGGAATGTTGGTAACATAAATAATTTCTCTGATTGTACGAATATGTTGAACATTTTTTGATTAAAAAAAAAAAAATCAAATGGTACTTCTCCACTAGAAAGATAAGATTTATTTAAAACCAAGAACAGTCTAAATAAAAATATTAAATCACATTTTGTGACAAATGAATATAGTGACCTCGAACAATTAGATTAACGATAACTGTTATAACATTTAACATAAAATATTTTATCATATATGTATATATGTATATATATATATATATATATATATATATATATATATATATATGTATATATTAAATAATCAAGTTAATTTGAATATTCTTGTTATTTACTTTATCTGCCTTAAGTAAAAGAAAATTTTAAAGCCTATCAGTAATTCCTCAGAAGAAATTTATATTTATTGCAGATAATATATTTGTTTGGGTATTTGTTAAACAAAAATTAACAAGAATTTTTCACCCTATATTTGGTGTTATAATCATTATATTGGCCGGCATTATATTTACTTGTAGAGTGTGAATATGTTTTCTTTCCATATAAGAACTGAGACAACAATATTTTCACATTTGAATGTCAAATGTTTTACATGTATCAGGTAGTGTTTAAATAAGATTTTTAAACAGTTAAAACTAGATGGTAGAGAAAATGGAAGACGATGTTAAAGACGAGCCACCTCCTCGTCCTCGACGAAGAGGTATGTCTTTACTAAACATTCATATCCCAACACCTGGAAGTGGAATTGCATCATCCTTGACCAATTGGACTCCACTTACACCGATGACTCCTTCATTTTCTGTGACGCCTGCTACACCGAATACAAATTCAGCGAGGAAGTTCAGTTTTGCAAGCCTTCGGAAACTCTCAACTTCGGTCAGTTCGTGGGTCAGTTGTAAATGTGGGTTTGAGTGTGAATTCATTAACAACACACAAAGTGTTTCTGAGTGGATTATGAATTGATTTGACAGCCCTTCCTTAGGCCTAATAGCTTCAAATGTAGACAAACTTGTAGGAAAGCTTTAGTTTAAATCACATGTGTTTGAACCTGGTGTCTTTGGTATTTGTTTGTTTTGTGTTTGGTTTTTCATTGCTTTTATTGCTTAATCAGGGAAACAAATTAAAACTAGGGATAACCATCATCAAAATTAGTTCTATAGAACAAAAACTTGAACACAAGATCTCAAGTTATAGTTTTGTTATTGTAGCTCATGTATCACTAAGGATAGCGACTTTGTCGTTGAAATGCATTTAATTAAATAAACATAATTTTTTTTGAGATCTTGTGTTCGAGTTTTTGTTCTACATAATATTATCTCACAAGTCAAGCTAAATATTTATTTATAAAATTAGTTCTGATGACATTTCTACAAAATCTTATTTTATTATTGTATTTTTTTAAATTTTCATTATTGTTATATAATATTTTTCCAATACAACAAAGCTATAAAAAAAAAACACAGTCGAACACAAAATATCTTAATTGAACATACACTAATAAATTTTCAAATCCATCTATTTGCCATTTAAATATTCAAATAGAAGTTTGTCGTTTGTAAATGACCTTTACAGATATTGACAGTGGTAATTAATGGTAATAAACACAGTTTTTAAAAATTATAACAATGTTTTTATTCTTTTCACAGAATTTTAGACTTCCACACAATAAAATCTCAAATTTGAAAATTATTTAAATATTTGTCTATACTATTATTATATGCCTTTGCAATCAAAACAATGTTACGGATTTCTTATAAGACTTAATCGCATCAAGCTCCTTCAACAGGTATGGAGGAAGCTTGTTAAACAATTGAGCCCAAATAATCAAATTATATTTAGACAATTGAAAATTATTTGTGCTTTGTTTCTTAAACAACATCATCTTTTGATGTGTCCGCCTCGACATTCTCAATGATCTCCCAACGAGCTATTCCCTTGGACTGTATATCCTCTTGCACTGGAACCTTCTATCTTGTGGCCTTCCCATAGGCCTTTCCTTTTCTCTTTACTAGTATTCCATTGCACATTCTCTGTTAATATCATCAGAACATCTTAGATTAAAACATTGCTCAATTTTCTACTGTCTTTTTACCTTTATATTCAGTTTTGCTCAGATTATTCTGCTTTCTTTTATAACTGGTACTGCCTCCTTAACTTTATTTTTATCACCACTATATTTATTGTTCCCACTTTGCTTTATAATGGCTAAAGTGTTGTTAATTGTAGAAAATACTATAATTGCTTTTTACAAATAGTATATACTGTAAAATATACAATGATGGAAGAAGACATGCAACTGACATATTTTGTTTGTTTAAATTTTAAAAACAAGTTTACCCCTGTTGCATTTCCCCAAAAACAAAATTCCATAGGTCTACTGCATAATTGAGTAAAAGCTTCCACGATAAATTATTAATTCCGTTTTCAAAACTGTTACATTTCTTAGTACAGCACAGGCATTTGAACAGCAGGCTATATTAAGTTTCTTACCGAGTATATTCTAATATGTGTTCTAGTTTAAATTATTGTCGACGTGAAACCTTATAAATTTTGTTATATGTACTGAAATGAATTTTGTACCAATCAAAATTCAATTCTATTAGCTGCCTAATTGGGTAAGATTGAAATTGAATCACCCAATTTTTTAAAACTATTTAGTTTCAAACCATTAACACCGAAACAGTCAGAAAGTTCATTTAAGTAGATCAAGTCTGTGTTTTGATCACTAACTCATTTTGACTGCTCCACTGATCAATAACTACTGTGATTACATCTCGTTCTCCATTATTGCTCTGATTATTCAAGATATGCTAAAGAATGCTTTAATGTTGCTAAAGAAATTCAATTTTAAAGTACCTTATTTGTATTATATACTGAAACATCAGGTTCAAATTAAATTTTAGGAAAATTGCTACCTTATCTTAGTAATTACTAATACACTTTCACTTTTCCGGTTGTCTTTATTTAGAACTAGAGCATTAACAAATCTATGCACGCCTATATTATATTAAAGATTCTAACTTGTAGCAGCACTGTTATTCTATAGGAGTTCAAGAAAAACATGCTATTTTGTATAATGACAATAAAATTAGTTTCCATACAACTGGTTTTTTGGTTTTATAATTTTATGTACACTGTAGTTTGATTTTGCTCTATTTAGAATTTACACAACAATTACTCAGAACAAATAATTATATGTAAAAAAGCCATGCCCATTATATTTTTAATTATTGTGAATGCTTTCTCTAATCACAGTAGTGCTATAGTGACCTTGCTGGAACTTTTCAGTTTTAAGTCATTATATATTGGTAAAGTCACTAAGATAGCTGTTGTGGTGTATTAGCTGCTAAACACTACATTGGGACAAAATTCAGCTATAATGTTATTTGTTAACACTAGAACTGGTAAAGATTACAGTTACGACTCATTTTGTCTTTATTAAACGATAGCTTTGCAATTTCAACTATATAAATGATTACTAAACAGGATATAATCACCACTAATGTTGTTTCAATCCTTGTGAATTTTAGATCCTTTTGAATCATAATTGAGGTATATTTTGTTTGTTTTTATCTTTATAGAAATTTCTAATATTTTTTTCTTTGTTTCATAGTTTGGCAGTGCTTTATAATTGTGTGTTTCACTTGTCAGCCATTTCAACCTTTCGTAGTTGTAGCTAATCAATTTTTAAAATTACTTTGTATCAATTTTATTTGTGTAAGTTTTTGGATTTAATAATATATTATTGTTATTGTCTTTTATCATTTTTTTTTTTTAAGGTGAAGAAACTGTTCTTTTCCTTTCATTAAGTGAAATTGTTTTTAATTGGTTACATAAACGATATTTAGACTTACTATCCTTGCATGATGTATCTGTATCCATGATTTTTTTAAAAATAATTTGTTAAAATTTAAAAAAGTATAAATCCCATGTTCATCAAAAATCCTTTATTTTTTAGAAAAAATTATTACCAGTCCTAAGCGTGTTATTATTTCCCCCCTCAGTGTTTTTGGGACTCTTCCAAATAATGAAAGCTATAAGTATGTTTGATCAATTATGATCAATATACTGTGCATATTTTTATCATTGCTAAATCAACAATCATGTTAAAAACATCCTGGTTAGTAAATGAATGTTATTTTAGGATAAATTACTGAAATAAAATGATACTTTGAGAACAATTTTTTATCATTCATGTTTCAGAGTAACTCCATTATTACATATCATATATGTTTGTAAAATGTATCAATTAAGAAGACAATATTGTACTCAAAACAATTATGTAAATTATAGCTGATACAGTAGAACCTTGCTAATTTGAATCTCAAGGGGAATGATAAAAGTTTAAATTAATGAGTATTTCAAACTAACGAGATTCGGATTATCAAGGGCAGCTTTGACAGCCTTCAATTTTTAGAGGTTCAGCTTAGGACAGGCTTTCATACTGTATTTATCTTTGTTTTTCAAAATTGTCAAATGAGTGTTATTTGACTGGTATGCCAAACTGCTTCGCATGTTACACATCTTTTGTGAGAAATTCTTCATTAAATAAGCCAAATTTAACAGCTTCTATAATTTCCATTTGTCTTCATATGATAGTGTTTCATGCACAGGTTTTGTCATTGTACCTTATTTGATAGAGAAACATTAACTAAAACATACGAGAAACACTGACGATAGTCAGTAAAAAGTACAATAAACAAACGCCCACTTTTAAACCTCCAAACTCAGACTGGATGACAGGACTAATGTGGGGCGCATGATGTTGGGTTACATGTTGTAACATGAACTGTATATTCTAATACAGTTTTGAATAACTGAGTCGTCTGGTTTCCCCATTCGATTTCTCAAGACAACTTCAATTTATAGAGATTTTCTATCCCAAAATTTGTATATATAGAGGTCCAGCCACATGTTCAGCAGACGGAAAAAATTATATTTTTGTAGGATTGATAGAGGTACGATAACATGGAAGAAGGTAGGGATGTACAAGGGGAATGGAAACAATTCGATTCATCAAGGAATTTGATTTAATGAGAACCGAATTAGCGAGGTCCCACCCATGTGTCCCAGAAGCTGAATATGTTTTTATAGTTATTTAAAGGTTACACATTGTTCATGCATATTTTAATATATAAATTCTAGCAGATAGTTCATGTGTCCCAGAAGCATGAATATGGTTTCATAGTTATTTTATAGTTACACATTGTTCATGCATATTTTAATACATAAATTCTAGCAGATAGTTAATGAGTTCCAGAAGGATGAATATGGTTTCATAGTTATTTTATAGTTACACATAGTTCATGCATATTTTAATATATAAATTGTAGCAGATAGTTCATTTGTCCCAAAAGAATGAATATGGTTTCAGTTATTTTAAGGTTACACTTCATTTGCTCATCTTTTAATATGTAAATTCTAGCAGATAGTTCATGTCTCCCAGGAGCATGAATATGGTTTCATAATTATTTTAAGGTTACATATTGCTCATGCATATTTTAATATATAAATTCTAGCAGATAGTTCATGTGTCCCAGGAACATGAATATGTTTCATAGTTATTTTAAGGTTACACATCTTTTGCCATCTTTTAATATGTAAATTATAGCAGATAGTTTATGTGTCCCAGAAGTGTAAATATGGTTTCATAGTTATTTTAAGGATACATATCTTTTGCGGATATTTTTATGTGTAGATTCTAGCAGATTGTTCATGTGTCCCAGAAGCATGAAAATGGTTTCAGAATTATTTTAAGATTACACATCTTTTATGCACATTTTAATTGGGAAGTACTAAAAAAAATGAAGGGGATTGTGTGGAACTGTTCCTCTTTTACTTTCTCCATATATGTTGTATGAAGCTATGAGACGAGTCAAAAAAATCTATGTAAAATGTTTTACGGATATATCTGTTTGGTGACCCCTTCAGTGCAAAAAAGTGATTTTTGGAATGATGTCTGTCATATGTGCAGTGCTGTACAGCCCAAAGGCAAAGACCAAATTTGGTGTGTGGCATTTTTTGATATCTCGGAACTTTTTTTCATTTATTTGATAACTTAAATTTTAGTGAGCACTGCCATAAGAATAGAACACTAAATTACAATATTCTCAAAATTGGTATTAATGATTGTGCTTTAGTGTATTCTCTAAAAGCCCAAACAAAACATATTGGTCGCTATATCTCCAAAAGTGTTAGTTTATTATTAGTAAAAAACTAAAAAAATCGGCCATGGTTATGTTATAAAATATTTAATTTCTCAAAATCAACTCCTCCGATTTTGTTCAAATTGTAGTGAAATATGAACATTAAATAATCTATTCTCGTGTGCAAAATAACAAGTAAAAAAATATTACAGTTGAGGAGTAATTGGTAAAAAACCAAAATTAACATTAACCGCCAGCATTTAAAGCTTGATTTTAATTAAATTCTATTTATACTGAAGTGTGTTTATGACACAAGTTTAGGTCTTATTTCCCCTAACTACGGAATTTGAGATAGCCAACAATCAGGCATGACAGGATGTGTGTTTTTACACCATTTATTCTAGTGTATTCTCTGTATATATTGAAGGAACCAATTGAACAACCTTACTTCTCCACCCCTCCACAAAAATATTCTTCTAGATCACACAAGAAGATATTATTAGGGAAAAAAAACTATAGGCAAATTAGTCAATCTTCTGATCTTTCTTAGATTTATATTCTTGTCTTATATAAATTTGAACAAAAAGATATCTACTTCCTTTTTACTTTTTCACATGACAGTATAGAGAAAGTTATTGAATAAATCAAAAAATCTATATCGAGCTTTTAGTGAATATAGTGCCCGTTTTGAGGCCCTCTGTATCCAAATTTAGAATGAAATCTGTGCAATGCTCTACAATTTTAATGAAATTTGTATATGGCCATATCTTATGAATTTTTTTTCTTTATATCCAATCAGTCAAAATTTAGAGATAGTTGACATAAAAATAAATTCAAAAAAATCATATTTTTCTCCAAATTGGCTCTAACGGGTATGATAAAAGTTTGCCGAAGTGTAGCCGCTATTGATCCAAATGAGATGATTTGGTCACCATCTTTCCAAAAATGCAGATTCGAAAGTTATCGAAATAAGTAAAAATCGGCCAAGTGGCTGTTATAAAAGACATGTAATTTCTCAAAATCAGCTTTACCAATTCAAATTTTAGGGAAATATGAAAATTAATAACTCAAAATTATATGAAAAATTGGAAGTAAATACTATTACATTTAAATGGTAAAAACAAAAATGAACTTCCTCAAATTCGATTTACACTGAGGACACGTTGATGGCACTAGTGAAGCAAGCTTATACGTACTTTAAATATATAAATATTTGTTTCTAAGGCTCTGGTTCATATTCACTTTTTGACAGACAACTATCGAACTGACATTTTTGGTGACGAATAGTTTTGGTTGTTTATGGGGATGTGTTAGTGGAAATATTTTTACAATGTTTTGTACCATTCATTTAAAAAATTTAAATGGCTAATACAAAACTTTGAAAAGCGAAACTGATATTTTAAAATTAGTATTTTGCTATGTGTCTAACACATAAGTTGTCCATTGTGTTTGTAACAATACTTCCTTGTAAGTAATTCTCAGGAAGAGATAGCAAAGTTGTATAACAGATGGTCAATTAGTGTACTTCTTTCAAGGCCAATTCAATTAAGTCAAGTACATTTGCCGTATCTGACCAAATAATATTAATTTTAAATTTTATATATTTCTCAAAGTGATACTACATATTTTTCTAATTACTGGAATTTTTAAATAAATTTATTATTTTGAAGTTTGGAGGAGGGGGGGGGCAAACACTAACCATGTTTATGAATTTAGAAACACATTTTTATGTTATGAGTAACTTAATTTATAAATAAATATTGAGCTTGACTTGTGAGATAATATTAGGTAGAATAAAACTCGAACACAAGATCTCACAAAAATTATGTTTACTTAATCAAACACGTTTCAACGACAAAGTCCCCATCCTCAGTGATACATGAGCATAACTAAACTATAACTAACTAACATATACAGTTTATGTTAACCTGATTCAAAATGGAACAGTTATAATTGGTTTTTTGTAATATATTTTTCCGTTAACTCCAAATTATAACTCGTTAAATTAATTAAAAATATCTATCTTTAAATTCATGCAGTGATACCAAGAATAAAATTATACATCATAACAAATACTGAAGTGTTTATAAAGTGTCCTGTTTTTAAAAATTGATATATTAACCATCAGATATAATATTAATTGATGTATGTTAATATACAATCTGTAATATAATCTGTAAATCCACCATGTTTAATGCATTTTGTGGATCTAATAATTATTAAAAATCTTAACCTCTTAGTATAAAATTTTAATTTGTATTATTTGCTTAAAATTATAAGCCCTACATATCCACAAAATTTGGCATGGAAAATTAAATATTACATTTGCTGCACCTGAGGAAATTACAATATTGTTTGTATAGTTTGTTAAATTATGTAAAAAGTAAACATTTTGAAAATGTAAAACTAATTTTTATTGTTGATATTAAAACTTTTTTTATCAGTATCTCACTATTGTTATACAGTATCTCTTTTATGGTCGTAAGATTTATTGCTTATAATGTTGCATCGATCTGGATGGGTGCTCAAAAAGTTATGATGTTGACATCATATTAATAATTGTGATTGTTAGTGATTCGAAGTACTGACCCTAAATTACTCAACTGAAAATCTGTGTAGCTTGCCTGAACATTTCACAGGCTGTTGAGTCATAGTATTATTAACATTCAACTTAGTGTTTAAATGACCTTATAATTGATTAAGTTTGATTAATATCTAAGTCATCAATTTTATTCATAAAATACATTTTTTTGTGGGAAAAAAGAACTTGATCAAAGCACAGCTGGTAACCTTTTAAGTTTGCAGTTCAGGCCATTTGAGATAATGAATGTGATTAGAATCTGATAAGCAGTGAGTGTAGCTAATCTTATAATCAGTAATCCGTCACATTAGGTTAGGCAAACACACTTAGCCATGGTGAAGAAAAAAGTTAAAATTATAGAATGTGCAAAGAATATTTATCGGGAAAATATTTCAGAAATGATTGATGCTAGTTTGGAATGTGTGAAGTGGTACAGAGTAAGTAGATATGTGAGTTTTAGGTAAAATAAATTTAATCTTTGTTTGTAATAAATATACAACACGTCTAGGTTACTCTGAAAACCACAATTTTTGTGAAATAAAATAAAGATACCATAAGCACTGCTCTAGGCAAAACATCATTGTAAATACAGAATATAAAAATATACATAAAGTTGTTACTAAACATAAATAACAAAACCCAAGTAATAAATGTGTTTATTTTCACTATAACTGAAGAGATAAAGATATACAATTAAAATCATATTAATCAACAAATCTACAAACCCCTTACCATTCAAAATTAAAAAAAAAAATCATAATATTAAAATTAACATTTCATAAAAAAAAATCATGAAATACATTAGTCTATTTTATTAAAAATAATCTTAAACAATAACACACACTCACACAAAGGACTCATACAGAAACACACACAAAGCACTTGTACATAAACACACACACACACACAAAGCACTCATACATAAACACACACATTCACACACTCACATATAAACACACACACATACTAATATAACTTTTTGTTTTGATTTGTAAGCTAGGTTACATATCATATTCATAACTAAACAGCGCATAAAGATTGCACTCATCCATCTATCCCAAAAACCAACCAAAACTATTTATTACCAAAAAGTCACTTTTGTAGTTGTTGGTATAAAATGATATTAAACCATGAGCACCGCTTAAACTCATACTGACATGTTTTAAACGTATTCTCAGTATATAAACCATATTTAATTAAAATCAAGCTTTCTATTTGTAAACAAGGTTCATTTATGTTTTTGCCAATTATTTCTGAACCATATTTTTTTTTTTACTTTCAATTTTTACATACAGGCTTGGGCTTTTATCTTCACATTTCACTAAAATTTTATTTAATTCTATTTGAATTAGATTGATAGAGGCGATTTTGGGGAATTACATATTTTATAACATTGCCCTTGGCCGACTTTTTTGTTTTTTACATTTAACTTGTGAAACTGTGTTTTTGAAAAGATGGCAACCAATACATTTAGTCCTTTGGGGCTACACTTAAACAAAAATTTTATCAAAATTGTTACAGCTTATTTTGAGAAAATCCTAATTTATGTTTTTCTTTTTTATGGCAGTTACCCCCAAATTTTGAGTTATCAAAAAATTACTTTCGTCTTATATATAATATCGTCTTATATAATCGTCTATTTGTTATACTAATGTCAAAATTATTTTATTGCTTTTGTTTCAACATATCTGCTCGATTTCCCATTTTTAAATTCAGTGTTTGAATACAGAAATGCTAGCATATTATGTTTATGCATTTCAATGTTGTAGACAACATTCAAATTTATATATATATATATATATATATATATATATAAACTTTTCATTGTATACTAAATTCATAAAACAGTTGAAAGATATTTGAATATCCAAATATATTGCCTCTATAATAGAAATGGTTGAACTAATTCTCTTATCATTTTCACTAATGCCTTAGCCCATCTAATTTTGCATTATGAAGCTGAATTTTAGTTTTCCAATTCTATAGTTATTTTATTTTTTAAACCCTCAAGAAATTTCACAAGTACTTGGTGAAGGGAAACTCTTTATACCTATGTTTTTAAATTAAAAAATACATTGGAAAAAACTATCAATTATAAACAAAATGAAATTGATCAACTTGCTATTTGCATTGAAGTGTAGATATGTGTTGTAAACGTTTCCATTCCGTAACAATAACCTTGATCCAAGGCAAGAAGTTTGTTTATTTCCAAAATACATGAACTAAAAATATTCCACTGACTCACTTTAAACTTGGAAACTATAAATACCAAATTGCAATCACAATCTTTACAAAGAAGTCATATGTAGTAACAGAATGCGCATATAGAGAAAAGTTTTGTGAGTGATTAAAAAAATTAATGTTTTCAAGCAATAAAGTCTGAAAAGTGGTTTCTAAAATGATGTCCATTTGTCTATGGAGTATGCTACAAGCCAAACAGGTGGACCAATTTTGATCAAATTTGGTATGTAGATATATTTTGGCAGATCTTGAGCAGTGCTTTTATTTAATAAATTCAAAATTTGTATGTATTTGCTATAAGTGTATAACTGATTTTGCGCTATTGAGGACCCAACAAAAAACTCCAGATTGTGGAATATTAACGAAAAAAGTGAAAATAAAGTGTGGATATAAAGGTGGAATATATAATGTTTTATTTTATTTTCATTAAATTAGGGAAGAGGATATAAACTTGACATTCTGTATTTTCTTTTGTTCATATTTTTTTAGTCATATACTATTACTTTTTATACAGTCACCATACTTGATTAATTTTTACTTTCCCTGACAACTCCTGAGATGGGATTTTTGGGAAGTAGGAATAATTATTGTTGGTTTCCTCATGGTTTGGTTTGGTTTGGTGTACGGATGTGCGGGAAAGTTAGTGCATTGTTTATTTTGGGGGGGAAAAAATGCTGAAATATGGATTGCATATGACCAGATATTAATTGGCAAAATTACAATGACTATATCATTATACCATTCTAGTCCCATGTATAAGAACTATGAATAGCAAAAATAAATCCTTCTCAAATTAATTTGCAACTATGATAATATACTGAATATCAGTAGGTTATGAGTGTACTTTAGATGATGCAATACATTAGTATTATTGCCATTTGATGGTTATGTTTATGCATTTTAAATAGTCTGGATGTTTAGTAAATTAACTGTACAATCAAGACACTATTCAGCCATATTAAATCAAGAAAGTTAATGCCAAATATTTGTTCAAAATGTCAATAACCATGAGAATAGGCTAACATAGTTTATTAATAAAAAACAAAGAAAAATGTGTCCTTCCCGTGCCTTATAGAAAAAAGAAAATATATAGTACCACTAACATTAAAATAAAATAATTAAAGAAAAATGATTTCGGTTATTTGTAATACCATATATAATCTAAGCAAGTAAAAAATAAATAACACAAAAAATAATAGGGGAATATATATATATATTTTTTTTTCACAAACTTTTTTCTTTCTTTTTTACAAAATATTCTACTAACTATGGTGCCCACAGAGAATACTAAAGTTTCTATAAAAAATTTGAGATAGCAGTTTAAAAAAAATTAATTCTGAATCCAAAAATGTATAATTTATTGGAATTATTTTAGTAAAGAAATTATGTTACTTAAAACTAAAAGGTGGGGTAATCTAGGAAACACTATGAAATCAGATTTTGAAGTAAACAGAAAATTATTAACATGAAATGGTGTGCATGAATACATGTATTTGTTACCTAAATAAACATAATCATATGTAGACATAGAAAAACAGAAAATAAATTTGATTTATTTGTAAAATAATAATTGTAAAACAACAAACATAAGATTAATACATTATCTAATGTCACATAAAAACAGAGCAGTTGGGACAGCCAACATGCAGCCAGCAAATTGCCTCATTGCAGTCTAAATAAATTAAAAAAATTTCACTGTAGTTTTAGTAAAAATTAGTAAAGTTATTAATACTTACTTCGTCTTGTGACTTATTTTGTAACATATGTTACACGTTTCAGAACGTATGTTCCATCTTCAGACTTGTTCCTGAGAGGTCGTTAAAACATTAAAACACTACAAAACGTACATATGATATACAATAAACAATAACACTCAATTGCGTGACAGGTATATACCAACGGTTCAAGAATGACTCTTGTGTTTTAATTAATTAACGACCTCTCATGAGCGAGTCTGAAGATTGAACAGACGTTCTAATACGTGAAACATATGTTACAAAATAAGTCACAAGACGTAGTAAGTATTAAATAACTTACATTATTTAACAATTATTATATGCAATGCCGTGATCTTTGTTTTAATGTCGATAATCGATGGTTACCACCACAGCAACAAAGTTTGACTGTTGTTTATTGACGTTTACCAGCTTGTGAGTTAAGCACACAAATTATATAAAACTGCATCAAACCTATAGAAAAACTCTGGTGTATTCAAAACAGCTGATATAGAAGTCATTATTGTAGTTACTATGGTGATATGTGTTTATTTACCTTTATTCTGGTAGTGCTGGTGAAAAACCTTTAACATATTTGTTGGATAATAAATATTTATTTCGCTCAGAAACTACATAAAACGTTTAAAAAATCTATAGAGAAACATTTGGAAAATCTAAATAATTCATTAAAAATAAATGTTGTAAGTTTCCTCCTCTGGAATTCAAAATTATGTTAAAGAATAACAATACACTTTTAAGAGTAAACTAAATACTTGCCAACGAACTATATATCACCATAGCGACCGCACAATGACATTTATTGTTAGATGTTTGAATCTTCCCGAGTTTTTTTAAAATTATATATTTGATCCAGTTTTATATAACTCGTGTGCTTAATAAATATTTAATGGTAGGTTAAAATGGTAAACGTTTTCTAGGATCACCTTGTAGTTTTGTGGAGTTAAACTTAAGGAATCTTTGTATGGAATAGAATAGGCAATACATTAGATCTACGAAATATATTAGGTTGATGCATCCATTGCATGATATGTAATGTTTTGATAAAAATAATAATTAAGGAAAAAATGAAAACAAGGTTGTACATTAAATTTATTATGTTATGTTTGCTGTTACATTTCCTATCTTATCATAACTTTGTTGAAAAATATCTATGAAATTACTTTATACATTTCAATTGTGCGTGGTTTCTGTAGCGTTGGGGTTTGTTAGTTTTACGTCTTATGTTTTATTCATTACAAGCTGTGTTTTATTTAAATTGGTAGTACTCTATAGGTGATTTTTTCCTAGTAAACATGGTGGATGATGACTTTATATCAAATTTTATAGTGCCTCCACAAAGGATAATTTTTTGCAAAGAGTCTTTGAAATATCATAAGGTAATTGATTTGATGAAACAACAGGCCTTTTAAACCCTGATGGAGAATATTTGTGCTCAAATAGTTTGTGTGTATTCTAAAAAAAAAAAATTGTGTTGTAGTTACTAAATTTGGGGATAAGGGGGAAGAAAATATTATAAAATAAAGAAACCGAAGACCCCTTGTATAGATTTATTGATATTGTACCAAGTTGGCTAATGAGATACAACTGAGATAAAATTAAAGGGTACTGAGACATGACCATCCTCCAATCACATTTATTCCAACAAAGATCTTAATTATGACACATAATCTTATGATATAATGAAATCTGGATTTAGGGTATATACACCTCTGATCAGACTTTTTGTCCATGTCCTTTGCTACCAATTTGTCTTGATTTCACATGTGTCAGCTGGGGTGAAGAAGTGGGGAATTCATTTCTCCGTGTATAAAGAAAAAAATTGTTAAATTTTTTAATTCAGCTGTGTTTATAAATTATATTTTTGTTTAAATGTAGTATCTAAGGATATTTTGTTCTCAACAAAACTTCCATTCTGTCAGTTATCAGTAAAAACCAAAATATTGGTCATGAGGTTGTTATGAAATACGTAATTTCTCAAAATAAACTCTATGAATTTTGTTCATATTTCAGTGAAATATTAAGAATTAATATCTGGAAAATTTTCCTTTGTTTGATGTCAGTTATGGCACTGGTATATCTTCTGTGTTTATTGTCACACAAAAGCTGTTTCAGGGGAAAAGTTCCATCATCAGGTGATTGTCAAAAGTTAAAATTAAAACACATAACACTTCAACACAATAGCACTAGCTCATGTTCATGTTTTTGATCCGGTAGGTACGGTTGTTCCATCTAAAGTCGTTCATTGGGTTCATGTCCAGTTCTGTTTAAATCTATTACAGTAGTTATCTTATCTGTCATTTATTTATTTGTTCAGTTGATTGTAATCTTAATATGGAGTCATAAGGAATTTTAGAAGAAATATCATTGCCACTGTTGGTGTCATATAAAGTAAATTTTTCTAGATACTAAATTAGTGGAATTTTACGCATATATTTCATAATGATGAAGATTAATGACCCAAACTTATCTGCAAAAATGTTTCTTCAAGATCTATTAGTAAAAAAACCCTGAAAATATTTGTATACTTATTATAAATACCTAAATTCTTCAAATTGATTTGGATAAAGTTTTGGGCAAATATTAACTAATGTCCTAAATCTAATAGAAACTAATAGAAAATTATGATTCTCTATTAATTGACAGAAAACTAGAATGAATTTGACCAATGTCGTTAATAATTTGTGGAGGTCATTCACTAAATACATTTTGATATAAACATGAAAACGTGTTAGGCCTCATAGATCATGGACATTCTACAAAGTATCAAATGAAAAGTTTTTGAACCATCAGCTACTTTCTCATTTGTAACAAATGAACATTTTGGATCTGTTGTGTTAAACATTAAAAGATAGTTCTATTCTCATTGTAATTTTTAGTGCATGATATGAAATTTTGTAAATTGTATCTATGTCAATTTTTTGAAGACTTGGAATTTTTTTTCCAATTTTGTGATTTTATTTGAGTCTTGCTACCCATTTCTGTTTAACTTTCAGAGTTATCGCTTATGAGAAGTTGCATTACATTAAGTAAAATACCAGTGGTCATTTTACTAGACACACAACAAGTGCGCACCATTGTATTCAAATATCGACTGAGATCTGGAAACATGTTTACCTCAAACATTAGTTATTATTTTGAATCTTCAAAACAGTGTCATACAATAAGTTTTATTGGAAATTTAGCATATCATTTAATAAATTTGGATTGTTTTGAAAGTCTTTATAACCCTTTCTGCATAGATGTAATGGTTCAAAGTTTTTAATATTTGTGGGTAGATGCTATTTAAAAAAAAAAAACATTTTTTTTTGTTTAATTAATTCCTGTTTGTCTTATGTAAAAACTATTACAAGATCACATGTTATTTTATAGACTCCCTGTATTTGATTCTGTTGAGTTTGGGTAGTATTTTACGGATTAGTAAGGAATGAAATTGTTGTATTTATTACGTTCAGTATGAGTTGTGGTCAGTGGTTGTGTGTCCTACAACCTCTCTGAAGGGAACTTTCTGAAATGTGTAAGCAAGAATCTAATAAAGTCAAAACCGATGTAAATATTAGATTATAATAATGGATTGGAAATGTAGGCTTGTAGTCCTTGCCTCTAGGACAAGATTGTTTATCTGTGAGATAATCGTTAGTGATATAATTAAAAACACGTGTTTCACTGCTGATAAAACTCATTGAGCTCTGCTAAGAAAAAGTACTTTAGTAATTGTTTTAAAATGTTGTTTTTTCTATGTTATAAGCCTATGTCAATACATTTAGAGCATATTTGTCCTTCAAGAATGGGTGGCCCAGTTGACTTGAAATTCTTTCGTTTGATGTCTAGTTAGATGTTCTAAAACCTCGAAGGGTAGAAGTGAAAATAAATGAATGGTGAATATTTATCTATACTTTATTTGAAAAATGGTTTGCACCAAATTTTAAACTTTGAGGTGGGTACGGAATGGTTGGAAAGTTTATGATGAAACTCTTTTCTTTTCATTGTGGACTATAGTTTGTTTATTGTTCATTATGAATGTTCAGGCATGTCTGCTAAAATTTTTGAACACATTTAATCTTTAAGATAATGAACATCTTGTCCCTTTTTATTTTAAAGTTTTACTTTAAAATATTTTTTTCTTTTCAATGATTGTGTCAATTGGCTTTCTTATAGGATGTGGTAAAGTCTTATTTTTATCAAACATATTCAAAATAAAGAAAACTTGGCTTACGAGCCAAATTTGACTGATGTCGCAATAACATCTGTGGTATTAAATAAGTTATTGAAATTTATCGAATTAAAATAGTGATTGAACTAATTGATATTTTTCAGTAATGGTGAAAGTAATAATTGTTGCAGCAATTTTAAAACGTGATCGACCACTGGGATAGCTGTAATATATTTTCTACCTTAAGCTCTTGTTGCTACGTTATGACATTTCTCATTTACAATATTATCAAAAGATAAAATCTGTGCTGGAATTTGATATACAGGGTGAGGCAAATGTTTCCATACAAATGGTGATACATGTGGCCTTTTCACTTTGTTTTGTTTTGTCAGGGACACATGTTAGACATATACTGTAACGTATCAATGTAACACTGTATAGAGGTATAATAAAACTATTTTTTATGTAGATTTTACCTCAACCTGTATTCAAATTTTATCATAAAAATTTTAGTTTGTTAATAATATATTTTATTAGTGTGGTATAGTTTGTGTATAGTTATATGCTACATTACAGTGTCTAACTTTCTATCTCTGTCCTGTTATTGCAAACACAACTCCAATTGAGTTTTTTTCATTAGCAAATTTCTAATAAATAAATTCTAGCTTTTACAATCTCTGTCATTGAAACTGAAATTGATTTTTGTTTTCATAATTTGTTGAAATATTTATCATGATTTTTTTAAAATAGCTTTAGCCTTACAAATGGTTATGATAAAAAAATGTTAAATGTAAAGTTTTTTGTTGTTTTTTCTTTTCTTTTTTTCAAAATAATTTCCTACATAATTTTCATACATTATCAGATGCCACTTAAAATCTGCACTCAGTAATACCAGAATTGTTTACTATGATAAAAAATAACAGATTTATTTCTTAAAATTGTGATTTTTTAACTAGTTATTGTCTGAGATTCATAGTAGTTCTAAAATTACAATTCTCCTTATCGGTGATTGCTTACATTAAACATGATTCTCAAAATGTTTGCTATTGCTATTTGCTTATTTCTGTTTTTTTCCTATATGACAACTAAGATTAACAGTGATTCAGAGTAAATTTGTTTAGCATTTGGTATTATGAATTATGAATTGTATTATTATATTGTGAATTGAATAAATATTATGATTGTGATTCTCCGCAAATTCTCTCTACTAACTCTTGCAGCATATTTGTGATAGGTTATGATAGACCTTCTTAGATGCATTGTAGATTTTATCTTTATAGTATTGTAACGGGAAAATGTCATAATGTAACAACAGTTGTTGAAAATGCAAAATATGTTAACGGTATCACCATGGTCAATTACACTTTAAAATTGCTGTGTTTGGTCGGTAGCAATCATCACTTTCAGTTACTGAAAAATAACCAATAGTTCCATCACTATTTTTAACTTTGTAGTCTTAAAATTCAAAACATAAAATCAATAGTTGATTTGGTAACCCAGATGTTACTTAGAATCTCAGTTGAATTTGGCCCATAAGCTAAGTTTTAATATATGTTTGTGAAAAATAAAAAGAGCCAAATTTGGATAATAATATTTTATAAAATCCTTCTGTACAGTAGAAAATTTAGGTTAGGCCAGTTTGCTTAATTCATATCATGTCAATAATAAAAGTCTCTTTAATTCCACAGCTTATAAGAAACATAAGTCAAATATAACACTAGATAATACATTTTTTGTTTGTTAAAGGTGAATAACTGTTTTCCTCTTGAATAGTAAAGGTTTTGTTTTGTTTTAGATTAACACTAAGTAGAGCTTTATTTGTGTTTAAAAACGTAATTATTAGTACAATATTGCATTTTTTTTTTTCTGTAATCAAATTTAAAAATATATTTTGTCTGTATTTTCAAAGTACTTTTTTTAAGACTGAAATAGTACAGATTCTTAAATGTATTTCATGCCTTATTTTATATACAAATACAGTAGAATCTTAAATATTCTGTCATTTATTATCTGCCACTATCTCCATAATACAAACAGTAGAAAAATATTAATTCTGCCTTAGATGTGGTATTTTTTTAATTTTGCTATTAAATTGGCTAGTAACAGTCGTTGTTATGACTGGTGATTGGCATTAATTTAAATTGCAATAAGCCTACATTTCCGTTATTACAATCTGTTCTACTGTATTTCATTGTTTTTAAACAACATTTTCAAAATAAAATTTATCAATCTAGGGTTATTGTATTACACTATTTAATCACTGTAAAAACAAAGTTGTGAAATGTATGAAACTGTGAGAGATAAAATATCTGGTATTATCCAGTGTAAGGTTCTTTTATAATTACATTTATCCTTAAGTAGACATAAATGTGTACTTGACACACAACCGATATGGTAACATTTAATGAGACGTGCTAATTTAGATAAAAAGAAACTTCGCACAACCTTTTTTTATAGTCAGAAACTTGTAGGGTGTGTGCAACATTTCACTAATATCTCAACATGGCTGATAGATTATAGATATGGAAAAACATATAGATTTCACTTAATGAAGACAGTAGGACCTATAAATGAGATATTTTTCCTGGAAAAAAAGTGTTAAAAGTATTAGTTTTAAAATTTACCAACTGATTTTTTGCTTCCAACAAATTTGTCCATGCTTTTGTAAAACAAGTCTCAAATGTAATGAAAATCGGACAAAAGTTAGAGCAGTAGCAAATATTTACATATAACTAATTAAAAATCAAATCAAGAAAGAGAGAAAGATTACAATTTTTATATGCAGGAAGAATAAACAAAAGTTGAATATTTCAGTGTGCTGTAGAAGAAATTAATTTAGATATATACATGAGCACTGTTGTTGTTTCAGACCCTTCAGCGTAGTGACTCGATGGTGTCACTCTGCTATAGATCACTACTCACCTACATCACTGAAGACAATCTCGTTGGACTTCAAAACTTTCTTGACAATAAACGAGTTGTAGTTGATGATAAAGATGAGGTAAGAGCTTCACAAGGCCGTCTCATGTTTGGTGAGATTAGATAACTTTAATTGAGATAAACGTCATCTTGTTCGTTCACATGGTTTGATTGTTTTATAAAGTTAAATCTGTTTCAATTAATCTAGTAGCTGTATTTCCTTACCTAATGAGAAAATCTTTGATATATTATATGTTTTATTAGAAGAAATAATTCTCCTGCCCTCCCCTCCTATGGTTAGCTTTGTTGACTCCAGTTTATTAGATTTCTCACATCCTAATACAAATCTATAAGAAATAAAATACCAACAGTATTTTTGATTTTTTTTATTGGATTGGTGATTTGAAAAAATGTTTACCACATATTCAGAAATTTTATATATTTATATTGATATTTATTTGAATAGTTTGATTGAAATTTAAAGAAAAAGAATTTTATACAGATGTAGTAATATACAACCCCTTGAGTGACTCGCTCATTTATACAAATAATTCTAACCTACTTTCAGATGAGATAGAAAATTATAATTTGGCAAACTTTTAACCTGTAAGCGACGGGAAAATTCCAAAAAGTTAAAATTAAAAATTTTTAATAGAAAAAATTTAAAATGGCAGAGTCAACTTTAAGGTCAGTGTAGACTTTTTTGGTGGTCTATTGTAGCTAAATGGTGAGATCTATCAAAAAAACTGATTCCATCAGCAGTTACAGATTTGGCGAGATCTACAAGTTTGTTTCTATGACTTTCATATCTCCAACGGTTATACCTTAAGATAGAGATAGACTTTTTGATTTTAGGTAAATTTTCACAGATTATTTAATCTTGTGACACACTTATAGGATAGCTAGAACCACTAGTTTGGCACACTTAGATGTGTTAATATGCCTGCCAAATTTGATGATTTTAGGTGTCCTATAAGTGTCTCCTAAAATTTCCTAAATTTTTGGTGTTTTTTAAAGACCAAAAATTTATTTTAAATATATCAGATATTGTGTATTATAACTTGAATTTGAAAATACAGTAGAAGTAAAAAAACTACAGACATATTACAAACAAATTACTGTAGTGGTATTCTAGAATTTCCAGATTTGAATTATGGATGAATATTAAGTCTGAAAAATGTGTCATAAATAATAAAAATACTGAAATAACAGGATTGCTGGCGGTAAGTAAATATAAATTTTCTATCATACAATAACATACATTCTAACAAAAAAAAGTTTAATAAAGAAGGTTGTTATGATGATTCCATGCAACCGTTTTAGGTAGCAGTATAGATGCAACCTTTGGCGGGTTAATTGTGATGTCATACAAAATTATTGTAATGTTACTAAGTTTTTTCCTCGTTTAAACTTAATAGGTTGAATATTTGTCTCCTTTCAATACATGTTTTTGTCAAGAGTTTTATTACGTTTTAGCAAAGTAATACAACACTTTGTCAAATATAAAGGGATATAATCGTTTAAAGTTAATTGAAATTGCCAATTACATTAAAAAATTTACTGAAATTTTCTGTTAAAGATATTGTAGAAAAGAGGATTCAGTTATGTATAAAACTTTAAAAAATTAATAAACTCAAATAATAACTAACAATGTATATTCAATATATACATATGTTAATGAGGGTAATTAATATATGTTAATGAGGCGGAGGGAAATTGATTTCATTGAGAAAGTCAGGATTTATAAAGAACCACTACTACCCCAACTTAACAGATTAGACGCCTTTTTTTTATATGAAATTCTCTTTGATCTATATATATATATATATATATATATATATACCATACCCCTGTTAACAAGGTGAAAGGAAGCACCTGCATAATATCACCTCATAATGAAGTAAAACCTAGTGATAAGATTATTTACCATGGTTTATTAATGTTATAGAATGGAAGCACAGCGTTACATTATGCATCATCTAAAGGCAAGTTATCGTTTGTTAGAGAGCTTATCAATCACGGTGCTGATGTCAATATTGAGGATAGTGTAAGTATTAACCTAATACAAGAATTCAGATAGTTTTAACAAATTTCAGGTTTTGTCTCAAAAGATTTTAAATGAGACCACAGATTTACCACATAAATTCCTAAAATCTGAGATAATCAGGTAGATTTTTTTTATTTTTTAGAGGGGTTTACAATTTAAATTGTTTATGTTTTGTTTTCATTACATTGTCCGTCTTATTTTTCTTAAATTTTAGCCAAAGCATTCAACATTTTTACTTGATTTTATTTATTTTCAACTTTATATTTGTTGGTAACTAATGATACAAAATAGTGTAATATAAGTAAAAACCAAATACCAGCTATTGTGCTTAAACCTGCACAACCAGGATGGGACTCATTCAATGTTTTCACTTTATTTTGCTTAATGTCTACTTTATGGTAGTTGGTGGACTAATGATATAAGGAAATAGTGTAACAAGTAAAAACCAAATACCAACTATTGTGGTTAAACCTGTGGAACCTGGATCAGAGTTGCAATAATAAGCTAAACATGTCATTTAACGATTTTACTTGATTTTGCTTGTCAACTTTATGCTAGTTGGTGGACTAATGGTTCAGAAAAATAGTTAACATAAATAAAAACCAAATATCAACTATTGTGTTCAAACTTGTGCACTCCGAATTGAGTTGCTACAAACTAGTAGAAATGTCTTTACCTATTGAATCATATTGCTCTCCATAGCAATTTCAAATTTGGAAACATATATAACTTTTTTTTTTTTTTAATTCATTTAAGGGTGTTTATTTTTTGTTCACACAAATATCACACACTGTAAAGTTATAGTGTATCTTATCTGTTTACCTTATCTGAAAATGTAATAAATATGTTTTATCCCTGCTCTCCAATTTATGTTACTTTACAGTTGCATGTTCTTCCCGTGTTATAACTCCTAAACAGGTGCTTTGATTTTGATAAAATTTTTAAGTTTTTTTTTTTTTTACAATTTGTAAATGTTAGACTATTATAAAATCATTTCATAAGTTGGCCGTTGATAACAGAATTGATTCTTTCCATTAAATTTGTAGTTTTAAAAATACTCGTTTATTTGAAATACTTTAGGTTATATTTCTTTGTGTTTTTGTAGGACAATTGGACAGCTTTATTATGTGCAGCTAAAGAAGGTTACGTGGATATTTGCATTGAGTTGCTCGACCATGGAGCCCAAATTGAGCATAGAGATATGGTTAGTATTACTTTAATTGGCAAGGAATGGGAGGGGAAACCACATCTCAAATTTAATAACAATAGATATTTTGACAAACAACTATTATGATTGCAGATTTCATGGATTATTGTACTGTTTGGCAATATTAATTCAAATCACATTCTAGAAAATCTATAAGAATCTATGTGAGAATATATATGAGAATCAAATAAACTAACTTTATGTTTAATTTTTATTTTTATATATTTTATTTTTTTGTCCCACAAGACAAGTATACTAGGGTGTAGGGGGGGGGGGGGGGGTTAAGATAAGTATACAGTTTTATTCAGTATAATAATGTTTTAAACATATTGTTTATAATAGATTAAAATTCCAAAATAGTGAGTTTACACATTAAAAAAAATTATCTTGTAATTTAATGGTTAGATTTTAATAAAACTAATGCCAAAATGTTTGTTATGACTTCTAGAATATATCTATCTGATTGTTATAATTTTTTATATAGAATTAAAATAAAATTTGGCAAACTGCTGTATCTTTACAAATAATTAATTGATGGAAATTATTGCTATTTGAAAATAATTTTGCTAGTATCGAGTGCAAACAATACCTCAAATTGAAAATCAAAATATTGTACCTAACATCTAAAAATTACAATTAATGTATAGAAACCTTATGTATAGAGTAAGTAAATGAAATTGGATGTCATGGACCAAGCACTTATTGGATTTTTTTGTCAATAATGGTACCACTATACTGCCATAAAAAGATAATATTTATATCTTAATTCGAGATGTTAGTGAACTTTAAATTAAATAATATGCCTAGTTTTGTCTGGCCATTGTCCAAATAACGAAGGAGAGAAAAACTGAAGCAAGTCTTGTAACAATTCAAGGCATTACTTGAAGTACAATATTTATTTATTTATTTTTGACTCCACTTTGATGTTTTGAGACTCAATTCTGTAAAAATATACGTACAAAAAATAAATTTTAACATAATTTAAGTATTCAGTTTGGTTAGCTTAGAATATTTGCTTGTTATTTCTCAGGGAGGCTGGTCATCACTCATGTGGGCCACATATAAGGGACATACACAGACAGTGGCTTTATTCTTGGAGAGAAATGCAGACGTTAATGCTCATGGTAATTTCCATATTTCATCATTACTGTGGGCAGCTGGTCGAGGCCATGTGGAGATACTCAAAATGTTGGTCAAGAGAGGTGCAAAAGTCAATGTCGGAGATAAATACGGCACCTCTGCATTGGTGTGGGCCTGTAGGAAAGGCAATGCAGAAATAGTAGATTGTCTACTCAAAGCCGGTGCCAATGTTGATTCTGCAGGAATGGTGGGTATTAAGCGTATTAAATTATTCCAATTTGTATTTGATAGCTGTAAGCTTCCAAGATTTTAAAGGTACATATGAAAATGCCACTTCAGAGAAAGTTATTATGAAGATGCCGTATTAATGTATTAAGGGAGTCCCCAGCCTCAGTTGATACCGATGGCCCAATGCCCATTATAAGCTAACAGTGCAACTGTCCACAGATTTTTTGTAAATCACATTCTAACCCAGTTATTTCCGTTATCAGCTCACCTCCCTTATTATTTGATAATTCAACAAATAAAAAGACAAACGTCTGGTTTGTCCGGCATGTTTATGTATGTCACGATTCATTAAATATATTTTTGCTTTTCCGATCTTTGTTAGTACTAATATATACGTACTTAAATTAACAGATGAAATTCCAATCATTAAAATTTTTATGATTCTGTTGTAGCCTAATACCTCAGAGAATGGATATTATATGTTAAACTTTGAGTTCATAAATATATAAATTAATATAATCTTGTATTTATGAATGTAAACTTGAAATTGTATTCATGATGTATTTTAAGAAACAGTATGATTTTAATTGCAATTTTTTCAAACTATTACAAATGTAAAACTATATTAGGTTGTACTGCATACATAGGTCTATTTGTTTATATTCAATTCAATTTATTAACCTCCTTTGCCAATATAAAGATTGCATGAGACATGTCATCCAACTTATTACTAATCCTAGCTTAAATTAATAACAATTATAAAATTATCCTTAAAAAATTGTAAGATTATAAATTACATCAATCAACACAACACACAAAATATACAATCAACACCAAACAAAAGTAAAAACAACTCCAGCAATCTCAAAAATACACCTAATTGGTAAATATATTTGAAAATATAATATATACAATACGATAATTAATTACAACCTTAATTTATATATTATATCAGAACTTTCATTAATCAGATGTTTGCAATAATCATTACAAAGAGATTATTTGTTTACAACTTTATCAATAACTATAATAACATATTGATAATTAAGTTAAATATTTCAAAATACAAATAAATAATTAAAAAATACACTATGGGGAGGATACATCATTAATGATGACATTGCATGAGTATAAAAACTCATCCTCCCAGTACCCACCCGCCCTCAACCAAAAATATTTCAATCAATCTGACTATCTTATGGTCAGCTATTTCTTTAAAATATTTAGGGAGTTTATTAAATAGGACTATCCCAGCTTGGTTAGGAAGTTTTTTATAGATGTTCAGTCTGTGCACATCACAAAAATCCTACCTTTTCCTTGTGAAGTACGGTAATTGTGAAAATCACCATTGTATGGTGTTTGTCTCTTAAAGTGACAACACACTATCACCTCCTAAATATAGATGCTGGGGAGGGTTTGGATGTTGAAATCTATAAAAGCCACCCAGCATGATTATCTTGGCTTCACTTTACTATTGCTCTTACTGCCTTTTTTTATAAGGAGAAGACTCTTTGTAGATTTCGCTTATTTGAATTTCCTCACAAAACAATCCCATAATTTAAATGTGGATGTTTAATGGGCCATTTTTAATAAATTGGTGTCATAATATTTAGGAAGATATTGGAGTAAAAACACTCCTTTGGTTATATAATTACATACGCTATCCATATGTTTTATCCATGTTAGCCTGTTATCTATAATAAGGCCCAAAAATTTGGTTGTATCAACTTCCTCAAGCAACTTATCATCTAAAAACAAGTTTGGATGAAATTTATTTGCTTTCTGCCTATTACCAAATAACATGAAATTAGTTTTCCTCGAATTAAGTTTTAGATCGATTTCATCGAAATATTGACATGACCTGTCTACTTGTTGAAAGTATTTTAGTTCCATATTTTCTATAGTTTTACTCCTAAATATATTGTTGGTGTCATCTGCAAACTGAATAACATTATCCATGTTTGTGTAGCTAAATGAAAATCATTTATGTATAAAAAAATAAAACTGGACTGAGAATAGATCCCTAAGAGACTCCATATTTTAGTTTTACACTTTTGGACAGAACACCACCAACCTCAACATGCTGACCTCTGTTTTACTTGTATGAAATCCAACTCAAAGGTACTCCCCTAATATCTAAATTTTCTAATTGTTAAAGAGTATTTTAAAATAGACACAGTCAAATCCTTTAATTAAATCTAGGAAAACACTGAGTGTTTGTTCCATATTATCTAAGCCTTCAGGAATAGTCATGATAAGCTTCACTACAGCATCTTTTGTTACCTTTCCTAAATCCATATTGGCTGTCAGAAAGGAGTTTATATTTAATTAATTACTTTTTAGTTCTGTGGTAAAAAAAGTTTTTCAATAATTTTACTGAATATTGTTAACAATGATACAGGTCTATAGTTGTTCATATGTTGTGTATCCCCCTTTTTTAGCAATGGTAGCACCCTGGCTATCTTAAATACCTCTGGGAAAACACTCCACTCTCGAAAGAGACATTTATTGAAACTGTTAGCTGTCAAACATTTCATCTATGCCATTTTTTACAATGCTATTTTAAAGGCAATAATATCCACAGAATTTTGTTTTTTTAGACCTCTGATCACCATTCTCACATTATACTCTGTTACTGGAAAAAGCATCATGGAATAACATTTGCCTCCTGCAACCCCTACTATTTTCCTTCTACAGTTATTCATTCTTACATTTAAATAATTCACCAACTTCAAAGGGCTGAGAAACCTGCTTAATATTTGAAATTAATAAAATTGACACAAACTTTGGTGTCTTTTTACGTGGCTTTATTTAGTGTCCTTTTATCTCTGAGATGAACATCAGTAGGACTCATCGCTTATACCGTCAGTACTTTGCTGAACGTGCCAGGATGTACACCTAGTGAAAGACATTATAGTTTTAATTAATTTTTGTGTTAGTGTAAATGTTATTGTAAACATTTTAATCTACGACAAGCGCTTCTGAGTGAACAATTAAACATATCTCTGATGATGGAGTTCTGACTCTGAAACATGTCATTATGTAGAAATCGACTAAAATCACAAGACGGACCATACAGGGTAATTTATTATTATAAGATTTAATTGTGACTTGGTATCACAAAATGCATCTCAGATCCATTTCTCTTTTCTTTTCTCCAAAGATTTATCTTTCCTTTCTCTCCCTCCCTCAATAATTATTCAGTCATTCAAGAAAGCGCATTTTTGCATTCTTGTAATCGTTTCGTTAAAAAATTATAATTGATGTTCATAAAATAGAGTTTGTATTTGATATCTAGGATTAGGTTTTAGTATTATGTCATAAAACTGTCATATTTCACAAAAAACCCAAAAATATAACGAAGCTAATAAGATTTAATTGTCCATCAAGTGTTTCCATGATATGTATGTTACGTCATAAATCCTAATTTAGATTAAATTCTGTGTGTAAGTTGCTTTTATCTATAATTTGACATTACTGATAATAGTATTGATTTTAAGTTAGCTATTAATAAATCTAATCAACTGTTACTAAATTATGACTTTTATTATTATTTTTAATTATAGAATTTGTCTTATTTTGTAAATAATTTGAAGATACAGTTCTTCGTCTGTTTACATATTTAATTACCCTCAAATATGTTCATTGTCTTATGATGATGATAAAATGATAAACTCTCTACCAACTCTTAAGGCATTTGAGTGTTATTATATGTATCAAGTCAAATTCTTGAATCTGTGTATGTATAAGTAGTAAATGTGTAGATAACGGTTGTATTGCAAATGGTCAAAGACAGAAATGCCATTGTTGATGAGACTGGCTTAATAACTTTAAATATACATCAATCTCTGGGACAAATTAATTTTAATCTGCATATTTACATATAATTTAAAAAAATTCTTTTACCTTGATTTTGTACTTCTAATGGCTGACTGTGTTAGTGTAGTACTCTTGGACACCATTACTGGTAGCTGCCATGGGAAACCATGTAGAAGTTATAAGTCTCTTGTTGGAGTTCAGGCCTAATGTAAATGCTTTGGATAAGGATGGTTGTACAGCTTTAACCATTGCCTGTAAAGAAGGTTACCACGAGATTGCAGTGGCTTTGCTCAATGTTGGAGCCTATATTAATATACAAGTAAGTCATCTAATCCATCCGTAATAATATTGTGTTATGTTTAGGGTTATGAGGTTATAGGTTTGTAATTTTTTTCAAAGCCTCATGTAAGTTTAGCCGAGCTCAAAGTTTTTTCAATCACAAGTTTGTTTTAAGACAAAAGTAAATTTCATTCTCATATTTTTTATTTATAATATTTAATATTAACCATTTCTCGACAGTTCCATTTAATATAGGTATTCAAAAGTTTAGAAATGTGCCCATGCAACATCAATGCACATTATTTTAAATGCAGTATAACAAACACACAGAACACAATTCTCACAAAAAATACGCCTAAGTATCAGACGCGTTTCAATGACAAGGTCGTCCTCTTCAGTGATACACGAGCTACACCAATCAAACTATAACTAAATGGTTTATCAAAACTAAATTGGACACTAGTTATAAGTAGTAGGTTTATAAGTAGTATAACAAACTACTCCATTAAGTCATAGCGTGTCGGATGAAAAAGAAGGAAAGTCAACATAAGCAATGATGAGAGTTGACCAGAAGGAAAATGATACAAGAAGTACTTCATTTGCCACTAAATATACTAAAATTACAACAATACAATAAGAATATCATGTAGTTTTGGGTTAGAATCTTCTCTTTCATATTTCCTATCAAGTCTTTCTCTTCCAACCCTGCCACCGCTATTACAGTATTCGAGGGCTAGGAGATTTATTTTATACTTTTTTTTAAAGGGATGATGAGCTAAAGGTGTTTTACTTTTAAACAACGGCAACAAAAACAAGGAGATGCGTTTTTTGTGTGTCTTTTAAAGTTGAAAAATCTCTCAGTCATCATCACCTTTAAAACAAAAAAGCATGGAATAAAAACTTTTAGCTCTCGAATCATTAGGGTCAGAAGAGAACAAGGGTTGGTCAAAAAAGACCTGATAAGAAAGATGAAAGAGAGGGATCACCGAACACTAAATGAAAGAAGATGTAAATCAAGTTAGGGTATCTCAGAATTTTGATACACTGCTACTCACTATAAGTGAGCCCTTGATAGGACAAAGAGGTAAGGAAGAACTCTATTGAAAGCCTAAGTAAGTGGGATGGGTACGAGATATTTATATATTTAAGTTAGAATTTTTTTTTAAGATCTATTCATTTCTAAACATTGTGAGTTACTAAATTAAATACTTTTTTGCTATAAGTAGTATACTTTAAAATCAAGTTTAGGATTAAAATTGTGACCAGTTTTTTTAATGAATATCCTTATATATTTTTATTTATATTGTCTGTAATTATAATTGAATAAATTTATTTAGATTTAATCACTTATATATATTTAAGGAATTGCTTGTGCATCAATATGAGCATGGTTTGACAAATCATAAGCTTAGTTTTATTGAACCTTAGTTCTTAAATTCCTGGTGAATTTAGACAGCTCTAGACATGTTCATGTGATTGACATTCAATAAATGATATTCGTTAATTGTCAGAAATATTTTATAAAATACAACCGTTGGTTTTCTTGTGGATTATTTATTATATGTAATTTGTGTGAATATTTGATTTCCAAACAGAAAATGCCCAAAATGTTGAACAAATTGTCAAATATATTTAAGGAAGTCACCTATTTAAAATTATACTCCTTTTGTCCAATTTAGTTAAGTATTAGTTTGGAGAGTTTTTTAAGAAATTAAAATTTTACAATGTAAATATATTTTTTACAATCAATTTATTGAATTCTTTCATTGCAAAAAAATTAACAGTTACATGTTTCTGAAAACCATCCTTGACCCAAAATTAAAATAAGTATGGAATATTAATTTAAACTATTGTAAATCGAATGAATTTTAAACTTTTTTGGGTGTTTAGGATCGAAGTGGAGATACAAATTTAATCCATGCTGTGAAAGGTGGACATAGGAGTGTAGTAGAAGCATTACTTAAGAAGTATGCTGACGTTGATATCCCTGGAAAAGTGAGTATCAATTAAATTTATTTTATACTTCTTGTTTATGTTAATCTTTTTACACTATCAAGATGGAGTGTTATTGTACCTCCAACCATATAAAAACTCACACACATTTTTATAAGGATATAGGCTTAGTTAAAAAATTAGAAGTGAACCGAATGATATATTTTTGGTTCTATTTGAATGTCACATTTTTCAAGTATTAAAATTGTGAATTACTATTTTTAAAACCAGATTTGTTAAAAAAATTGAACTTTAAAAATTTAAACCCAAAATTGGTTAAAAAGAAGTTCAATAAAATATGATCCTTTGTTAACAGACCATATGTTTTGTATATAGAATTTTGTTGTACAATGATTTTACTGTCTTAAGCCTTTTGGGAAAGGAACAAGGATAAAGGTTGATTTATCTAAGATTAAGGTTAGGGGGTTTCTAGATTTTGTAACCCATTGACAAGACAGTTCATATGTGGTTCAACACTCAGTACAGATACATCCTAGATTATAACAATTCAGTCTTCCTTGTATACTCTCTACTGATTGAGAAAATGAATATTCTTTTCGAAATATTTCATAACTTTAGTGTTTTTTGTTTTCTTATTTGTGTACTATTAGGGAATACCAAGGACCACTTTCCAAGGTAAGCCTATGTCTCCTATCCATAAAAAATCTAAACTTATAGTCTAAACTTATAGTGGCCTATTAACCTATAATATATATATATATATATATATATATATATATATATATATATATATGTGTGTGTGTGTGTGTGTGTGTGTGTGTGTGTGTTTGTGTGTGTTTGTGTGTTTGTTTTGTATTTTTAGTTTAAATTTTGTATAGATTTATTTAAGTTGTGAAATATATTGTAAACCTGTTCATTTTCTCAATCAGTAGAGAGTATATAAAGAAGACTAAATTGCCGTGATTATGTTGGTTTTAAAAATTTTAATGATGTTGGTTATTTTAATTCCGGTTCTAGAAGATAAATAATTTACTAATTTATATTTCTTTTCCATAAATAATATAGAGAGAGCTTGGTAATTATGAAACATTTTAATTTGAAATTAAAACGATGAAAAATGCCAATCGAACAACATTAAACCAACATATGGTATTTATTCAGTTTATCACAAACTTAAAATCACAGCTGTTTACTCTCATAATATGCTGTAATCTACTGTTACTTTTATTAATTATGTGTGAGTTTGAATGTTTTAAGTTGTTTATTTCGTACAAATATATCTTTTATTTTATTATTTGCATTATTATATAGGAGAGGAAGACTGCTACATACTACATACATTGTTATAGATAAAAGAATCATTCCAATTATCAAATTATTGTTAGATGCCAATGCTGTAATTTGCTTTTTGGTTTATTAAGTCTATAATAAAAATAGTTGTTTACTTCATACAAATATAATCTGTATTTTACAATTTGCATTATTATATAGGAGAGGAAGACTGCTACATACACTGCTATAGAGAAAGGAAACATTCCAATTATCAAATTATTATTAGGGGCAAACGCAGACTTGGAAATTGGAACTAAGGTATGATTACAAAAAATTAATTAGAAGTTTAGTTATGGTTCTTATTCTGATTTGGCCTTCATCTTATAAACAGTTGTAGCTGTAAAAAATATCTAAAATCAAGATTTCATTTAATTTGATTTTCTATCAAAACTCACTTATAAAAAATAATTGTTTCTCAAATATATTGTAATATTTCTCAAAAATCTTTTGTAATATAACTCTAATGATAAAGTTATCATAATCCTTATCATATAAGTTAAATTTGTATTAACTTTTACTGATTTGTTAGCTGCAGATAATGTATAGTCAATAATAATAATAGGTTTTTATTATTATCCGCCACACTCATCCAATTTTCACAAAATGTGTTGCAGTTATTTCACAATTGCATCATCAAACACCGTATGTAAAACATATAAGTTCCGTTCAATCAAGTTCTAAAATACAATACTGTATAAAAACCGTAATGAACGTAAGGTTCTCTTTCTAATAGAAAATCGTACTTACCAAACGGCAAAGGTGTTTTCATTACACTCATTCACTCACAAAAAAATAAAATTTCTAAAATATGAACACAAAGTAAATATTATTACACAATAAAACTAAGTAATATAAACAAGTTAAAGTTTTAAGTGAAATAATATTTTATATAAAGTATTTTGATTTACTTTAGTATTTAAGGTTACACAACTATTACTTTTTTTATAATTGTGTAAACTTGTTTTACCATTTTCATTTCTAAGTAGGTTATAAATTGTTCATAATCGCAATGTTTAAGAAAGTCGAACAATCGGCAGTGAGTGTCACAGTGAAAAATGTCCAATACTCATCGCCAATTTCATTTTATTCTGATTTATTTTTTTCCTTATTCATTTTCTTCCGTCTCTTCAAATTATTTGGAAGTAACTGTGTCACAGATATTGTTCTCTGTTACCTTTGCTGCAGTGGGAATATTGTTGTCAATTCCATCCATGCCTCGAAGTCGCACTCACTCATGTCAGCTGGATGTATTAGAACAATTTCTGGAGTAATTTCAGTTTCAGTTTCCTTTAAAAATTCATTTTTCAAAACAGTTTTTATCATCTTAGCAGATACGTTATTATTCCAAGCAATAGTTATGAATTGTAATATATTCAAAATGCAAATTTTCTTTGCTAATTCATTTCCAGTCATCATTTGTTTGTCTTCCATATTTTTTAGAATTTTAAAACTTATTTCCCGACAGCATGCCTTTGGGTCCTTATTATCCCTTGATAGTAAGGTTGAATTATATACATCGTATTATTAGATGGAATTAATTTGATCTTGATGTATGTATGAGCAGTACAATTGTTTACCAGAAGTACAATTTTCCTGTCCAGTCTTTTGTCTCATCTAATTAATCAATCATTGAAATTTAAACTTATCGTCCATGCGTTTAAGTTTGAGTGATGTTCCACAGGTATTGTTTTTACATCTTTAAAGTACTTTTTCCAATCACTAAGTTCCTTTTCACCAGTCATACTCGCAACCACATAAAACTATCAAATGATCTTTTGAGGTTTTGCAACCTTTTGAATTTTCATTTTGAAGGAGATAGGTGTGTTTAGGTAAGGCTCGGTAGTAAATCCCAGTTTCATCAGCATTCCAGCCATTATTGAATGAATATTTTAAAATAATATTTAGCCACTTGTTTTCCATCCAACATCAGCTCCGGCACTTGTAGCTCCTGCAACATCAGCATATTTCTGCTTAACATGCACATTTGTATATTTTGATATAATGATTTCCCTTTTTTCCCAACAATGAAACTATTTCTCTGTTGCAACAAAATTTCTTTCCAATTTTTGATGCAAGTTTCTGTTGCATCTTGTTCACGAATATTTACATACGAATATTTGCATACCATAATTTCAATGCAGATTCAACTTTATTGTATTTTTCACTCCGGTTCCTTCTACTTTTCATTTATTTTATTAGCGGATTCGAGAGCATAACAGCATGTTTGCATTACACTGACTAATTTTTGGCAATTTATGATAGTGCTCTAAAATTGAAACTTTTTCTTTTAAATATGTCATGAGATTTATTTTGTGACTCTGTAATGATTAACCATTGTACTGTAATTATTCTAAGCAACAATGAAAAATTTCCAAACAAAAACAAAAAATTATTTTGTTACAGACTAAAATGAATTTGTTAATACAGTTCAATCCAACCACACATTACACTAAATTGAAATCGTGATTCAATAACAAAATATGACAACTTTTTATCTAAACTTAAATTTCATTCACACACAAAACAGGACCGAGAAATACTAAGATTTAACCATTCTGAAACCTGAAACTCAACCGAATACAGAAATGGTAGACATTATTCTAAAAATAGTTCAAGTAAAACTTTTTGTACAGTTGAAAGTGGAAGGAAGGAGTGATGATTCAAATTTCTTTGATATTCACACATTCCATTCCTTCTAGTAATACAATATGACTGTACCAGTTCACAAAAACAACAGTAGACCAATGCAGTAGACCTATGGAGGGACAAAAAATGATAAGAGTAATCGAACACATGATAATAATGAACAACATATATTCTTTGTTTAAAGATACCAGTAACTGTTTGATAACATTATGATTATAATAAGCAGCTTCCATTCTATTTGGGTAATTGTAGTTTAGCCGTCTTTACTTCCAAGGTGATTGGCAATTTCAAGGGTGGTCCTACGAGTTACAATTCACCAAAAGGAAGGTGAATCGAAATGAAGATGTTTTAAGAAATCCAAATTAGTTCTAATGAAACTTTGTTTTCAGGTTCAAGAAAGGAATAAAATAGACCCCATAATGCAAATGAGATGGGAAGATAGCTCACTGTAGTGGGAGTAGCATAGATGTATGTAGGTTTGTAAGTAGGATACTTGCAGCAGTTTTCTCAAAACACATGTTGCCTGTTTAGCTTCGGTGGGATTTTATCTACTCAGTGGGCTTAGAGACAAGTTTTTCTGAGAACTATTTTGAACGTAGTTGGGTGGAGACATTAATTATTTTTATTATTATTGTTGTTATTATGTATTCATTGTTCGGTATATTATCTTAATTTTAATATTTTTTTTTTTTTTAGGTCTCTTCAAACTTAGTCTACTAACAATTTTGAAAATTTATGGTATAGGCTATATAGTTAATAATAAATATGTTGATTGAAATTTAGAAAATACTATTAGCCTGTTTTCTTAGTTGTTTCTTGGGTAACTATTGTTTATTTTAGTTGATTTATATGTTAGTTTATCTTTTAATATATTTAAGTTTTAGAATTGCAATTTCACATAATATATTTTGTCCAGGATGGAGATACTTGTCTGCTAAGAGCAGTAAGATCACGTAATGTTGAGGCAGTACAACTACTGTTAGAGAAAAAAGCTAAAGTATCAGCGAATGACAAACGAGGGGATACAGCACTTCACATAGCAATGAGAGCTCGGTCAAAGGGTATTGTTGAAGTGTTGCTCAGAAATCCTAAGAACAGTCAACTTTTGTATAGACCAAATAGAGCAGGAGAAACTCCATACAATATAGACATGAATCATCAGAAGACTATCTTAGGACAAATATTTGGTGCTAGTAAGTTAACAGAATAAAACATTCTTACTTTGAGCAGTTTTCTTAGAAATTGTTGATATTTTCACTACAAAAATTTCGAAGTGGAAAAAAAAATGTTTAGAAATGAAAATGTTAAATGATGTTAAGTTTATTTACATTAGAAAATAATTACGTTGCTAGTAAATTTAGGCTGTAATATATAATTATAATATTTGCAGATTTCTTCTCAATCTTAGAGTGTGTGGTGGTCCATGATAGTTAATACAGATCTTTTGAAATGGAAGTGTTTAAATTATGATTTTATCATGTTGCATAATTAGTTAATTAATCCATATATATATATATATATATATATATATATATATGTTACAACCATTAAACATTATATTATTATTACATGCAATAAGCATTGTCAATATATAATTACATTATTGTTATTATTATTATTATTTTTTTTTTTTCCTGTTTAAACTTAAAACAAATTGATTTTGGTTATTGCCATTCCAACCACTTTTATAACTTAATATAATGTCAACTTACTATTAGCCATAGTCTATTATATGGTTTCATTGTAAACGATAGCAGTTTCAGCTATCTAGCCATTATCATGTTTAAGTTGTGAGATTTTTCTCCTTGTTATCAAATCATTTTAATTGTCCATGTGTTTGTGACTGTAATTTATGTATTAGTATTTTGTGTTGTATATTGATTTTATGGATGTTATGTGTGTGATGACAATAGAAAAGAAATCTCCAATTTATAGTTGATAATGGCTAAATAACTGAAACACTAGTCATTTACAATAAAATGACATAATAGACTATTGCCAACGGTGTGTTGACATCACATAAAATATATTTATTTAAGATTAAAGATTAAAAGAAAAGCGGTTGGGATAAGCCCCTGGCACTACGGCTTTTACAGCATATTGTATAACTGAGCACCTAAAGAAACCTAAGTTAACAGATAAACCTCAGTAAGTATCAATAAACCAGTAACCCGGTCATGATACGGGAGATCTGCAGGAGATTCGCCTCCCAATAACTTTAATCTCCTACCAACTACATTAAATTTTAGTACATTTATAATAAAACATGAGGATAGATTACAATATGCAATAACAACACACTTTTTTTCTTCTTTTTTATGTCTCATTAGGTATACAGTACAACTACCAGGAAGGTTACAGAACACATCTGAGATGACATAAACATTCTTGCTAAAACTACAAATAGATTTTACTTACACAAATAAATTCTACTTAACCATTAACTAACATCATGCTGGAAAATCACTTAACTAACACCATACGTCTGAGAGACACCCTTTGTTATTTTGAAATAAATAAATACAACTTAATAGTATAAACATCATTTAATGATTTTTTATGAATATTAAAATGTTTGTCACATAATAAAAAAAGTAAATAACAAACTTTTTCAAAATATATCGTTATTACAGACTTTTTCTCATACAAAATCTGTGCCCTCCACACTTTGGTCAGACGATTCATTATTTTTATCATCCTCCTGCTCCGATTCAGAATCGTATGGATCAGGTTCTGAAGGTTCTTCCAACACGTACACCAAATCCTCAAGAATGTTGTCAAAACCTTCCTTATTTACAAACACTAATTTCACAGCTGGTCTTCCTAATGACGGGTCAGGTATATCAAAGTTTTCCATTCCAAGCACAAAATAATAAATATATAACAATAAATAAATAAAATTAATTATACGGCATACATCAACAGTAAACACATAACAATTCAAAGGAGGGAAAGACGAAAATAATATAATTTAAAAGACACGATACGTCTCAGGGATGGAAAACTGTGTTACTCGAGTAAAACAAACCAAAAGAGAGAGCACTGAATAAGATATAAAGACACAACATTTACAGCACAAAGGATACACCACAACTGGAAGGTAGAGGGGCACGTGGTAATAAAAAACAATGGTGAGGAATAATATGCAAGTTTTATATTTTCGGTCAATCTCTCAGACGTATGGTGTCAGTTAAGGGTTAAAATACAATATTGAATAAACCAAGATAAAATAAACAGTTATAAATCCACTTCACATACTTGACACCAGAATGTTACAAACAGAGGAACTTCTCTACTGAATAAAATGTATGTTCCAAGAAGTGGTGTCTAAGTGAACCTTTAAACCTTCTGAAGAACTTTTTCTTTTTTTTTAATTTTCAAGAAGGTTATTAAATACTTTCAAACCAAAATAGCACACACCAAGTTATAAAAGTTTTAATCTATGCACAGATAATACAAACAATATTCACAGATTAGGACACACAAAGAACATTCAACCACCAAGCTAAAGTCTGTCCACTTATCATTCAGCAATGTTGAAATTTCCACCATTGAATTCTATTATATTTATTTGGATTTTGAATAAGACATTTATATAATTTAACCTTAAATAATTTAGTTGACTAGTTGTTTACTACAGGTGGTAAGTTGTTAAAAAACCATTTTGATTAATCTATAATGTACATCCATTAAATTAATCTTACTATAAGTGAGAAAATCAAAGATGAAAAGGTTAATCAGAGTCATAATTTGTAATTTAATAAATATAAGGCGACAATTCGTTATATAGCCAACATTATTCACAATAATCTGACAATTTTGTTTTGAAACTACCTAAACGTAGAGATGCCTTATCTGGTTTTATTTTGAATGAAAGAAAAATAAATATCTTGCAACTTTTTATGGTAACTATAATCTAGACGTATGGCTTAATGTAATATTAAATTTAGTTGCTATTATAATGGGAAATCTAAACTTTGGTTGCTTTCAATAATTATTATAATTAAAAGTTACAAAATATGCATTTAATGAATATTAGATGTTCATTATATGATTGTTTTTATAACATGAATATACTTTAATAATTATTCGAATTTGCCCCTAACCACAATCACTAGAAACTTTAAAATAAAACACAGTTATCTGATTAATTGTTCTTTATTAATTATTTCTACTAATATTGCATTTAGTGGAAATAATTAATAAATAACAATTAATCAGATAATTGTGTTTTATTTTAAAGATTCTAAGTGGAAATAATTAATTAAGAACAATTAATCAGATAATTGTGTTTTATTTTAAAGTTTCTAGTGATTGTGGTTTGGGGCAAATTCGAATCATTATTGTGAATTTCACCACAGTGCTCAACAAGATTGTATATGAATATACCTAATAATTGTAGTATACTATTAGGGCAAAAAGTATTCCAAGTTTTTGTAACTAATAAGAGAACCAATAATAAAAGTGATATCTTAATCTTTAGTTTATGGTAATTATTCAGTTCATATTATGAAGCATATAGGCTTCATTTACTTATAAAATTCTATTAGGGTTGAGTCATTAAACAAACATAATGAATATGATACTCAAATTTTGTATGGATTGGAGACACAGGCTTACCTTGGAAAATGGTCCTTGGTAATACCTAGTAGTACAGAAATAAAAAACACAATAAAACATTAAAAATTTGAAATATTTCGTAAACACTGTTCACTTTTTTAGTTAGTCGAGAAAATAGTAAGATGAATAAATTGTTGTAGTCTCATTGCAGAAGATGGATATTTGGAACCACAGATGAATGTTTTATTATTTTTGAATTATTACTATTCCATTTTTTAATTATATTAATTTTAAGTAAGCCTGTTGGGGTAGGTACTGTGTGCCCTTAAACTCCAACTTGAAATATGATACTCATTAAGCTCAAGACAAGAAATATTGAGGCTCATCATACCACAAGTAAAATTAGTGGAGATCGTGTGAAGTTATTAGTTATATATCATAAGCATAAGTTCTTAATATTGGTATTTTACTTTTTCTATTAATATAATACTTGAAAATAACTCTGAGAGATTCACAGTTATATTTCCTGAAGACATTTTCATGTATAATTAAAGGCAATGATAAAGTCTACACTACTTTAATGTTACATAACTATTGTCTGGTTTCATGACCTTTTTTATTTGTTACATGAATGTCTCCATTAATTTTCCACAACTTTACTGTGCTCATTTCAGAAGAGCTTCAAAAAAGCTATGAAAACTACTAATATTCAAAATAAACACATCAACAAAAATATAACAGTTCTTTTCTAAAATCAGAATATTTCTTTCATCTCAAATACAACAATCAAGAGAAAACACCCCATCATCGTGGATAACAAACTGAACATAATGAAAATCAACAACAGAAAAAAAGTCTTATGAGGTTACATAAGACTTTTTTTTCTCTTAAGAAATATGCAGATGCTTTTCATAATGCTTAAAAGAATGTGTAAATAGTTGTCACGAATCATACTTCATGTTTACAGGAAGATTGAACACCAATGAAGATAATGAGAATCTGTTAGGGTATGATCTATATAGCAGTGCATTAGCAGATATTCTCAGTGAACCATCGTTGTCAATGCCTATCACTGTAGGCTTATATGCAAAGTGGGGAAGTGGCAAGTCATTCTTATTAAATAAACTTAGAGGTGAGTTAAATGCATTGAAATTATATAGTTTTGTATGTATTTAATATTTTTCTTTGGTTTATACAATCGTTGAACCTTCTAATAAATAGCATTATGGCCTCACAGCCGACATGGAACAGAGTGTAGATAGATTTCTTATCTTAACAAAAATAGTTTGAAGTTAAAATTTATGTTTAAACAGTAATTCTCTTATTTTGTATTTAGAATACAAATCTGAAATCATTTAATGGAGTTTTTAATGTTTATAGCTACTACACAATCTACAGGCGAGAAGTTATTCCCAAACTGCCAATATTCTGTAATTTGTATTCCAATTTCATTTATTTTTATTGTGGTCATATAAATGCCATTTCTGTAACAAGAGTCACAATTAATTAATTTACAAATTACAAATTTAATATAACAATATTAAAACTTATTATATTAAAACTTGAATTTAGATTTTGTATGGCTTACCTTGGAAAGTGGTCCTTATAATTACCTAATAGTATACAAATAGAAAAATACTAAAGTTCTGAAATATCCCATAAACACTGTTCACTTTCTCAATCAGTGAAGCGTATAAAAAAAAAAAACTAAATTGTTATAATTTAGTTCCAGAGAATGGATCTGTGTTGAATGTTGAACCATATTAATTTTAAGTAAGCCTGTTTGAAGAATAAAAAGGATAAAGGATGATTTATCTATAATTAAGATTAGAGAGTTCTCTAGATTTTGTGACGCATTGATGAGACAGACGCCATCGTCTTAGATTTGAGAGGTTGCATTCTGGAGGGAGTGATTTTATAACTTTTGTCGTGAAGCAGTCCTCAAAAGTGGCAACATTGTGGATTGCTGCATGTTGTGCAGTTGGTTTCTCTGTAATTATAGCCATAGTCATAAAAACAAAACATAATATACAAACAGTGTACTAAACTAAAATGTCACAGAAAAAACACAAAAACAGCATGAACTGAGTGAAATAGGAATTTGAAGATTACTACTTATAGCTACTGAACTCATTCACAAACTACCAACAAAAGTTGGTTTTACTTGACCAACAAAAGTTGTTGTAGGCTGGTTTTAAATTCGTTAAAAAACAGCAATCATAGCTTGTGAGGAAAACTTTATCAAAACATTTAGCCAAAATAAATCGACTTCTCTTCGTGTTGTGATTATGTATATTGTTTACACTGATGACCGACGGTACTTGATAGAATTCCATTTTAACAAATAAAACACTTCAGTCTTGTAAGAGCCTCGTCAATGCCGTAACTGGCGAAACCATGGTCGGCTAGACCAAATAAATTATAGAATTTTACAAAAGAAAAATTGTGTTTTATTTGTTGATTATGTATATATTTATTATATACTGGTTTAAATTAATCCAATAGTGTAAAATGGTTTCAAAAATATATAAATTTGGAAATGTTAATATTTAGGTTAGAGTTTAACAGGGCACATAGCCTATTATGTTTAGATTTTGTATGGATAGGAGACACGTCTTATCTTGGAAGTAAGAGTTATTACACATATGGTAGTAACATTAATTTGTGTTACCTATTAGTACACAAATAGAAAAACACACAATAAAACACTAAAGTTCTCAATTATCTCATAAATACTGTTTACTTTCTCACTAGATTGTTGTAATTTGGTTCCAGAGAATGGATCAGTGCTGAGTCAACCTCAATATTTTATTGTGTATTTTTCTATTTGTGTACTATTAGGTAATACCATGGACCACTTTCCAGGGTAAACCTGTGTCTCCTATACATACAAAATCTAAACGAAATATTAGTATTTATAAGTCCTCGGATTTTTTTCTGCAGGATTTCATTATTTTTAAACCAGCAATAATTCTATTAACACTTTTATGCCAACGTAACTCCCTCTCTGAAATGTTACCCATATAATTACTCCATATTTCAGATGGGGATATATAAGTCCACAATAGGACATGAGGAGCTTACTTCTCATAAGATTTTTCATTAGAAACAAAAGTACATTATTTTTACCTAAACATCAATATGGAGGTTCCTTTATAAATCACTGTCTATAACCAGTCTTAAAATGTGGTACTTTTCACTCATTAATTACACATCTCCTAATATAACATTTAGAGCTAACTGTTCTATAATCTGCTTCAAGCCGTAACACAGCAACAGACTTGTCTAGATTTATGAACAGGTTGTTTTCTAAAAAGTTACATTCACTTATATTTACTTGTTACATTCACATTTATTTTTGTTACAGTAAATATATGGATTCAGCTTGAACTGTAATAATAATGTTGTCAGCATATTAAACTAATTAGTCAATATTTAAATATGAAGACAAATCCCTAATGTATAAAAGGACAAGTAAAATGAAAGACTTATATTCTGTAACAATTAGAAATACAAATGACTTGAATTATTTAATTATTGTATTTTTATATCAGATACATATTGAAACAATTGCTAATTATAATTACATCTGTTCAATAGATTTTTAAATATAAAGAAAGTCTAACTACGATGTTTAAATTTTACAGAGGAAATGAAAAATTTTGCGAGACAATGGATTGATCCTACGTTCCAGTTTTCATGGTTACTTCTTGCAATGGTCGCACATTTTGCTATGATAGTGGGTGTTATAGCAGGGCTTATATTGAAGGAGTGGTTAGTAGGAGTTATATCTACTGCTACTCTGATTATTTTGGCTTACACATTCTTACTTGGAATTTGGTATGGAAGTCAGAGGTAATATTAAGTGCATCATACATATTGTTAAAATCTAGACTTTCTGTTACGATATGGGAAGAAGAATCGCAATAAACTGAACCTAAATTTAGACTTGTAAAATTGAAAAAATTCTATACTTGGCAACAAAAAATTATTTTGATTATGTTTTTTTAATGAATAAATATCAAATTGAATCTACTTTTATTAAAAAACAAAGAGTTACAAATTAAATTGATTTATGAATAGAAAAAATAATAGTTGAAGAGCTGCATGACCCTTCCCTTCCCTTCCACCTTAGTTACTCAGCTTCTTAAGATGACAGCCTATACATTTTTTAATTTTTTTGTTAATTTCTCTAGCAAACACTGATTCAGCATAGGTACTCTAAAGTCTAAATATAATGAATTACAGTGTTTCTTTAATCTTGTTTGAAAATAGCAATATGCAAAAGTGAATTACAAGATAACATATGGGACACTAAAAGAATGTCAGTAAAATATCCTATGATTTTGTATATAATCTGAACAGATCCCAATTCTAATTAGTGGGGTTCTATTATATTAATGTTTTGTCCAGGATATGATATGCATGTACATTATAAGAAACCAAATCTTATGTTTTGAATACAATTTGTTGAATTTTAAAGCCTGTAAATTCCCAAATAATATCCTTTACACAAGTCTAGCATAAGTATGTGTTTTGGTATAAGTATAGTACGCAAAATTAGCAGTAACAATCATTTAGAGCTGTCAGTGAATATCATATACCTTGTAATTAACAGTAATGATTTTAAGAAAACGTTAAGTAATGAACGCAAACAAAATGTCTTGGGAGATATGTATCGAAGTAACTTGATCATCTGGGATAATAAATGTGTGTGATGCAAGAACGAAGTACCAAAATATTGTTTAATATATTATTCCAACTAACTGAAATCTTTTAATTATTAGAGACGACAATATATTTGTAACATACAAACTAACATCAGGACTTTTTTTATTGCTTTTAGCATTGTTAAAAAAAAAATTTCATTTCAAAATTTTAAGTTTTCAGAGTTTGCACCATAATGTTTAGAAAGTGGTAATATATTGTTTGTTAAATATTGTTTCATGAGTGCCATAAACGTGTCCTAACTGTAAATTTGATTGATTAAAATCATTTTCATTTGTTACCAATTATTCATTAACTATATTTTTCATTTACTTGCGATTTGGCTTATTGGATCTTCACGTTTCACAAAATGTTTAATGAAATTAGTAGTGCCAATTTCGAGGAATTAATACTACTTTTATAATTTTTCCATGGACGACTTTTGGTTTTTACCAATGAATAACTTCTGAACCACCAATTATGAGGACGCTGGAACCAAACCAAAATGTTGTATTCCAATTATGACATTAGTTGATCACTCCATAAAAATAGGTTAACGAAAAGAGGTTTGATATTTCTGAGTCTCCTCTGCATGTTTTGGTTCCACACCTGTTTAATATCTTTCCGGTTATCTCTTATGTTTTAATCTTTTTGAAATTGTTATAACATGCCTATATCATTTGAGATTAATTAATTTGATTTACTATAAGAATACAAAAAATTAACGGATAACTAAACTATTTTAAAGCCAGATACCTGTTACTCATTCAATTAAATATTTTTGTTTAGGTATAATTGGGATTGGCCATACAACTTGAACGTTTATTTAACTCAGAAAATGAATTCAGTCCGTGTTATCTTGCAAGTAATCTTCTGTCATCCTCCTGGTGCTCAATGGAGTGATTCTCTCACTGCTCAGCCTATCAGGTGATTAGCGGTCTGTCATCATTTTGCTTTTATAAGTACACACTTTGCTTACACATTTTGTGTTTAGAATAATTTGTTTGATACAATGTCAAATAAGGTTAACTTTTGTATGTAATTATAAATTTGTATGTTTTAATATAATTTTAGTTTTAGTATTGAATTATTTCATCAGTTAATTAATTTTATAGTTTCATGATTAATTTGTTTAACAAAATTTATTTTCAATAAACATTTAAAAAATTTCATTTATATAAATTATGTACTTTTTTCCCAATTTTTTTTAAAAAATAGTACTAGTTAGCTCATTTATTATTGAACATTACAGTACCCTACTAGGTACAAAGAAACAGTAGTCACCTAAACACTTCCTTCAAATTAAATATATTACTTTTTGTCATGTTTCATTTTTTGGTCCTTTTAATCCTTTTGGTCATCATCGGCTTATAAAAAAAGGAAGAAAATAATATAAAATAAAGACCCCCTTATAAAGTAAAGAAGAAAGCTGGATCAAACCCATGATTACATGAAAAAAGATGTAGATCCAGCTAGGTTCCTTCGGAATTTCCGCTATAAGTAAGCCCCGAGGGTTTTTCATATTAACCCTTAGCACACTGAATAACAATTTAGGCTATTTACTCATAACGTGCTATTAGGAAAAAAAAATTGTTTGTAATTGTTTAAAGTTCTATTTGATTTTGGGTTCTTACAGATATATTTGGTAAAAAAAAAAAAAAAAAAAATGTAGATTGGCTTTAAAATTATTTTTTTATTTTTTTTACAGATTAAAACATGAAAAAATACTTAATTTCACATTTTTGACCGCCCTATGAAACAGATTTTTAATTTGTTTTATATTTACAAATAAATCGTATTTTTTTTTTTATATAAAAGTAGGCCTACTATTTAATTCAAAATAACCTGAATTTCATCAAGCAAATAAATTTTACTAAAAAAAGATTTTGAGAAAAATCAACATACCTACCGTATCAAAAATATCTTTCTTCTCCTCATAATAATTACCTACATTCAGGACATCAAAAAAATTACTGATATAGACTAAAAATACATATAAACACACAAACAATATTTGCCGATAATACTGTGTCCATAGAAACTGTCTATATTTCAAAATGAATTCTGTAGTTCAAAAAGATGCATTCATTATTTCATCGATAAATTGATCAAATCCATGGTAGTCAGGGTTTGCCATTTTTATAACTAGCCTATTTTACACAAAATAAAAATGTATACTATAACCTAAAATATAAATAATACGGCCTAAACAAATCAACAATGAACAGCTATAGCTGTGATAACGCTGACAAAACATTTCACAACTGACAGTCGTAGCTTACTAGAACGAGAAATCACGGTATACGCGCTGGGGCAGAGCACAAAATGGCGCCTGGTTGCTATAACAACCAAATAAAGTCCTATGACAGGTGATTGAGAACAAAGTCCATAGTGGGAGTGTCACTTTACACCAATAGGGCATTTCCCTGCCCTCTATTGGACTTTAAATGAATTAAAAATACCTGTATTTAAATATACCTGTGTCTTCACTGCAATTAAATGAATATAAATTTTATATAAACGGTGAAAAACATTCCACACATTTTCTAATAATCCATCCCCAAAACCACATAAAATCAACCAAAATATTTGTCACCAAAAATGTCGGTTCAGTAGTTGTAAATCCAAAAGTCAAAATGAACATATCTGAAAATGTATTTACATAAGGTCTAGATTACTTTGCTTGTTCCATAAAAACATCTTTAGTGTGAGTTGAGTTTCATTAAAACCCAGCTTTTAATGACGGTGGTAAGGACATCATTTCCTCTGTTACATTTAATTGCCTAGGTATTATTTTTATTTCAAAATTGTGAAGAAAATAGTCGAACAACAACATTTTCAACCTTTAATTTTTTTTTTTTTTAACATCTCTATGCAACAGGGTTGAGAAAAAAAAGAAGTTTTTCTCCATAAGTTGAAATAGAAAAATGTACACATCATTTGAAAGACTAACACCTAAAGTTCCAGAGCAATCGATGTAATAATATCTAGGTAAATGTTATAAATTTAATATTAAGATTATGATTACAGCATTTGCTCAAAACGAAGTACTATCAAGTGTAGTTATATTATAAATGACTTGACAGATGGATATCTTATCTCATATTTATATATTTCAGATTTTACTTCACTGATCAGACTCGTGTCAGCAGCACAGCAGCGGGGGAGAACTCGGTTGTCCAGATGATAGGCTCACTTTATGATTCCATTGAAAATGATTACGGAGGATTATGTACAAGATTATACCGTGCATTCAGGCCTAAACCTTGTAAGTTTTTATGTCATTTATCTTCAATTATTGTTTTAATATTTGTAATTATTTTATCGTATCTTACTTTTGGCAACATTTGATCATCAGCCCATTAGTCTTATGGCAGAACTGTTACTCATTTACTGCATGTAGCTTAACATGTTAGCTGCCGAGGCCTAATACGATACTCTTGCCTGGAGTGCCATGATTACCAAATTATTTTTCCATTATTATTTTTGCATCTACCTATGTTAAATAATATAAGGCAATAGTATTTACTAATTTTATTTACATTTATGCATATATAGATTCAAGACCGATCGGACCGAAATGCAATTTTACGGCTTTAATTTTAATCGTAGTATAACGTTTCGGACCGAGGCTATTTTCGTGTAAAAAAAAACAAACTAAACGGGCTATTTCATTTCTTTATGTTGGCAACGCTCACTATTTTATTTGTCAAATCCTTATCTTACGTTCCCACGCTATCAGTGTTCTGTTTCCTGCCTAAAACATACCTGATCTGTTACTTTAGTAATTCATTTGTGTGAACTAGTTGTTTGGAATTTGTATGATTTTGACAAAGTGTAAGTGTCCTACATATTTGTGAAAAGGATCTGTGATTTGGTTACGTGTAAATCGTGAGATTTAATTTAGTTTTTTTTTTAGATTATATATAGATTTATTGAAAGTGAGTATGTCCGATCCCCTTAGAACTTCTGAAATTGACAGACGGTTAGAAGAAGAATTAAGTGACGATGAACTCTCAAACGCTTCATACTTTACTCCCCCCAGAGACGACTCTGGTCCAAGTACTGACGATGATGATGATTTTATGATGAACTTTGACGATACATATCTTGTTGACAATAACCCCAACAAAAGCTACGAGACTAACGGCTCATATAGTTTTATGGATCTCGATTTGGAAAGTTCATCTGATATTCCTAAATTCCCTATAAATGTTGATGTCGATGGGGACAATGCTTCTGCACTGGACAAGGCTCCAATTTATGCGGCCCCTCTAGACGACACTGTTGCCCTCGATGAAGCCGTAACCGAGGATGAAACCTTAGTCGATCCAGCCACCGAGGTCAACGTATCTTTCCTGGACGACACTGTAACTACGGACAATGCCGCTGTTCCCCACAATGTGATCCTGATGCACAACTAGGTCGCGGAGCACATCGTGGTCGCGGAGTACAACGCGGTCGCGGAGCAATACGGGGTCGTGGGACTCAACGCTGTCGTGTTCCGGGAGTAGAACGTCGTGGACGCCCTCAGCCTGACATTGACCAGACCTGGGATCACTATCAAGGCTTGCAGCAAACTTTTTATTTTACAAGGAATCCAAAGTTTCAGACAAATGTTCCCCCTAATAGCTTACCTATAGAGTACTACAGAATTATTGTCAATGATGAGGTTATTGATTTGATAGTCATAGAAACTAATAGAAATGCAGAGCAGACACTCACAAACAGGCGTCTAAGTCGAAGAAGCAGACTGCATATGTGGATCAATACAAATAGAGATGAGATGAAAAAATTCCTTGGTCTACTTATCTGGATGGGGCTAAGGATGGTCCAATTTTTAGCTCCGTCTACCTACCCTATGACGTCAGAACTCCTCCTCCATCTAGGGATCTGGAACTCCTGGTGGAGTCAACTACTGTCAGGCGGCAGCAGCTTCTGGTGGGATGTGATGCTAACGCTCATCACCGCCTAGGCTGGGGCAGCACTGATACTAATACAAGGGGTGAGTCATTATTTGATTTTCTCTTGTCTAATAACTTACAAATTGTTAATGTAGGAAATACACCGACCTTCTCTAATAAAATCAGGAGCGAGGTTATAGACATTACTTTTTGTACAGAAAATATTGCAAAACTGATTGGGAACTGGCATGTTTCAACAGAAGCCTCCCTCTCAGATCACAAATATATAATGTTTCATCTAGAGGCATCAACCATCCAATCTCTCTTTCGAGACCCGAGGACGACAGACTGGGGGTCCTATTCAGACCAACTGTCGACGGTACTTGGGTCCATGCAAGGAGACATTGCAACATTTCCGGATGTAGACAGGGTGGCGTCCTCGCTTCGGGATGCCATCATGGACTGCTATCAGGATAACTGTCCTCTGCGGACGAGATCAGGTAGACCTAACACAAGATGGTGGTCACAGGATCTCGGTCGCATGAGGAAACAAATAAGAAGGCTTTTCAATGCCTCTAAGCGGAGCGGTGAGTGGAGGGAGTATCATTTAGCTCTCACCACATACAGCAAAGCTATCAAAAAAGCCAAGCTTGATTCCTGGAAGGCATTCACCCAAAAAGTGAATAGTCTGAAGGAGGCAGCAAGACTGCAACAAGTTATGGCTTCTAAACCTTACAATCCTGTAGGCACCTTGCGGAAACCAACAGGAGAGTATACCAAAACAGCGGAAGAGACGCTCAAGTTACTACTTGAAACTCACTTCCCTGGTTGCACAAGTAGTGATAATATGGACGGCGGTCTAAGTCTAGCTGGGGACAGCTCTTTGCCAAGGGCATCTCGGGCAGACTGGAAGATAGCCAGAAAAATTGTCACTATTTCTAAATTAAAATGGGCAATAAACAAATTTAGCCCGTTTAAATCACCAGGCGGAGACGGAATCTATCCTGCACTATTGCAGGAAGGACCTGACGCCTTGATCCAACTGATCTGCAAGCTTTCCAGAGCCAGCGTAGCATACGGCTACATTCCGCAGGCATGGAGGGTCAGCAGAGTTACGTTTATTCCCAAGCGTGGCAAAGCAAGTTATTGTGATGCCAAAGCTTATCGACCTATCAGCCTATCCTCGTTTCTGTTGAAAACATTGGAGAGGTTGGTTGAGAGACACATTAGGGAAGGGGTGCTCTTAGGGACACCTCTTCATCGCAATCAACATGCCTACCAACCTGGTAAATCCTGTGAGTCTGCTCTACATAATCTTGTGGGCAGGATCGAGGACACACTGGAAAGGAAGGAAATTGCACTGTGCGCCTTCTTGGACATAGAAGGTGCATTTGACAATACTTTATTTGGATCAATAGTGCGCAGACTGGAAGAGCGAGAGGTGAACCCGGCTGTAACAAGATGGGTTCACTCAATGCTAACAAGCAGACGCATTCAAAGCTCCCTGCTTGGTGGTTCGCTGGAGGTCGCTGCTACAAGAGGTTGCCCACAGGGAGGTGTTCTATCACCTCTATTGTGGAGCATGGTGGTGGACGATCTCCTTACGAAAATTAGCCAAGCAGGAACATACATCCAAGGCTATGCAGATGACATAGCAATCTTGGTCATTGGGAAAAGTGACTACACTGTCTCGGATATCATGAATAGGAATCTGAGACAGGTGAAGTTGTGGTGCGCAAGGGAAGGCCTCAACGTCAACCCAAGCAAAACCACCATAGTTCCCTTCACTAGGAGGAGAAACTTAACAGCCCTGGATAGGATATCCATGGACAACACACGGATAAATATGTCCATGTCGGCAAAATATCTTGGAGTAACCCTTGATCAAAAGCTGACATGGAACGTACATCTGGACAATTTAATACATAAGGCGAAATGGGCGCTAATGACAGCCAGACGCTTTATTGGTACTACCTGGGGACTTAAGCCTCACATAGCCCTTTGGCTATATGAAGCAGTGATTAGACCCCAAATTACATACGGAGCGGTGGTCTGGTGGAAGAAGTCATGCCAAACCACTGCAGGAAGCAAACTAACAAGCCTGCAAAGACTTGCATGCTTGTGCATAACTGGAGCTTTCAGAAGCAGCCCAACAGCTGCTCTGGAGGTTCTTCTCGGACTCCCGCCTCTTGACATTTACATAATGTCAGAGGCAAGGAAATCCGCCTATAGACTGACGTGTGTTAATGAGTGGCGGAAGGGCTTGCCTGGAGCAGGACACTCTGACATAGTTGACACCGTACTTAAAAACTCGGTGCTAGACATGGCGCCAGACGCAATGCAAACTGAGTATGTCTTCAACAGACCCTTCACGGTAACCTTAGGTAACCGGGAAGACTGGGAAGGAAACAACAAACCAGGTTCTTCCAGAGGGACTCTCGTCTGGTACACGGATGGGTCACTTATGGAAGGAAACTCAGGTTATGGAGTATACAGCTCATCACCAAGGACTAACATTAGTGTGAGTCTTGGGACGCACTGTACGGTATTTCAAGCAGAGATACTAGCTATCACTGCTTGTGCCCATTTGGGTTTGTCAAAAGGACTTCGAGACAGACAAATCCTCATTCTTTCTGACAGTCAAGCAGCACTTAAAGCGCTAGACTCAGTATTAATCACTTCGAAATTGGTGAAGGACTGCCTCTCAACACTAATGAAACTCTCCACAAGGAACATGGTGGAATTAAGATGGGTGCCAGGTCATCGTGGCATCCAAGGTAATGAGATGGCAGATACCCTTGCTAAGAAAGGAGCATCCACACCCTTCATGGGGCCAGAACCAATGTGCTGTATCAGCCGCAACATGGCTAAAAGCGCAGTTAATAACTGGGCCAAGGAAGAGCTACGCCAGAGATGGCATAGGACTCCAGGGCTCACACAGAGTAAACAGCTAATCAACGGACCTAGTAACAACCTTACGAAGTCATTGATCAAGTTAGACAGGCTACAGCTTAAAAGAGCAGTAGGACTTATCACTGGACATGGCCAGTTCAGGAAACATCTTGCAACAGTGGGAGTCTTTGAAGGCGACCAAAGCTGTCGGCTCTGCCTGCAGGCCGTGGAATCAGCAAGACACATCATATTTGATTGTGGGATGCTGGAGCGTAGAAGGAGGGAGCTCTTTGGTATCCTGCAACCAGGAGAGGAAGAGGACACGTACTTGGTAGAGAAAATCCTGAAGCTCGTTCGAGGAACAGGGTTCTAATCCATCAGGAACGGCACATAGGGGGCACAATAAGCCGATGGTTGACGTGCAGGGAGACCTTCTCGAAGAGGGTCTCCACCCCATCTCTAATCTAATCTCTCTAATCTCTATCTGGATGGGGCTTGCCTCTTTTCCGAGGATATCTGATTACTGGTCAACATCTGTGCTTTACAAAAATATTGTAGCAGGGTCAGTTATGAGCCGTAATAGGTTTCAATTATTATTACGATTTTGGCATTTCAATGACAATAACAATCCAGGGAACGATGGTCGCCTGTCAAAAATTGCTCCGTTGCTAACTATGTTGAATGGAATATTTAGACAAATAAAAGAAGCTGAACAAGACTTGGCGGTAGATTAATCAATGATTCCATTTAGAGGCCGGTTGGTTTTTAGACAATACCTTCCAAAGAAAGCACACAAATATGGAGTAAAGCTATTCAAACTATGTGACAGCACTGCATACACATATAACATAAAAGTGTATAGTGGTAAGGGTTCCAACATTACCCCTCACTTATTGATGGGCACATCAGTTGTCCTCGAACTATTGGAACCGTACTTGAACTCAGGAACAACTATTTATGTTGATAATTATTACAATTCCATTGAGTTGGCAAAAGTTTTGCTCGCAAAAAAAACACATTTAGTAGGCTTCATTCGTAGCGATAGAGTAGGACTTCCACAGGATTTGCTTTTCTAATCACAGTTAGAACGTGGTGAAATGGTTGCAGTTGAAAACAAGGACGGTATTGTTGTGACAAATTGGCTTGACAAGCGAACTGTACTTATGTTATCTACAAAACATCCCATGACAATGGTCTCCATAGGCAAACATGATAGATATGGGAATGAAATCATGAAACCTCTAGTGGTAACGAGTTATAACAAATTGAAAATGGGTATTGATGTTGCCGACCAAATGGCTTCATACAATACTGCCGTCAGGAAGTCGCTACGATGGTACCATAACGTAGCCGAGCATCTACTATTTGGAACATGTATTGTGAACGCATGGCTCATGTACAAGAACAGTGTCTCGCAACCAAAGCCTATGTCCATTACTGCATTCAAAGAGAGCATTTGTATGGAGCTGATGGGACTGACTGACATACCCACTGTGCGTGAAATAGGCCACCACCATCTACAAGAATCAGATGTATTTATCGGTTTGGGAAAAAACAAAAGGCGCCAAAGAAAAATATGTACCGTGTGCTTCACGAACGCTACACCTGAAATGAAGAAAAAGGCAAACAACATGAAGAAAGTAGCAACATTTTGCTCAAAGTGTCCTGGACAACCTTATATGTGTAAAACTTGTTTTGTTAAAATTTACAAATGAACACAACAAAAATAATTTATGTAATTTTTAAATTTAGTGTTATATTTTGTAAAATAAATACATATTATCATTTTACAACTGTATTCTGTATGAATTATTTATTACTAAACCAAAATGTTTTTGTAAAATTTTTAATCGGTCCGATCGTGCCGACAAAAAAGTGAAAATATCCACTGATTTTATTATTATATTGAGTAACCATGGTAACCGATATTAAAGCATATAATATACTACGTCTAACATACCTCTTTCCCCAATCCAGAGAATACCAGAATAGGCCGATAGGTTGCTGCACTATCCTACTGTGAGCCATAAAACAAAACATTACGTCAGTGATTTTATCGGTCCGATCGTGCCGAGACGCTGCTTGTACATTCACCTGAGTTTCGGTCCGATCGGACCGATATGGCAGCTAACGTGTTAAAGTGTGCTATGGACACGAGTAACTTTGCCACCCATATTATTACATCATTTCTTGTGCAATATGTTTACATTATAATCCTATGTTGTAAAGTTGATTATAATTTGTTACAGTAAAGTCTACCTCATCCTGGCGGTGGAGAAGACTCTGTTGTTTGCCCAACATTATTTCTTTTGAAGTATGTTTTGGTTGTTCACTTTTGGGTAGCACAGTACTCACTGTTTACATCATGGAGCAATATCTTTCAAAGTATGTTTAAACTTAAAACTAAATGTATTTGCAAGGTTATATTAAGGTAAATGATGATTAACAGTTATGCAAAATATATTATAACTATATGAATTAGGAAACAAAAAACCAAAACAATAAAAAAATTAATAAAACAAACCGTTAATCTTTCCACTTAAAAGTGAACATAAGTTTGTGAGGAAGCATACTTTTTTGTTATGATAATATTGCTGAAACTCCCATTTCGTATACTGCCAACTAAATTAGTAACAAACTATAGTTTTGTCACATTCTTCTTTTAGTGTGAATGAATGAGAGAAGAACAAAGTATATGGTAATATGAACCTTAAATACCCGCAGGGAAAGTATTTAGTTGCCACAGTTAATGATTAATATGAAAAGACAATACTTAGATATCATACAGCTACAATAGAAACCCTCGTAACCATTCAATGTGGGACTGACCGCTAGGCTGGTTGATAATATGGCTATTTAAATGAAAAATACATTAAAATTAGCTTTTAACTGTAAAAGTTTATTTAATTACTTGTATTGTGGTATTTTTTAATTAGCTGGTATTTTTAAAGATGTGAAAAAGGTAAATAAATTGTAAAGAGCATACGGTATAGTTTTACAAGATAAAATGTATATGTACTATAACGGAAATGACGTTGTATGAGAACTATATTTGACAAAATTAGAATACAGTTTAACATGCAAGATTTTGTACAGTAGAAGCAAGCTTTGCTGTTTTGAACGAGTTTATGGAAGTGGACTATGACTTCAGTCTGATGTCATAATTCGCAAACCCGTTGAAACGGCAAGTTTCTGCGTTGGTCATTTTGAAATAAAAAATCATTTTTTGATAAATTTTGAAAATATGAATTAAACAGTTTTAAGATTATGTAATTGTAGTACAAGTTGTACACAATTCATATCTAATACTAATATTTCATATTAATTGACCTAATTAAAGTTAAAGACAAAGTAAGAAAAGGAAAAATTTTCAAAATTGGTAAAAATCCAAAACTTGGATTTCCATAAACTACATAGAAATCTAAGAAAATATTATTCCTGAAAAAATTTGGGAATAATGATTAATTAAAAAGTTAGCAGAAATGTGCTACTTATAAAAGCAAATAAAAGTAAGACAAAAGAAAATTTAAATAAAGTAATTAATACAAAGATATTAAGATATAAAGCAATGAAGAATTGAGTAAGAAATAAATTCCACACTAAAATAGAAAATAAATTGTTTTCACACATTTTGTGGGAAAATGGAAAGAGATAAAGAATAAAAATTTCAGATTAATAAATAATAATAATTAAAGGGAAAAATGTAAATCCCAAGTCAAAATATTAAAGGAAATTTAGTAAAATTGGGAGTGCAAAAAGAAGTGGAAAAAAGTATGATAATCGACAGATAAGGTAATCGGACAATTTTTTCCTTTCGGCTACGAAACTTATATGTGTAATTCTACGAAACTACAGAGTTTCAGTGAATTAGGAGCAAAGGTGTAAAATGTAGGATTATGAAATTATGCAAAATTAGTATCAATGATATTGGAAGAATGGGAACACCTAGAATCACAAATTGAGATTGTCAGGAAAGCCACGGTCAAGACCAACAAGATGCAAGAATCAAAAAGTAAAAATTACAGAGTATTATCAAATATTAGCCGAAAATAAAACAAAAAGATTTCACCTCAGTGCAAGTTTAATTTTGCAGGACCAGAAAGTGCGGGAAACTGTGAGAACCATGAAGCCAACTGACAGCAACAGTTAAAATATAAACTAATTAAAAAAGGGTTTAGAAAAGAAAAATAATATGCTAAGATTCAGAATAGTGGAAGATAGAAAAAATAAATTAAACGTTTTTATAATTAAGAAAAAGTAAATATTGTATCTCGCCAGGAAGGGAAGAAAATTGGAATGAGAATACAATGTATTTCGGCTATAAATAAAGTCGTTGATCCTCTCGGAAGATTCTTTTGTAATCATTTTTCAAAGGTGAAGATCACCTTACTTCACAACAGTTTGCATCAGATTCTTGAGGGAAAATGGCGTCGCTAATACTAAAAACCGCAGAGTTGAAATTTACGATTTTACGCATCAAAAATATGCGAACTTCACCAATTTTTGGAATATTATTTATAAAGTTATGTGGTATTTTTTGCATGATTATGCATCTACGGAACATTAGCTTTCCAATGGTATTTTATTTATTGCGATTGGACGATTCTAAGTGGGTGTAATGTTGAATGGAAAAATACGTGTTTTAGAGTCGGTGAATTAAACCATGTGTCTACACTCGACCTAAGAAAAGGTCGAGTGACAGGTCTAGGGTTAAGTAAAGTCAGTAGTAAAGTCAAGTAAATGGTAGAATCAATTAAGTGTTAGAGTCAAATAGAAGAGCAGATTTACATCTCACATAAAGGGACGATAAAACCAGGACTGCCAAATTGGACTGGACCTAGCTGTGCCAATAGACTGAAGCTGATAGCAGATTAACAACGCAGATCTACTTCACAACCAGAAAATTCCAGGAAAGTCAACACGTTGGTCAAGGTTTGGCATTTTTATAACATTTGATAAAACAGGGAGTTGCCACTAAGTGCAATAAAAAATCATTTCAAATCCTTTAATAGTTTTTCCTGAGATATTTTTTTTTGTTGTAAATAAATTGATTTGTTATGTTTATTAAGTATTTAATGTGTGTGGAAATTTTAATTTTAATAGAAGGTATAAACTTGAGAAAGGTAATAATACACATTTGCTACAATAATAAAATAAAATAAAACTGAACTGTAAATTTATTGTAAAATAATTACTTAAAGAAGTCCTTTATTGATTTCTATTTATTATTCTTTACTTAAGTTGATTTTTTTACAAAATGCATAAGTAAATATAAAACAATAAATACAATACAAATGGTTACACATAAATTTTGCAAAAAATATTATCTAAGAACCGAGCACAAGTCTTTACTGGAATAAGTCAACCGTGAGACAGATTGATATTGTACATTAGTTGTCAAACAAACAATTTGTGATCCAGTCTTGGTGAGAAGCATGGGAAACAGGATGAAATGTGAATTACAGTGTAGCAGGTAGCTGACCGATTGAACCAGGGCCGATTAAAAGAGCTTTCACTGAATTTAAATTTATAACTCGAACTACCAAATTAAAGAAATATTACAAATTAATTGCAAACTTGTGGTTACATATACATGGTCATAAAACAGAATACTTAAAACTTTTAAAGTTTTAAATGGAGAATTTATTGGCGTCTGTGGGATTAGGATAGATGGAGGTTATGATACATCTCTGAAATAAATAAATTGATTTAAAAGAACAAAGAATAAAGTTAGGATATGTCAATGACTAAAAGAATGCTGAAAAGGTGACTATACTCTATGAAAGGAAAAGAATAACATTAAAAGAGGTAGCTACTGTTAGATCACAAGTGATGTAATGGAAGGAATATGTCCAATATTGGCTGATGCGAGCTGTCACTCATACAACACACTATTCTGAAAACATGCCCCTGAATGACAATGACAGTGCATAGGATTTATTAGAGGCCTGTTATAAAACTATTTGGTACCTATCATCATAATTGATTACTATATTAGTAAGAAAATACGTGCTGTGAGACTGATCTTTTCAGTGCATGTATGCAGTAAGTAATGTTTTTGGTCTTAGCTAGAGTACCCTTGTCACCCTGGCAACGATAACATAAGACCGCTACCCCATCCTCACCCCGCTGCCCCCTCGCTACACCACTCCAAACAGTAGACAACATGACAGCCGATCTCATTATGATAAGAGTAAAAAGATGAAAGAATAAGGTAAGGTTATGTCATATTGATGAGAAGCTAGAGAAGATGTGCAAGAGAATGCTGAAAGGGTGACTGTACTCTAGGAAGGGAAAATAATGACATTAGAGAAGTTGGCCACACAATGTGACTGCTGACCTCGTTGTGATATTAGTAAGAAGATAAAGTATTTTATATTGAACAGAAACTAATGAAGATGTGCAAGAGAATGCTAAAAGAATGACTCCATTCTATGAAGGGGGAAAATGATATTAGAAGAGATGGTTAGATAATATAACTGTTGACCTTGTGAGAAGAAGACAGAGCAATAGTAGGTTAGGTTAGAAAAGCTATAAAAATTTGCAAAATAATTCTGAAAGGATGAATATACTATCGGTAGGGAAAAGAATTAAATTAGAAGACGTGGTTATACAATGTATCCGCCTCATAGTAATAGGAGTAAGAAGATGAAAGAATAAGGTAACTGACAAATTGAAATGAAACGGAGTTCTAAGAGACCAAAAGCCATCTAGACCAAAATAATAATGAAAAAGATGTTGAAGAGGCAAGTCAGGTAAACACCATTCTCGGGAGCTTATTATATATCATATTTTTTTGTAAAATTGGAAACTACCCAAATTATAATATACAAGAGTAATATGAGAAATTCACATGTATAAACTCATAAAATTACTGAAATATACAAAATACATAGGCATAATGTATTACAGTTTTAAATGACTTTTTTGCTATTTAAGTACCAATAGTGTTTTAATAATGAAACGTTTTTATTATTTTGGATATAATGGCAGGTTAGCTATGGCTAAATCACCTAAACGATTTAAGCCTGTTAGGGACCAGTAACTATATTAATTAATTTCTTGATGAATAACATATTGTGGAGTTATTTTGCAGTTAAGAATTAGTATACAAATTTTCCTGCATCTGGCCAATACTGTTTTACTTTTTATGTTAACAGATTTTAGTTTTAAATGTACAGTTGTTGTGTGTTTCTAATTAAACTTTACAAACTGTTTTTGTTTGCTTAGGGATGATGTTACTTTGGAAAGTATAACCGCACATATAATCATGATTATTTGTGCTGTAGTTGTGTGTATTTTTGTGGTGGCCAATATGTATTCGATCAGCAGAGTTGCCCAATCGCTTGTCTTCTCCCAACGCAGACAACTTCAACGTGCGATATCACGTTTGGATACTTTAAAATCAGAGGGATTTTTACAGGCTTTGCGCTCTGAAGTGAATTTGATGACAGAAATGGTAAGTTTTTTATGTGTGTGTGTATGTATATATATATATATATATAAATATATTATATTATATTATATATATATATATATATATATATATAATTCTTATATGTAAATGATATAACTTTAACAAAATAATATGGTTATTTATTTTAAGTGTAGGATATTTTTGTGATTTTGGTAGATTTAAACAAATTATTAGGTCTTGCAGCTGGATTTATAGAAATGCAAACAATTATTTAGATAATCATGTAGATTGCATTCATACCAATGCTGAGAAAATTAATAATTAATAAACTTAATCTATTATCAATTGGTAATATTTTTAGTCACCAGTATATAGTGTACATAGAAACTTCATAGTATCACATCTGTTTCTAAATCAATATCTCCCAGAGTTTATGGTTTTGCACTGGCAAAGAGAATTTTTCCCATCACTATATCCTGTTATTATTCACAAACCCTTCTCACAAAATGTACAAAGATAATAATATAACATAAGTTTACAAATGTATGTATTTTGAGATAAATAAAGATCACACATTGTATTGAACTACTGTACTGTACTTAACTTTATTATGAGTCAAGTAAAACAAACAAAAATAAACTGGAACATAGGTAAACATCACTCGATTGTACTAAACCTAGATGAGGTAACTCAATGTGATCTACTGATAAATAGTAGAGTACACATGCAGCTCGGATAAGCGGGGGAAATAATTTAACACACGTTTAATGTTTTAGGCTGGTTGATTGTAGTATTTAGATCCTTGTACCATCTCTTACAGAGATTTAGTTTTAACCTAATATTAATACTTGTCAGTAGTTGGTTAACTTTTGTCAAAAGTACATACTTAAATGTAATTTTATATTAAAGTTATATAAGAAAAAAAGGTCTATTTTTGAATTCAATAGTTTTATTATCTAAGAAATCTGATAAATAATTTGACAGTCACACAGAATAAAATGTATAATATTAAAGCAGTGTGATTGTTATTCAGAGCCTTAAAAGTAGTTGAAAATATTTTTGCTTTTATTACTTAATAGCGAATTACAAACCTGACCTTTACATACATTTAACAAGCGTAGTAATACTTTTTTTATAACATTTACAATTTTAATTAGAATTTAAAATAATTGTTTCAGTATTCCTCACAATACAAATTTTAATAAAAATAATGTTTCCTAAGTCAACATTTTTAGGGGGATGGTGACTATTACATTTTGTTTGGGGTTAAAATTGATAAAAATCATTAAAGCCGATTTTGAAAAATTTCACATTTTGTATTTTGAGTTATTTAAAAAAATTAAATGCCTTCAGATATGGTTACAGACATCATTCGAAAAACTAATCTTTTTTTTATTCACGGGATCACAAAACATATATTTTCATGAAAAACTTAACATTAATAATTTGTTTCAGGTGAAATGTTTAGACTCATTCACTCAACAACAAACAAGACTTGTCATCATTGTTGATGGTCTCGATAGTTGTGAACAAGATAAAGTACTCTTAGTATTGGACGCTGTTCATGTTCTCTTCTCTGATGCTAACACGCCTTTTATTATCATACTGGCTATTGATCCTCATGTCATATCTAAGGTTAGTGATAAGAAATCTTAAAAGTGAACATTTTGGCATCCTAATTATTTTGAGATCATTAATATTAGTACTTACTGTATGAAGAGGGGACTATATAAATAAATTAGTAAGCATTATTTTTAAAGTGTAATAATAGTAATAAAAAAATTGTTTTCACAAACTCCAAGAAATTTTCCATTTTAAGGTATTTTTCAAGCTGAGGACTTGTGTATCAGACCTTGTGACCCACAATGGAAAGAGGTGTTAATACACAGAGATTATTGTTAATGAACTAACATTAAAAGATGGTAGGAGTTATTCTTAATGTACTTATTCTACTTTCTTATTTCTTCAATTAACAGACAAACAAATTTCTACAATAAAAATAAAGTAAAGACATGTTAGATATAGAGTGGAAACTTATGTTTGAAGTATCATCTTGATAAAACGAGACAGAAATAACGTGCTTACTATAAAACTCTGTGCATTTTTATAGAGAATTTTAGTATCATCGTTATCAGAAATGGAAATTATTGTCATAAAAGAAATAGAATAACAGAGATTATATAATATAATGTATCTATAGCCCCTGGATTGTTTTATTAAAATAAATATAATAATTACCTTATTTTTTATCTCCTGAGATAATTCATCTTTAATTCAAATTGGATTTACCAGTTTTTACAGTTAGTTGTGTGATTTAATATACGATGTCCATTAAATTGTTCTTGTATAGATCTGATGATGACAGTTGACCATCTAAACAAGTAGTCCAATTTGGATTAAAAAGGATTGTGTGACAAGATAAAAAATAAGGTAATTGTCCTATTTACTTTATATATTATGAAAAAAAAAACATCCTTTTGATTACAAAGATGTCATTAGTTATGTTTTTAATGGCCTAGTAATGAGAGAAAAAGAGTCCTGCCGAGTTGCATTCAGAGACTTATTACACTGCTTTGTCTCTTTCATTATAGAAACAATTTTTTTTGAAAAAAACAAACAGAACTTAATTCATTCTTATGATTCTCGTCATAAAAATGACTTTCACATGGATAAGCATCATTTGACAGTATTAAAAAGATGTTCCATACAATCTGCTATCAGATTTCCTAATCAGCTCCCTGGATTATTGGAAAAAAATACAGATTTTTCCATTGATAAAAGCTTGTGTCACTATTTTTTGTCTGCTGCCTATCACTTTGTGAAAAAGTTCACTAAGGAGGTGTGAGGCAAATTGGGTGTTAGACTGTAAGTGTTATTGCAATTTATTTTATGTAAATGCTATATATAATGACTATATTGTCTAAAAGACAGAATAAATTAAATAAAAGAATGACCTTGATATAACTTGGTAAGAATAAATAACTATTGTTTTTTATAAGAAACTAAAAACTAAACATATTCAATTTTTATTTTAAATGTGTAATTTTTTTTATATAACCATTTTAAAAAACTTTGATTTAATTTTCTTGCTTTTATGTAACTGAAAATCGCTCTAGATTTGTCATTAAACAAGGACAGTATGACTGGCTCACGCGCTCTGTGTCTTAACATATCTCTGACTGAAAAATAAACAACAATACAACTGTGTACTGTATACTGCTCAACATCTCATTGAGGGGTTCTGGTACTTTTATTGTAGCTTTATCTTCACAGTATAAATCAATTGAAAACAAAAAACGAATTAAAATACACTATTTTTCTCTCTTATTAGCTTATCCAAGCATATTTATCAGCTTGGTTATAACAATCGTTTTGTTTTTTCCAAGTTGACATAGTCGCACTGTGGATGTTAGGCCAGTCTGGTCAGGAGAAATTTCAGTAAGAAGAGAAGTTTAGGAGAGGAACTCTAGGTCACCAGATGTATCTCCTATTTACCTACCCTGAAATGAGGCGACTAAGTTTTCAAATTGTTCGCTCTTCCTCTCGAGACCAGCCAGTTGTTGTGTAGTTGAAAGTAGCAAGTAGAGTCATAGTCAAGAAGCCTGCTGAATTGTATAGTGTCTGTGCAGGCTGAGTCATGTTTTAGAAAGGTTTGTTTCAATATTTTGGTCTGAGTGTTATGAAGTCCATTGTGAGTTTTAATAGAACTGAAAGCCAATCAGAAGAGGGGTTGTGTTTAGGGGAGTTTGGGATCCCCCCCAACTAGTTTCTACTAGTTCGCAGTAGAAAGTTGCATGGAGAATATCAGGAAGGTATACGTAATTGTAATTTATGTTTACCCTGCTTGGCATACTGGTCTAGCTGAGTATGTGTGTGTTCTTCCTTTGTGGCGATTTCTCAGGATATATGGTTGGCTTAGCTCGAACAGAATTGCATCTGCTTGCTGGGTGTGGGCTTAGAGTAGTCAAGTAAACTAGTTCTCTTTTAAGGGGTTATCAAAATGATGTAATGATTCATATTGTGAAGAGAATTCACCTCAAGATGGCGACAACTTGACAATTGAAAATGTTTAATCATGAAATTTAAAAATGCATAAATTTATAAATCTCTTCTATGAGATGAGTACACACTGTCATAAAATTTGCATCCCTCCTCTGAACACTGGACAACTGGAATTAAATTAGTTGACAACTGGACATATTTTGTTTTATAATTTAATAAATGCCAAATTATTGCAAACTTGTAGAAATCGTAACGTTATTCTATGTTTAACTTTGGCCTATAATGTAGGACAATATTATAAGTAAGATTTTTCATTATGAAAACTTTAATTACAGCAATAACTTTTTTTCTTTTTGAGCACAGTTGGCTTGGGAACAGGTTAGTTATATGTGTGTGAAGTTCGCATGACTGTCCGTATGTCTTGCATGTGTGACTCACACATTCCTTATCCCTTTGTACATACGAAATCATTCACTATGAGTATATTAACTTTGTGAAGAATTTTATTACTACTAAACAAATTAATTTAAGATACTGTAATATTAAATTGTATTTTAATTTTGGCATTAATAACCTTTTATAAAAGAAATACATTTTTTTTTTTTTTATTATTCAAAATAAATTACCTCTCAATACCAGTTTACAGTTGTATTTAATACTAATTTTATTATCTAGTTAAAAACAATTCTTTAGTTACAATTACAAAGTTAATATTAATTTTCATTATTATATTATCTCAAGTACAAGGTTTAATATTTTATTTTATTATTTATTTTGAATTACTAAAATTTTAGAGCTTTCTTTCTCTCGAGTCTTTCAGATATGAATTCAATGTATTTGCATTAAAACCTTATTAAATCCTATTTTACCTTATTCTAACAAGTAACAAATTTATTTAAAATATCAAATCTTTGAATTAAAAAAAAAAAAATCTCCTAAGGCTATTTCTTCTTCTTATCAATTCAAAGTTCAATGTAAATTGTCTTCTCAATTTTTTATTATTTTTCAGTTAAGTCATAAACTTTGTAATAAATAATAATTAGATGGATATTAACTTTCTTTTAAGGAGCTAAATTTATCTTTGCTATATTAGGCTCACAGCAAATATTACTGTCTGCTTCTATTCAGTTCACTTTTTACTTTTACAAACATTTGACTGAAGCATTTGAACTACTTCTCTTGTAAATTTCGTCTTCTTCAAGTGAATTCTAAAATGGGAATCCCGATCCCATAGGTTAGGGCTTGGAAAGTGGTCCTTGGTTTTATTTAGTAGTACATAAATAAGAAACATACATAAAACACTAAAGTTCTGAAATATTTCGTAAACACTGTTCACTTTCTCAATCAGTAGAGTGTATAAAAAGAACCTAATAGGCTATTTGTCCTATTAAACTGTTAACTGTTTTCAGTTTTATATGTCTCTAAATCACTAATACAATGTTCCTTTCTTACTATTATTTATCTTTAATTGGCTTAAATTCTATAATTAAACTTTTATTTAGATTAGATTAGTTGTAGTACACCTTGACACCACTTTTTGTCCCCGATATATGTGTCTAATGTCTGCCTTCCCACAGCTGACACAATAAATTCTTTCAATGTTTTGCGTAAACCTTGATTAATTACAACCATCATAAGGCTTTATGTTCTAACTTTATTTTAAATTTTCTTTTCTACATCTACATTATGTATCTAGCCATATCTTTTCCAGGAATTAATTTTTAGAGTTTTGTTATTTATTTTAGTTATTATTTAGGTTTTAATTTGTGTTTCTCTCAAATTTTATTTTATACCATGTTTTTATTTATTTCCTTCCTTTTATTTATTATTATTATTATTAATATATGTACTTTTTTTAACATTCCTAACCTAGGAATTGTTATAATATTTTAGTATTATACTTTTGTTTAAAAGTTATAATCTTTTGTATTGAACTCACAAGGAACGTCTCTATTGATATTTTACCAAACATTTATTAATTCAAACTAAACATACCAAATTTGGCTCAGATTGAATTTTCAAACTTTCCCACCCCTATATTTAACAAAATAATTCACTTTAGATATCTGTACAAACCTGCTCTGTGTGTTTGTGTTTGAACAATATTTTAGTAATACATATTTAGTTAAACTCTAGTTAGCTAAATTCTTAATTCTAATAAAAATGTCAATACAGGTATTATCATGATTGCTTTAAGTCAGTTCTTATCTTTATATACAGTATACACATATACATTTAAAATAAAAAACTATTTATATACAGGATGTTTCATGATCAGTCTACCGATGGACATCAAAATAAAGAAATAAGATCTATCTGTCTTTCTAAAACAAAAAACACGATGTAACTCCAGAACAGATTGAAATATGCAAACCAAATTTTGCAGAATGTTTTATACTATTTGTTTGCAGTGTTCATAAAGTCTTATAATTTTTCATTTAACCATTGATTTTACAAAGTATTTTCATGATACAAAATATTTAGCCCTTTTAATGCTAAACAAGTAATGTCGTCCTTTTTATTTTTGTTGAAAAATAGCTAAAATATCAGTAAGGAAGTAATTCTTGGTAATTACAGGACCACACAATAGAACTTGGTCATCCAATACTCTGCAGTACTAATATAAAACATTGGGTTTCTAATAATATCAAAGTATAATTTACTAAGTGTAGAAAAACATTGATTTTTAAAATGACTTGAATAGTTTTATTAGTGTCAATAAAAATTGAAAAATCAAAAGTTGTTTAATGTTTATTTTTACCAATTTTCTCGTTTATAGTTTACTGCAACATGTAGACTCTAAATCACTAAGATTGTAGAGTTTTTTTTTTGTAGAGAAATGAAAAAAATACATAATAAATTTGTTTATGTGATATACATTGTATATATTTAAATTGCATTTTATATTACTTATAACTATATCTGCACCAAACTCAAATCTTACCATCCTTTGAACCATTTTAAAACTAAATAATTTAACTATAAATAATAAATTTGTAGGCAGTTGAAGTGAACAGCAGGAGACTGTTAAGTGAATCAAACATCGGAGGCCACGACTATCTTCGTAACATGGTACATTTACCTTTCTATCTACAAAACTCTGGTCTACGTAAAGTCAAAGTGGCTCAGAAGTCTTCACAGTCACATAGAAAGAGTGTGACTGTTAACACGCCTTATGAAAATCAACAGGAACCAACACTAGTTAGATCGGTAAGTCAATTTGTGTCTTCCCTATTTGAAATACAAATCTATGTAATGGTTTACTCAACTATGAAATATGCTTTCATTCTACCTTTGAAAGTGATTTGACTCGATTGTTAATATACTTTATAGGTTCCATACTTTATATAAAAGCACATCCAGAAAGTAAGGTAATTTCACTCCACAGCCACCACATCACTGCGATTACTGCTCCATACATGCCTGCTACTCTCCCTGGGTCATTTGCTTTTCACAAACAACATTACGGCTAGATAAGAGTAGATTACAGTTGGTTTTGATCATATAAAATGTTTAACTCTATTCAAGATTCCATCGATTGCGAAATACTCTTAAATTTATTAAAATTATCAAGATTTTTCCAATTTTCTCCTTTTCAAAGATGCTTACAGAATACAATATTTTCCTATTGATAATTCCAAACCTCCATGAATTTGGGCTTCAAAATAGGGAAAAAATATTTAAATATCTCAATCAACTGTATATAATGGTCAAGAGACTTTAAACCGAATAATTTTAACTGATAAATTATCACAAGAAATAATTTGTCTGAGCTCATGTTGGATGCTGAAAATGATGTCCGATTTGCTCAAAACCAAACAATTTGGAAGTACTTTGTATTTTCTTACCTGATACGATGATGAGAGTTTTTTTTAACCAAATAGTGACTGGTGATGTGACCTTGGTGTTGTCTCACATTACTGTGAAATACATGCAGCAAGTCTGTAAAATGAAGCCACACAAGATCCTCCAAAAAAGAAAAGTTCAAGATCATAATTTCAACATGAAAAATCATGTACACTGTTTTCTGGAATTAGGAAAGAGATATTGCTGGTTGATTTTTGCCAGGAGGTAAAACCGTAGTGTTGTGAGAGTCTCAGAACATTGTGTCATGCAATTCAAAACCGATGGAAAAGAGTATCCGCTTTACAAACCAGATTTGGCCTCTAATGACTACCATATGTTCCTGAATCTGAAGATATTCCAAGCGCTATGATGATGTTGGTGAATTCAAAATATTGTGTGACAGTGATTATTATCACAGATGCCATTATTCTAAAGGGGGTATAGAAAAGCTTGTAACACGATGTGACAAGTATCCTAATCGGACGATGTGACAAGTATCCTAATCGGACGATGTGACAAGTTGAAATCGGACTTTGTATATATATCCATAATTTACCTTCAGTTCCACCGATGTATACTTACTTTCTGGACACGATTCGTATGTACCAGTTTTGCCCACAGCCTGCTTATGTTGAAATTGGGCTTCGTATAGATATCTAAATTTTCCTTTAGTTCCAACTATGTCTACTTGCCCCATATATACAAACTTTAACCACAACTCCGCTTAACTTGAAATTAGGTTTTGTTTCATATCCATATCCATAATACCTTCAGTTCCTCCTATGGGGAATACACAGTTTGTATTATAAATAAATGTTGAGCTTGACTTGTGAGATAATATTAGATAGAATAAAACTCACACAAGTTTTCACAAAAATTATGTTTACTTAATGAAACACATTTCATAGACAAAATCACCATCCGTAATGATACATGAGTTACAATAACTAAACTATAACTCACATAAGTTTTATTCTATCACAATTTGTATTATTTAATGTGTGAGCTCAGATTTAATACTGAAACAAAGGATTGGCATTTAATTTAGTTTGATTTTTTTTTTTTTAATCTCTAACCGTTTAAACCAGTGTGTGCAGTTTATACAAAACTGTCACAAAAGCTCATGATATAATTTTATAGAATCAATGTTCGATTTTGATTTTTGTAACTAGATTGATATGTACAGGACTTATTAGTGAAATAAATTTACTAATTTTCATTCAATTTTTTTTTCTTTTTACAAATTAGGCCAGAGAAGAGAAAATAGGAAGACATAGTAAAAAAATAATTTTATCTATGAGGCTCTCTGTGTATTTTTAGTTTTACTTTAAGGTGCCATTAGGTAGAGATTGCTGCTAAAACTTGTATGCAAACATGCCACAGGTCCACATGAAAAGCATAGGCTCCACAAATCCTACTACCAACTACCTTGGTTTGATGCTAGTCATATTACTCTAATCAAAATATGACAGCTTTCAAACTAAAACCACCCCATAACTTTGAAACCGCGTACGATTTTAATAATTCTAAATGTTTTAATTTTGTTATTAACAGGGTGTATATTATAATAATAAATTACCTTGTATGGTCCGTCTTGTAACTTCAATCGATTTCTATATTATGACATGTTTCAGAGTCATAACTCCATAATCAGATATCCGTTTAATTGTTCACTCTGAAGAGCTTGTGACATTAAAATATTTACAACACTTACACTAACATAAAAATTAATTAAAACAATCATGTCTTTCACTAGGTGTACACTCTGGCTAGTTCGGCAAACTACTGTCGGTATAAGCGATGGGTCCTACTAATGTTTATCTCTGTTAACCTTTGATAAGTGGTTGAGGCCTGTATCGTATAGATGATTGGACTGGAATGAAAGCTGATCGTTTAAAATGTCATCGGGTTTATTTTTGAATGCTCTGTAAATTTCAAACTCTTCGTTAGCATTCATTATGCCTCAAAAATGTATGGCCTCTACGATACAGCCTTCAACCACTTATTATCAAAGGTTAACAGAGTAGAATATCAGTAGGACTAGTAAAAGGTACCATTTAAAATTGGTTCATTTGTTTGGGCTACAATGACAATACAACCGGACATCCTCCAATTCTCAAAAAAAGTTATCAAGTTGTTTTTTTTCTTTCAAATGTTTGATCTTGTCTGCAAACTTTCTGAGAATATAAGATGTTGAAATTTTGCCACGCAGATATCACATCTAAAAATTGAAAAATTAACATTTTTTTTATATTGATCAAATTTGTTATTACCATGATTAGACAATGTACCTGTATTAATACTTAATGAAAACACAAGTTAAACACTGTAATTCCAATACAACTACTATTCTGAGTCAATACCAATTATAAATTGAATACTATTAAAAGTGTTTTAGGATTTGTATTTATAAAGTTTGTGTTATATTTTTATTGTGCAAAAATTTTAAATATTGTTGACTTTATTTTTAATTTTTTCCTTCAAAAAGGCATCGTCACGCAGATTGTCAACAGAATCAGGAGGTCTAAGCAGTCAAGAGAAGTTAAAACTTCCACCGATGGGAGCAGGGCGTAAAGGTTCTCGTAAACTGAAGTTGTCAGAAAGCATAGCATCTAGTCTGGGATCGAATCTGAACAGAGCTGGAGGAGCTCATGATCTTACTAAGATGCTCCTTACTGACGATTACTTTAGTGATGTTAATCCTCGTAGTATGCGGAGACTGATGAATGTTGTATACGTTACAGGTAAGTCTAATAAAATAGAATTGAATTTATTTTGAAAATCATTAAATATTAGTTTTTTTGTATTATGAAATACACAGACTAAGATAATATTCTGGTATATGACATGATTAATTTTAACCATGCTCTTAAAATTGGTAGTGTGTGTTGCCAGGTCTTGTGTTAAATGTTACGAGATAGGCTCATTAAGGTTTCTAAGAAAATTCAAAGGTGAAATATGATTTTTGATCCAATCTTCCCACCAAAGACCACAGTTAAATATGTAATCAGTTTTTAGCCAATCACTGGTGTTTCATCCTAATGAAATTTAATCAGCAACGAATGTATATTGTCTCTAATAATACAATGAAAATGTAAGAGGTTTATTTAAAACAATTAGAATGCATTAATTAAAAGCTAATAGTTAATAGAAGAACTTGTTTGGAAATCCTCCAGGCATGATTTCTCTGCAAACTCTTACTATTCTTCCATGAATTAGGTTTTGTTGTAAATAGTAAGAACATGCGGACAAATCATGTTTGAAATGTTTATTCCAATATGTGGGTAAGATTTATCCAAAGTAGATAATACTTAATCCAAACATGATCTGATTTTTTGTGTTTATTCAATACAAAATTATATACTAAACCCAAAATTTGCTAAATATAGAAATTATAAAAACATTTCTTCAGCAGCTTTCATAGTTGATTTAAGTAATTTTCCTTCTCAAGTGTCTTGCTCTGTAGATAATTTCTTTTATTTCATGGTTTGATGAGACTGGTCAACAAATCATGAGATCAAAATGTGGCATGTTGTTGAGCAGTTAAGTGTCGGTAAAAGAAAAACTGATTCTCCTGTTTCCCTTGCTCTCAACACATTAAATAGTTATTTCTGTAACATAATAACATTTATAAATCAAATTCTTCACAACTTGATCTACCTACTTCATTTAAGATTAAAGCTGTTGATGAATTGCAGCTATTAAAACCCTTATGCCTATCAAGGGTAAAGCGGTATCCCAATTAATTTCATTAAAGAAACAATTTACATAACATTACATGTAATCACAGCTATTTATAACAAATCACTAATATCAGCAACCTTTCCTATTAAATGTAAATATAGTATTATACTTCCTATAAATAAAATTACTTCCCCTACAATTTTTCTGATTATAGACTTATTAGTATTTTACTTGTTCTTTCTAAATGCCTCAAAAAAATTGTACGCTACCAAATTCTTGATTACTTTAAAATAAATAAACTGTTAATTAATTCAATCTTGCATTCGTGAGAACCATAACACGAATTTGATCCTTCTTTGCATTATGGAAGATATTTTGTATACTATGGATCAAAGGAAGTGTACATTCTTAATTTTGTTTGATTATTCTAAAGATTTTGATTGTGTTTATTATCCATTTTTTTTGGCAAAATTAACAAACTTGGAGTTTTCAAGTACTAATGTCGCTTGGTTTTGAGTCCTATTTAACTGGAAGATATCCGTGTGGGAAGTCTGGAGATACATTATCTTCCTGGGACTCAGCAGGGAAGTCCTCAAGGTTTCATACTAGGACCTCATTTATTTAGTATTTATATAAATGATGTATTTAATGTTTTACATCATTCAAAATTTCAGATAAGGGCTGCACTTTTATAAACAGTGTTGACGAAATATTTTAGAACTAATGTTTTATTGAGTTTTTTCTCTTTATGTACTACTAGGTACTGTATCTCCTATCCATACAAAACATAATATTTACTATATTTTTGTAACGCTTTTACTATAGTCTTTGCTGATTTGACTTTGCTGATTTTGACTTTGCTGATTCAAGTTGTCAATCAGTTGTCTTTTACCACCAGAGTGCAATAGTAGCAAATTACCAAGTCCTTGGTTGGGCAGGTGCTGCTGCGACCTAGGGGAGAAAATTTATTTTTGAAAAAATTTGTTTTGCCAACATCTAAATCTTATTCTAAAAACACCATGATTCGTTTTGTACATATCTCCGTAAGTTTATTCTAAACTTACCTTGAATTTTATTTTAAATTCTAGATAGCAAAAGTTAAGAAACATTGTCAAAAACAAATATACACAACACCTACAAAGACATACTAACACTAGATATAAATTCAAAACAATTTAATGTTTATCTTAAATTTAATGACTTCACCTTACTTTATACTGGTTCAAGATCTTAAAGAGATGCAACTATTTCCAACCACAAGCTAGATTTTCAAGATTTAGAATTACAACAAACAAACAAAACTTTTGTGTCCAAGTTCTTTGTCCAATTATATTTGTTTATTTATATACTTATATCAGATTCTAAATGTATTTTTTTCTGTATTGTGGCATGATTGTGTGTATGTGTTTTTAAAGAATATTTATATAATATTTTCATAAGGTGGAGCAGCAAGCTAATTTGGCAAACAGTCACTTTGAGACTGTTCAACATTTATTTCAATTTCATTTGATTCAGGATGGCCAACATTTTAACAGTTGTGTAAATTAAGTTAAATTTAATTTTAATTTAGCTTGAAAATGTATTGTTCATTATTAATTACATTTTATATAAAAAAAATTTTTTAAATAGTTTGTATGTTTGTTCCTGCCGATTACCATTTGCAATGGTACAGTTTTGCTGAGGATCAGGAGCGTAACAATTATTATTTTTTTATTAGAACAAATCTATTTAATTAATTATATTCATTCTAAGTAAATGAATATCAAAAAACACTTATGTTAGAAGTAAATGAAATGTTATTAAAATCAACACTGGGAAATTATAATTTTGTTGCAGGACGTTTGCTCAAAGCATTCCAAATTGACTTTAACTGGTATCATTTAGCAAGTTGGATTAATATAACTGAACAGTGGCCTTACCGAACATCTTGGTTAATACTTAGTCATGATGCTTCTGAAGATCAGTTGGACGATAACACCTCACTCAAGACACTGTATGATAAGTAAGTTGGAATATGCGAAACTAAAGATATAAATTTATAAAACTGAATTGTAAAGTAGAAATCGCCCACTTCAATATTTATAACATATGCTGTTACATAACAATGATTGTATGTCTTTCGTAAACTCAGCAAAAAGAATTTTTTTAGTTTACATAAACTTAAAAATTATAACACATGTTCTACAGTCAAGCAAGACTTGGCTTTTAACAAATGATGTTTAACTTATTTTAACAATTATCTATTTTCTATACTGAAATATTCATATTTAACAAAGTTTTTAACGATCAAATTCTCTTTTAACCAATGATTTTGTTTTCTCGTTTGGCAAAGGTTAGTTACAAGGTTACTACTTGTTATTGTGATGGTTTTATTGTAAACAACCACTAATAAACAAGTGTTACTAACTTACTATTATTGGTTTCATTATACGTGGTTCAGTATTATAATACAAACACTTTATATTTCCTCTTTTGAATTTCTCTTGTTGCTCAATATCTGTACTAGAGGTGGATTAACCTGATACTCTGAATCGGGTACTGTACATGTCTATACTTGATATTCTAAACTTGTACATTGTCAAAGTGTAAAGTATATTTTTTATTATTTAAATGTCCATATAAGAGAGTCCGAATTTATTTGCTGTATAGTTGTGGATGTACCTTGCCCCCCTCATCCCGATTTTATCCAGCACTAGCTTTTATATTGCTAACCTAACATTTTTAAATGATACTATTATAATAATCTAATACAACAACTGTCATGCGTATAGTATGCTAAATGATAGTTAACACTTGTTAGGCATTGCTGAAGTGATAGACCTTCATCTCTATATTAGATGATATATTTTTCAAGGCTATTCCAGTAGCGGCGATAGCGGGCCCGCAGGGCCCGCGGTGCGGGGGGCCCGCGAGCTGTGGGGGCCTGCGAGCCTTGACCGGGATTTTTCGGGAAATTTTACCGGGACCAGGACCCGCGAGCCACACGGGCCCCCCTATTGTAACAATATTTTTATGAGTATTGTCAAGAAATTACTAAAATAAGGTTAAATGTCTTCAGACAAGATTGTGCATCGTGCATCCAAAACGGCAATAACCATTATTTTTTAGAAAGCAGTATTTATTATTTAATGTCATGATACGAAGTTTGTGTATTGTTTACCGTTGGCCAATAAGTAATGCAGCTATCGCTACGTCGCGCATCGCGGTGACTCACCGGCGCCGGCCAGCGAAAAGATAAACATCTGGGAAAAGATTATTGGGAGAGGGCCTGATGAACAAACTTGCGGGGGGGCCCGCGGGTTCTTATCGCCGCCACTGGGCTATTCCTAATTTTGAAAGCAGTTTATAAATCTACTACTGGTTTGCAAGAATTGTAGCTTCACCAGAGAGCCCTGTTACCTGTTACTTTTCAGGATTCTTGTAAGGTCTTCGGTGCTACCATAGTGGTCGTGGTATATACATAGTCCCCACTGTACAGGCATTCCCTTATTATTTTGTTCTCCATCTCCCACGATGTGGACAAGGAGTCAATTTTTTAGAAGATATATAAAGAGTGCTATCAGCAATTTTTAACATATGGGTGAGAAGCATGGACGTAAACAAAGAAAGATCTGAGAAGACTGAAGGGGGACAGAGATGAGATTTTTTAGAGGAACGGAAAATGTTATTAGAATTGATTGAATAAGCTAGGTTGACTTTTAGGATAGGCTAAAGGTTGAATAGCTGAGACAATCAAGGGGAAATGTTTTCAATGATTTGTGCACATAATAAGATGGAGGAAATCAAAATGTCTGGAAGAGTACTGGAGGTGTCGCTCATGGTCCCATCACACATTCACTTAAAATTCACAACACAAGTTACCATCATATATAATCATTTACATAGACTTCACTTTCTTTTAGGGTTCCTATTTGTGCTGTACACCTCTTTCTTAGATAGAGTTCTTAAGCACATCTCTCTTGGTAGCCGAGTGATGTGACTCTGCCATTCTTTGCAAATGTTAAAACCATTTACAGGTATGAGAAAAAATAATGTCATTCCAGTGTCTGTTACATCTGGGAGTGGCAATGAGCATTTTGTTTATCTTGGTAGAATCAAGTGCATGGATCCTGATGTATGCTTCATACTGCCAAGGATCTTAACAAAACCGGTCACCTAACTGTGCTTGGTAAGCAAGTGGATGTTGGCCTAATGGGGGTTAGAAATGGGGGTTAACTTCTCTTCCAGAGAATAACTATAGACTTTTGGCTTTAGAAATAAAGCTCAAAAAGTCATGAAAACATTTTCTTTAAAACATCTATAATTTGTCCTTCAAGTACAAAGCCAACAACAAAATCATTGGTTTCAAAATCCAAGTCATTTATAAATAAGATGAACAATACAAAAAGTAGAGGTTTCCTTTAAATCCATTCAGATGGGTCTAAAAACCCCTCCCAAAATCATCTCGGGGATCTTCCCAGCCCTCAAGATCTGACATTTTTGTTGTTGAGGATACTATGGAGTTAGACTCTGAGACCGTTAAAATTTAAATAAACCCCCTGATGGTAATATAAGCCAGGCAGGTGAAAAGAATAAATCAGGTCCAAATAATCCTTTTGAATTATAATGGATCCATTATGATTTTTTAATTATTATTTCTTAATCATAAATATGGCTAGAAATTTTAATTTGTATTGTGTAATACAATGGAACATTAACTGTGTGAAAAGTCACATTTAAGATCTAAAGTACTTCTACATAATATATTCCCCTTATTTATTTGCCTATAAGAGACTCATCTTCGTCAGGACCATTCCTTTAGTTTGAGTGGGTTTTCAGTTTCATGCAGAGAGCTAAGGATGGGAGTGGCAATACTCGCCCACAACCCACAACTCCATCTGTGATACGTCTGTGAACCTTAGGACTTCATTACAAGGAGTACGATTACTATACCATATTAGATGACAATTTGCTGTAACTTATACAAAAAGTATGAAGATAGTTGAACTCGCTGTCAGCCATCATCAGTTACAGAGAAATCCTATTATATCTTGCCTCTAGTCCTTACTTCATGCATGTTATTGTTACATAAGTAGGATTTAGAGCTGTATCCGATACAAAAAGTAATAATTGAATCCGCTATCAGCATGTACAGAGAAATCCTATTATATCTTTCCTTTAGTCTTTACTTTATGCTTGTTATTAATAGACTAAGTAGAATTTGGAAGTAAAATAATGCACAAATTTTATGTTAATGAGGTTATGGTTTAAAACAATGTGACAGTCCTGTCTGATGAAAGGTGTGGGAAAATGTGTAGTAATGACATTATATAACCAGGTTCTAAGGGACGTAGGGTTGTTTATGGTGAAAATTAGACAGAAATGGAATGAGGTAGATAAATGTATATAATGTTTATTAGTGGGGGTTTTTGTTGCAGGATTCGGTATGGAGATAAAAATATTGTTGTTTGTAAAGAATTATTATTTATAAAGTTATTTACAATTAATTATTAATATGTATAGTAATGTATGTATGTAATGTATTTATAGAAATGGTGTGTTAGGATGAAGTATGATATAATTGATATAATGATATAATTGTTTTTTTTTTGTTTTTTGGTTGGACTTATATATATATATGTTATTATTTATATTTATGTAATTAAGGTAATCGCTAAATTTGGTGGAGTGTATTACTTGTTAAAAATCAAGTTTTTGTAGTTATTAGTTATTTTAAGAATTGTTATTTTACTATGGGGAAGGGTTATGTTTATAAGGCTAAATGGCTGGAAATCTGAGCCAAGAAGTTGGAAATTTTTTCTGTAAGAATGTGAGCAATAAATAAATAAATAGATTATATAACATAATATTTATTTTTAAGTTTTAATTTTTGTTAAAATATATTTAAATTTGTATTTAATGTTCAAACCAAACTGGCTTTATTTAATTATAAGTTTGAAATTCTAAGTGTACCAAACTTTTACAAATTGAAAACACTCTTTATGTTCAATTCTGTTACAAACTTCACTCCCCTATTGATGGTCTTAGGAATTGAGTATGTGCTTGAGGTAACTGACTTCAATATGGGTTTATATTTAATTATTACAAATATTATATTTTCAACTGAATAAATTAAAGTTGTAATGACAATTTCCACCAAAATAATATATTCTTATTATAAACTTTACATGATGGAATGTGACTGTTTCAGGATTCGGCCACAAATCCCAACGTCTAAGGATGCAGAACCACTGTTGGAACTCGACAGAGATGAACGCAAATTTGACATTTTCCTTACATTCCACCGTTCTAGTTTGTTAATCAATGATTTAAGGATTTTCCTGCCTTTTACAATCAACCTTGATCCTTATATTAAAAAAGTCATCAAAGGTAAAAATTTATTTCTATATTTATAACATCACAGCAATAATGAATTATTGTAGTTAAACTATATTTATCCAGTAATGTAATGTTTGTTATTGAGTTTGGTTAAGAGTTAGATTTGGTTTGCAGGAATACTGTAGGAATAATATTTTTAATTTATAAATAAATATGTCATTGTATCCTATAACAGTAAAACGGATGTTTCAATTTTGATGAAATTTATTACATAATTGTTTTATGTTATTTCTACACGTCAACTTTCTTCAACTATCAAAATCAGTAAAAGATTGAAAATAAACAGTACAAAAACTATTTGTCACTAAAAATGTTACTTTGGCCAACATCGGTTAAAAAGTGAAAATGAAGCATAGACACCATTTTTGAAAAAATACTTATATATTTAAATAGAGCCTAAACTAGATATGCTTGTGCCATAAACTAATAAATCGTATTTTATTCAAAGCAAACTTTTAATGGCACGGGTTAGAGATTCATTTTAGTGTTTTCCCAGTTATTCTTAAATTGTAATATTTTTATGAGTGATTTTGCACACAATTTTGAGTAATTAGTGTGGGCAAGTAGCATAGATTACAGACATAATTTTTTTAACCACTTTTTTTTGGTCTCAGGGAATCTCATAACGGACAAATCTGCAAATAACTCAAGATCAATTTGTTTACCCCACCACGTAACTTAATCCTCATGTATATTTTAGGTACTTGTTTTCTAATGAAATGGACTCACATAATTGTATAGACTAATCTCCTCCAAACAAATTGAACTAAACAACATTTTTGAAATACATAGAGCTTCAACGATTTCAATTCTGGTTAAGAAAATCATGATTTTTACTGTATAACCAATAAATTGGACAAGATGTATTTTAGCCCTGCTGCTTATTTAGTTAATAAATGAGAAAGGTTTTGAATTTAAACTGGAATGAAAATGATTAAATAGACTAAATATATCTAATTTCAGAGGACCAGCAAAATATGGAAGAAGCGATAGTTCTACTAAATCATGGAACTCCAAACACATCTTCTTGGCATACACCTTCATCAAGTACTCCTTTATCATCAGATACAACTGCTTGGGGTCTTCGAAAATCTTCACTTATGCGTAGACAGGTATGATTTTATGTCATTACTCAACTAGGCCTAAGGAAACACTTAACTATTTCTTTAGTATAAGGCATCCTCTAATCTCCCTTACATTTTATAAACACTCTTTAACATTTTCTTTCTTTTACTAAAATAATGATTTAAGGAACTATGACATAAATATTAATTATGTCATGAAATGAAATGAAATATCTTTATTAGTCACTATATACATATACATGTTCAGATTACACACTTAACAAACTTAAGACTAATAAAGTCTGACCCCGAGGTTTATAAAAAAACCTGTTTGGGGTGATACACATGAAACTTACAATCTATGACAAGAGCTAGAGATAAAGGTGGCGGCTGATCGGTTACATTTGATGATTCACCGAACTTTGTTAAAATTACATCTCTCAACATGGAAGAAACAACAAAAGACAAAGGCTACTTATTATTTATACAGGACAAACAATTTTATTTTATTTTTTAATATATAAATAATATTAATTATGCCAAAATAGAAAATATATATCTTAGTTAACACAAAAAAAACAAAAACAAAAAAAAAACAAAAAAAAAAATCCTACCCTAAACAATTAAGTAGGCTATTCTTAAACCTAACAATAAAACAACACAAAAAATATTCCTTATAAGTCATATCTTATTCTAAACAGTCATAAAACATAGAAATATTATCATGAAACAGAAGATATGTTTTTAACACTCTTAAGAATTTACTTAACTTTTTAACAATTTTAATTTGACATGGCAAGTAATTATAAAATTTCGGAGCAAGATAGGTGAAAAACCTTTTATATAAAGTAAGTCTAGGTCTTGGAACATACGCATTCAATCTATTTCTAAGGATTACAGTAGGATTTCGAATATCTTCTCTTTGTTTGTTACTCTTATTATAATAAACTTTTAATACCTTATAAATATACAAATTCTTTATAGGTAGAATCTCAAGTTTTCTATAAATAGGTAAAGCGTGTTCTAATTTTGATTTATTATCTATAATACGAATAAATGAGTTTTGTTGAACAACAATTGTTTTCATTGTAGTATTATAAGTGCCGCCCCATAATGTCAAAGCATACTCTAACTTCGAATTAACAAAGGCAAAGTACAAAGTTCGTAATAGGTCCTGACTACAAAAGGGTCTAAGTAAATAGAAAATCCTTGTATATTTAATAACCTTATCTTTTATGTAATTTATATGAATCTTCCAACTTAGCCTGCTGTCAACAAATAATCCTAAGTATTTAATTTCATCTACAAGAGTAATAGGTAAACAGTTGCAGTTTGGTAATGTACAGTCAACTTCATGGTATTTGAGTAATAGGTTTACACGTTTTTTGTCATTTAAGTTAAAATTTAACGCTTGGGTTTTAGGGCTCATTGCTAAACAATTTTCGGTAAACCAAAGTCTAAGCAAATTAATATCGTTTTGCATACTGTTTTGTAAATCTTGGAGAGTTTTAGATCTGTAAAAAAGTGAAGTATCATCCGCGAATGCTGTTAACATTCCTTTAAATATACCGTCACATAAACTATTTACATATATAAGGAACAATGGCCCTGATAACACAGATCCTTGCGGAATTCCATAGATTACTTCAACTTCCTCACTGAGTTTATCTCCGACTTTCACTCTCTGCTTTCTTCCAGAAAGATAAGATAAAAACAATTCATATGCTACTCCTCTGATTCCTGCTTTATACATTTTATCTAGGAGAATAGTGCGATCTACTGTATCGAAAGCCTTCATCACGTCCACGAAAATTCCAGCACAAAAGTCGCCGTCGTTCATTCCTTCATAAACCTTCCCAAAGAAATCCAAAAGGGCATTTTCAGTATTCTTTTTTTTTTGGAATCCATATTGATTTTTACTAAGGAAACCTTCTTTCTCTAAAAAATTTACCAATCGAGATTTTAATATTTTTTCATCAATAAGAACCAATGAAAGTTAAGTAACCTATACAGCTGATTGTTTGATAATTGCTAAACAGCTGTCATCTACTGTTTGATAATCACTGATATGCCATATGCACATTTTGATTTATTTTTATTCATATGACGATGAATTTAAAATTACAAGGAGAATTACCACAAAAGAGGAAAAAATGCCAGTATTTTCTAATCTAGAAAAATATTTAGTTAAAAATGTAAAACATGAATTTAGAATAAAGCACAGACAATGCCACCTTGAAGAAAAAAAATGACTTACAATCAAATCATATTTTACTGTAATTGTGTACCATATAACAAAAAAATATTAATTTCGGTCATTTTCTTTTTTCCCACGCAATATAATTGAATATTGTCTACAATATCTCTATTTTATACTCGAATTATGTGATAGAACTTTAAACAATCCTTTATATCTTATCGGCATTACTCAGGTATCTTATCGTTTTATATATATATATATATATATATATATATATATATATATATATGTACCTTCAATTTTCAATTACATATTTATAGCATTCTTGATCTTCCATCGTGTTCATAATATTGAGTAACAAATTAGGCCTACCATTAAACATTTTAAATATATAGTTAAAGGAGTTTTAAGGTAGCTCAAACCAACCACCACTAAAGAAGAAAAACAGATTATACCGTTAAGGAATTCCTTAGCAATTTCTATTCCTTAATAAAGGAAATAGTAAATTTATGTATATAAAATGAAAGATCATTATGGGAGGCCTAAAAAAGCCTTTTTTCTATTAATTTTTTTAATAAAGTGATCAAAATATACAAAAATGGTATCAAAGCTTATGAAATTTTAAAAAATTACTAGTTCATCTAATATCACAAAAACCACCTGCGAGATAATTAATTCTAAACAAGGCAAACCTAAAAGAGGAGGTAATTCTGAATTATATTGGGAAGGGAACATTATTACCAATCCAATATCAAAGCAAAGATGTTTAACACTTTTTTTTTACCAAAGTTGCAGAAGATAATGTGTCCAAATCCTGCATAACTTTAATTTCCAGTTTTATTGTAAATTTCTGTACCTGTTCCTGACCTCTGTAACTAAGTGGGAAGTTATCTATGATTAACAAATTAAAACTATCAAAATCTGCATATATTAATGAAATTTGGTGTCTACTTTATTAAACAGAGTAACAAAGAAATTTGCAATCCTCTAACTGTTCTTATTAATGACTCTTGAAAGTGGACTGTTCCCTGAGACCCTAAAAACTGGCAAAGTGATCCTAATTTTATAATAAAGAAATCTTCTTGAAGTGAATAATTATTGTTCATTATCCTTTTATCAGTCATGAGTATAATCACTGAAAACTTGTTGTTAAAAGAATGTTAATGATTCTTTGGTTTTCGAGAGGGTAGGTCCACAAATGTTTCTGTTGGCCCAGCTGATAAATTTCATAGCTGAGAGCCTCTCTAAAGCTTTTGATTGTGTAAATTTCACAACTATGTTCATAATTCTTAAAACTGGGCTGTATATTACTCTACCCCCAGATTGGCCTAAGTGCTAGGTTTTGATTTACTTTTTTTTTCTTCAACTCTCCAAAACCCTTGTACCGACCGAACTGTAAAACTCCTTCCTTGCAGATTCCTAAAATTAATTATTAAGATTCCAATTGTTAATGTATAAAGATATACAAATTTGTAGGGAAAGGTTTAAGGACAAGTTAAGTTTGGCATCCCTTGGTAAACAAATTAAATCTTTCTTTAGTTTAGACCCTTTTAATGCAAGTTTTCTTGACATGACAATGAAATTTATATGCTATGTGGAGGTTTGTTTGTGTTAACATTAAAAAATCTCTGATGCATCAAACAGCTTTGTTAAATTCATTTTCTTCTGAAATAAGAAGTGTTTTTTATGGTTTAAGTTATTGTTAAATAAACGTAATGTATAGGAACCAAAGGCAAACATTTTATTGATTTGCTCCTAATGGCCTTAAGCTATTTGAAATGATATTATTTAAAACCTAAAAACTAATAATTAACTACCTAAATCAAGATTATACACACAGTAACAAATTAATAATTACAATTCAATATTTCAAATAAGTGGAAAACGTATTAATTTAATTTATTTTCAGAGGTCATTAAACAGGACACCGAGTGTTCAGGTGCCACCTTCTATGTACTCTCCAACAATGTATCAATCATCTAATAATTGGCAACCCAACTGGATGCCAGAGTTTCAAAACACAATGACACGTCCTTATATTCCTGCATCGGCAGCTACTCCTCTTCCTGTAAGTGTGAGTTGGTAGTTAGTTATTATAAAATATAATAATATACAAAAATCTCATTGAGAGCTTAAATGGATAGGGTTGGCTCAAAACACTTTATTCAGATAAACTTGATTTGGGCCTGACAAAATGATCCAGAGGAAAAATATGATCTTGTATGATAATCTTTAATATATTTTGTAATCTAACCCATGAAGCACTGAGCTGGTCTAAAGTAAAAGAAATATATATATATATATATATATATATATATATATATGTGTTCCCAATGTTATTTTTTATTTTGGATTCTTAGGGTAAAATAGTAAACAAATATATATCTAACAGATTTTTTTTTAAATATTGTTTTATACTTTTTTCAAACCAAAACTTTTTTCTAGAATTTACAGGTGAACTCCTATGTGTCTATTTATTCATTAGAATATTATTTATACATGTATCCTATGTGTGTATTAAATATTTTCGTCTTAAACTCCAAACTTACATGTAAAAATAAGAGAAAAATTAATAATAGATCTAAAATATTGTAAGAGTTTACCTACAAGAATAAGTTTTATATACAAAATTCAGTCAAAACTGGAAAGTATCAATTGGCATATCTGTATCTAGTCGTTGGCAGAGTTGTAGGTTGTGGGTATAGTTGTAGGCTTAGGACAAACTCCCTGTTCATGATTACTAATGTTATATAAAACAATATTTGTTGTCTCCTTTTCTTTCAGGTTATTCAAATTATTGACACTTGAAAATGTTCGATATTCCATGAACAAATCAAAATTGGTGTCTTCAGGCTTTGCCAATATCATTATATAAAAATACACAATAAGACATACTTTTAACCTATGTATGTAAAGATGTCCAAAACCAAGAAAAAATACACTATTATATAAAGCAAAACAAATGTTAATTTCAACTTTGCAGTGAGCAACAGTGCACAGTCAAAACAAAAAAGAAAAACTGATTGGAACAGCTCGTAGCTATAGATATATTTCTCATGATTATACCTGCGGAAACAAATTTTGGCGACAGAACACAGATTGTTCAGACATCACTGACATTGCCGATATGTTTTGTTTTGTCTAACATACGTAATAAACATCACTCTGCACTTTATGAAAAATTTCTTGAATTATATAAGTATGTGTTGGATGATTTTTCATTTATAGGCACGAACCAAGCTTCAACATTGGGTCATACTGTGTTTAAGGGATAATTGTAACACAAATATAAGTGTACAAGTTGATAACTATTGTTGGATTAACAAGAGATAACATGGTTATTATTTAACCTATAATAATAATAATAATAATAATAATAATAATAATAATAATGATATCTTCATGTTGATTATTAAAAAGACAATAAATTATGTAGCTTGTATTTTTTTTATTTATTTTTTTTTGTAAAACCAACAGTTTTCGTGATATTTGACATTTCAAATTTTAAACTGTTATTTTTTTATATTAAGTCTTGACTTTTTATATATTGGTAAAATATATATCAAAAACTATTTATTAGCCATTTAATCTATGATTGTGAAGTGACGACCTCTTGCTGGACTAGCTAGCGAGTAGATTACTAAAACTTATAGGGGGGACTAATCTACTTGAACTAGAATTAAGAAGCTTAGTCAAGTAATAAGGCAATGGTCATGATGCCAAGGGCCGTTTAACCCTTTTAACCTATCATTTCAATCTAATCTCTAATCTAGCCAATTACCAAGTTATTTTATCACAAACAACTTATTTTTCATCTCCATTTTGTGTGTGTTTTACACCAGTTTTCTCAAAAATTACTGGAGATATAGTTCAGGAACCTATTTTATTAAATTTTCCAGATATAAAAACACCCCCCCTCATATAAATTCACCAAATTGTTTTTTTTAATTTGCATTAATATATAATTTTAAATTTTAATAGTAAGGTTTGAAGTTGATAAATGTTGAGAAAATGTTGTGGAGGTAGAATTAACCTAAAATATATTTCATTTATGGCTTGAAACTATTTAAAATTTCTACATCTAACATAAATAAATGTTACATTTCTGTTAAATATTGATTTCCTGTCACTTTAAATGTCTCCTGTAATTAAACTATAATTATTTGGAAATTGTTTATCATAAACCTTAATATAATTTGATTTGTGTTTAAATTCTTCTTTTTTACACTTATAAAAAAAAAATCCTTTAATATAACAACAAAGATAAAATTACAATATCAAAATAAAAAGAGACAATAAACAAATAAATATTTACATAAATTGAATTCAGCTAACAATTCAACATATACAGAAATATCTAAAGCTACATTTTGGACACAATTTTTATTATAAAAGGTTGAACATCGACAAAGTCTAAGCTATGTCTAGAGATGTATATAAAGCTGTATTAACTATTAGACATGTTGCTTTAAGAAAATACACTATTAGTAGTAACAACAAACAACTTATTTTTCATCTCCATTTTGTGTGTGTTTTACACCAGTTTTCTCAAAAATTACTGGAGATATAGTTCAGGAACCTATTTTATTAAATTTTCCAGATATAAAAACACCCCCCCTCATATAAATTCACCAAATTGTTTTTTTTAATTTGCATCCCAAGAATGACAGTATGACTTCATTTCACTCTGAGTAAAAATCGGAACAAAATATTTCATAAATAAAAAACTAACCATTTTTGGATATATGATTATATGAAGGTTTTCCCCCTTAGTTTTACACCTAGAATCAGATCTCTAGTAGTGGCATGCAATTTTGAGTCACTGCGTATACATAACTTATAAATATTAAATTTGTTTAATATATCATAAAACTTTCTCTTGGGTAATTGACCAGTATTTGTAATTACTATTTTCAATTAAAGCTATCTATTCTAATTGTACACACCTCTTCTTATAGTTGTGTATGATAAGAACAAACTACACACAACAAAAATATTTTCTAAGCACAAACTTTTCTATATGTTGAGGTAAGTTAAAAAATGTATGATTTTGTAATTAAAAAGTAATGAGAAATTATTATCATAAAGACAGTTATGGAAGACTAACTTAGTAGACTGAGAGTCAGTTGAAATACTTAATTAAAAAATAAATTCTGAGCTTAGACTATATCTCACACAATGTGTTTGTATATGATTTTAATAAAATTGTTTCTAATCCACTATTGATTATACAGTATTAACATTATTTAGATATGAGTATAAATTGATATATATATATATCAGATTTAGTGTGTTCGAAAATTAAGGTTTTGATATCACTTTTCCAGGTACAGTTGTATTCTTCCAAACTCTAAATAAGTTACATTGCATATTTTTTATAATCAATTGTTTTTTGTATATGCATTATGCAATAAAATAAATTTTTGTTTTGCTTAATCTACAGGCAGAATTATTAGAAACACGTTTGTCCAGCCTCAATGTCGATGGTGTTTGTCAACTGTTAGGCAAGATAGATGAAATGCAAGGTGCACAAGTCTCTCGTTATGTTAAAGTTATACAATCTAATAATATCAATGGTAGAGTTCTGCTACACTGTGATATGGATGAACTGAAAAGAGTAAGTTCAATATTAGATCACGTCTATGTACAATTATTTTTAGAGTTTCTGATTTTTAAATTTATAATTAAATCAAGTTTGGTATACTCAGTAATACACTTTTAATATGAATACATGTTATTGACTATTTTATGCAATGTGATAATACCTTTCCCACTCTCACATTTTGGTTATTACTTTGTAAAGTTAAGTTCACAAATTGATGTTCACTTTAGTTTTGTTAAGTTATCAAAATGCAGATTTGGTTCAAATTAAAAATTTGGAATTTGGGTACTTCTAAAATATAATTTACGTTCGGAAAAAAAAAAAGGACAGTCAGATTATTTACAATTGGTCGAGGAACTGAAAGGTAAAATATTTTGTCATCACCCCTTTGAGTTTTTTTTTTTTTTAATGCAAAAATTTGATCATCTTTCTGGTTTTGTCATTTGGGTAGAAACAATTTATATATTGTGTGAATTGAATTTTTTATTCTGGACATTTAATGAATTATATGGATATGCTAAATTATAGTATAGTTAAATTTCAATTTTTTAAATTTATTACCAAATGGCTTTGTATAAGACCGAGTCATTAAGCCGAGTTTACAAGAAATGAGCTAACTATTCAGAGCGCTTGTTGCTCTATGAACCTGTTTGTGGCTATGGCTGTTTATTAACATAAAAATCAATGTTGTTTTTCACATTGAATATTTCAAACCATTCACATTTTCTTTGTTTCTTTTAATTTGTTACATTTATGACAACTTATATGGTGAAATTGATATCCAAAACTCCATATACAAAATTGAAACTTAGCTATTAAACTTGAATACAATTTCAGTAAATTATATTGATAAAAAATAACCAAACAAATGTTTGTGGACGTACTATCAACAACACCACCAATATCTGTGGACGTCCACAGAATTTTCAAACCTCACTGCACACATTTTAATATAAAAAGATAAAGTCAAGTATCCTAAGGAATCGCTTCCGCTTATGTAAGCACATACGGCTCATTTCGAACAGCATTGGAATATGATAGAAGATTTTCATGTTTATGTAAGAGATCAGGTCATGTCACTGAAGCTCTAAGAGCCAAGATACTAGCTTGCGGAGGCTGATATAACTGGTGTGTTGGAACTCAGTTTTACCAACTCTCAACAGTTGGCTATTAATCTCTCATGTGAACTAGGCTTTACTATTTACAATTTTCGGATGCTGAATTAGAATTAATAATTTGTGTTATCTAGTTTAATATAAGAGTGAGCAGTGTTAAACTGTCTTTCCTACATCTTTTGCATAAAAGTAAATTATAATTTGACTCTAGTAACTGTTTTACTTTTCTCAAATGTATTTATTTTCAAATTGACACCAGTTTTTTGACCCGTTGTAACTGTTTCAATTTTTTACGAAAATAACCATTTTAACTTCGTTTGAGTTCAGAACAGTGGTTTTAATGTCTGGCAACAATCATCTGTGCAGTGCTCTACAGCCCAATTAAATGGATGGATTTTAATAAAATTTAGTATATGAGCATATTTTGGCCATATCCTGAGATTTTTAATTTTGTAATAACTCAAAATTTAGGGATACCTGCCATGAGGCAAGAACATAAAATTTTGATTTGATAAAAATTATCTCCAATGATTTTTGCTTTATAATTTTGCTTAAACACCCTAACCTAAGTATCCTGAAAAGTAGTAGTCAAAAAGACTAAAAGAATCACTCATGGCGCTGCTAAAAGAAACATAATTTTTTAAAATGCGCTCTAGCAATTTCATTCAATATTTGGTGAAGTGTGAAGATTAATGTCTCAAACCAATATGCAAAATTTGTAATAATAGAAAAGTACTGTTAATAATTGTCTAAAAATGAATCTTAACCGCCATCATTTAAAATTGTTTTCATCTTATAATTTGATATGGCACTAGTGAACCAGGTTTAGACCCTATTTAAATATTATATAAAATAATCTACAACATCTAAGACGACGCCCATGGTTGATTTACACCTTTCTACTATAACAACATCTACTGAACTGATATTTATAGCAACAAATAGTTTTGTTTGATGAATGGCTGTGTGAAAAAGTTTGTGCAATATTTAGTAGATCTCCTTATTGTTTTAATTGTCTATGTGATTTTTTATTGGTTCTACTTGACTTGCAGGTAATACAAATGAACTTTGGTGATTGGGAGTTGTTTAGAATGGTTATAGTTTCACTACGGGAGCATGAAGTAATAAGTATAACACAACAAGAAGAAACTACGACCAATAGAAATGTCAGATTTGCTGCTCAGACTACAAGTCAACACGAGAGGAGATGTAAGTCGTGAAAATAACAAAATTTCATTCTCTTTGTCTCATTTCAGTAATTTCCATTGTTTTTATCATGACCTTTTTATTATAAAAATAATTCATGAAGTGTACTTTTACAACAAGTGTGTATGTCAACTGTTTATTAAATTAATTGAATTCAACTAAATGAAACGATAGAAGGAATACATGTTAATTAAATGATACTTGTTTTCGGTAATACATTTCTTACTTTTGAAGTTAAAAAATTTCTTTTTTGCTTACTGCCACAGTGTAGCACCAAATGAACAGGGGGGAAAATATAGGACTTTTTTTTTCCTCGTTGCTGTGTACAATTATTTAAAATTGTACAGTAAACAGTTCATATTATAACTAAAAATTTAAAACAATTCTACTATATTAAAAACAAATGACCAATTAAACATTAATAATCTTATAAACAACCAAAGAAATCAACAATAATAATTACATACCAGAACAACAATAAGAAAACCCAATGTGCAAAATTTAAAAGTTAAGCATGTGAATAAAGCGAGAGCATCCCACTATTGCAGCTGCGGCTCCTCCAAGGAAACATGGTGATCCACAGCAGCACACACTTCATGTGACTACAGAACTCTTCCACTCAGTAACACCAAGAGTTGTCGAAAACTTGTCATAAAATCTATCTCGTTTTGAATTTTTTAAAGATGTAGTGTGAGTTTCTTATCAACAAAACTCCTGCTTGTGAGGGCAAATTTATAGATTTGACAAATCTGTTTTTCCTAAGCTAGGTCACTTACAACCCTGGTTTTATAATTTGAATATTTTTATTTAATGTTGGTTTTCATTTAAATATTTAAGATTCAAAATATTTAAAATATTTACATACAGGGAAGTGTGAAAATACTCAACTCCTTGAAAGCAACTTGTAAGATTCCAATTTTTTATATCTTCTGCCAGTCTTGCAGCCTTTTTTGTAGTCTGAATAACCTTTCCAACTTTAAACTGAAAAGTGACCCCAGAATGAAACATTGTAGTTTAAATGTGGATAAATGGAACATAGTAAGCTTTCTCTGAAGTCCTCAGGCTTCCATAAGATTTTAGGTTTCTTAGTATAAAAATCTCTGAACATAATTTATTACAAATACTGTTAATCTGGTTATCCCAATTTAATTTATTGTCAATAACTACATCTTATAACTTTGCTGATTGGATGATTGTCATTTATCATGAGGGATGGCTCAGAAATCTTATTTGTGTTTTTTAGTCTAAAATACATCAAACTAGTTTTTTAAAACAATTATTTCAGCTGATAAGGAAAGACACCATATTATAATAGATGGTTCAATATAAAACATAAGGGATTATTTATATAACTCTTTAATATAGCCATCGGAATTTCATCCTATCCAACAGATTTTTTAATTTTTTTAGTTTTATTACTTTTCTAACATTATCTACTGTTCTGGTTCAGGTTCAAAAATTGGTATGCTCCTCCCTACAGACCAAACGTGTACTTATTTTAATCAAATTTGGTATGTGGGCATGTTTTAGGCATATCTCAGGATAACTCAAAATTTGGGGTAACTGACATATGGATTAAATCATTTTTATCCCATTTTGTTCAAGTGTAGCTTCTAAGGACCCAAACAATACATGTTGGTTACAATAATTCCGGTTCATGAATTATCAGTGAAAAATCAATAACTTGGCTGTGGAACTCATAAAAGACATTTCTCAAAATCGGCTTTATCAATTTTCTGCAAAATAATTACCCCAACCTGTGTGTAAAATTGCAATTATTAAAATGTTACAGTTCAGCAATAATTTGACTACAAAATTAACATTGACTACTGTCATTAAAGGCTTCATTTTATTTAAATACTATTTACATTGAGGATGTGTTATGGCACAAGCGAAATAAGTTAAGTCCATATATACATATTTTTTTAAGACAGCATCTTTAGTTAATTTTTCATTCTTTGACTCATTACTGAAGTGATATTTTATGAATAGTTTTTGTTGGTTTTCATTTTGAGGATGGGTGAGTGTGTAAATTTGTGTAGTGTTTTTGCCCTGTTTATTTATGATTGTATTAAATATCTTTTTTCTTCAATTAAAAGAAGAACACAGTATTGAGTATGTTAAGATCTGATGCAAAAATCTAGCATTCTTAACTACCAAGATATTAAGAAAAAATGTGTTTTTTTATGTAGCTTTAAAATAAATTACAATCAGCTGTATGATTTGAATTATTATAATATACTTTGACTTTGAGTAAATATAATATAATAATGTCTTTGAGTGAAATTTTCATAATAACTTGTTCATAGAATTTTTGTCGCTGAAGAAACAGATGGTTGTACCATTACTGTAGATGTGACGAGAGGTGATTTTCAATAACACAAAAATTAAAATAGTTTTGCATACAGCTATTAAGAATGCTTTCTGGCCATCAGTCATGTTTTAAGTACCATATCATAAAATTAATGCTTCTATTCAAATGAAAAAGATCATTAAAAAGACTTATTTGGAGGTACAGACTAACTTAAACTGATATTTCATAGATAATCACAAATGAAATTTTATGTTTGTTATAGTGTCAAGTGTAAAGAATCCTTCAACACAGAATGCACCTCCTGACAAAGACAGAGACAGAGTTGCAGCCAAACAGACAGTGATGGAGAAACAGGTATTTCAGTAAGTTAAAACACAATCAATATCATCTGGTGTTCTGAGCGTGTCATAACAGAACTAAATATTCAAAACCTTATTGACTGGTAAATTGAATATTAATCTATCAAGTGATAGTCTGAGCTTAAACAATCTTAAGTGAAAAAGTGTGTGCAACGTTTGTTATATTTTAATAAAATAATGTTAATTAAATATCATAGGCTGATTGATGTCAGTCATTACGTGCAAGCCTTCGTCACACTCTCTGCCGTCTCCATTACTTTCCATCAATACCTATTATTCTTATGTGGATAGTGTCTAGTTGGCAGACATTACTTCTTATAAATCATGTCTACTCAATGAGAGATAATTTATTGTTTTGAGATTTGAAAAATAGGAAGCCATGAAGCCTCTTCCATTGGTGGGACCTGTAAGCCTTTTTCAATCTACAATTCAACTATATTTCTCAGATCGCTTATCTGGACTAAAGTTATTTAATAATGATGGCTTGTTCATTGTTCATATTATTAATATGGTTTATTGGAACAAAAAACTAATACACACCACTTTGAGAGTATGCTATTATCAAGGGATAAACCTAGAATATGAGAAATTTAAAAAAGACAAACATAGTGCATGTTTTCACATTTTCTTATATTGTGGGTTTATTACTTGATAACGGAAGTTGATTTACACTTTCAAAATGTTGTTTTTTAGTTTGTTTTATATGCCGTAATGATGGTAACGTCCAATTATACTCTATCAATAATTAAGAGATTGTTTCAATAAAATGTATATGTGTAAATGATTGATTTTTGTATAATTTCTTTTAATAAAAAGTAATATTTACAAAAATAATAATTATGCATGGTGATCATATTTACACGATTTTAAAAGGCACTAATTCCAGTTTGGCTAACTTTGGCTTTATTACTTGCTCACTTATTTATTATATGTAATGAATGAACAGATTTTATTAAGAATTAATGAGACCTGAATAATACTTATAAAATATTCTTCCAGCTTGAAATTTGGAAATACTTGCCATGTAAAAAATAAAAGTTTTAATTGTCTCAAAAATGTTTATTAAATTTCACTAAAATGTAGACTTAAAGTACTACATAATGATCATTAAGATACATCATCTTGCAATTTTGTTTGGGAATTTATTGGTAAAAACAAAAATTAGGCTATTGGATTAAGTGAGTATTCAAAAAATTATTTGCTATTACTATTAGGATATTATTAAACAATCACTAAGTTTTGTGTGATTAAAAGTTTCCAGTACTTACTAAGCCTAGTTTTTCATTTAATTCATGTGAATAAAGACTGGTAACTATTATCTAGATATAGTATTAATTTTTTTCAAGTCTATGAGGGGCATGCTAGCTTCTGTGTTAGTCCCCATATGGCAATGTTCATGAAAGAAAAATGTATGGTGAACAAAGACAAGTATATACTTTTTTTTTAATCTACTACATATTATGAATTTATTATGTAAGCATTACTATTTATACTAATTTTTTATATTTATATATGTAAATTTATTTAGTTTTGGAAGGAAAAAGAAAGTTTAACATATTTTTTATTGGATGACAAACAAGTTTCCCAACTCTTCAATTTGAAGAAATTTTTAAGTAAAAATTTATTTTAATTTTTCCAATTTTACTATTTTTCCAAATTGAATTTAGTTTAGTCCCATTTATTACAATAGAACAAGTATTAGAATTTTTTGAATACCTAAAATCTGTATGCTAAGACACTGAAATATCAAAAGTGGAGGCTGTGGTTAGGTTAACCTCATACCTTTTCAACCTGTTTATAAATAAATATTGAGCTTGATTTGTGAAATAATATTAGATAGAACAAATTATTTGTAGCTCATGTATCATTGAGGATGGTTGAAACGCGTTTGATTAAGTAAACATAATTTTTATGAGATCTTGTATTCGACTTTTATTCTATCTTTTAAACCTGGTATAGTGGTCTTTACAGGCATACAATTTGGACATTAAGCTACTGAAATATTCACAAATGGAGGCAAGGTTAGGTTAACCTCATACCTTTTTAACCTGGTTTAGTGGTTTACAGGTATAAACTTGGATGTTAAGATACTGAAATATTCACAAGTGGAGGATGAGGTTAGGTTAACTTCATATCTTTTTAACCTGGTTTAATGGTTTACAGGCATATAGTGAAGTATTCACAAGTGGAAGCTGGGGTTAGGTTGACCTCAGACCTTTTTAACTTGGTTTAATGATCTACAGGCGTAAAATCTGGATGGTATGATAGTGAAATATTCACAAGTGGAGGTTGGGATTAAGCATTATACTTTTTTAACCTGGTGTAACGGTTTACAGGTATAAAATCTGGATGTTAAGATAGTGAAATATTCACAAGTGGAGGCTGAGGTTAGGTTAAGATACTTTTTAACCAGGTTATGGTGGTTTATATTTAAGGTATGGATGTTAAGCTACTGAAATATTCACAAGTATAGGCTCTAGTTGTATAAGGTAGTATTATATTATATTTATGATTATAGTATATACGTATTTTATATTACTATTGTGATAAATAAAATATAGTAAGGCCAATATTGTTCTTTGTGCTCTCGTTGGATTATTCAGTATCAGGTATGTGACAGGATAGTAGAATAGTATCTTCGGCACTGAACCAGATAATTGTCACATTTGCAAAGTTTTTAAATATTCATGATTTTCTATCCTAATAATTGTAGACATTTAATTCTAGTTTCCTTATCCTGTACAAAGTATATTAGTGATTTCACTTTGAAGAGATGAATGGATACTTTCCTATATATTTTAAAAAAAGTTACAACTTAGAAGAATTCTAAAGTAAATAATAAATTTTCTGGACGGGCTGTCATTTTGAACTGTTAATTGACCAACTATTGGATATAACCAAATAATAAGCTAAACAAACCATCTCGAACCACAATTTTCTTGTGGTTTTGGGATTATTGTTTTCTTTATGAATTTCGCCACAGTACTCCTTGGACATTTGATAATAAAATAGGAAAACTGCTAAAACACATTCATTGTGTATCCAGTTTGTCCATGGGCATCATAATTAAGCTTACAAGAGAAATTTATTTCTTTTCAAACCAATATTGATAATGGTAGTTACCGTTTAGTCCGTCAGATGGTTGATTGTGCTTTTATATATTTCTTATGATTTACAAGCAAAAACTCTTGTGATCTTCATTGCCTTAAAAAAGAATTTAAAGGCATAAAATAGAGATCCTAGCTTTGAAATACTAAATAGCATTAGCGTTAGAAGAGAGAACAAGGTCAAGAGAGACTTGATAGGGAAAATGAAAGAGGGATTTAACGCCAGACTAGTTTAAAAAAATGTATATTTCCAGGTAGGATAGCTCAATATTACTACACCCATGGGCCCACTCAATATAAGTAAGCCCCTGAGGCGTGCTTTTTATGTAAAATATAATATCGTACAAAGTATAAAAAATAATAAAACCTTTTGTCTGTAGGTAACTAAATGACTTCTAAGATTTTGAAAACTACCAGTTTATGAAGTTTTTTAGCTGGGGAGTTTTGTCTTATTTCGTACTAATAGGACTACCTATTAGACCAGTATGATCCTTTATATTTAAGTCAAATAAAATAAAACATAAAATACTTTTGGTTTGGAGGTACAATTTTATTACTTAAATCAGTTCTTAGAAACATTTTGTCCCTATTCAGAGGTGAGTGTTATTTAATATTGAATAACTGTGTTAGTAACTAACTTTTTTATAAAAACTATAGAAACAGAGATATTTTAAAAAATAAAAATTTTACTAACTTATTCTCACAACCAAATAGGGACAAATTTTTGTTGTAACTTCAAACTATCTCCTTTAAACAATAAATCCAAGAAACACACAAGACCAAACGTGTTACTTGACTATAGCCTTTGTTCCCAGTTTAACAGTTAGTCTTTGTCATTATTATTATACATGCAAACTTATTATCAAGTAAATTATGGCTATTTATCTGTGATAACTGAAGCTTATTATTTGCAGATGCATGTATTTGCTGTTGTCTTATGCACTCAGCATCTTTGTAATAATTGTGATGTGTTTACCAAGCCTCAGTATTCTTGACATTTGTAAATTATACAATTACTAGTATCAATTTTGTTATAAGGAAATTACTGGAATATTATTGTTATAACACACACCTCTCTAATATAATAGTTTTATGCCTACATAGTTATAAAATCATTTTCTTATGAAATAAAAACATAACCAAAACAGTGTTTTCATAGCAGTTCTGTCAAAAAATCAAAATAATGCAAACTATAAGTTAGATTATAAATATAAAATGAACATACAGAATAAAATATATCAAGTCTCTGCTAACCGGTGTCTATTTTCTGATTGGTTGAAGACGGCGTCAGTATAATTAAAAAGTATCAAAACCTGGTCTAAAAAAGATATTTTTCTACAATTAATTTGTATTACTACTGTTTTAATTAGTATACAGATAAATATTATGAGATGGTTTGTAATTGCGTTAATAGGAAAGATGAAGGCAACAATTGTCGATTATGTTTTAATCTTACTTTTCCACCAAATAATAAATTTGTCATTTTATATTTTCTAAATATTATTAATTTTCTAGATTGAGATTTAATTTTATACTCTTCTTTTTCAGGTAACCTTAGAGGAGCAAATGATTTGCGGAGCATTGCAAACATTAAACGAAGAAGCGTGTGAAGATGTTCTAGACGAGGCTGATGAGCAAATGTCGAGTTCATTGCAAGTCCCTGACTCAGGTCAGTGCCCTGTTATAATCATTATTGGAGACAGTGATTCGAATTCCGATGATGATTTGTTTTCTGGTGACAATGAGTAGAATTTTTCAATTCTGTTATTTGAATTTGATCAGTTAAATTCACTTCACATTAAAAAATTGCCTGTTCTATGAATACGGTATTAAATTTACAAATACTTACATATCTCCTTCTTTTAACACAATTTTGTTTAATTGATAGCAGGCCTGAATACACTTGTGTGTTTACAACAGCTTTCCAGTTTGATTATATTTTTGATTTTTACTTCATTTAGATCAAACTGTACTATTCATAAAATGGAAAATTTTATCTAATATTGTTAAACATATATAACCTTACTAAATATGTTTTAAAATGTACTTTATTCTTATAGAATATTTGTTTTGCATTCCAAATACTTCCATTTTTAAATTATGCTTGTTTTTTTCTTTGGTTGTGGTTTTTTAGTTTTGTTTTTCACTCTAGAAAAATTAAATTTTTCCAGAATTGCATTTGTTAACGAAACAAGAAAGTATTAAATTATTTTAGCTATGATTACATAGTTGCTTAACTTACTATTAAGTTATCAAAAATTTTGAGAAATCTATTTAAACTTGGTTTTACTTAAATCAGTAGTTCCCAAACTATTTCGGTTAATGGCGTCCGTCCTTACTGTATCAAAATTTTTTCATGACACCTAATTTCAGAACATATTCCTACTTAACAGTTGCAGTGCACAGTGGTATGGTTAGGGTAGTTAAATTTAAAAAATAATGATACACATATTTTGTAATCGCATGTAATTTATGTAAAAAGCTCTAAATAAGTACATTTTTTTAACAATCATATATTGAATAAATAAATCAAAATTATAATTAATATTTCCAAAAAAAATTTGAATCATTCTGGACACAGCCTCCTTGATTTCCAAGTTTGCATTGAGTTTTGCACAATAGTTGCTTTTTTGACAATTAACATTGAAAAGCAGCTTCTCACCAATATAACGTCACAGATGGATTAAGATTCACTGAATTTTACCATTTACAACAGATATTCATCTTTTATTATTATCGCAAGATTGTTTGATAACATTTTCTTCTTTTAAAAAAGTAATCTCACTTTTAGGTTTGGCCCTTAATGAATCTTGAATGTTAATTATCCTCAACTCGTTGGTATTATCTTTCTAATAATAGTTTTTATGTTGTGGGAGAAAATAATTTCATTGGAGATCACAAACCATCTGCAAAAAAAGAAAAGCACCTCTGTCATTCATTCTTCTTTTTCAAAGCTGTTTTTTAAAAATTCTCTTATTTGAAATCTGGACCAATTTTAAAATGTGCATGTTAACTCCCTGCAGTGAAAGGGTCATCTCATTTATCTTTTTAACGATATCACACGTTTCTTCTTGAAGAAAAGTGTATATTTTTGTCATAATTTTAATTTATGAAACACTTTTTAAGAAAAAGTAACATTTTTTGTTGATTTAATTCTTTAAATTTTACGTTGTAAAATAAATAATTGCTAAGTTTTTTTTCAACCATGATTTAATGATTGGGTACTAAATAGTGTGTTAGGCAATGTGTAAATATAAAACGCTTATGCCAAAACTTTCATACGCCAAAAGAACAGATTGCTGTCTCTCTTCATCATTAATATCTGTCCACCAAAATGTGATTATTGAACTAAATATTAGTTCAGTGAAAATATTTTAATATTTCCCAGTCCCCTTGTATGCTCGCACAGTTTGGAAACCACTGACTTAAATAGTAATTTTGGATTCAATTAAGCATTGTAATATATGTATAATAGGTTAATTTAAAAAATGTATTATAAAATAAAGTTTGTAAAAATTATTATTTAATGTGTATATTGCAATCGTATTTTATGTATATATCTTCATCATCATAATTTATCAAACTTAAAATATTTATTTGTTCAAATAAATGTAATGTTAGAGTATAATGAAGATTGGGGTAGTAATGGCTGTTATTTAGTATTAGTTTTATAATCGTATACCGGTGTACAGCCAAATAGATCTTTTTTATTTTTTTTGTAATCATATCAAATAAGTGATAAATATAGCTATAAGAGAAATATTTCCTTAGTGTTCAGTGTCGTTTATATTATTGTGTTATATATGTTTTTTAAGTTTATTTTAAGTTTGGTTGTTAATAAAATTCCTGTGTTTATAGTTTTGACTCTTACATTTCCATTTTACCCGTATTAAATTTATTATCATTTTAGGAGTCCATATTGAAGGGTGTGTTTATGATAAAGTTTTTTTTTTATATATATAAAAGAATGCTTGTCACATTCTTATTATTGTGAATATAAATTTTAAGTATAATATCCACATGTGTAATAACAAGAATACTAGTGAGAAAGAAAGAAGATATAAATAATAAGTCTTATTAAATAACTCACCTTTATTTATATACTTGTATATCACAGTTCTAATGCTTGTCTCCTTCAATAATCCCCATTCGTACTTGCACATAATGTGGTCTCGTTTTCCACTGATCTATGGAGTAGAACAGATTATTTTTTGTCTGCTTTCTATCACATCTGCTATTTTCTTCTTACTGCATCAGCTGACTCAGAACCTTCTTCTCTTTTACACATTTGGCAGGAGGATAATGCAGCTAAGTATTGTTTTGACTATATAGCCAGTCCTGATCCTGACTGGAAACTCAGTTATTGTTTGTCCTGTATCTTAATATATTGTAGGAACTGCTATCTCTGTCTGAAACTGATATAGGTACAGTGGGTGCCGATCTCTATCGTTCCTTCTTTTCCATTGCCTACTTCTTCCCAGTTCTGGGATACATGAATGAGTAACATTTCTGATGTGGCTTTAGCAACTTTATCTGTTTCCTTTGGATTTGAACACTAAGTGTAGAACCCTCAGTTTGGTTTGGAGATTAAATCAGAGTCACCATTGATTGTGCATGATGTCGTTATCAGCTAAATAGACAGTACATCAATTCCACGTTAATTGCCAATAATTCTGCATCCATATGTGAATCTGTATTTGCTTTCAAGGTCCACAGATCTGTCAGTTTCAGTTATTTAGTGTTTATCATTCTAAAGTTTTTTTCTGAGAGCCAGGCCCGTTTTTAACTCTTGTAGCGCCCCTGTGCAAATTAAAGAGATGCGCCCCCCCCCCAATTAATTTATCTTTGCCAGTTTTGGTTCGAGAGGGATTTCTCCCTTAACTCCACCGAACTCCTTTTAGTTGGTGAGTCGGTAAGTCTTTCCATTATCCACCACCTATGGACCCGCCATGTCCCGGACTGGCAACCGACTGTAAAAACTTGCAAGTATTATTACTGCAGTTACAGGCGTAGGTGTTATGATTGACGTCACAACATAACAACCTTGTATTTTACAGTATCACGGACCACCCACCCACCCTAAAATATAGTTCTTAACAATAATTGCCAATTCACTCAAGTTTTTTGGAGAACTGCTGTCCAGTCGAGTCATATTTCCATATTTGTTTAGTCCAACCGTGAGTGCGTGAGAACATCAAACACTAGACGCTCTAGATTTCCTAGAAATTGTCATGCAGGCTAAGCCTGAGAATGTAGACTATTTATTGAGAGGAGAAACAATACTCTCTCACTAATGATAAAACTTAAACATTGAAGTATAAGTACAATAATTAACCCTTCCCACGCGGCAAACGAGTATAGCCGCAATGGTAGACTTTGACCCAAACGCGGATTACGATTAAAGTCGCAATAATATATTTTAGCCTATGGTTAGTTAATTAGTTCAGCAAAGTTCCGGTAGAATGCAGAGGCATGTCCGCTGTCTATTCAGGAATAGAAAAACTTTTGTTGAAAGTTCTACGCCTCGAGGCAGTGGAGGGATACGCTATTTTGTCTGGAATTGCCCGGCGGCTCACGCATTCTATAGCTTCTACAGAGCGGATAACGTCTATACTCGCAGTCTCATTAGTCCGATAGGCGACGACCTCCGTGTTTGCATTTGAGCATTGTTTTGAAGAAGGATTGGTTTTTGTTTTTTTAACATTACCTTGTATTTTTTATATATTATTTCACAATATAACTGTTCCAATTTACAAAAATTAATAAAACTAATTTTTTTTTTGCAATTTTTTACTATTTTGTTGTATGTCATAAAAAAATGTTAAATGCAGCCGATAACCAATGATGACATTTTAAAAAAATTAACCTTTCACATACAAAACGAAAACAAAAATTAACTTTGAAAAAAAAACAAAAGATTTTTAAAGTTATTTCAGCGTTGAGATGAAATAAGGCAAATTTTATTCAGCGTGCGAAGGGTTAAGAGGCCTTACACTTACTACTACGGGTGAAGAGGGGGCAAAACGAGTTTTCTGTTTCGGACGCTATTTTCTAACCGATAAGCTTGGAAATGTTACCAAATTGTTCAGAAAGATCTGAAGAATGGTTGTGCTACCTTAAAAATTTTGATTTTTCAGCTCTAATTTTTTATAGTTTTTTAAATTTATAATCTTTTATCGACATATACTATCTTAATATGGTTGAAATTTTTTCAATTAAAAAAAAATTTATGACCCAAAACCCTTGCGCCCCTTGTATGCTTGCGCCCCTGGGCAAGTGCCCATGTTGCCCATTTATAGAATCGGGCCTGCTGAGAGCTTCAGATGGATCTGTTTTGTCAACCTATTCGGTAGTTCCAGATCAACTGAACAAGACCGATATCTTCATATAACTTGTCCACTGTATATCAACAAATATATGTCAAATTAAATTGAAAATATTAAATACATCTAATTATTACAACATTAAATGGGCCTTGTGGTTATTAACAATAAGAGAAATGATCCCCAAACCACAAATAAAACACTAATACAATTAACATTGGAAAGTTTAATAAACCCTTATGTAAATTTTGGTAACATTTAGTGAAGTATTATTTTATATCCCTTTGAGGATGGTAGCTATGTTACTGAAATGTACATAAAGGTTTATTAAACTTTCTAACGTTAATTGTGTTAGTGTTTTATTTGTGGTTTGGGGATCACTTCTCTCATATGTAATTATGTAAACATGTATCTACATATTAAAATTTATTACATAAAAGAAAAGAAATTTTTTAATATTTATTTATATTGTACACCATGTGTAAAATATCAGTGAATTAGTAATTTAACAAATTACAGTAGTCCCGCAAACTCAGCGTAATGTGGACCGGAAGTGTGCCGAGTTTGTGAAATGCCGGGTTATCGGGAATAAGGGCAAAAAATTAATTGTAATTGAAACACCAAAGCGGCGGCGATATCAAACGACTTTGTCGATAGCGGTATCCCATTGTCGGCAGTGTAAAAACACCGCGGCACCAAAGCGGCGGCGATATCAAACGACTTTGTCGATAGCGGTATCCAATTGTCGGCAGCATAATAACACCGCGGCATTGGCATCCGTACATATAGCAGACATACACCTGCAAAAACGTTTGATGGGCCGCTTTTTTCCCACGAATCAATTTAGTATACATTATGGAAAATATAATATTTCTTTTCAGTTTTCTTTGACAGGTACGCACAGTATATACAGTAAATAAAAATGAGCGAGTTACGAAAACGGAAGGGTGTGTTGGTTTCGTTTGAGACACGGTTAAATGTGTTAAAAAGACTTGACAGAGGGGAATCTGTAAAAAAGCTTAGTGACGAGTTTAACGTGGGTAAAGTACCATCAACGATTCGAGCGATCGAAGTTAATGCCCGCTTTGGGATCTGCCGAACTTTTATGAACATCGCTGTTTTTAGAAATATATATTTTTTCCCGTCGGGATCGCCGAGTAATCCGGACTGCCGGGTTATCGAGTGCCGAGTTTGCAAGACTCTACTGTACCTCTAAAACCCATCATAATTTTGATGTGAACAAGTACAAGTACACATGGCCACAGCCAAGTACAATTGCACTTTCACCAAATTCAAGGATTGTAGATTTGATCTCTAGGATAACTTATTTGTTATCGTAAATTGATTAATTTAATGATTAATTGCCTTTATATCCCCAATTGAATGCATTTGGATATCCTTGATAAAGTTTCAGGTGTCCAGCAGCCTGAAAATTGAGAATGATGCTTGAATTTTTACATTGGAAAAAATCCTTGAATTTTGGCGGCCGTTAGGAATTTTTCCCCCAGAATGATTTAAAAAATTCACAATACAAAATTATTTTTGACAATGGAGCTTGTAAAATCTAAATTATTGGTTTAAAAATATATATATTCAGAGTAATGATTCGGTCTTGTAATGGCAGACGGACATTGCTTGCATACAATAATAGCGCTTTTTGCTTCTACTGCAGTCTAGTAAGTTTTAAATGGAAAAAAGCAAACACTTTAATTTAATATTTATTATGACAGCTTTGTAGTTAGAATTGACCTTCATTGAAAAAAAAATTGATCATTATAATAAATATATTAAAATGTAAGTTTTTATATTTTTATGTAGTCATAATTGTTTACTACTCTAAATCATGGCTTATGCTGTCACTAAACAATTGTAGTAATAAGGATTAGATGGCAAGATGGCTTCTACTTGACAATGTCAATTATATTTGAGAAGGGTGTAACCAAGGGATTCGCTCATTCCTTCACAATTTAGGCTGTAAATCTAACACGATATTTTTCGACCAAATATATAATTATATATATATATATATATATATGTATGTATATATGTATTTTTGTAATTTGAAAATTTTTTGTAGCTGAAATTCTGTTGCTTTCACTGTACAGTACACGTACATTGAATGTAAAAACAAACTTGTTCTTCAAACAACGCTTTGTTCTTCAAACAACAATGTAATTATGTTTCCGATATATTGAAACTCAAAAAGTTATTAAATAAAATATTATTTTTGAACAAAATAGTAGTAAACTAGTATCTCATGTGATTTATATTTGTCACTTGAGTGAATTGGCAGGTCGGAACAAGTGTGTCATATATGGGAATGTTAACAAACTTCAGTTTCTGATCTCACACATAATGTTTAATATTTAATGGGGGAGATAACTACTATACAGAACTTAGTAGCCAATAGTTAACTCGGGATAGAATGATGTGTACGCAACCAAGTGGTGTGTGTTTTTATTTTCCAACTTATAGTATGTCTTATAGAGAGAGTTATGTGAAGAATCAAAACAACAATGTTGAGTTTTATGGTATATGTTTTTATGAGTTCCCCCCCCCCCCCCGAGTCCAAAAAAGTAGTTTCTGGCTTGATATCTGCCGTCTCTATAGTCCTCTGGATGCCAAATGCGAGGACGGATATTTTGGCCATAACTCAGTTCTTTTTTGATAACTCAAAATTTGGTAACTACTATTAAAAAAAAACTCAAAATCGATCCTAGAGATTTTGATCAATTTGCTCAAATGTAACCTCCAAGAACCCAAACAAAATAGTTTATATTGACATCTCTCCAAAAATGCCGGATCTTGAGTTTTTGGTACAAAAACAACAAAATAGCTATGAGGTTGTTATAAAAGAAAAAAATTTTCAAAATCGACTCTACTGATTCAAATCAAATTTAAATGCTATGTGAAGATTAATGGCCCCAATTCTGTGTGCAATATCTCAATGAAAAAAAAATATATATATGGTTCAAGAATAATTGGCAAAAACAAAAATGAACCTTGACCACCATTAAAAGCTTGATTTTAATCAAATTCAATTTTCGCTGAAGTAGTGTTTATGACTGAAGCGAATCAAGTTTAAGTTCTATTTAATATCTAAATATTTTTTTCAATCACAGTGTTAATGGTTTATTTTCAATTTTTACTGACACTTTGGTTGGTTTTTATTTGGTTTTGGGGATCAATGAGTGAAAAAGTTTGTGCAATGTTTTGTACCTTATAATAACTAATGCTATGAAAACCTTTACACTATACAGTAAACTATTAGCATTAAGTTGAATATATATATATATATATATATATATATATATATATATATATATATAATTGAGTTATACCATTTTAATTTGATTTATTTCCTTTTGTAACCAGCAGAACAGGAGACTCAGTTTTTGGCAGTACCGATATAGTGTATAGCAGTACCTTGATAAAAAATAATGCTATGAATCGTTATTTCATTGAAGTCCATATAGTACTGTCCTCGTCCATGCTTTATAAATTCAGTATTTCTATTAACGTTTTTCACTTTGAAATTATATATTTAATGGAAAATTTATGAAAAACTACCAAGAATTTTCAGGGTAAAATGGAAAAAAATTAATCTTTCAGCCGCTATTATTAGTAGACACCATGAATTGATCCTCCAGCATTGACTTTCAGACCTGCGGATAAGCAGGTTAGGATAAGCCTACTACCGCAATCGATTCAATCCGTTTTCCTTCCGAATCACTCTCCTTATCATTGTTTCATTTGTATATACAACATCAAATGTTACCTACGTTATTAAATATGCCATTTGTGTTAGGAAAGGTGTTTAAATTTGGGTTAAATTATGTTTAGTTATTTAATCTTACATAATCGACCATTTAAAAAAATGCAAACATTCTATAGAGACGTAGCAAGACTTTGACTTTATATGTTAACCATACACTATTTAAATTCCATTTTCTTCTAAATTATTCATTTTTTAACACTTTTAATCTTTTGAATTGTCATTAATAAAACTTTTAATACAACATATATGTTCTGTAAATCAAGAAGTAAATAGTAATAGAACATTTTGATTTTTACTTTTCAAATTTTTTTTTTTTAATTGTACATCTGTTATACTTGTCAAATGAAAATGTAGGTATCTACAAATGAAGTGTATTGCTTGTGTATGGTTTTCTTCTATATCTAATTGAATACATATTTAAACAAACTTATAATGTTCTATTTTAATTAATAAAATTCATTTTTATTTTTATTTGTCAAATACTACTTTGAATTTATTTAAAATTATTCCATATTGTAAGTACACACCTAAAAGATAGTGATTGTTGCTAGGCAGTGATTGTGGTGGATGTTTAGTTTAATTTAGTATTTTTTACAAACGTTTAGCTTGTTTATGTTAGTCTTTTACTTCTTCATATGCACCTCACTGAATATTTGGTGGATTGCCTACCAATGTCTTCTTAGGTGGTTTCTAATCAAAGTTATAACATACTGTTGATTAGTTCTTAGAAAATGTGGCTTTAGCATGAAGTATCTTAACAAAACACTAGTCCATACCGATAGTGTACTTTAACATGTTTTATGGTTAGAATTTGAGCTTGTAGGGAACCTGTTCTTCTTGAGCATGTTACTCTGGAATGTATGTTACCTCAAAATGTATCTTTAAGACCTCCTACACTGATGTGATATTTTTAAGTAGATATAAATTCTTCTTTTTTTTACTACTTATCAGTTTTGATCCATTTTCATTTCATTTCATTTCATTTATTTGGTTGTAGTTGACAATACAATTGCATACAACAAGTCTAAACCTTTACATCAATACATAAAACGCATTACAAAACACACAACACATTATTTCTTTTATACAAATAGTTGTATCAGAGAATGTTTAAACAATAAAATAGAGAAATATTTAACAAAATAAATAACATTTGAACAAATAACAAATTTTGCATGACTTATTAGAATAATTTATCTTAATTAAAAAAAGTCATTCCATATATTAAAAATTACAAAGACACAAAGTGTCAAGTATGGTATATAAAATTAATTGCTTCACTAGCAAAATACATCCCGGATTATTATTATTATTTATTTCTATTGCTGCCGACAAACACAATTTGCACAGCAAGAGTCCACAAAAAATCAAATTTATAATAACTACAATAACTTAAATAACTTTAAATACAGTTTACATTTCTGCACTATTTAAAGTGAGGATCCAAAGTGAGGAGTTTTTAAAGTGAGGATCCAAAGTGAGGAGTTTATTTTCGAGACGAGAGTTTTACCAAATGTTGATATGAAATCTTCCTAAAACACTCTCAACATATATCCTATTATGTTAATGAGTAAAGCTTTTCAACCGATATACTAATAAAGTAATTAGCCCATAGAGATGATTAAACTAATAAATATTGTTTTTAAACAAAAAGATAAAACTATTGTTATTAAACAGCATTCTAGTGATTGCGAGGGCTAAGATGAACCAAGGCCTATGTGATAATACTAATTACATATCAGAGATTATGACCTATTCTTCAACCGGAAACCTCTAGTTTATTTTTAAATTTAATGAAATCATCTAAAATTATACAATGTATATTTCTGTACGGTTTACTTTTTCCTGGTCAATAAACAATTTGAGTACAGTTATTATATATGTCAAAAGTAAGCATTACACTCATCTGTTAGACTATTACTTTGTAGCAAATCAAACAATCCTTTATATAATAAACCACAACCGCTCTTGACAAACTTACTTCTTCGTTTATGTAAAAACGATAATATGTCATATCATTCATATTAATTTAGAACTGAAAAATCATTACATCAAAATAAATTCATCTGTTTCTCTTCTAAAATAAAGTAAACAAAATAATAAATGTAACTTGAAAATTTAATAAAATATTTACTTGAGTGTTTCAAAAACATTAGGATTTTATTCAAATTGATAAAGTTCTTTTACCACTTTTTCCATCCTCATTCTTAATTTGGGCTCCATTTAAAACACATCCACATGTGTTGCTTTCAATATAATATAATTTGTAATTAGCTAAATTTATGAAACAAATTATACTTCAATATTTTTGTAACAGCTAATTTTCACTTCAGAAACATTAGTTAACTGTTTAGATCTATTCTGGTCTAGGTTAGGTTACATTTTATTTTTCATGACCAATCAATCTCATCTGTCAATAAACTCACACTGGACTTTGGAAACTTAAAAGCTGTTATAATATTCCCGAAATTGGAGATTCTACTGACAAGAATAATGAGTTTATGAACATGGGGATGGTGATCTGATAACTTTGAAATCCAACATACAAATTCAATACATGAGGTTGAGTAAATTTTTTACACCTACAATTTATTTGTGATCATGGTCACAAAATGGTTTAATCTGATTTTGAAAATAAAAATAGAAGCAGAACAATGTTCTATATATCTCCCCGACTTTGAACTACAGCTAACCTAATACTATAGCTATGAATATAAAAACCTCTACTAGACTTCTACATACTTTATAAAAGGGACAAACTTTTGTAAAAACCACTTTTAATTAGAAATATACCCAAAATTAATATGTTTCTAATATTACAAAATAGAATCTCTTTCAACATCTCTACACCATGTTATGCCAGAAAGTAAAATTTTTGTTGTTGATAAAACTAGTTGATATAATAAAATATTCAATAATACATCTTTAGTTATCTTATCTTTCAAAAATTTAATTACCTAAATTGAGTTATCTTTTTTATACATCACATCTGGTATGGATAACACGTCGAGTGAGCCGCTTTGTCAATATTTGTTGAGATTACATATTATACTAACAGTAGGTGAAGGTGTTTTATCTTCTTGAAACATAAAATTTGTTATTTTCTTATTTCTTTGTTCCTTGCATTTGTATTTATGCATTAAAAACTAGGCTACACTAACTTAATGTTGGAAATCATGAATTTCATCAAAGTCAAACCTTTTTATGAAGTGAAATTTTTTTTGAGAATGTTAGTTCTCCGATTCAATTTAGACGGGTTTATTGTACTTGTACAATACAAAATTAATTTGTACTTGTAACAATTTAATGCTTACAATTTGTTTGAATTTTAGTTTTTTTGGCATTACCTTATTATTCTTTTTGGACAGTTTCTGCTTTTCAGAGTTAAAAATGGCATTTAAAATTATGTTAAACAAAAAAAAAATTGAAACATTGCTTAGTAATTTTTACGTTTTGACCTATCTAAAAACACTAAATCCAAGAATGTTTCAATGTATTGTCTCTACAGTTCAAATTATTAAACTGATTTAAGTATCTCTTTTGTGAGTAGCCTAGTTGTGAATTATGTGGCCTATTTTTTTATATCTAAATAAAGTAAAAATGGTAAAAACAAAATGTACAACACAACACATTGCAAAGAAGAGAAGAACTTTTACCTATTTTATCTCCATAATAAATACATGTTACAAGTACATTACTCTTCTTTTTTATATATTGATTAATTTGCTATTTACATGACTATTGACAATCTGAACAAATATTTGGCACTTACTTTCTTTTCTACTGGAAAGTAATACACATAGCTGAGAAGTTTTAATTCAAGTGTTATTCTGAAACTCAAGACTCTAAGCAAATAAACAAAATTAAAGAAGATATTGCAATTGTTTCCAAGTATTGATTTTAATTTTTCAATTAAATATTTCATGTTTTTAACATCGCAAACATTTTGGCCGTTTTATGCTTGATTATGAATATAACAAATATTGTCGGAAAAGAACAAGACTTAAGTTATATAGATCTCATGAAATTCTTTTACTGGAAATGGTGTACAAACATTCTAATTCATACATATACACAGACACAAACATTTCTAGTATTGAACAGGGCAGAATACTGCCGAGTTCCTTATTAGCACCAACACTTACATCATTCGTATAACTCGGCTCAGTTAACATCTTAACTGTGTTCACTCGTATCAGAAATTTGTCCTGTATCTCATAATTGATTGAAGTTGAATTTTTAATGATGCCTTTTACGTTTCATTTTTGTTTTTTTCTAATTTCTTCAATTTGCCTCTACAGACAAAAGAAAATGTTGTTCAATACAATTGAGCTACATAAATTCATAATTTTAAGAAAATTGCGTATTAATAAAGTCGAGTGGAGATCATATGAGTTTTTTTTTTTTTTTAATCTCAACTTCTCAAAAATAGATAATAACAATTTAATTTATGAATTAAGTATGGTATTAACTTTTTTTTAAGCAACAACCAAAAAAACTCTTTATCTTTTAGAAAGGGGATTACCTAAAAAAAGTATAGCTAGGTAATTTAATTTCTGAGGTATCACTATTCAATATCTGATAACTCATTTTAGTTTTCATCTCCATCATCATTTATTATTTTTAATCATTGGACTGACGATAATCTTGTATGTCTTTGTTTGGTGTGAGTGGAGGATCTACATGATGGCAAATACAAACAAATCACTTTTCTTTTTTCCTTTTTTTGGTAACAAAGTTAAAAATTTTTTCAAACAAAAACATCAAATTAAAGAGAATTCTGTTCCCATACAAGTAACTTAATACAACAAATTGGCAAAGGCTTGAACAATGAAATTAGAATATTGTTCTTTACCAAAAAAATGTTATCTGTGTAAAAGAATAATAAAAGTTAATCAGAATTGATAGATCATAGTCAGGTTACGTTCATTTGATTTTTTTTTTTTTTTTTTACAGTTTACTCACAAACCGTAATTTTGTTTTACATATTACTTGGTACATTGGTTTAGGTTTATAAACATTAAAATTTTATCTATATTGCTTAAGTCCATTTTAAGATATTTGACCTTTGTTTATTTTTACTTTTCAACGGAAAACGCCTAGACTACCATTTTTGATGTTAGTGGCAAATATTTTGTATTTGTTTATGGTTTGGTTTTGCCAGTATATAAAGGCCAGTACAACGACAAATATTTTGTATTGGCTTAAGGTTTGGTTTTTGCCAGTATATGAGAGTCAGTACAACATTTATTTTAGACTGAAAATTGACTGGATTTTGTTGAAATTTAGGTGGTTTAGATTCAAGCTTTTAGGTTGGTATAGACTGATTTTGGATCCAGGTCCACCAAAGCAATTATCTCCCCCCCCCCTCCATCTACAATTTAAGAGTAAATACATTTGAGAAGGTAATGAAATAAATTAATGTTTAAAATAGGTATTAGGTGATTAAATAAACACACAAAACAGAATCAATATTTAATTATGAAAATGAATGATACATCATAAATTTATAATAATTTTTCCCTTTATGGCGATAAATAAATTCATAATAGTATTAATTTATGTATTGTATAAAACAAATCATTTTGTTTTTATAGAAATTCCTTGAGTAATCAAATAGATTTAAATATTTTAGTCAACAAAACATTATTTAACACTTAATATTATGTGATAATAATAAACCAAAGACAAATTATTACTTGTACAGTTATATGTCAATGAACATAGACATAACGTTAAATACTTACTTCAACTTTCAATATCCTATAGAATATTTTTTATTTTAAGAAATAAGTTTACAGTTAATAATAATTAGTAAAAGAATTTTGTGGACTGAATACACATTGGTTGAAAATTTTATAGCAATACTGTTAAAATGTCATTAATATACGAAAAATTTGGCTTTTATCAGACAAAATTATTCAGAACCTCTAAGAGAAAAATAAATCTGCAGTATGGATTAGTATATATTCCGTCAAAGTTTTGACAAATAAAATTTCCAAAACAATACTTTATAACTTTTCATTTCAAATCTTTCTAAGACTTTCTAAGTTTATCAAAACTTTTTTGAACTTGGCTGTTTTCAAATGTTTCTCAATCTTGAGCAATAAACCAATTTTTGTCTCTCACCGTTTAAAATTTACGTTTGCAAATAGTTATGTCAGTTATATAAACTAAAATACTCAGTATATTTTATGATTTCAATACATCTATTACTAATAATCATAGATTATTTTAACCCTAGAAGTGATACGGTGTCTATATTTTTTACTAAAGTCATAAGCACCAGACAATAATGTCCCACAAAATGAGACAGAAAAGCATGAAGAGTTGAGTTGGTACTGATTGATAGCTAAGATTTCAAGCTTCAAATTGATAATTTTTATTTTCTTCAACTTTGGCTGTTTTGTGCACATTACTGTTATAGGTCACACTGTGCTTTTAGAGTCTGTATATTCTCTTGTGTTGTGTTTATTTTTTAAATTTAGCAACTCTAGTTTAGTGTAAATTCTGTAAAAAAACATCTTTACTTCCTTTAACAACATTTGTATGTTTTTGAGTAAAAAACCAACAAATTGTGATATTTTATATGTGATCTACAGTAAGTTCATGATTTTTTTTTTTTTTTTAATCCATATTTATAAATTCTGAAGGTGGAAATCATTAAAAACATCAAAAGTATATAATTTAATTTATATATATATATATATATATATATATATATATATTCAACATCAAAAGCAAAATATTTATAATTTGAAGAAAATGAGATAATTATGATTGTTTTTCATCATATTGTGAAGAGCCTATCACTTAAGGAAGGTACACTTATCACTTCTAGTGTTAATTTTATTTTTTTACTTAATAAATTTGAGAATAATTTAACAAACTGTAGAGCAAATTCTAGCCAAGAGTATTTTCCTTGTTATCTCCTTTCAAATGCATTGATAAAAAACAGTACCTTTGACATTGCCTTTGACTTCATTCTATCCATGTTGTGAGAAAATTTAGATAAATAACAAAAAAAATAGTTTCTACTCACTAATTCTTACTTCTCCAGCTAACCAACTTGAATTGTATTAGTACTCTCAATAATTAACAGTAGAGACCTGTTCTTCCCCTAGAGAGTTGCCTTCATATATGTAAGCTTGTCTTTGTAGCCGTTGGTTTCCTAATAGAAGCTCATCCTGCCAGGCCAGAACCCATTATTCCCAGACCAACCTAGCAAACCCCTTTTCTCTCGAATGTTTAGCAGCCCAATCCGCTACAGAAATTAATAACCACAATCTTAGATTGGGTTTAGCAACTTTTAGATGAGATGGAGAGACTAAGTACGTATTCACGTCACACCTCCTTACACCCTGGTTATTAATATCAAACATCTAAAAAAAATCACATTTCTGTTAAATTATAGAGTAAAATTGTATAACCTAATTCACTTTAACAACATGTCTAGGTATTGTCAAAAGAAAATGTATAGAATTAAAACTTCAATACAGTTGTAATTTTACATATAATTATCTTTTCAATTTAAATTAAAGTGTTTTTGATTTGTAACTGAATATATCCAATACTTTAGTCCATGAACCTCTTCTCATATAATACTGATTACATTTTTCTAGTATTGTGCATTTTATGTTCTTAGATTAACTATGGTTAAATTAAGGATATGCTGGTACACTCCTTGTTAACTTATGTTATAGTGTATTTTCTCTTTTCGATTGATAAAAATGATAATATTTGGAAAATAATACAGAATTTATATTATTATATTTTTTATAATTTAATCACCTTAATTTAAATCACCATAATTTAAACTTTAATGTTGTGTAATATAACCAAGTTAAAGTAGACTAATTAATTATAATGTCTTTATACCTTATGAACTTGTTATATATATTTAAAAAATAAGATATTACTTGGAATCAGTTTTTAGAAGGATCCCATAGCCATGAACAAAAAGTGGCAATTAACTTTATTAAGTATTTATATTCAGTGTTGTGTAATTGTTGTAGTGTTTGTGTATATCTGACAATGTTGCAATGACAGTGAAACAGAACCTCTGAAATCACACAAACTAATTCAAGATAATACCTTAATTTTTTTAATATAATATCTTTATTTTGAATTTAATGTCAATTCTAATTTATCCATTGAATTTTCTGTTAAAATATTGTAAATAAATTATGTACAAATTTAGTGTAAAGAACAGTACTATATACAGAGTTTTAACTTTTTAAATTTTGTCTAGTTTAGATTTAAAATCTAAGTAAGAAACAATCAATGTACAATACCAAAGGGTTTATTAATTTTTAAACACTGAATAAGATATAAATAAATATGTTTACTTTTATTTTTTTATACAGAATCATTAAAAAATTTACCTAATTTCACATTGTCATATTATTTAAAGTAACTGAGCAATATATTGTTCTGCAGTTGCACCAATTAACAAAACCATTTACGACCTCGCCAGTAAATATTGTCCATTTTTTAATAACTTTTATCATCGTCAATTTTATTGAGTTTTTAATTGTGAATTTCTCATGCTTAGAACTATCAAGGTTGATTTTATTCCTAAGATATTTTTGTAATAATTGTATTTGTTGGAAATTCTACGTTTCAAACTTTGCTGAACAATAGACATTTTCAGGTTTACTGGGTAAATTTACCGCAGGCTTCTACAGTCTTGTTAGATGTTCATGGTTTTTTCCAAGAATTTCATTGACATGGCATATTAAAAATAAAAGAAAAGCAAAAAAGCTATATAACCTTGTGAAAGTTTTTGTAACAACTATATCAACTTTATATACAACTGAAATATGCTTGAACAGTTATTATCGATATACATTTTGTATACCATAACAGGTGCTGTGCTTTCTATTGAACAATACTTGTGTTTATGATGTGCAAGATTTACAGTTCCATATAAATTAAAACTTGATTATGTTTCTGTACTTTTTATAAAAACGATTCTTTAATTTTTTCAGTTACTTTGGAAAATATGAATCTATGTATGCAAGGTTATTCAAAAAGAATAACCTGATTCATAAGGTAAAATTTTATTTAAAAATTAATACAAAAATCCTCTACCAAACCACAGTTATTCTAACCATAATCAATTTTATTTCCTGTTGTACAAATGTTCAATGTGAACACGAGAAGGAGCATGAGCAACATCTAGACTATATCTAAATTTTTCCCAGACACGTAGCAACATGTTACGGTTCATTGAAATTAATCGCTTTAATTATTCGATGTTTAAGGAGAAATGTTTTTCTTGCTGAAGTGTTTAATGTGGGGGTCTTTTTCCCTAAATGTGCAAATTATGACAATTGACTGTGCCAGTCAAGTGAAAATGTCACTTTATCTGTGAAAATTATAAATGGAATGAAGTTGCGCCTTCCATCATATCCAGCATCAATTCGCAAAATTCTATTTCCTTCCTTTTGTTGTTAGCGGTAAGTTTCTGAATGAGCTGTAACCTATATTGTTTCATATTTAGACATATCTTTTTAGCAAACGCCATATAGCAGCTTGCAGAATCACAAGCTGATATGTGGGTTATGCTGAAACGCATCATTAATTCTCTCCATTTATCCCTCTGAAACTTGCGGTCCTCCTGGATTTTTCTCTTTTTAGAGACATTCTTCAAACTGTTGAAACCATCGTAGAATGGTCTTCGGAGATGGCGGATTAATGTTGAATCGTCTTCAAAAACTACACTGCCCGTCAGTATTGAATTTGTTTTCACAAATTTGAAAACGCATGAACGTCTTTTGTTGTTGACTCCCCATTTTGGACATGTCCATGGATCAACAAGCCTACAGCACTCTTACAATGTTCCTGCAACAGTTATTCGAATCTTAGTAACCTACTCTTTCAAATGACATGTGACCCATTTCGTGACGTCTCGATTAAATGGAGAAAATGAATCATGAAATCGGTTCATTCTTTTTGAATAATCCTGTATATCAAACTTTAACCACGACCCTGTTTTGTATTATTTATTTTACTGTATTTTTTATAAGTAAACATTGGAATTACTTATAATATATAATTTACTCTTTTTAATCAATTCTATTTTTTATTTATTAAGTTTAATTGTTCCATCAAGTATTAATTTGTGTCATAAGCTGTAATGGGTAGGTTAAAATATTTGTGCTTTATATTTTTTAAATAATTTATTGTTAATTCGTAAAAACTTAGAAACAAAATGTGACATTGTTCATATTCTGTTTGGTCATAGAATACAAAAAATGTATAAACATATTATAAAAAACTATAAACTGTTATAAAAGTTTATTTATAAATAAGATAAATAATATACATAACATAAATAATAACATAACAATAATTTTAAAATACTGCCCACTTCACATCATTACATAAAATCATTTAAGATTTATATCTGACTTAATTTAATGAATTAATTTGTATTATGTAATGATTGAAGTGATCCATCAAACCTAGTTATTGCATCAGCTTGTATATTGTACAGTGTGTTCCCTAAAATGCTTTCTTTTCTGTCTGTATTTTTTATTAAAATTAAATATCTGAAGAATATATTAAGATATAGATTCCAAATTTATCAATATATTAATACTAATAGTTTGCAATTTAAAAAAACAATAGTAACCATTAATTAAAAACAGTTAATACTACAAATAAACGTACACCCATTATCTTTTTACCTTTTACCTTTTACTTTCTCACATGTACATAGTATAAGAAAATTATATGATGGGTGGAAAAAATTCGTGTCTACCTTTCATGTGTAGTATGTTCAGTTCTTTACAGCCCAAGCGCATGAACCAATTTTAATCAAATTTAGTATGTGGGCGATATCTCAAGAGAATTTTTTAGTTTTCTCAAAATCGGTTCAAAATATTTTGATAAAATTTCATGGGTCATGTCGGTAAAACCAAAAATCAGTCATCGAGTATTATAAAAGATGTAATTTTTCAAAATTAGCTCTACTGATTTCATTTATATTTTATTGAATGTGAAAATTAATGACCCAAACTCGTATGCAAAAATTACAAGTAAATAAATATAACGGTACAGGAATAGTTGACAAAATACAAAAATGACCTCGACTATCATTTAAAAGTTCAATTTTAATTAAATACAATTTACACAGAGGATTTATGGCTCAAGGGAAACAAGTTTAGGCCCTATTGAAATATATAAATATGTTTTTGTTTATTTTCACTTTTTTATTGTTAACTACCAAACTGACATTTTTTATGTAGTTTGGTTTTGGAGATGGGTAAGTGAGAATGTTTTGCAATGGTTTTGTTTTATTTATTCTAATCTACTAAGGTTACTAAGAAAAAATTTTGTTATCAAATTGTATTTATTTTGTAACTAACAGTGCAGCTTTTAAAATACCTCTGCTTAATTTTAAAAGAGCAAAAAATGTTATTATTTGTCAAAATTTAACGTTCAAATATATTACATAGATACTTTTAAATGGATACTATTTTAAAATAATCAGTTTTTTAATAGAAATTTGCAAACTAATAGTATAGACAAATCCTTTCAAACAGAAACAAAAAGGAAGCATTTATCAGGCAAACAGTATATTTTGTTTATTTTTATCTCTTAAATGTATATACAAATTGTTCCCATTTTCTCCTGGATCATTCAGTATGTAGAAAAGAATTATTGTTTAAATATGTTTTTATTGATTCTACTGTTGTAATGAATAATAAACAACTAAATTATTTGTACAATTAAAATAAAGGTTTAGTAGAGAAAACCCACCAATGATACCATAATTTTATTTATGACAGAAATTAAATTAAAAATTGTATTATAATTTATAACAAATAAAAATTATATTGTGTAAGTTTTTCCGGGTTAGGATGTTAATATCATCACTTGATATGTTTTATGTTTTAAGCAATGCTTGTCTGTTGGTGTGTATGAACATTTTTTCTTGTTAGATAAAATGGGTAATTATTTAGTTAGTTGATATACAGATCATTTAAAAAAATTGTCTAATTCTTTAGTATAATATTTAACTTTAATATAATATTTAAGACGGAAATAAACTTTTTCACTGAAAAATTGAAAAATTATCGAAGTAATATTTTCAATTAATAATCATGCTTTGCTCTCCATCCATTTTATCTGTAACGTTAACATACAAATAGGCCTAAATGATACAAACAGTATTCTATGGAAAAATATGTTTTAATAAAAATGAGTCATAAGGCATGTAGTGTGTTTGCGCATGCATCATGCTGTATATGAATCTTACTATTAGTTGATATTTGGCCGTCAGTGGTTAAAATGTAGTCAAAGCCTATATATTAACACAGTATTCTATCTTTTCAAAATTATATTCTTTTTAATTTTTATGTTGAAATTTCATAGTTAAGTAATTACTTTCTTTTAAAATAAGCTTATAACATTTTGGAAGTCTTTTTTGAACTTATGAATTTTCATTGCCGTGTGTACATAACCTATGTAACCATGAATATGTACCTTTTCAATTATTTTAAGTGAAAAAATCGAATTTCGTGTTCAAATATTGTTATACAATTTCAAAATAAGGCATGTGGTAAAAGAATTAGAGAGATTTTATAAACTAGTCTTTAAATCGACTTATCAAATAATCACAGACAAAAAGTAACTTGAATTAAGAAAATAAATACGCATACAATGACTACTGAAATAACTTAATAATTACATGTAACTTAAAGTTATAAAATATTTAATGATATTAAACATTGATAAGTTGGAAAAGTTAATTATCAAGTTTATAAGTATAGAAATTTTACAATTTTTTTTTTTTTAATTTTGAAGTGAGATATTTTTGTAGTTAATATTGCTATTAAGCGTTAATATTTCAATTGGCCAACATTGACATTCAAATTAATTACATAACAACACAAGTTATTTATTTTTCACTCAAATTTCAATATTTTGAGTACATGTTTGAGTATTGTCTGTCAAAAATCCTTCAGGCAAACATTGAAAATGTTTAAATGTATTCCTAAAGGCTAATAGATTTTTATTATTATGTAAAACAAATCTGCAATAATTTAAATTGAATAATTATGTTTTGATATAGTAAGTTACCTCGAGATTGAAGTGAACAATCAATAATGTAAGTACATTGATACTATGTATTGACACTAACCTACTGTAACTGTGACTAAAAGTAAATGTTGTGTAGTCTAGTCTATTGATAAGCTTAACATTGTTTATTGATGTTATCAACAAGTTAGGGTTAGAACAGTAGATTAACAATTTGAATTAGAGTAAAAAGTTTGGCTTATCTATAGGGTTAGCTAATTATCTTTTGTTATCGTTGTAAAATGTGTTTTAATGTAATTTTAATTACAGACTAAATTAATACATTACGCCTTATTCTGGGAATAGTTGAGTATGGTGGAAAACAATTATACTGTAATTTTACAAATAGATTTATTTTCTAATTCAACAAAAAATTAATCGTACACGAACTGACATGGACACCTAAACAGAAAATAATAATATAGACCTTTACAAACTCAAAATTTGGAAGTAAAGCTGCCATAAAATCAAAACTCATAAGTTTGATTTTTTAAACGATTTTCATTGGATTTGGCAAAAATTTAGGCTCTCTATGGATTCAAAGAAAACTTAATGGTAGCTAAAATACCGATTTGGGAGTTAAATGTTATTAAAATTAGTTCTACAGATATTGATTTTTTTGAATATTTACACCTCATGCTGCTACCCCCCCGATTGATTCTCTCTCTCTCTCTCTCTCTCTCTCTCTCTCTCTCTCTCTCTCTCTCTCTCTCTCTCTCTCTCTCTCTCTCTCTCTCTCTCTCTCTCTCTCTCTCTCTCTCTCTCTCTCTCTCTCTCTCTCTCTCTCTCTCTCTCTCTCTCCAGATTTATCTCCCGTACATCAGTCTGGTACCACTTAAAAGTTCCAGCCCATCAGTAAGACATGATATTTACTTATACTTACATACAACACTAAAAAGTACATTTTAACAGATATTCAGATGTACAACGTATCGGCATCTATGTAAATGATTGACTGAGTCCCATTCCCCATTCTGACCTTCAGCTAGTAATGTTCTCATATCAATACCCCCTCCCTCATCAGATTCTCTTGAGCACATAGAATATCACATTATAAAATATAATAACTCTGAATTTATTAAATGATGTACTTTGTATAATATGGAATAATTGTTTTCTTGCATTAAAACATAATTTTACTTGTTTTTAAACAGAACAATCAAATATTGGTGTAAAGTGAAAATAATTTTAGTGTACATGCAGCTTTATCATCAATAATCTCCATGTGTTCACAAAGTTTCATAGTTCTTGTATTTAAATATAGTCTTCACTTTCTTTGCTCTTGTCAATGGTTCACCCTCATATGGGTAGCTCAGGTGTGACAAATTTCTCATAAAAATAACAACATAACCTTGCAAAATAATATAAGTTAGATAGCCTGACATAATTTTAACCATAAAGTGCCTGTTAGTTTTCCCTAACTTCTAGGCATTTTGGTGTTTTCATAAATTGAAAACTATGAACTGTTTTGTATAGTTTTACTCAGCATAACCTAAATATCTTCTTTTTTTTACCCTATGAAAGCAAAAGTTACAAATAAATGTTATTTTGACATATTACAATTTACACAGATTCTTTTGAAAGTCAATTCCACTTTATACAAATGATCTTGAATAAGAAAATTTATAGTTTTTCGAAAGATATTTACAAAAGTAAACTCATTAATAAAAATCAGCTGTACAAAAATAATGCTTGCTTTTGTATAGGTCTATCAAACTCATAAAACTAAATTTCTGGTATAGCCTGATTCTTTGGCTATCAAATGTTATTAAAAGTAGACAACAGCAACTCTAAAACCCCATTGTTTACATCTCTATTAATCCCATCTATATACCCCGTGTTCTATGGTTATAAAAAAGGGTAATAATATTAAAACTATTTATTTAAGTAGAATTGAATATAAATCAGTAGTGTTAAATTATAATAACCAAGTTATTAATTTTCTGTCAGATATCAAAAAGTAAAGTTTGTAATTTAATAGTTATTACAGTCTTATAATCTATTTAAATCCTATCAGTCCCCTCCACTCTTTCATTTATTAATTTTAAAATATATACCATATATCATGAGTTATAATTAATGTTTTATCAAGAAAATCCTTGGAAATTTTTTGCTTTATAGTAGGAAATAATTTACCAGATAAGATAGGCTCATGTCTTTGTTAAGATAATTGTTTATGTTTTGAATTTATTAAACAACAGCATAAAATGTCTGAACTGAAAAGATGTAGGTCTCATGAATTATAAGCTAATTATAAGTATACTAGGGATGCCAGTAGACCTGCCCATGTTGAAACCAGGCTTTGTCTATATATTTTTAATAAGCCATGCTTCCACCCACATGAACAATTTGCAGTATTTAAATTTCAGAACAATTCAGCTTTTTCAACTCAGAACAGCGTATTTTAAAATCGATGTTTGATTTAACGATTCTAGTTAGATTGATGTTCAAATAAATCTCGCCCATGTAAACAACTGATCTTCTTTTTATTATGTCTGAATTTTCAGTATTAAGCACTTTTATATTGTTAATTAATTTTTTCCATTGAGGTTAGATCTCACGTAGTGTTCTCTTGTGAGTCGCTTCTACGATGATGTTCAAATAAAACCACCTCTAATTATGAAACCTGTGACGAGATTTTATTAATTCTTTTAATCTAAAATAATCTTTTAATTATTTAACTACTTTGATTTTTATAAAAATGTGTTGTTGTTGCTGAAATATCAAAATATTCTTTAGAATATGGATTTCCTCTTAATCGCTAGCAAAATTTTTACACTTGGAAACTATTGTACAATTTAAAAACGTTTTTAGTTCCAATTAGCATTTAAACCATATACCAAGTTTGTCCCTGACAAAAATTTTTAGAAAATATGTCGGAAAATTTGTATTCTCTATTTTGCAGAAACTACTGTTGATTTGACAAATATTTTTATACAATAATATTTCAAGTGAAAAATATACGACTTACACTTGGAATCGAACCCAGGACCTTTGGCTTTATGTGCCACTGCTCTACCATCTGAGCTATTCTAGCCGTTTCCTGGGAAGCAACTAGGATATCTCAGCTGATAGAGCATTGGCGCGTAAAGCCAAAGGTCCTGGGTTTGATTCCCAGTCTAGGTCTTATATATTTCACTTGAAATATTAGTGTATTTTCAATACTTGCTAGTAAAAAAATATTAGCATTAAAATCAATAAATTAAAAATTAATATATATTTTTAGTTTCAATTAATGTTAAAATCATCTACCTATTTTGTCACTGGCAAAATATAAATTTGTCATTAAAATTTTAAGAAAATACATGAAATTTGTTTAAAAAATATTGTTTTTGTATTATCCAGATAGATAAATATTGTTATAACTGAGGAATTATTTAATCAAATAAAGAATAAAACCTAAACATGATGACCAGATATTTTGCCTATTGGATCAGTGATTCTGAAACCATAAACGTACAAATAGACAGAGAGATGTTTTGTTTTATGTAAGAGTAGAGATGTCTCTACAAGAACATTTTCTTTTTAATTGTAAATAAATAATAATATACTGACAATAAAACACATACATTTGATAAAATAATAATAACCATAACGCATTAGTTAAGTTGTTAATAAATAAGTTTTTTTTTAACAGCAAATCATATTTTTAATAACATTTTGATAGAGTATTACGTGCCATTCTAGTTTCATATTCTTGATAGTTCTATTATATGCATTGTCTTAATACTAAAATGTGTCAGATGATCTGTGATATCTAGTATTCTTTGGTTTATATTTTTGAAAGTGTGATGGTTCATCTCTTAACCTTTCTATCCTTCTTCCTTAAATGAGAATGATGGTTAACGGTTTCGAAAAATCTATTTATATCTAAACCATAATTTAACAGGACCTCTAAGCATTACTCGTATTACTCTAAAACTATGATGCAATGAAGTGTAAAGATGTAAATCGTTTGGTGCATTAAATTTCTTGTGTATAACTAAAAGGGAGATGATAATTGTTTGTTGGGCTTCAAAAAGTCAACTTTAGAAAACAATGAAATGATAAATAGGTCATGGATTGAGATATTTCATAGTATACACGGACACCAAGATGCAGAAAATTCTTCTGTTAACAACCACAAACCCCAAGTATGTGACATCAACATTCATCATTATATCTAAATGAGGTGTATTGTATAAAAACTATTTGGTAGGTTATATAATTCCAAATAATTAGGCAGCTGTTATTTTGGGCATTAAAGTTCTGGATCATATACTACAAACAAGAATATCTCTCTGCAACATACCTGTAACACTTTGTTTGAATATTCCTAAAGAAATGAGGACAAAATTTATTGGTAATTACTGATATGTTGTAAATTATTGTATGAAATATAGGTTAGTCATAGATGCATTAAGAATTTGTAGGTAGCTAGTCTAATATACTGGGTGTTTCAAAGAGGACTCTACCTTGCATATAAGATAGTTCAGTTCAGAATGGAGGGTTAACTGTACTCAACGTTATTAGTCCTTAACTATTAAAATGACCTTGCCATACAATAGTCTCATGTAAACTTTTATTCCTTTGCGTTTTGTCTCTAATGTTGCTTTCCAAAGAAGAACACATATATTTATCATTGAGTGTTATTTTCACTACAAGTCTTACAAACATATGAGTTTGATTTTAAGTTTCCTCAATCTGCAGTTCCTAACAAATCAAAATACTTTGTTTAATTCATAAATTTCATTATACAAGTTCCGTAGACAATCTCTACAGTTCAGGCAACCCATTATTGTTAACTATCAACATTCTTAATGATGTGTTCCAGCATTTAACTCAAACACTCAGAAAGATATCTTCAAAGTATACTGTCAATGAGTATTGTTTTTAGTGCTATAAAAATAGTTTAAACTCCAAGTCTACCATATCTGTATAGTTCATGAGCTGTTACTACCTAACTGAAAAACTTTTACAGTTCTGTCGTTCATTTCCAACTAACATTATTGAGATATTGGATCGTTCTCATTTATGGTTATGTAAACAGCTAAAACAATCAAATATGGAGCAGTGAACATGCACGTAAAATTGGGTGTGTGGTTTGCAATTTCCTGCAGTCATGTTTGCAAGATAGGACCTTTAATTTTCAATAGAATTGTCACTGGTAAATTTTATCGTGGTTTAATCCAACAGTTTATTTTTTTTATTGAATGTTAATGAAAGACAGTGTTGCTTTTAGCAGGATGGCACGACCCCCCATAAAGCAAATGAAATAATGACCATGTTGCAGGAATTCTTTGCTGATCGTTTGATTTTGAAAATTTTTTGGTTTTTTAGATCTACGGATCTCACTCTTCCCAATTTTTATCTTTGAAGATATTTTAATAATGTGATGTTTCATAACAATCTCTAAACATTTGAAGACCTAAGGCAAATGTTAAAAGTGAAATTTTAACATAAATGAATAAACATTGCGAATGGCTACAAATGTCATGAAACATGTTCAAGCCTGTATCCAGGTTAATGGAAATCACTTTCAGCATCTATCGTAGAGGTAAAGCAACTGTTTCTATTTTTTTAAAGATTATATACTTTAAACATTGAGATATTACAAAATTACTAACTGGGTTGTATTCTTTATGAAACACCCAGTATATAATAGGGGTCTTGAAATAACCCATTTTTAGATATCCACCATTACAGCATCCATGCTGTAAGTTTACACATGTTAATTCAATTTAAAGAAGAAAAAAAAAAAAAAAAAAAAAAACTATTTTAAAATTGCCTTTATCAGCTTCATAAATGCATTCTTTTATGATCCCTAATTAAGTTAGTTATGTAGCGCAGCCCTAAACAATTTATTTTATTTTCTGAACACAAATGTTGTTATATTTTACTTATTATAGAGATTTTTCACTTAGATTTAGCCAATTCTGTGTAGATTTAAAAATTAGTAGTGAGTTTTATGTAATCACTGGTTCATTTATTGTATTTATTCGTCTTTTAAATGTTGTGATGTTATTTTCTGCTTGTCTTTAAATCAAATTGTACAGCCGAACCTAGTTGGAAACTTTATGTCAACATCGGATTAGAAATATTTTGCATGAGTGATTTATTTCGATTAGCTTATATATAAAAACATTTAGTTAATCTTATTGTTATTGAAGTCAAAAAGTCCTAATTTGTCAAATTCTAAAAGAATTGCACAATGTACATTTTAATATTATCTATTTTTTTTCTTTTTTGAATGACAAATCTTTATTTAAAATAGTTGGAATAGGCCAAATTAGTTGTAAACACTTTTTAGTTGTTTCATGTGCTTGAAATATGAATTTAGCAATATAAAACTATTATAATACAATTTATATATTAAAAAATGAAGTAAGTTATAAAAATTGTAGAACCCATTTCAAACTGGCAAAAAGAACAATCAGAAACTTATCTTTGTAATATGTGTGAAATATTAAATTTCCAATAACATTTCTTTTAGTAATTGATCTAAATTTGTTGGTCTAAGATTAAGTCCCATTTTCCGACAGAGATTATCATTTAAAACAGCTATTAAGTCGTGCAACACTTTGGTTATAAAACACTTAATTCAAGCAATAATTAATCAAATTCTTCCCGGTTATGTCTATGAATAACCAAAACATTATAGAAGATCCCTCGCTCTTGGTTACAGAGCTTTCGGGGGTCAGAGGTGATGGCTGATCTCCATTTCTGTATCGTGGTCCTTTGCCTCTAGTTTTTAGAAATGTTAGGATTTCAAAACAGTTAGTTGTATAAATCTCTCAGTACGATTCAGAGGCGAATGAAATGATTTAAATATAATATAATTTATTTCACCTTACAAACTTATATAAATGCATTACTTACTGACATAGACCTATTAGCTATATAAATGTGATGCAGAAAACTAAAAGGGACTATTTGTCGGAAAACTAAATTTTTCAGAAGAAGCAAAATACATGATCAGAGTCAGTTTTGCCAATTTTTCGTTCTTGGCGTATTTCCATTAATAAATTTCTCCTCTGCCATAAATTTATGTTAAAAAGGCCATATATTTAAAAAAATATTAATAATTAATAATTATATTTTGATTTGATGTGTCCTGAGCCTACGATATGTGGTGCTGAACCTTCCCGCACATTCAAGCACAAGCGCTCAATTTCAAATATTACTAATACTAAAGACTTAATTTTGTTTAAATAATAATTTTTTGTTTTTTATTAGCTTTTTTCTTTTTTTTTTTTACAAAGGACAACCCAAATAATATTTATGTTAAATTTAATTGCTTAAATATGTGAAATAAAGTTTTTTTATCTAACTTTAACCGTGTTTTCCTTAAAACTCTTCTTTTACATAGGTTACAATCAGATAATTATAACTCAGCCAAATTTTAAGCTATTTCGAGGTTTATGGTCTTAAAATGTTCACAATTTTATTTTTAATAAAACCATATTAAAAACTTCTTTTTTTTTAATCTTGACAAATGGTCCGTATTTTCCGCATCACAAATATTGCATAACAGTTAAGACGGAACATAGCTGATGCTCTTGAGTATATAGGTTGTAACCTATAGAATGTATTGAGTACGGAAAAAGCCATCTAGTATTTATTCTGTGGCATTAATACTTTAATATTTGTTGATATATACATTTATCTAAGGTGTAAATTACCTGCACTAAATCACTTATGAAAAATTTGTCTTTGAAGTCAAACCAGCTGAGAGTAACGTTGAATTATTATCATTGAAATTGCAGTAATTTACTTTGTTTATTGTAATAATTTAATAGTTAAGTTAATCTTAACACAAATACTAAGAATATCTACTTTTGTTTCTCTTCCCAACTACATATTTATTTTTACAATGAAAGGATTTTACTACAACTTTTCATTTTATGAGATTTGTGTTTGTTTTAAAATATAAGATTTAACAAATTTTCAATTTTTAGCAATAAAAAAAGTACCATAAAACATTGTAAATTTAAAATATTAATTAATTATTTATACTACCGATCGAAGGTACTTGGTAAAACTCCATGTTAAATGAAACACAATATTTTTTTTTTTAATTCTACAATTCATTGAGCCTTGCTTAACATGGTTTCGCTAGTTACAATTTTTACGAGGCAGCTTAAACACAGACCTTGTAAATGACGTTACTGGCAAAACCATGGAAGACTAGACTCAATAAATTGTAGAATTTTTACTAAATACTGTGTTTGTGATTTATTTGAATTATCTGAATTTAAAATATCTGAAATTGGTGTAAATACAAAGTTTTTTAGAGAAAACCATCCATCATACTCTATTAATGTTTTTTTTTTTTTTTTTTAGATATACAGTAGAGCCCCTATTATCCGCGAGTGGATGAACCGCGGTGCGGATTATCCGCGAGTGTAACGATTTTAAAAAAAAAATACGACTGCACATGACCGAAGTCTAAAGTTTAAAGATTTCACACCGCTTTACGTTAAAGTATCACATTATTGATCCCCTCTGTCAAGTTCACTGACCTTCCCCTCTACACAAAGACCTCCCCCCTTCTCTCGACCTGCTAGCGGTGTCAGTTGTCAGTAAGCGTGCTTAGTGATCAGTTGTGTTTTATGTTTCTTTGTCAGTGCTCAAGTTTAGTGTTTCGTTAGTTCCTGAAATTAATAATGGCTGAAAAACGAAAGAAAGTTGTGTTAACTATTACACAAAAACTTGAAATGATTTCTAAAATAGAAAATGGCGCTTCTAGGAAGCAGATGTGTTTGAATTATGGGATTGGGGAAACAACAGTGCGAGACGTTTTAAAGCAAAAAGACAAACTGTTGGCCTTTGCATCAATGTCGGACAGTGCTTCTGGGATGAAAAAAAGAAAAACAATGAAGACATCCACCTATAATGAACTTGATTCGGCATTAACGGAATGGTTAGCTCAGGTGCGAAGTGAGGGCACCCCCGTGTCTGGTCCTATCATTGCAACTAAAGCAAAAATATTTTTTGATTTGTTAGGCCTGGAAGGAAATTTTGATGCGTCGTCCGGTTGGTTACATCGTTTTAAGAAACGTCATGGAATTAGAGAGATCGGTCTACACGGAGAGAAGCTGAGTGGTGATCAAGAAGCAGCTGATGATTTTCAACGTGATTTTGAAGAGTTTGTGTTGTCTGAAGATCTGTCATATGAACAAATTTATAACGCTGATGAATCAGGGCTTTTTTGGAAGTGTCTTCCCACTCGTACTTTAGCATTTGAAAGTGAACATAAAGCGGCAGGTCACAAAAGTAGCAAGGAAAGAATTACAATCTTGCCATGCAGCAACGCTGCAGGTAGTCACAAACTTAGGCTTCTTGTTATTGGTAAATCTAAGAAACCGAGGTCTTTTAAGGGGACAAGAGCAGAAAATTTACCAGTTGACTATTTCAACCAAAAAAAAAGTTGGATGAATCAGCAGATTTTTCAAGAATGGTTTGAAAAGATTTTTGTGCCTCAAGTACGTAAACATCTTGACTCAAAAAATTTGCCAATGAAGGCTGTTTTGTTAATTGACAACGCGCCTTCACACCCAAATACAAGCGTGCTTAAATCTTCTGACGGGCAAATTTTTGCACACTTTTTGCCCCCAAATGTTACTGCTCTGATACAACCTATGGACCAGGGAGTGATTGCAACAATGAAGAGAACATACAGAACAAAGTTGTTACTGTCAAAAATCGAAGAAGGCTGCGATTTCAAAGAATTTTGGAAAAATTATACAATTTTGGATAGCATTTACGATATTGCTTCTGCATGGGATTACGTCAAACCCTCAACCCTTGTTAAATCATGGAGAAAACTCTTTCCAAGTATCGAAACAAATGTCAACCAAACCATTTGTGAAGAAAAAAGTGAAGTCATGCCGACCGCTACACTTGTTGACCTATTGACATCCGTTCCAGGAGGAGAGAATGTCGACGAAGAGAACATAGATGAGTGGCTGGAATGCGACGCAAGTGTGCCTGGGTTTGAACGACTGACTGACGTAGAGATAACGAACAAAGCAATGGGATTGGACGAGAACGAAGAACAAAGTGAAAGCTCAGAAGATGAGGCGCCTGCAAGGATGACACACGAAACTGCTTTGCAGCACGTAGACGGATTGCTTCAATATTTAGAGGAACAAGATGACGACGCACAACTGGCAGAAAAACTTATGTTAAGAAAAGTACAATCTAGAATAAAGAAAAGGTGTTTTCAAAGCAAGAAGCAAAAGCGAGTGACTGATTTTTTTAAAAAGGCGTAACTGGACACTTTTTGTTTAACAGTACAGTACATGTATAGTTTTTTATTTACTGTTACTGTATTTATTTTAGTGATTTAGATGTAGAACAATGGTTTCTGTTGTACTCTACATCTTTTAAAAGTTTTCATATCATGTTTTTTGTACAATAAAACATAATTTTTATGCTGAAATATTTTTTTCGTTTTCACCTCATTTTTAGTCTTTTTTTGGGTTATCCGCGATTTTCGCTATCCGCGGTGCCCTTGCCACCCAATTCCGCGGATAATCGGGGCTCTACTGTATTAGTTTTTGACCAAAATGCATATACAGTATATATATATATATATATATATATATATATATATATATATATATATATATATATATATATATATTAGATTAGATTAGATTAATTGTTGGTTTTCTTTTTGTTGTTGGTTTCGATTACTATATAAACAGTTTTAACTTCTGAATTGTAGAATATATTTATCAAAACATCTTAATCCATATTTGACATATTAAATAATTATTACACAAATTATACCAAACTAAAACGGAAAGTTATTAACATATGAAATTTCCATTGGTGTTGATATGTAAAGAAAAAAGTCTGCAATAATTTTACCAAATTTTAATTATCTATATTAATTTTTGCTGTTGTACAAATGATAACAATAACAAGGGGCAACATACCGACAAATACCTTTTTTTAATTAGATAAGATATAAAACATAGTGATCTAAATAAGATTGACCATCTTTAACCTACACTAAGAGATCTAATAAATATAAACTTTGATAATTGATTTCAGTTCAGAATACTTGAGGTAGAATCTAAGTCATCTAAAGTCTGTGTAGAATAACAGCCTAAGTTTCATTGTATGGATAACAGTGTACTAACATACATATAAACTGTAAACATAATATAGTGTATCAATGCATGCCAACTAGACGACACTACAACATTTCTGCTCTATTTGAGTTTAGAATTCCAGATTTGTTTGAGCTTCAATTTCTATTTATTTGACCATAGCTCAAACATACAATACTGAATTTAATAATGGCTTGGTTTTGTCTTTTCTCTTTTCACTTAGCATCTATATTTATAAGGCCAATAAAGTAGTATAAATAATGCATGGAATAAAATAAAGCCTGGGTTCGTAAACCTCAAGGTAGACAGTGTTGCTTGCTACTTACATTTACTAATTAAAAATATTTTTTATATTAAAATAAATCATTGTTTAGTTATATAACCTACATACAGTTTTAATCGACTGCTTTAAGCATAAATGTATTCATTTCAAATAAACAAACTAAGTTTTTAAATAGTTACTTAACCAATGTGGTGTTATGGTGTTGATTACTTTTTATTACATTAATTTAGTTTTGTTTAAGGGTATGTGATAAAATTTGTATCTATCTATCTATTGCTTTCTTATAAATACATAAACTAAGTGTTTTCAAATAGTTATTAACTAAAAGAGTTTTTCTCGTTGAGTTTATATAGTTTGAAAGCAGTTTATTAAAGCTATTAAATGTGTAGGATTTCAATTGAAATTAATTATATGGTTTTAGGAGAAAATGCTAGAGTTGGTGGTCGCAGTAGAACCATGAGTCAAAGCAGCTACAGCTCTCTTGCAGATATGGGAGAAACAGATATGCTTATACTTCAGGTACGAGTGTTAACATCTCATTGCCAATCTTATCAAAATATACCAAATTTTACAGATGACTGAAAACTACTATTAGTTTTATGCTTTTTCTTTTCCATAATTCTCGTTTTAGCAAGTTACTACTTGTCAATACTAGAATGATGTTAACATAGGAATGTTCTTAGGCTGGTCAACAAGATCCTTAGAGATTGGTGTGAGGTCGAATGTTTGTCAACTGTGGAGTTCTCTACAATACAAACACATCAGGTTTGGTATATGGGCATATTTTTTTACCATATCACAACACCTTTTTTAAATAACTCAGAGTATTTAAATGTATCTGCCTACGAGCTGTTATAAAAAAACATAATTCCTCAAAATTGGTTTTACTGGATTTCGTTCAAATTTTACCGAAATATGAAAATTAATGACACAATCTTGTGTTCAAAATCATAAATAAAAATATAATACAATGTAGGAATAATTAACAAAAACAAAAATGAACTTTGACCATCATAATTAAAAGCTTGATTTTAATCAAATACAATTTATGCTGAAAATGTGTTTATAGCACAATAGAAGCAAGTTTAGGCCTTGTTTATATATAATTTTTTTTTTTTTTTCAAAAACTGTCTCGTGGTTTATTTTACTTTTTGACAACTGCTGAACTGACATTTTCAGTGATAAATAGTTTTAGTTGATTTTGTAATAGGTGAGTGAGAAAATTTGTACAGTATTTTGCACTATTTATTTTAAAGGTTTTTAACGTTCACCATTTAGAAACTTCTGAATGGAATTCATACGTTTAACAGAGATCTTTAAATGAAACAATTTCTTATTAAGTATGGAGGAAACCAAACATTTTTTGAAAAATAGAGAGAATATAAAAATTACCATCTATGAGTATATATATACCATGTGTTCAAAAAGTCTGGAAACCCCTTAATATTTATTTTATTAATAAACGCAGAACAATGAAACTCTAGGATTACGTCCTCACTGTAGTTATTGACTTTTTGCTCACTTTAAATGTCTTTTTTTGCTTTGGGGGGACGTCCTGTGGAGGAAGTCTAAAAAATCGTAAATGTGAGCTTAGGTCAAATTATACCTCATTTTAAAGGTCTTTGTTATAGGTATATATCTTTGTCTTATTCATTGCCGCAATCCCAAATGAAAAAGGACCATTCGTTTGGAAATGGCAGCCTCTTAAAGTTTGTTAACGGAGATTAAGAGGCAGAAGTGAATACTCAACCGTGTTGGTTATGTTAGTGTTTTAGCTATGAGAATTCACAGCTGGAGTGTGGAGGGATAGGAAATATCAGTAATGGTTGATTTAATTGTTTAAAAACGTTAGGAGTGCACAGATGTAATTGGGGACAATTATCATTATTAATAAAATTGAACAGGCAGTATGTCAGTTGTTTATGTTTAAATTACTTACTTTGCAAGACAGTAAAAGTTTATAAAAAAATAAACAAACCTTGGAAGGTATTACAGAAGGTGTCGAAGTGGTGTCCTTGTGTAGCTTGGCAATGTGCCATGCGCTGGTAGTACCCAATCATGACGTGATCAATCATTTCTGCTGTAATATTGTGTGCTTCTTCTACTATTCGTTCCTTTAGAGCTTCAATGTTGGCCGGCTTAGTTTTATGAATGTTACTCCGGTCTGTGTCATCTTCATTCAGTTCTTGGTGAAGTTGTATCTTAAATGGATGAAATTTGTTTTCGTGTAGTATTTTATGGATGAAGCCTGTACTAACACCTACATACTGTGCTGATTTTCTAATAGAGGTGTGCGGATTTTCCACAAAACACTGAAGTATTTCAAGGGCCATTTCTTCATTTGGTGCTGATTTTGGCCATCCGGATCTTGACCGATCTGTTACAGAACCACTTTCTCTAAAACGCTGTACGGTCTTCAACACTGTTGATTTTTGAATAGGTGGTCAATTGGGGCAAGTTTCATTGAACAAGCGGCTTACCTCCTCATATGAACGAGTTCTATCCCCATAACCCCTCATCTTCAGAATGGTTATTCGCTCTGTCTCACTAAGTGACATTGTAATCTAATGTAAAGCTTACTAAAAATGAATATCACAAACTATTTAATACGTTGTCAACTAATGAACCAGTCAGGGTGCATAGCTTAACATGTACGAGAGATAAGATCGCACAAACCACAAAAGTTAGTGGATCAGTGGCTATCAATAATCTGAATTAGCAAGTAATTAGTTTTGCCAAGAACGTTATTTGCCATTGAATTAGCATTAAAATCAAACAAACTTTAAGAGGCTGCCATTTCCAAACTAATGGTCCTTTTTCATTCGGGATTGCGAAACATCACATCCAACACTGAACTTCTATTTCTCTTCTAAATTGCCTAACCCACAGTGCCTCTGAAGTTTTTTCATGCTCAATGTTTTTTTATTGATGTTTTTTTCTCTTTATTTGATCATCTATGTTGGTTCACCCATTTTTTAATTTCTGACCAATTTTATCTCCAATCCCACTTCACCAACACCTTGCCACTTTTCTTATTGACTCACATCGATCTAATCATTTATTTACTTCCCATTTTTAATTTAAAGATAAAACACTTTCCACTCATATAGAGTGTCTTTTCCTTGCTACTCATAATGACACTCTTACTTGCAAAGATTAACACTGACTAAAAATAGTATATCAGGCAAACAACACATTAAATGGAAAGAATGGTGAGTCATAAAGACGAAGCAGTGAGTGTTGGTACAGTTCAGATTGGCAAGTTATATATTTTGCCCATTTTTTAGTACAGTTGAAAACAAAAGTTGTACATACAATTTTAAAATATTTAAAAAATAAATTCAAGGCAAAACCACATAGAGGCTATCATCGCATGAATATATTTTGATTCTTAGGAGGAAAATACTTGTTTGGTACCAAGCGAGTTCTTATTAGAATTACAGAGTATATATTATTAGTATACTATTATTAGTAATTTTTTTAAAATAATTAATTTCCTAAGTCTTGGATTCACATCAGATAATCAAGGTTCTATTGTATAAGGAAAATTTTGTCTGCTTCCCCCCTCGGCATAAAATTAAATCTGTCAAACTAAAAAATAGATATAGACTTACCTATTTTGACATTATACACAAGCATTCCAATTAATGAAACTATAGACAAAATAATTTAAAAGAGTACTCCAAATCGCCTAAAAACCATAGAAGAATCGATAATATTAATCCGCACCGTTCTTGATCAGAATTATTTCCAATTCGAGAATACTTTTCACTTACAAAATGAAACCCTTGCCATGGGCTCCCCATTATCGGGTACACTATCTGAAAACACACAACATAGAAAACAAATACATACAGTCCCCATTATACACGGTTCTGCTTTATACGATTTAGCGTTTACATGGTTTAAAATAATGAAAAAGGTTGTGTCAAAGTTAAACAAAACTGCTTCTTTTAATTGCTAAAATACTTTTTAACCTAAGGCTACTTATTCAATATCAATACCAAGCTATAGTATAGTACATATGACGCTCTAGTTGCTGCTATCATACTAGGCTATAAATAATTCCCGTTTTACAGGGTTTCACCTTACACGATACTTCACCAGAATACATCTACCACTTATAACAGGATACCTATTGACTGATCACAATAAATACAGAGAAAAAATAGAAGATATTTTACTTCAGATACATGGATGATACTATTATGTTATATGATTTTTAATAACAGTAATAATTTATGTGGCCAGAAGATGGGTAACACGAAACCGCAGTCATCACGAAATATATAAACAGGATTGAATAGACAAATTACAAGCTATTACTATAGTTACAGACAAATTATATTTTATTATATTTATACTGTATTATATTTGTATATTATTTCAATCTGGGAGCATTTGAAATTGTTTAACAAATTGCCGCAAAAGAGTAATCTAATTAAGTTTAGATACAGATTAAAGATATTTTTCCTCCAACAAAAATATTATATATATATATATATATATATATATATATATATATATATATATATATATATATTATTCAGTTATTTAAAATATTATATTATTCAGTTTTGAAGTATTGGGACAAATCTCCATGAATAAAATTTTATTTTATTTTTATAGCATACTTTTGTTGTATTTATTTGCTATATCTTTGTTCCATTATTTAAAGTACCTGTCCTGAAAATTTCTTATATTTATTTGTGTTGTGTCTTTGTTTTATATTATTATAATGTTACTGTGGACTGAATTATATATTGTTCAGATCTTAGTTTTAAACAACTTTTAAAAAATTTAATTGTTTATTTAATGTTAAAGATGAAGACTAAGATATTGTATTAGTTACTTAGTATTAATCTTTCCTATCAGGTCTCTCTTGACCAACTCTTTTTTTCTTTTGACCCTGATGGTATTAGAGTAATCGAGGGCTAGGGGTCTTTATTTTTTGCTCTATTCTTTCTTTTTTTTTGATAAGCCTAAGATAACCGAGAGGTTTTTTGCCTTTACAACAACAATAAAAAACAACAACAGTATCTGTCCTACCCCATAATGGAAACATTTTTAATTGATACATTTTGTAATTCATAAAATATAAACAAAGTTTAAGTCAAATCTATTTAAGCTTATTCAAATGTTATTTTGTTTAGTCATCACCACTACATCCTCCTTATTGGACACCAGTGCCTACTCCGTGTTCCTTCGAGGGCCAGAGTGCAGCAAGTTCTCTTGCAAACACTCCAGTCCTCCCTCGTAGACGACGTGATTCCAACAAGGTAATTGTCATGTTAAATTAATGTCCTATTATATTTTTACTATATTGTGGATTATCAAATTAATTATCTTTATGACTTAGTTTTGTTATAGTTTCCCTATGTATGAACAGATTCCTCTCTTTGTGTTAACTGCTCCCTATCCTGCAGAGCCTCACTACTTATTTGTTGATCAAAGTTTAAAAGTAAGTATAAGAACTGCAATACCTGCCAATGTATTACTTAATGTCTAATCTTATGTATATTATACATTAAAATAACATAAAATTACTACATAATTTCAGTATATTCGTATTTATGTTAGAAACAATAATTTTAAAAAGTTTGATTTAAAACAGAACTCAATTTAATTTGTTTATAATGTTGTAAAATGCACATAATACACAGGGTAATAAGTATGAAAATAGTTTTATACACAGGGTGTTAGAAAAGAATGGAAATGGTTCAATAAAAAAATATGATAATGATTCAATGCACAGGGTGTTAGAAAATTATGAAAAAAGTTTGATATGTTAGAAAAGTGTGGAAAAGGTTCAATACACAAGATTTTATAATAATATGGATACGGTTTGATATTCAGGGCAAGAGAAAGTACGGAAAAGTCTGATACACAGGGTGTTAGAAAAGTATAGAAATGACTTGATAACTTTTAAATAAATACCAGCAACTAAAAAAAATTGGACATCACTATTGGTCAAAATGAACCTTTTTATATACAGTCAAACAGGGGCCTCCCAAAGTTGTAAGTGGAAATTTTAAATAATATAAACCTATAATGTTTTTTATTACAGAATATCATATAAAATTACACTTTAAAATGATTTTAACCTTGGTACTGTTTTTTAACATTCACTTTTAATTGTTGTTATTCAGCTCTCAAAAGTTGTTAAAGTTATAGAATTTTCACCCGTAGAACAAAAACCAAGCGCATAATTGAAAAATTTTTAAGAATAAAATAGAACTAAAATCTATTTATACAGTCAATCAGTTTAGAAATTGTTAAAATTTAATTTGGTTTGGTAAGTCCTCAAAAAGCTAAAAATTCATTGAAAAACAAAATTATAAATGGTTTTAAGGTTATTATATTCTTTAGTTTTTTTTGTTTTTTTTTTTATTGTTTTTATTACATCCTTAGTTTTGGTTCTGAGGTTAAAAATTTGATTATTTCTATAACTTTTGGGAGTCTACTATCTTCTAAATGGGTGGATATTTAAAAAAAACTAAAATCATTGCACAAAATTTCTCACTCCCCCATCCTCAAAACGAAATAAAATCTAACCGTAACTATTTTTCACAAAAATTGTCAATTTGGAAGTGAAAATTGTCAATTACAAAAAATAAAGTGGAAATGATCTATGAATGCCATCTTTTCAACAAATATTTATATATTTAAAAATGTCAATATGGTCTAAATCTATTCCATATGTCCATCATAAGTGTAAATAATATTTAATTAACCACTCAATGCGGGAGATTTTGAAGTAAGGAATAATGCCTGCTGCAGTACTTTTTGAAAGTATTTTAGTAACTGTTCATTGCGACTAAAATATTCAAGTATATTTTAGTTCATTCAAATATACTCAATATTTGAATAACTGTTCAAATATATAACATTTTCATTGCGACTGTTCATTCAAATATATAACATATATATTCATTTATAACATAAGTCATTATAAGACTCCTCCACTAAAAATGTTTGAATTTAATAAAAAAACTATTGAAAGAATTATAAATAAAAGTAATTACAGAACTAACCTATAAAAATATTACCCAATAAAGAATAAATACACACTTGCGTATCTTTCAAAAATTATGAAAACACCAACAAAATAACAGATCAATCTTGACACATAATTTAAACACAACAATTCATTTTTATTCTTCTAAAACACAACAATAAAACTTTAAAAACATGAGAAAAATACTATAAACACCGTGTGGTAGACAGAAACATTTTCGTTTTTAGCACGGCAGCAACTTATAGCTGAGCTTGAGACAGCTGATTCTCAAAGAAACACTTGATTTCAGAATTTATTTCAAATATAATACACTGTGTTCAGGCAGACCATTGATAATGATAAAAATAGTTTTTCTACATGCTCTGTGTATTTTAGTTTTTTTGAAATAGTCCCCATTATAGCCTGTAAAGATCATTAGCTGACAGACTATATCCATGCGAGCAGACCTTGGCAATCCACAAATACAGCAAGTAAAATCATGTGAGCACTGCTCAGAAAACCATGTTGAGGGGTTAAAATCGTGCTTTAATGGTGATGAAGGTTCATTTTTGTTCCTTGCCAGTTATTCCCAAACTGTAATATTTTTTCACTTCCAATTTTACACACAGGGTTGAGTCATTAATCTTCACATTTCACTAAAATTTGGATAAAAGCGGTAGAGCCGATTTTGAGATATTAAGTATTTTATAATCCCTTGGCCAATTTTTTTGGTTTTTACTGATAACTCATGAACTGATATTTTAGGGAAGATTGGAACCAATACATTTTGTATGGGTCCCTTTAAGCTACACTGGATCAAAATTGTTTTTTAAAGCCAAATTTTACAAAATCATATTTTAAAATTAGAATAAAAATCCCAAAATAGGCCCATATACCAAAATTGAGCAATACATTTATGCTGTAGAGTGTTGCACAGAATATTTATAAATATTTAAATTTTTCAGTTAAATTCCTTAATAATTTAATAAAGTTACTATTTTAATTTCTAGTTCCTTCCTTCTTACTGCAAGCTTCAAGAAGCGAGTGCTCTCTCCGATGGCTTGATGTTTCTTATAAACCTCTTTTTTTAATTTTCAGTCAAATTTCTAGTCAAATAGTACGATAGTGCTAAAATTTCAATGGAGCATTTTATATTTATATTTTCCACTTCTGAACGTTTATACTATTTTCAGAATTATAGAATAATGTATGTAACATTTTATATCAAGAACAGATGTTTCAGTTGATTCCAAGTTTGATATATGATGAACTAATGTATGATAAATTAGTCTTTAGAGTAAATACGTTTGTAAAGGTTTGTATTAAAAATTAATAACATTTTTTATGTAAGTACGATTATACATCATGTTGTGCCACAACAGCTCTTTTTAGAATGATCATGACTTTTTCAGACTAATTAGTTTCAATCTATTGCCATATTTTTAATTCAGAAATAAATATGTTTTTTAGATGTTATTAAAATCAGTAATTATAATTAATAAATAAATACCTTCCAATGTACTATTCTTGCAACATGTTTCACCATTACACTGTAGGTAACTTCAGACTGATGTAACGTATAGGTAAACAAAAAACACACGTCGTGAATACATATATGTAAAACATTTAAATTTTAATACTTCAGTACATGTCATTATACATAGAATTCATGTAATATAAGGCTGTGGACACATGTTCTACTACAACTAGTTTCAGTTAACATGTTTTAATATGTTCTATTACAACTGGTTCCAGTTAAGTTAACATGTGGTTTTTTAAATTTTTAATTCTATATATAGTGTTCTGTATCAAATTACTATAATTTAATACTACATTTTGTTTTTTAATTTGTCATGTTTCAAGTATTTTTTGTTATTTATGTTATGTTATACTGAAGTGTGATACATTTATGTCTGTCACTGCATCCCGGGAGGATCTTTTGTGGCTACCTTATTAACATTTTTACCTATAATTTTAAATAAGAATATAAATCAAAGACTAAGAAATATAGTTGTTTTTTTAACCTACAGTGACAGGATCTCATTGTTGAATAGAATCTTTTATTGGCAAAATATTGATGCGAAAATTAAATTTATAAATTGTAGCTTTGCTTCGATATAAAAGAAAGCAGCAAATTATATAAATTTGCAGCACAGTACAAGGGATTTTTTGAATTGGATTTGTTACAAGCCATATGAAGGTCATTTTTTGACCTTTGTATTATGGCGATGAATTTAATTATAGCTAAAAATACAAGCATAGTTTTTTTCAAAAGTGAAGTACATGGAAATGTAAGCAAGTTATTCTGTTTAAATACTTTTCTACAAGAGCCTTTAGGAGTTGTAAAATTCGTTTAGTCTCAAGGGATTGGTACACCCATACCTGCTCAATACTTAAGATATTAGTAAAAGTGTGAATAATACACCATTAGGCAAACATTTCTGGAGCTGTTCTTAATTAATCTTCTCGACATGAAAATGTTGGTGTTCAACTTACAATATATTATGATAAAAATGAACACTGAACAGCATTAAAATAAAACAACTACGTAGCCTGCCAGGACCAAATAATAAATCATTATACAAACAATAAATATGTGTATATATTTTTAACATTTTAATGCAACACGTATTATGCGGCTTATAAATAAAGGTATCTATTAAAGCTTCCTTAGTTAAAATTTTATGAAATTCTTTGATAAATAATTGGTCTTAAATGTATATATATATAGGTTAGATTTTGTATGGACAGGAGACATGCTTACCTTGGAAAATGGTCCTTGGTTTACCTAATAGTACATAAGTAAGAAAACACACAAAAAAACACTAAAGTTTTGAAATATTTCGTAAACACTGTTCACTTTCTCAATCAGTAGAGTTAAGAAGAAGACTGAAGACTCAAATATAATATATATATATATATATATATATATATATATATATATATATATAATATGTAATAAAAAAATATATATAATATAAATAAAAAAATATATAATATGTAAATCTTGAAATTTTTCATGGTCTTTGTACAACCTTACATTAGTTTTTTTCTTCTTTTTTTTATAAGACAACAAATGATCTAAAATCAGCTCTGAAATCGCTACCCAACTCCCGTCCTGTATCATTGTTAGTGGCTGTACCAGGGGAAGAAGACACTTTGATCATCCACTCACCTGCAACAAGATCTCTCTCAGCAGATGACACCAAAGCTCAAGTAATCAAGTTTAAACTAACATAGTAATGTTGCAAATTATATTATTAATTAAGTTTTATTTTTTATTTTCCAACATAGACAAATAGGGTTTGTGGGTGTTTTTCATTTTTTTTTTTTTTTTTAATGTAAATAGGAGTTGATTTATACTCTAGAAACATTATATATTAGTTTTTATATTCACAAATGATGACAAATATCCGATTAATAATATGAAAAATCTATCATTATTATCTAATAACTTTAAAACCAGAGTTACAAGTTATTTTTTACTTCATTCCTTAGTAGGATGTTTAGTCATTTATATGACTGTATCTAGACTATTTTACTCTTTATTATTCTTGACTTTTCATCCTAGTTTCCTCCATTTAAAAAATATATAAATTTCCCCCTCCTTACAATTTACTTTCCATCAATTTCGAGCCCTAGCCTATTTTAAGTACCGAGTGTCCCACGAATAGGTAGCTATTTTTGAATTATTATGCCGGACATATGGAACACTCTACAAACTTGACACTTTACAGATATGTAAAAAAAGGTACTGTTGTGTTTTTTTTTTTAATAATTAATCATAACAAAATGTTGGATTAACAAAAAGAACATTAATCTTCTGAATAGAACCACTTTCTCCCATAATGCAATGCAATTAAAATATATATTGCCATCTGTTGAATCTCAATCAGCTTGTTTTGTTAACACACAACAATGAAACAATTTGATAGTTGTGTTCAATTTATTTATTTATGATATCTTACCTCGAAATAATGAAATTTTCAATTGAACAAAAAGTGAAATATTGTTCTTGGGCTATTGCTTTGAAAATGAATATGAAGCAATAAGGTGTTTTCAAGAACCTACCCAAATGTGATTCCTCCATAATGAAAATCAATTCATAAATGGAAAACTTAGCTATTAGAAAGTGAATCAGTTTCAAAGAAATAAAACACAATTTAGTTCATGGAATGCTGGAAGATGACCCAAACAGATGAGTAGACTTTTGTTCAAACCTAATTTAAAAAGTTGAAGAAGGTGCAGAGTGCTATGAAGGAATTGTATTCTCAGATGAAGCTATATTTTACGGAACAGGATATGTAAAATAGACATAATTGTAATTATTATAACACACAAAATCCACATATCATACACGAAGAGGGCTTGAAATCATAGGTTATAACTGTTTGGGCTGCTGTCACCAAGGCTGGTGTTTTATCAGACAATAACTGTAGACAGATAAGCATCAATATTAACTGACCACATAGTTCCTCATCTTACTCGGCCGCAGATGAGGGATGTTTTTCCAACAGGATGGAGCACCTCTTCATTATGCTAATGTGACCAAAGCAGTTTTAGATCGAGATCTTCCCAACCATTGGATAGGTTGTGGCAGCAACTTCATGAACTGGCCTCCAAGATTCCCAGACTTGACTGTTTGTGATTTTGTCCTATGAGACTTTTGGGGGAAAAAAAGTTTATTCTCACATTATAGCAACAGATGATGAATTAATGAGGCTGATTGAAGAGGAATTACTGTTGATGCCTCTGCAATTTTTCATAAAGCACTTACAGTAGAATCTCTGTTAACCGGCCTCGGATTAACCGGCCTATATCGTAGTGTACTGGTTGGATGAGAGTTTCCGAAAATAAATTGTAATTGAAACACCAAAGCGGCGGCAATATCAAACGACTTTGTTGATAGCGGTATCCCATTGTCGGCGGCGTAAAACACCGTGGCACCAAAGCAGCGGCGATATCAAACGACTTTGTCGATAGCGGTATCCCATTGTCCGCGGCACCAAAGCAGCGGCGGCGAGTCAAACGATTTTGTCGATAGCAGTATCCTATTGTCGGCGGCATAAAAACACTGCGGCATTGGCACCCGTCGGTATAGCAGACATACACCCACAAAAACGTTTGATGGGCCGCTTTTTTTCCATGAATCATTTTAGTATACATTATGGAAAATATAACATTTCTTTTCAGTTTTCGGAAGCGTGTGTTGGTTTCGTTTGAGACGCAGTTAAATGTGTCAAAAGACTTGACAGAGGGGAATCTGTAAAAAAGCTTTGTAGTGTTTAATTTTTTCATGTTTGATGTTTAATATACATAACATAATATATACAATACATTTATGTACAATAAAATGAGTTGCAATAACATCTTAATTGCATAATTCTTAGCGCTACCTGATTAAATAAGCTTTCTTTGAACGAAAACCGATTTTTCACGGGAACCTCGGATTAACCGGCCAAACGGGCAACCAGCCCGGGTGTCAGTCCCGTCTAGACCTGTTAAGAGGGATTCTACTGTATAACTCTTTTTTGTTTCGTTGCTATCAGTGCATAGCTAGTGATGAATATCAATTCAAATAAAGGTCAAATTTGAATTATTAATAATTTATCACTGTTATTTTTCTTTATTAAGTTTTACATCTTTTCGTGTTATCTGCAAATCAACAATTTGTAATGGTTATGCAAATAAAATCATTTTGGAGAAAAAGTACCATTATTTTGTTATTCCACCATTTTGTTTTGATTGATCATAAAAACATTAAACTCAAGGGTACTTTTTTTAGATATAGATTTAACATAACTGTAAAGTGTCAAGTTCGTAGAGTGTCCCATATATTCTGCATATTAATTTTAAAATAGCGACCTTTTCATGGAACCCTCCTCCATATATAAATGATCTACCTGTAAATAATTCAAGGTTTTGGTTAGGTTAAGTTAGGTTACCATTGTCATAAAGAATTCTAATCAATTAAACTTTCATAATATATTTTTCAAACTCTACTCTGGATGAATAGTTTTTAGAATTTAAATAACTTTAAAATGCATGTACTGTACTTAAAATTGCACAAATCTGAAACATTGAGTACATTAATCAACTGTAATGAGCCACACATGTGAAAACTTCTATCACCTTATGAATGAAAATATTATCTCCTCAAAATCACTTTATTTGTCCAATACAAATACAAAACGATGTTTAAGTGACTAAATCATCATCCTCAGTTGGTACAGGCATACAAACCCTACTGACACTCAAGCTGTATTGCACAAATAAAGTTTGTTTGTTTTTTGTATGGTAAATTGTGTTTTTATTTATTTGGTGATTGAGGATATTATTCAACAATCAACCTTAAAATTTGAAAAAGGAAAAAGAAAGAAGGAAGAAGGGGGGAAAAAAGGGAAAAAAACAATCTAATTTTTCTCCTTTTAATTTAATAGCGAAAATCCTCCCTTGCATCATTGACTTTAAAAAATAAAGACACCTAGTCCGTGAATACTCTAATAGCATCAGAATCCAAACAGAACAAGAGTTGGTCAAGAAGACCTAATAGGAAAGATGAAATATAGGGATCTAATCTAAGACTTGATTAAGAAAGGTATAGATCCAGCTAGGGACCTTGGGATTGCCACTCCGTACTTACTAAAAGTGAGTCCCTGAAGAGGAAAAACACAATCCAATATTTAAGTGTCTGTATTAACAAAAATTTAAACTGACACAAAGAAATCAAATTCAGAATGATTCATCAGAATCAGATGTAATAGAGACTTGTAAGAATTAAATCTTATTCAAGTCTTTTATGTCATACAGAGTGATTCACGAAGATATGCTGAAACTTCAGGAGCTCATTCTACATGTAAAAGTAAGGAGAAAAGTCATATAAACATGGGTCCGGAAATGCTTCGTTAGCGAGTTACGGTTACTGAAAGATTTCGTCCAGAATTTTGTACCCTGGGTTTCATATGGTTTTTGACCTGAGAAATTGAATAAAATAGGTCCCAGAACTGTAAGTTAAGTAGTTTTTGAGAATACCAGTGTAAAATTCAAAAATTGGAGTCAAAAACACATTTTTTGTATATTTGGCCAACAATAACTTTGTTATTTTACCAATAAACAGATCAAATTTTACAATAAAAATTGTAGAAAATTTAATTCTGAACAAAACGGTGCAAATAAGGTATACATAAAGTGAATAGATGTTCGATTAAATTAATTTTTATTTAAAACAGTGCAAAGTAAAATAAACACCATATCGGTGTATTCTTCATTTGAAAATAAGTATGGCATTACTACTCCAATAATTTATAATTACTACGGACAAAACAATACTCACACGGACCTATACACTGGCCACCCAGGTCACCAGATCATACGCCGTTGGATTTTTGCTTATGGGGTTGGACCACATAAGCCTGACCTTCCGAGAATTCCAGGAGGCCCTTTTTTAATCCAGGGTACAAAATTCTGTGTGAAATCTTTTGCTAGCCGTAACTCGCTAACGAAGCATTTCCGGACCTACGTTTATATAACTTTTTTTTCTTTGTTTTTACATGTAGAATGAACTCCCAAAGTTTCTGCATATCTTCGTGAATCACCCTGTATAAACTTCTTTTTTTTTAATTGGTGATGAAACTTGGTGATGATTCTTTCTCTTTGAGGCATTTACTTATTAATAACAATTCATATTTATGTTTGTTTGATTTTGGAAATCATAATAATCATAAGGAAAAAAATTAAATTCCATATCTAAATACTTTTTCCAAATAATTTCAAGAATTTACACTAAGTAATGTTTATTTAATTGCCATCTGATTTTTTTTTTTTTTTTTTTTTTTTCTTTAAAGGCAAAAAACCTCTTGGTCATCATCATCTTCTTATAAAAAATTTAAGAAAAGAGCATAGTTTAAAGATCACTAGAACTCGGATAATCTAATAACATCAGGGTCGGAAAAGAACAAGAGAATTTGATAGAAAAGATGAAAGATAGGGATCTAACCTATTACTAGATGAAAAAAAAAGTTATAACCTAGGTACCCTCAGGATTGTCAAGCCCGTATTCACTAAAGTTAACCCCTGAGTGTTGGTATCTGAATTTTTAAACTGGTCATTCATTGTTTTAGTTCTTGAAATTATATTTTTAATCTTGATATGTTTATTAGTTTTTATTTGTTTCAGTAAATTACAAAATCAGCACTATTTTACAATATTTTTGTAATGAATAATTTTGTAATAACAAACAGTATCTGGAGAGCAATGTAGCTAAGTTGGTTTAGGAGAGCACTCATATCACGACAATTTGAAGTAGTGAATTGTAAAAGTTATGCAGGTGCAAACCCGGTTGATGGGGTTACATTTTTTCGTATACCACCCCATTTACGTTTAACATATATTAAGCAAATAAAACAAAATATTTGTTTATTTATTCTTGTGTAAAAAAATAAAATTAAAAAAATAAATCTACGGAAGGTTGAGATAATTTTAATAGCAATAATTTGAATTGAAACGTTTCTCTCTAAACCTTGCAAAAAAGTTATTTCATGAAAACTAAAAAAATATCCAATTTTCGATGGTTTTGTTTACAGAGTAGTGGCGGTTGAAAATTTCTACAAACTATGGGCTACTATTCTAAAACGCCTGACTTGTAAGAGATGGTAACTTTGTGATTTAATTTGTCAATCTAACTAACAGCTGATAAAATTTAAGTGTTTATTTTGGTTCTCAGCAATATTTAATATAAATTAATCACCATTGCAGCTATTTTCAAGGTGTGTGTGTGGCTGTGTGTGTGTATTAATGCTTTAATGATTGCATTTGTTGTCAGATTTTCTTTACATTTGATACAAAAAAAATTAATATAATAACTTGTTTAAATTCGTTAGCTAAAATAATTGGTTGATTAATTACAAAGTGGCAGTTTCTTTATGAGAAAACCTTCCTGATCTGTAGGTCCTCTGATGTCCCGACAATAGTTATTTTCAGCATAATATTCCACCATTCCTAGTCGTGTCTTTTTAATTTCAAAGTAACTCCATCTTTGTACTATTTCATCCGCTTTAAGTTTTGTATTATATACCCTATGAACACTATGTTATCTGCATCTAATGATATCCATATATTGGAGAGAGTTATTGTTAAATTAATAAAAGTTTAACTTCGATAAATTAATTCTAACTTCTATAACCTGGGTTTTACTATTATTTCAATACATTTGTTACTAAAAATAAAGGTCTTAAGATTTCAAAATGGTGGATGTTGGAAAAGTTTTTTCTTCCATTTTGTTAGAAAACCATAACAATATCCTTATAAATGGTTATGAAGATATAAAATTTATCAAAGCATGGTAATTCAGTTAATTCAGAATCCAGATTTTGTGTTAGCCTTTATTGGTGAATGTTAGAACTTAATTAAATAATAACATTGTAAGTGGAGTATTAAGGTGTTTGGGAATAGCCAAAGCCAGCAATTCACGTGAATTGTAACAACACCATCATACCCCAAAACTCCAGCCTGCAAATAGAGCTGATGAATTTATCCAAGGTACACACATTGGTTCTTCACGATCTCTTTAATTTATCTCAGGCTTAAATGTTTGAATAAATCCATTTCTTTAGGGACCATGCCTCCTAAAAACTCATGGGTATAGTTTTAACTTTAGTCATTCGAACCCGATAGTACTCCACACATACACTCTTTTATATACAGTTTACATCTAATTTAGCATCCAATAGTTTTATTTCACATGTTCATCACGGTAGGTGTTTTGACTACTCAGCCATTTTCAATTTCTAATTCAAATAGTTATTATCCTTCATCACTTTCATATATAAAAAACAAATTGTATATAAATAACAAAAGTCAGTATGGCAGTTACAAAAAAAAATAACTACACCTCTTATATTGATCTCTGCTCAACTGAGCTGAGAGATTCGGCTATATGTCTATCTTTAGTGTAAGGTAATCTTGGTCAAGATATGAAATGAAAAACCTTGGTCACCAGCGATATACTAATGAGCGGGTATGAGCATCCTATCGTTAACATTAATAATTTGAATTTGCCCCTAACCACAATCACTGGAACTTAATAAAACACAATTATCTGATTGGTTGTTCTTTATTAATTATATCCACTTAATGCCCTGATGTACATTTCGATAACATGGTTATCATCATCGGAGGGTCTTGCTTATAAACTAAATCTAACCTTACATATCTATTACTAAAATTAAATTAAACCTAAAACTATGATAACCTGAGTGTAGGCTAAAATCCCTCCCACTCCACATATCAGTTGACCAGTAAGGGCTTGGGCTGGCCCTTTGTCAAGTTATTGTTATATGTCTTTGACCTATGGAGTGGGGTGAAAGATAACTGTACCTCTAACAAAGCTGATGAGAACAGGTGGCCTACTCCTTACTCGAAATGTACATCAGGGCATTAAGTGGATATAATTAATAAAGAACAATCAATCAGATAATTGTGTTTTATTAAGTTCCAGTGATTGTGGTTAGGGGCAAATTCAAATTATTATTGTGAATTTCACCACAGTGCTCAACAAGATTGTATGTTAACATTAAGTTGAGAGTTGAGCAATCATAACAAATACTTTAACAGTACAAAGATTGACTAGTACTTATTGACACTAACAACTGTTATGATCAAATACAGAAAGTAAATATATTATATGAAATTGTTGGGGGGGGGGGGGGAAAAAAAAGCCTTGATGTAGTTAAGGTTAAAAAACTATCATGTTGTGACAAATTTTATTTTGAAAATATTATGTGTACGAGTAGAGTATCAAATAAAACTACAAGTTGTTCTGTGTATGTTTATTTGATGAAGAAATTAATATGTTGCTTCTAGACACCTTAAAGACTTCAACTTGGTAAAAATAAATAACTATCACTGTAGTATGCCTATGGACTCTAAGTCGTATGGTTTTAGCTCATTCTCGACCTTTTTATTTTATACAATCCAATTTCTCCCTTTCTTGGAGTATAAGTCAAAATTTTCAAATGTAAACACTACAATTTTAATTACATGATTTCACATAAAATAATTCTTGAAGGTTATTTTATTCTTGGTTCTTTTTTTAAAATTCAATTAGAATTTATAAACTGACAGTATTGTTTGTTATAATAAAAAAAAAATAATAAAATTTAAAAAACAATTTTAAAACTTACAATTTCATAAATTCAATTTACCTTAGTGACCATTTATTTTTCCATATTATTAAACGTTTATTGTAGGTTTTAGGGTTGTTAATTTTATAATTTTAACATCTTTTGAGTTCCTTATTCTCCTAAATAATTCCATATGTGTTTTTATTCGTTGCAAGTAATATAGAATCATATAATAAATAATTATAGGATTACATTTATAAATACGATTTTATGCTCTCTGAGATAAATTGAATTATATTGAAAAGGTAGCTCCATGTGACCAATAAATATACCTTATTTGTGGTAAACATGTACATTGTGTATTTTACTTTGCAGGCTGCAAAAAGTTCAACTTCATCATTAATTAACAACTTAACCTCAACTCTACTTGGAAACCGTAGAAGTACAATGAATGGTGGAGCGCCTTCAGTGACTATTACACCGGCCGGTAGTATAGAAGCACTAAGTAGAGCAAACACGTATCAAGAGAATACAGGAAATGTTTCCAGCGATGACGAAAGCACACCGTTGGTCAGTGAATTGTCATCACCATCGTCTGGTCCCACTCGTACAATAGGTGAGTTTTCAAATCGAGCTTTCGGCTCACCTGGAAGTAGCGAGATATCACCATCATCAGTAAAAAGTACACCAACTCATGAACATCCTTCGTCTGCCGAATCATCATGTCGAACTCTCGAAGGAGCTGACGTGCTATATAGTTTTGATGTATTTGGAAGTCGGCAAGATGGAGAATTAAAATTTTCATCTCATATTTCACACTCATTTTATAGACAAGACGCGATGGACAGTGACGATGATGAAAGATCTCCATCGCGAAACGATCCAGAAACAACTGTTTAGAACTTAGTATTTTCTTTTTAAAACAAATTAGCTTTAAATAGTATTTTTGTTAAAGTATTTTTGTAGGGTTATCGCTACATCTAAAGATGTGTAAATAACTTAGATTAAGAGTATGTTATAAATAAATTCTGGTGTATTAGTTGTTAAAACAGCTTCTATATTCAATGAGCTTAACTTTGAAAAAGCTTTACATTTCTCTTTACTGTGATGATTTGTTAACAAGAACATTAGTGTTTTGTATTTGTCCTCCACAAACATGATTTCTTTAATAATTTAAAACATTTCTTAATAAATCTTCTTTTTCTGTACCTCTCATGGAATAAAAACTGGAGTAATCACAGAAAATAAAAAATGTTGTTTCTAATCTTTCATTAACAGTGTCTTTTATACACACTGTATTGATGTTATTTGAGCACACTTCAGGTTTCTAATCCAACTCTTATATTTAATTTCATTTTCAAAATGTTTGTGTTTAGACAAATATATCAATATTCTCATTAAGTCTATGTCAAATATTTGTTAATTTGTATACAATGTAGTTTGTTTAACAACGGTGATCAACAAAATATTTCCTTATAGTGTTAATTATTTGTATACTGATTCTGTTAGTGTGTTGTTTATTAAATAATTTTCTACTTATTTCTTAATTCGTAATGTTAAAGAATTACTTAATGATTAGAATGACTTAATTTCTATTTCTAATTTTAGTTATAAAACTATTACAAGGTCGTTGTACAGACTTTAAAACTGTAGGCTATATGTATAAGAAAGACTAACATAACTATATAGAAGTTTATTATTATTCTTTTATAATTAATGAATTACATGTTATTCCAGAAAAATTTGGAAGTGCTTTGTGTTTTTAATATTTTTGTTGATAAAATACTTATTATTTTCGTATGAAATGAAAATAGTTGTACAATGTAAGTATTATTTCAAGCAACCAACCAAATGTATACATATTGATACTTTGTAATTTAAACCAGACACTTTATCTCCATATTTAATTATAATCCATATTTTTTGTTGCATAATGTGTTTTTTAAATCATATTTGAACTTTCTAAGTTTAAACCTACCTAATCTTTCCTAATTACATAAATGTTGAAGTTTAGTTAATGGTTGAGACAGGTTAGGTTAAACAAATAAAATTAATTGATTATTTATCAATGTAATTAAAATAGTCGTTTAACACATAATGTTATTTCCAAAGTGTGAAATATTTTGTTTAAGTTTTTTGGTTGCACTTTCTTGACATAAAATACATTTTTAATTTATAAATTAAAATAGTCATGTCATTGTAATATTCAAATTAAAAAAATAATAATAATAATAAAATAATAAGTATAAAAAAATAAAATACAACGGTGATCATATTTATTTTTAAAACATTTCTTCATTTTTGAATCTAAGAAGATAAGTTTGTAATTATAATTAGCTGAAAACCCTCTTGTTTTAATGTTTGTTATTATGGACGATGAAATTTAGTTATATTTAAATTATAATTCAGGCATTCATTTTGAAAATATTAATATTTTTCCTGACAAGGCTCTCTGTGTCTTTATTTACTTTAAAAAATATGAGTCTTCAAAAATAATAATTTTAAATACAAATTCAATAACTCTAATAAGAAATCCTACCCTTATCATAGTTGAGCTTGAAGTACCATGGCTTTCAAACATGTCGTAATTGATATACTTTAAATAATTCTAGCGTCTTAATTTTTGTAGTTATGGATATGTCGATATTAACTTTATTCTGCAGAATTTTATTGTATAAAAAGTACTCCACAAATTTTTATAAAAATGTATTGTTTTGTTCACTCAATATAAGAAAGTTTAATTTTTAGATCCTTAAGACCATTTTGAGCGATATTGCAAAACTTTAACGATCACATCCTCATCTTTAATTTGACTACACTATATCCTTGACCTACAAAAATTAAGACTAAATTATGGTATTATAAGGTGTTTTCTTTATTGTTAAATCTTATGAAAATGTGTTTTAATACTATTTTTTGTTATATTTTTTTATTCTCATATTTGTATTTAATAATTGAGGTAATGATATGCATTTCAATTCATTTCCTTCTGAAAATTAAACTTGAAAATAAATCTTAAATTGTAAGTCAAACGGTAAGTCGATGTTTTTAAAATAAAATACTGTCCATTATAAATACCTTAAGTACTTGATTTTTATTTTGCGAAAGCAAATTGTTTTCTTACTTCACTTTATATGTTTAGTATTACTATAAAATAAATAATATGGTACATACAATTAGACAATCTTGTAGCTCAATAACAAAAATGAAATTTATTAACTTATATGTAATACAAATGAATTAGCCATTTTTGTCGTAGACGTATTTTTATTTGAAAGTGGCATTTGTTTCAAAGAAACATATTTCCTCAAGAAAACTTTGAGATTCTGATACTGTTTCTTGGGACATGTTATCTTATATATGTATAATATTCTTAAACAGATATTTCTTGTAACCTGTCAGACAGGTTTTTTGTATGTCAACTTATACAATTCAGCAGTTTAATATTAGTGTTTAGCACATACAAATTATTTGTTTACAAATAAAATGGACGCTTGTGTAGCCACCCACAGCTAAGCTACCAAAGGATGTTGTTTCCATTTTCTTTAGGACTGGTACTAAAAGTTATCAAATTAGTTTTATTTATTTTATTTTTTGATCCCATTTTTAAGATACGTACAAAAAACTCGTACAAACAAAAAGATGAAAAGTTTTGTTTAATTAGAAATATATATCTTTCTCGGTTATGAAAATTTAGCTACACCATTAATTCTTGAATGTCATTACTTAAGAACAAAAATTAAGATATATTTGGCTAGTGTTAAGAAATATATGTTCTAAATTATTAAGCATGAAATGTAGAACAGTCAATCGAAATTTGTTAAACTACACACAATTGTTTATAATATCAGTAAAGAACTAAAAAAAATGCTTACTTCCAAAATGACATTTTTAATAAAGTATATTAAAAAACTCATAATGTATTTAAAAATTAACTAATATATAATAATTAAGATTTTTTTTATGTTCATCCTATTTTAAATGGAAAATGCTCGTAGCGAAATATACAAACCATTAATAATTACCCTGTACTTAAGCATGACACTGGGTTATACTTAAATTTATTGGTGTTTGTTCCAATCTTCATGATCTAGTTTTAGAATATATGACTTTATAATATGCCTTGACATTATTTAAAGACATTGATTGGTTAGAGTATTTAGAGTCCCAACAAATCATGTGTATTTCTATAAGAAATAGGTATAGAGCTTCTGAATTTTTACTTTCTTACATACATATAAGTATGTGACGACTCAGAAAATTAATGTTAAGTTTTTTTACGGATATATAAGTTTTGAGGTCCTCAGTATTCAAAAAGTAGTTTTTTAAATGATGTCTGTTGTATGTGTAGTATATACAGCCCAAACTTGTGTGCCAATCATAATCAAATTTGTTACATGGGCATATTTTTAACATATCTTGGGACTTTTTTTTAATTTTTCAACAAGTCAAAATCTTGGGATAGCTGCCATAATTAAAAACACAAAAGACCTAATCAAAATGGTTTGTGTTATCAGTAAAAAATTAAAAAATTGTCCATGGGGCTGTTATAAAATATGTAATTTCTCAAATTAAGCTTTATAATTTTGTTAAAATTTTAGTGAAATTTAAAGATTAATGACCGAAACCTGTGTACAAAACCACAAGTCAAACAATATTATTATTCATTTTATGCTGGGAATGGATTTATAGCCCAAAGCAAAACGGGTTTAGGCCCTATTTAAATGTTTGTTCATGGTCATTTTCACTTTATGACAAACATTTTTGGTAACAATTAGTTTTAATTGGTTTCGGAAATGGGGTAAGTAAGAAATGATTTAACACAATTTATTAAATAATCAACTCTTAATGTAATCATTTAAAAAAATACTACAAAATTTTTAAAATGTAATATTTCCTCAAGACCTCAATAGCTCTATTTCTAATGGAAATCTGTTAACATAACAAAAATCCTGTTATGTATTTTAGTATTCATTTATAAATACAGTAGGCTTCCATAATCCAGCATGTTCAGGACTTTTCTGATACCGGATTACCAGGAATGGCAGATTATCAGGCGTGATTTCTGATCATAATTTTTTTCATACAGCAAAAACAGCTGCAATATATGATGTTAGAAAGCAAAATACAAAATCTTTTGCCAAGAGCATTAGAATAAACGTTTCAACTCAAAAAAATATACTGTACAGTATAGAACAAACCTTATTTTTTATTGTACACTACATTTTAAATACAGTATGTATGTACAATTATAATAATACATGGACATAACTACAGATAATAAAAAAGTCTTTTAATTGAAATAAAGTAAACTTTTAATTGAAATGTAGTATAGTAGAGTTTAGTTAAGTCCTACAGTAATTTGTAAATTTACAAGTCTCATTATATTCTCTTTTTTTAAGTTATTTCTCACAATATGCAAATCAATAATTTCTGAACAGTTATAACATGTTTATTTTAGCAAAAGTTATAGACTTGTTTAATGTGTTTGCCGCTTCAACCCAGCTGATCCGTTCCTTTTCTTCTATTTCTTCATTATCTGACTCAGGCTGAAACGACCACCGAGGCTCACCAGACACTTCCAAGTACTACAATAAATTATTGCATTACCAAATCTCAACTTACGTACAAACATGTTTCCACCTGTAATAACGTAAAACAAATTTATTACATAATATTATGTGCATACTATATATCCATGATGTGCCAGACCATCGGGCATTCCGGACCATTGAATGCCGGCTATTGGAAGTCTACTGTGCTTCTTAATTTGACAGTTTTTGTTGTCTTACGTATTATATGTAATTTTTATTATATTTGCTAAAATATCAACATTTAATAACACAATAGGATTGAAAGTAAAAAAAATAATTATATTATAGCAATATTTGAGAAAAAAATGAAATGGAACTTGTTCATTGCCAATACAAACTTAATTTGTTTTGTACATACCATTTAGTAATACTTATTTATGATATGATGATGATATTGAAGGGACTAAATAATAATAATGTTCAAGTAATAATACATCTTGTAGAGTAGTCTTATATTGTTGGCTGTGCCTTTGTCGAACGCATGTTATTGGATGAACTAAAGCATTTTAAGCTTAGTTCTTTTTAAAATGTAAAATGCTTATTTATATTTATGGTTATTAAATAAACTTGTGTAATTTGTTAAAGTATAGAATGTAAATTCAACAAATGATATCATTCATATATTTAGGCTGAATAGATTGTTCTGTGTTACAACCCCAGTGTTACAACCTCAATGCTCTTTTTTCTTTTTCAAATCACTCAAACATTCTAATTATCCTTTACATCCTATATGGCACATTAGTTTAGGAGATGTTTCTTAATCAATAACTCTAATTGAGAGCTAAAATTGTATAATTATTTCAGCTATGGTGTGAGAGGAAATTAGTGCAATGATTTGAATTGTTTTATTAGAGCCCGAGCCATTAATACCATGATTAAGGCTCTTTCTCATTTCTTAAACTTTTGATAAATAACGAAAAATAAATTTTAAACATTAGTGACCAGGTTGGTTCAGGATTTTATGAGATACATTTAAAAATATTACAACTCAATACAGACTTCAGATTTTTGCAGTGACTGTCATCAATATTAAAATATTTCTGGGTTGTAAACTGCATTTATTTATTTTTTAGGAGTCTGGTGTACTCAATATAAACAATTAAACAAGAAACTGAAGTTTTTCAGACTCTTGAAGGAAACCATTGAATTATAGATGAAACTTCAAACAAACAGTATAGCATACAACCCAAAAATTCAGTTTTAATATTATTGTTACAGCTGATTTTGCAAAAATTGGAATTTTGTTTTTTAACGTCAGTCCATCCCAAAATGTTATGTAATTAAAAAATAAAACTGTCAAGATGTTATAAAAATAGGCCTGTGGTCAAGTATTTAAAAAAAGGTCCTACATTTCTTAAAAGACACTTAATAGAATCAAGGGACACAAAACAGACATATCTACAAAAAAAATGATCTGTGATTTTTTCACCATCAGAATACTTTCTGTAGAAGTCAAATTATAGATAAATACCTAGGGAAAAGCGTTCTGTCTGCTTGAATAGTCAGATATAGGATGTCAGACTCAAATCAGATAATATTTAACCACAAGTGTAAGAGTTTTTAGTATTCCTAATCCACCCTTAGTTTGTTTTCCATTAATTTATTTTTTAAATTCTTTATTTTATAACATAAAATAAATATGTTATGTACAATATATTCAAGTTTCAAATTTTCAGGGTAGTCAGAATGTTTAAAATAGTAGTTATTTTATATAACTTGAATGCTCTTCCACCATTATTGCTATCATTTACTATTACTAACCACCATAATCTCTTGTATTGATCTAATTGAACCTAACCTAGTCAGATTTAACCTGTCGAGATGACAGGCAACTATGATTTGTAATATTATTTTGATTTTTTAAATATATACAGAAAACAGAACCAACTTATATTTCTCTTTTTTAAGCTTCATCAAGCAGTAATTAGAAATAGTATTTAAAAAAGATTGAATGTATTTTTATTTAAATAAAAATATACAGTATATTATGTAATAATAATTATAGAACAGGTGAAAGTAAATTGTTTGGCCTATATTATAGTCAAGCAAATTAAAGTGTTAGGTTACATTTCTTTGTGTATTAACAGTGTATAATAGGTTGAACACAAAATTTGAATAATATACAAGTAAATAATACCATTCCAGAAAATTACCAATTTACTTTAAATGTATGACAGAGTTATTCTTGTACTTATTTTAATTAGTTATATAATTTTACTTGTTTCTTATATTTTATAAATGTTAAAAAAAAATATTATAAAAAAAATTAAATAACAAGTCTATTTCCATTATTATTAATAATTCCTAACCTACTAATTATTTTAGATTGAGTTAGATATTATTGATACAAGATTCAAAGCTTACCAGGTAGCGCGCATTACATGTGGCACAGTTTCAAAGAAAAGAAACATGAAAATCCACTCCACTTCAACAAGAGTAACCTATCCCTCCTTAAAGCTTGGTTGTCAATATCAACAAAAGATTGTCCTGAACCATTGTTTATATAATGATTAATGTTGATGATATCTGCCTTTAATTTAACATAAACATTTAAAACTCAGGAGTAATGGAAAAGAGTCTACTACATTTAAATTAATATTATGTGAAAAACTACATGCAACTACATTCCAAGTGACAAAAAAAAAATCTTTCTTTTCTACAAAAATAAGTTGGTTTGGAATGTATTTTAACTTTCTGAGTAGTTATAAATTGAAACATTGTGCAAAAAAAGTGAATATTTACAATTTTATTTTTGTATTTAAAATTTGAAGCAGTTTTTGGTATATGGTAGGGAACTTCAATAACTATAAACGAGCCAACTTACATAAACATCATTAGAGCCCTTTTTGTAAAAAATTTAAAACTTATTTTTGTGTTGTTGTTTTTTTGTCAAAAAGTGGGTTATTTTGAAAGATTTTATTTATGAGTTGGTAAAGAAAAATCAACTAAATTTTGTTGTATGAGTATCACAAAATCTACTTTTTTGAGTATTGATAACCTTTTCACCCCTATAGGGTATATAACCCCAAGGACTTAGTGGGTTAAACTTTTGAATCTCAAATGTAATCCATATTGTATTATATATAGCTCAATTTATAGATATTGAAAAAATAAAAATTTCAGGGCAAACTGGTGGTCTTTATTTTAAGTCCTTTCCAGATAGGAAAAGGAGTGAATAATACTTTACAAATAATTTTAACAAGTAAACTTAATTTATTGTCAAACAAGTTATTTGATAAAAAAATTCTTTCCAACATTTTGTTTTTATATATTTTGAAAGGAATTCAACAATTATCATTTCGATTTGTGCAATTGAGAGTCAACAAAGATTTAAGACATGTATTCAAAATGTGCTCTTTCTCGTTTATTCCTCATATTTGTAGAGGAATTTTATTTTTATCAAGACCTATAAAATAAGGTTCAACTTAATATGAGTTTACATTTGAGATTTTGTAGTACTCATACACCCACTAAAATCTCGGGAGATAATAACCAATTTCTGATATCTGGTATATTAATTGATTTGTTTTTAGAATGGTTTGGTTGAAAAATCAGTTTTCTTAAATATTTTTAAGTGTATACTGTAACCTCCCATAATTGTGAACATAAAATATTCATGCAATTTTTTTAGGCTCACCTATCACACACCTTTTTATAGTTTTCTATCACACACATAGAAACAAAATATGAAATTTTTACTGCAACTAAAATATTTCCTAATTTTTCGATAAAATAGACTATGATGAGTACCTAATTGGAGAATTAACACAATTAATTGTAAATTGTAATATACCACGGGAGTATAGTTTCAAGGATAAATACAATCATTAACAGGTTGAATGCCAAAATGTTTTTCTTATTATGAGCCAAAACTCGTAGCGAAATATTATTGCAAATATTTTTGATAACTAGGTTAAAAATCATTGTATACTACAGTATATAAATTAACAATTATTTATACATAAGACACCCCCCACTCAAAAAAATAGTACAAAATATGCTAACAATATTCTAAACAATAATGGACATTTTAGTTATCAACCTAAAGAAATACATTACTTTAAGTTTTTTTTACACATAATAAACATAGGGACCATCTCATTGAGTACTAGGGAACAATAATAGTACAGTACTATAATATTACAACAGGGCTATTAAGTCATTTAGTTGGAAATAGATTAAGAACTAATTGTACTTTTATTAGTTCATTTTCACAAGACTTACTTATTTATAAATGGAATAATTTATAAATAGTGTTAGTGTTTCCAATAAAAAAATAAATTATACAAATATCAAACATGTTAAAAATGGAATACATAGTGATCCAATAAAACTTATTAAACAAATTTATTCATGAAAAGAGAGTTTTTGCAGAATAATATAAATGGAACTCATGGAAAAAATGTACTTATATAACAGATATGGTACTCATAGTAGTCAAACTGTTAATTTACAATAACAATTTTTATCATTTATCATTCATTTATTTGTTTCCATTATCTTAAGTACAGGTGATCTGTCTAGTTGAGTATGGGATTAGTACAAGGCCATAGTCAAAATAATATTTAGAAGTTTGGCATTATAAAATATCAACTTCTCCAGCAATTCCTAAAACTGAGCCTGTATTATACTGAATTTGAATATGTTTAGACACAATTGTGGCCCTAGTGTAAATATCAAACATGTTAAAAATGGAATACATAGTGATCCAATAAAACTTATTAAACAAATTTATTCATGAAAAGAGAGTTTTTGCAGAATAATATAAATGGAACTCATGGAAAAAATGTACTTATATAACAGATATGGTACTCATAGTAGTCAAACTGTTAATTTACAATAACAATTTTTATCATATCATTCATTTATTTGTTTCCATTATCTTAAGTACAGGTGATCTGTCTAGTTGAGTATGGGATTAGCACAAGGCCATAGTCAAAATAATATTTAGAAGTTTGGCATTTTAAAATATCAACTTCTCCAGCAATTCCTAAAACTGAGCCTGTATTATACTGAATTTGAATATGTTTAGACACAATTGTGGCCCTAGTGTTTACTAAAACACATACATACTTAATTGGTGAACTAAAAATGGTTGAAAATTATTCCTATATCTGGATTTAGTCTCAGCTGTGTGGAACATCAGAATACCTTCGATAGTTGAGTGGTCATTAGCTTTTTATCATACATAAAAGTTATAGATTAGAAAATTCAAAAAATGTCAAGTTTTTAATGTTGGTAAAAGGAGGGGATATAATGACAAGCGACCAACATCTCAAAAATCAGACTGTGTTCTTGTTCTATTCATCCGTTGGTTATTTTCCACCTTCAAAGTGTGGAAACAATTAATTTTTTTTTAGTCGATTTTAATCAAACCTTTTTTTAAATATGTTTTTGAACCTTAATTTACACTTGACTCATAAAAACTCATAAAAAAAAGCTTGAAAAAGCATCATAAAATTGAAATTTATACATTGATTTCAATTAAACCCAAATGATCCATGTTGCTGTACAAATAGTTCTCTGTAAAGTGCAAATATTAACCAAAGACAACACTATACTAAACCATAGTTTTAAGAACCATTTTGTAAATGTGAAGTTATTGGTTATAAAAATCATGTCACTGATATAATTACAGTTCAGAAGGGAAATATAGGAAAATAAAATTGACTGCTGTCAGTGGAAACACAATTTAATACTAAAATACACTCAGTTGTTTGAAATTATTTCTAAAATATTCAATGCTAGTAGTTGATAGTGAGACTGTGTATTTTACTTTTCAATTTCATGACATAAGATTTCTCTATTTTGTGACATTTTAAGTCGTAGTATACTACTGTTTTAACAGATGTTATTTAAATGAATTATAATTATTTCCTCACTAGTGAGGTAGCTTTGTTTTAAGAAAAAAAGAGTTATAAATGGATCAACCACATGCTTTAGATTTAAAAAACATTTGGCTTCCTACTATTGTTATCTTTAAAGTCAAGTAATTAGAAGTGGTAATTTTGGACATTTTTATAACTACCAGAAATCTCTAAAGGCCAATCATTATATATCATTGCTGTACTGTAATTTACTTTATCAATTTTTCTATTAAAAACTCTTAATATTAAATAAATTTACTAATATTAAAATATGATGTATTTATAAATAAATTTAAAATAGTATTTATAAAATACTGTTTCACTAATTATTTCAAAACTTTGGTTCTAATTATTAAGACGCAAACTTTGGGACTTTTCCAACTTTGATTTTGACAGTGTGACATGCCAGGACATTGGTTATTGTTATTTTACTAGACTTTGCCTGCAGTGAGCTCTATTTGTTTGTCTATTTGGCTTCAAAATTCTATAAAATATCTAGAGGTGTGAGAGTAAATGCTGTTTGGTTATTTTAAAAAATATTTAAAGTGTAATTGATGACAAAATACAAATGGCGACCTATTTCAACTACTGTATTAAATAAATTGAGAAGAACAATTAACACGTCTTGATTACTTTCCTTACTCATTCAGTTGAGCAGTCAGACTTTAAATTCAATCAAATTTGGTACACATAAGCTCTTTAGCTAAAAATAATCTTATTTTTCTGACTTATTGTTATTTTTTTTATAATAATTCTTTTGTTACTTTTGATGAAAGAAAATACAAAGACAAGCACTTTTTGCACTAATATTATTTGATAATCAACAATCCTTACTATACAATATAAGATGGGTTTATTATTCTTGTTGTTGTCCAGGAAGATCTTTTCTTCTCTGCTTCTGTTTATCCAGGTTATTATGGGCTAAGATATGGTCCTTGTTCATCTTTAAATAGTTAGTTACATAATGTGAATTTGTCAGAATCAAAAATACTATCACATATAAATATTCCGCTAGGCAGTCATGTACAGTTGAGAAACAGAAAGTTGCAACAAATTTTTTTTCTCTAGATCCTTGATTTATTCGTAGAAGTGTAATTTTTTTATCGTTTATCTTTTAAGTTTTCTTTCATCTTGTGAATAAATTCCAGATGAGACAATTTTTTTAGTGATTTAATTTTTCCTTCTAGATAAAACACTTTTTGTTTGTTTTTGCAGTATGAGAGTTCCCATCTTAGCCAAATTATCATCTGATTCATTGCCCTTGAGGTTCCTGTGTAAAGGTATCCACTACAAACTTATTGTTTTGTTGTAGTGCTTTTTCCAACACAAGGAAAGTGCGTATTTTTATATAAAAAAATAAAAACAATGAAAAGTAATGAAAATTATGGTGATTTAAAATCCAAAATATCCACTGCTGCATTATTATGAGTAGAAAAAACATATTCTATAAGAAATTTTTTTTTTAAATCTTAGTACTGACCATGATCCCAGAACACATTTTGATAGTTTTTTTTTTCAAATTAATGTATAGTCCGATTTCCTCAAATAGATTATACAAGTTTGTTGGCCAAAAATATTATTAAGTAGATTTTAAAATGGCAATTATTCTAAATACTTTCTCACCTATAATACCCACAATAGCTAGTTTAAAATTTGCAATATAATTAGTAATACCATTTTGTGGAATTTGAATGAGATTTTTTTTTTTTAATTTGGCACTTTAACAAGATTTTAATATTGATTTGATATTATGAAAAAACTTATCAAATTTTTACTAAATGACAGATATTTGTGTGCAAAAAAATTACCACATTTGAGGTCATCAATTAACATAAAAAATTTGATAAGGAAAAAAACATAATGTTTGCTTCAACACATTTACACCATCAAATTTCGAAGTAATCTTCAGTTATAGTTTTAATATTGTAGTTCATGAATCACTGAAGATGGTGAAATTGTTGTTGAACCGAGTTTGATTTAATAAATATATTTGTGAGAAATTTTGTTCAAATTTTATTTTAAAAATTGTTTTTTTGTCACTTTTTCAGATAATGAAATCAATTTGTTTTAATATTCAAGATAAATCAGATTTTTTTAAATTCTAAAAGACTACCAGACACTTATAAACACAATTCACTTAATTAAGGAGCTTAATAGAAATCTTTATTTTATTGATTTGTTCACTAAGTTTAAAGAATTTTTTATTTTGAGAAGAGACCACTAAAATTACATCTATTACACATTATTTTGAAACAAATGTCATTTTCAAGATCCTGTGACCATTAGGATCAAATATAAAGATGGTTGCTTACTCCCATTATAGATTGGCGCCCAGATTTAAATTTTAATTGTGAAACAATGTTGCTCTTTATTCAATTCAATTCTCTTTGTTTTTAAAGGTAAGCACTTGTCCCATTATAGTAAATATTAGGCCTAACTCTAATAAGAATGCATTGTAAAATCCTAACTATAACCGGTTTATCGTTATCATTTCAAACTATGTACTGTATACAGTAATCAAATATCAAGAAAATGAAATGACTGTAATTTGTGCAGGTACAGTACAATTTTATGTGTTAGTATTGGCACCACTGAGCAGAGAACACTTATGATGTAATATTTGTAATAATACTGGTGCACCGCTCACTTTATTGGTCTTTATTGCTTTCCCTTTTAACTTGAAGTTGTGATATAATGTTTAATTAGGGACCTTAAGTTAGTGCTTGTAAAGTTTCTGCTGTGTTGTGTTAGTTTTAAAATTCACATGTTATTGTTGGAGGTTATAAGTTAGCTGATTTCAGTTTTCTGCATTCAATGCAAAATGAAACATTGTTGTGTTACTTAGAACTCGGACAGTACATTTGTTGTATACAGTAAGTATGGTAAAATTCGACTTTAGTTTAAAGTTCTAAGAAGGAAAACGTAGAAAAAAAAAAGTTCGTGTTGTCCACCTGTTGTCTTTACAAAGGCCTATAGCCTAAAGCCTATACTGTAACTCCACATGATAGCGAAATTTGGTGAGAGGGGAGGGGGAGTTTTAAAGAAAACTCATAATTTTTAAAAAAATGAATGTTTTATCAATTAGTTTATTAATACAACAAAATTTAGATTCCAACTGCCTATGATGAAAAATAAATTATTCTTTTAATTATAATTTAGAGCTCTGACATTCCAAGAATATTCCGTACTTACGAGGGCCGTCAGAGCCCATTAATCAGAAAATTTCCTATACAAGTTTCAAACTGCCGGCCCTTCAAAATATTTAGAAATAAAATATATATATCATATTTTGGTAACATTTTCATTTTAAAATTTTACCATTATCGATAAAAATGTAGAAAATAGAATATTCTAGATCATGGTGGATAAATTTAGTCTTATAGTTTATTTATGCTTGTGTATTTATTTTTAATGCCACATTATTGATATCAAACCATTAATTAGTTATAATGTAGACTAAATGCAGATAAAATACACATAAGATTTTGTTTACATTAGATTGCTGGCAAACCCAGGTTTCATGGTAATTATAATATATAAAAAATTGTATTCTTACAGCACGGAGTTTTAAACAGCAAACAATTTCTAAGATATTGGTTATTTACTGTTTGAAAATCAGAATCATTGCAAATAACTCAAATTAATTATCCACTATAGAATTTATTGCTATTAGTAACTAGTGTGAAATCGTGTGGTAGCCACTAAAGGTTACGGTTCCGGGGCCCCTTCCCCCAAATTTTGACACTTCCCCAACCAATTTATCCCTTGCCGAAAAATCCTACCACCACCCCCTACCCCACAATATCCACCTACCACTTCCTGTACATCCAGCTAGGTGTCCTCGGAAATATCAAAATGTACATATACAGCTAGATCTAGATTACCAATGTAGCCTAGATCCAGTTAAATCGATTTTGATTAAATTTTGGTTAAAACTTGTTTATCAAAACTTCTCAAATGTAATAGTTGTAGAAAAGGTGTAGATCCAGCTACAACCCTCGGGATTGCTTAGCTGTGGTGAATTCTAGGTGATTCGGCTCTTTCTCAAATTTCAACACCCTGGATCGTAGTATTGTGTGTTGGTGGTTGATTCTCTGGGTTCCCCCTACTCCAAAATTTTGACCTTTTTTCAAAAAAGTTTCTAAACTCAACCAACCCTTTGAAGATGATTCCAAATTGATTCCCAAGGTACCCCAAAATTTCCCCATTCTTTCCAGAGTTAGATTTTATGCAAAATGTTAACGAATTTAAGCATATTAATGCATTGATCAAAAATGCAGGATTCACCCATTTTCCATCCCATTAGATTTAAATCCGCTGTCGATTAAAAAAATTAACTACAAAACCTTACTTTTTGTGAATTTTGAAAAATGTTTCACTAAAAAAAATTAAATGTTCGGAAGAACATATGAAATTTTGTAAAATATCAAACAACAAAAATTGTTAATAGTTGAACCACCAAAAACTCATTTTTTTTATGTAAAAAAATACCATAATTCGCCTTTCAAATGTGTAAGCTTAAAAAAAAAAAAAAAAAAAAAAAAAAAAAAAAAAAAAAAAAAAACTACAGCTTATTTGACCTTTTTTGGGATCTAAATTATCAAAAATTGTACATGATTTTTGTTATACATCAGAACCTAGATAGTAAAAAGAACAATTCTTGAACTTAGATCTTATTCGCCCTTTAGAACTTTTTTTTCGCCCATTTATTGAATTAGAAAAAAAAGAAAAATATTAACTATTTGGCTATCAAATTTACCAACAAAACTATTATTTATAATGAAAATAAAATGTATATGTATATTATTATTGTAAGTTATGTACATTTCCTAATACCGACAGTCACCATAGAACTTACCAATATACCGATTTAGTAATAATGGAACATCACGAAAAGAAATCATAGCAGTTAAAATTTAGAAACTGGTACCAAATATTTTCTTCCAAATTGTTTATTGAATTGATATTTTAGGAATTTGGTCAATTGTCCCCTTTATCGAAAGTAATGTTTTCTTTTTAGATCCATTTTGGACCACATTTTCATGTAAAAGAAGAAATAGAATTATTATTTTTATAATAAAGTGTAGGCTATTGTGGAGTTCCTTTAGAAACAATCAACTCTCTCAAAATAATTTTGCATTAACTTACCAAACTAATAATTTAGAGAATTGTTGAGTTAAAACTAACAATTAAATATCCTTAAGTTTAACTGTTCATATTCTTATGACAGTGTGTTAACTAGGCTATTTCCTATGGAGAGTTTCTTTTTTTTTTTTTTTTTTTTTTTTAATTCCCAACTTTAAATACCCATCCCAAACTCTATTGAATTATATTTTAAATTATACATCATAAAATATGAATACAAACCCGAGGTGGGGTATGAATAAATTGGCTTTTTAATACACGTTTCCAAAAAGTCACATTTGGGGGGAAATGAAATTTAGAGAAATGTGTAAATTAAAATATATATATATATATATCTAATTTTGTGTGGACGAAAATTTAGGCTAGGCCTACCTAGTTCATTTTAAAATGTCAAATGTAAAAAAAAGTTGAAAAACGTTAGTTATGTGTCAAATTTTGGGAAAAAGTAATTTATTTTAAAATGACAAGATGTTAAAAAAATTTCAAATTTTAGAGAAATTATATAGGCTATTGAACAAAATGTAAAATTTTGATGAAAAAATGACAATCTGGGTCAAATTAAAAAATGTAAAATTATGAAAAAAATATTAAATTTTAATTTCAATATTGCAGGCTATGGATTAGTAAAATAATTATAAATAATTTTGTATTACCTTTTTCTGGTACGTCTCACTAAATGAGCCGTTTGCCGAAGAGTGTGCACTGGCTTTACATGTTAGTTGACCATGTGTCTGTGTTAATTGTATTTAGTGTAAACATGTTTTTGTATATGTGTTATAATGTTTTAAATAACAACGACCTCCAAAGGGAGGGATTTTAGTTGCATAACATGCCTTCATGTGGATCTGATGATGGCCCCAAGAAACCTGAAATTGCAGTAATCCTGACATAAGTAACAGTGGATTAGTGAGACGTACCAGAAAAAGGTAACACAGAATTATTTAAAATATATCAAACAATCAAAATTATAAAAAACATATTTTTTGGAGCATTGAGTATACCAGATTCCCCTTTCCTCCTTTCCTTGTTTGGAATCTGTTTTTTTGAAACAAAGTATAAATGTTTAAGATATATTATATTTGTGATATATCAAAATCCTTGTATTTTCACCTATATATATTAGAAAGAAGAAGAAATTTCAATGTAGTTTTTTTTCTATTTTTTTTTTACCCTTAATGAACCTGAAATTTGGAATTATGTTAATGGATAAATACAAATTTTGCATAGTTCTTTTTTTACTTTTAGAAATCATCAGTCTTGAAGAAATACAATACCCTTTCCCCATTTCAAAATATAGATTTTTAGAAAATGCACTCCAAAGATTTGGTTTAAATTTTGCTAATATGTAACCTTTAGTACAATAAAACTTATTGAATTATGAATGTCATCATGAGAGATTATGTATGATGAATGATGATAAATATTTCCCAATATCCCTTTTGAACCCCTTTTTTACAAAACGGGATAAATTTGGGGGTGTTGACAATGTAGGAAACAAAGTTTTTACAAGTTCTTAGCCAATTTATAGAAAACCGTAAACTGTGATTGATTAGAATAAGAAATTTACTATTCATTAATTATGCTTTTACTATTCATTGCTTTTGATGGAACTGATAATTCACCAAATTATATTTTGAAAAGTAAATCTTTGTAAAAATAATAATATTTTGAATAAAATTATCCAATTTAATTATATGATTATTTTGATTACCAAATAGTGTAACTTTAATGGATGACTCATTATCAAAATTTTAAATCTTTTCGTGTTATGTTATTATAATCCGTACTTAATTAATCGTAATTCTATGACTCACATTTCCAAACTCATCCATGATAACGTAGATGTTATATATTTATGGTAAAATATCGATAAACTAGAACTAGCCGTGGTATTCAGATATATATACACTTGTAGTTTTAGTTTATCGATATTTTACAATTTAGTAACTAGATCACACACTTGTTTAGAAGACATTTTAAATAAACTTGGAGGTGACATCATTGTTTCAGATTTTACAAGTTCTTAGTTAATTTATAAAAAAAATAGTAAACTTCGATTGGTTAGAATTGTTAGAATTAGAAACTTTATAATTTGTTAATTCGAGGGAAAATGGAATGACTGTAAGATGAAGCGGAATTGTACCTCTTCCTAAATTTTAACCCTTTTTCCATCAATAAGGAAAACAAATTCGATTGGTTTAAGTTTGGTTATTGTGGAAAACTGTTACTTTGGATAGGAAAAACAAATTAGGTTGGTGTATGTTAGGTTATGGTGGAAAACATTTACTTAGGTTATAGTATGATAGGGGATATTTTGGTAAGTAGATTGGTGTAGGTTAGGTTATGGGTGAAAACTGTTACTTGGTTTAGGGATTAGGATAGGAAAACAAATTAGGTTGGTGACATTAGGTTATGGTGGAAAATTTTTACTTAGGTTATAGTATGTGATTGGGGATATTTTGGTAAGTAGATTAAGGGTACTTACGTATTAACGCCACCGCAGCAACTTTGCGCATATATATATGCACCAATATTTGCTTACTTTGCGATATAATTATATATCATGACAGGTTTGGCCAGGTAGCTATATATATATACACATAAACACCTGGCCAAACCTTATAAATATATATGCGCAAAGTTGCTGCGGTGGCGTTAATACGTAAGTACCTGATTAAGTTATGGCTGAAACTGTTACTTGGTTTAGGTTCAGATAGGAAAACAAATTAGGTTAGTGTAGGCCTACACTAGATTATAGTGGAAAACTTTTACTTAGGTATGGTATGATAGGGGATATTTTGGTAAGTAGATTGGTGTATGTTAGGTTATGGCTGAAAACTGTTACTTAGGTTAGGTTCTACGATGGTAGTAGATTAGAGTTCTTAGGTTAGAAAACCTTAGATTAGAGGCGAGCCTTAGTCAGGGTTGATGAAGATAGAAATCTAACCTAAAACTACATGGAGAAAGTGTAGACCTAGTTAGGTCCTGGGATTACCATCAGTACTCACTATAAATAAGCCTCTGAAGGAAATTAGTTTTCCCCTATGTTTATATACTGTATATAAATTTCATCAAATATTTAAAATGTGTTATAGGGTCATGATCAGTGCTAATGGAATTAGTCCTTATGGCTAATTTAATGGTATAAGGACCCAACTTTACCATAAGGACAGTTAATAGTTATATACACTATTATTAAAAGGAAATTCTCTAAAAAGTAAATAAAACTTATCAGTGCCTTATGAACAACAGGTGAAATTATTTTGCAGAATATAATTATGATGCAGGTTTCATCAACAGGAGACTTTTAATACAAAAGTTTACTTGGGTTGTATCTTATACAAAGTCATTTCCAACTTCGAGTCGGTATTGCGTAAGCACAATTATTGCACTGTTAGCGTACCGTATTTCCTATATTTGTATAATTTGTACTACCTCACTCTGAGAAAATAGAGTTCAGGGATATTAAAGGCAGTCTTAGAATTGGCAGTAGACCTAGTAAATAAATATACTATTATCAATTGTCAAGCGGTCATTGTTCTCAACACATTATGACCTATATATAGCTGTAATTGCTTAAATTAATACTTGACACTGTGCAGATGTTCTGCGTATTTATGTTGAGAAATGATGTAAACATAACCTCAATTTAAGAAAATGTATAACTGCTGATCAGAAAAATCATATGAGAATTGATATTACCCTAAACATTGATTTTAATCACTATGATAATTCCTTTATTCAACAACTATTCTCTCAGTGGATTACTTTCTCACATAGGCTATAGGTAGCCTATTATAAAGAAAGTTATTTGATGAATCAATAGGTGTCGAGTTTTTTGCAAATATATCCGTTTTTAGGTCCCCTGAGTCCAAAAGAGTGATTTTTGGAATGATCACGGTTATTGTCTGTCCCAGTATTCAACAGAAAAAGTGTGGTCCGATTTTAATCAAATTTGAGAGGTTTTTTAATTTTCTTTTTCGGGAGCCTGTCATAAAAAAGCTTCAAAATCGGATCTGCCGATTTTGTTTCAATGGTTATGAAATATTTAGATTAACACTTGAACAAATGAAAGTGGTTCAGGAACAATTGGAAAAAATGACCCTCCACCTCTAATACCTCAATTTTAATCAAAAATATGATTTATGCTGAAACAATATGGTTTTTAGAGCATAAGCCGCATTAAAATTATATAAATATTAGTTTAAACACTGCCTTCATGGTTCATTTTCTTCTTCTTCTTTTTTTTTTTTTTGATTGAACCAACCAAAATGACATATTTTGATCACTTATTTTTGTGATGAGTGAGTGAAAAAGTTTGTGCAATGCCTTTCGATCTTTTAAAAAATATACAAATATTATATATTTTGTAAAACTTGTATTTTTCCCTATTTTAAAACATAGAGATCTTAAAATGAGTGTTCAAAAATGGTTCCTAACCTCAAAACTTTGAAACAAAATAAACCTTAGAAATTAAAATTTTTCGTACAGTGATAAACGCTTACCCAAAAAATAGGTATACAAAGTTTGAGCTCAATATCTTTTATATTTGCAAAATTATTAAGTATTTAAAAAAAAAAAATTTTAAATAGATTGCAGTCAAGGTTATTAATAAAGTAGTATTTGTATAAGTTACAACTTCATTTCAATATTACATTAATATGAAATTTTGTATTCCAGATATTGAACATGTAAAATGATATCTTCATTTTTGTTTTACCGAAACAATGTTTGGACTTTTAAATGTTTCAGAAATGTGGAGTCTTCTAGTGGCTGTTCTTTATACCCTAATACTTCCATCCTGGGCCACTAAAAATTGGGCTGTTGATTTTAGCCCCAAAGAGCTCCTGAAAATGAAAATGTCTGACAACACAGTTGTGACCTTTTCCACAATTGATTTAACACCTGAAGAAAAGTCAACTGGTACTGTATATTTCTACAGTCATAATTCAGGCATTGCTACAGTTAATCCTGAGTTTGTTTATTTAAAAACTCAAAACATAACTAATAAGTGGTCATCATCCTTCAATGTAACTGCAAACTTTATTGGATATGATGATATACAGATGGTTGTGAAAGGTAAGATGAACTCTGTTATAAAATTTAATATTTTTATGTATAATAAAGCAATAAAACATAATGGAAGTTGTTTCATAAGTATAATCAAAATTAAATTTTAACAAATTTTATTTTCGTTCAGAAAATCTTGTAATTCACCCAATCAACAAATTACTAGTTTAAACACAGTACTTTTAGTAGTAAACAATTTAATGACAATGAGAGGACAGTTGTTTATCTACAAAGTATCCCAAAAGTCTCCATACATTTAGTTTAAAATTACACATTTTATCTCTAGTCTACAAAGTTTTAATCAGCTTGTATTGTTTACAGTTTAACATTTAATCTAATAATCATCATTCCATATTGTACCTTGCATTTTGTGTTGAAAGTAAAATTAATTTTTTTGTTAACTTATGTCAAAATTTAAAATGCTGCTGATATTTGAAGAATTCATTGAGATCCTTTTGGCAGGATGAGGAAGCACTAGGCATGTACTAGAGAAGTTCAACGGGAAACATGGTCCTGTAAAGATGATAGCCCATGATACTATTTATTGCTAAGTTAATTGTCAAATTAAAAAATACAGGTAGTGTTATGGATCGCTCAAGAACAGGACGTCCACACAGTTCTACAGGTGAAGAAGCTAAGATAGCTGTGCTATCTTATTAAAAACTCCAAAGAAAAGCATATCACTAAGCATGCAAAGAAGTCGCATCCACTTCTTACTTAAAGAAAAGAAATGGCATCCATTATAGTTGTAGCTGGTGAAAAAACTTAGAGGATGATTTTGACCATCAAACTGAGTTTTGTGAACGGGTTCAACAACATGAACATGGGGTTGACTTTGGTTGCAATATTCTAATCTCGAATGAGACAGATTTATATATCAATCGTTTAGTGAGCAGAGGGAATATGGGATAATGGAGCACAACATACCCACATTGTTACAATTCCAAAATACAAAGAAGTGGAAGTTTGATGGTAAGTGTGAATTGGCAGACTAATCTATCCCAGACTCCATAACACCTTGGTATGTTAGTGAACATGGTAATGATTCTGGTTCTCAATGAAGATACTGAATTCCTAAAATTCTTTCAACAGGACGGTGCTCCATTACTCTTTAAATGAGTAATGGCTACATGCTCAGTTCCCAGACCACTGGGTTGGAGAAGAGGGCCAATGGAATGACTTTTTCTTTGGGAATATCTCAAGTCTCTTTTATACAAATAAAAAATCAGAGATATTCATTACCTTAAGTCACATCATCAATGTCTGCGCTTTTGTGATGCTAGGTATTTTTCAAGATGTTTGACAAAACTGGCGCAAACAGATTCATCTGTGCATGAGCTGTAATGGTCATCACTTTGAGAATCTTTTGTAAAATTTGAAGCGTTGTAACAGTAAAAAGTTTAATTCTACTTGGTTTATTAATTTTCCCCATTTTCCTTATGTATGGAGACATTTGGGACATCCTGTAAATTAAAATCTTTTAAAACAGATATTGGACTTTTAGAGAAGCATATTGGACAGTTTCATTTTAGCATCAAAACTGTGTCGATCAAAGAGGTCTTTTCCAAAAGATCCGAAATCTAAAAGATCTTTTAGTTCACAGTATTATTGTTATAAAACTTCAACAGATCAAGATGTTAACAGATTTTGGCTCTGATAACTTACTCTAGAGATGTTTATTGTGAACTGTATTGGCTTCATAGCGTTAATCTTGAGGGTTGAAACTGGCTTGCCTAACGCTAGATGGTATAATAATTGCTTAAAATTTAAAATAAGACTTCAATTTAATATGCTAACGATTATTTTTAATTAAACAAAAAAAGTCAAGCAATCTTTTTATGAACACTTTTGACATAAAAAACAATATTTTAACTTTAAATCATTTTATTTATTAGCAGATTGGCAAATCTTAATATTATATTTATACAACAATAAAACATTCATAAGTTTTTAAATAAGTTATACAGTATTACAATTTAACAGAATATTCCACACACGGAATTGACATTTAATAGAAATCTTACTCTTATAATACAATTAACTTAAAAATTATCCCAGGAAAATCAGTTGATTTATATTTTCACTTCGACTTTACTTTATAAAACCATAACACTTTGAATTTTAGTAATTTTTTTAATTATTTGAAATTCCAAACCTTAACCACTCCTAGAATGATTTGGCTTCTGGTGTCTGTGTTGTTGTTTATCCTATCTTGGATCCATGGATTCTTTAGTTGATAGATGCGTTGGTTTTTTATCCATTAGAATTATAACACTTTTGGATATTACTCTTTTTAACTTCACCAACACTAACTAGCCCACATCACTGCACAGATTTTAATTTTATCACATTTAATTTTTAATTATTATTTTTTTCTTTTTTCTAACCGACTAATTAATTATACTTTACTTTTTACTTATTTAAGAATTTCTACTCGTTCGGGCATAGTAACCCCTTACAAATTTTTTTAAGAGAGTCCCCTTGTAAGAGGCAGAGTGGCTGTATTTATAGCCGAAAATTCCCTTATTCTATTACCAATTTTTTTCCCTCCTGGGAATTATCCCTTTTTGTCTTTATTATTTTTATTGTGCTGTTAATTAACTAAGTATGGGTGCTATTGCTGTTAACTATTTGTCCTTGAAATATTTATATTTATTTTCACCATTGAGAGTTACCATACAATTTCACGGACTCGCTTCAAGCAGCAAAATTAGCTACGCTTTATCCAAACCTTGCATTAGATTTATATTTTGGCTTTTCATTTTTTGACCAAAATAAAATACCATACAATGTTTTTCCGCTTTAGAAAACAATATTCTTCCTAAGTAAAGCAATTTTGTAAAACGGTTCCTTATCTGTAATAGTCTTTAAAATGTTATCTGTAAAGTCCAAGGTCAATCTTTCTCTGTCTCTCTCTCACTTTTATCTCTGTGGCAGACTACTTTTTAGAATTCAAGATCCTGTTTAAACTTCAATTACCTCTGATCAGCTGTCAAGTGCAATACTAATGCACAGTAAGATCAAAATGAAAACAACATAAAACCTAACAGTAAATAACTTGAAGTGATATATTCAAGTGAGTCAATTTCATTAAAATCTCTCTTAATTTAAAACTTCTTCTTGAAGTGAATTTAAAAAATCTCAAATGAATTCGTGGTACTTAACTAATTTTGTCATCATCTTGTTGGGGCTAATCGACCATTTCTACAAAACCAGGTAAAACAACCAAAATTAAAATTATGTACTAGCTGTGATCAATCTTGAGATTCTAAATGATTTTAGAAGTTAATAATTATTTCAATAAATTTTGTTAACTATCGTAACTGATTTTAACTAATACATTTGCTCATAAGCATTTTGTCGAATTCTGTTTAATTCTGAATTTTGTATCTTCTCTCATAAATTAATTCAGAATTCTATTTCAACTTATATTTCTTTCATTTATTCTTATTAAAATTTTATTCTTTTGTGAATTTATTTTTTGAATGGGTAAAATGTCGAATGCCTTAACCTCATAAGCCTAGGATTTCATACTTTTAAGCTTATTTTTGACAGAAATATTGGATTTTGATACTTAAAAAAGGGTCCTCCCAGCTAAAGGATGATTCAATTGTTGCATAATGAGGTATGTAAAACACAATTTCATTATTAAATCACAGCGGGATGTACACTAGACATTATTTACCCTTGAATCTTCACTTATGTTTATCACAATTTTACAGTTTGTAATAATAGTAATAAAAATATATAAAGTAATTCATGTATTGAATAAGCTAACTTTGAGAATTAGACATTTTGAGTTTGTCTAATGATAACTAAATTTTACTTTTCTCAGTTTACAGGGGTTAATGTATTTGGAATAAATTAAAAGAGGTCAGCTCTATCATCTGCCTCTAAAAAACTGAAGCGACCATATTACAGTACCCTCAGACTAGGAGTATGTCTGGTGTAATGGGCGTGTCCTTCCTTCTACTTGCTTCCCTAACCTGACGTGACGGTACAACCCATTCTAAGAAAACTAGGTACACAAATTACTGCTTAGCTACATTTAATTCTTAAAGTTTAATTTTGTAAACGTTTTATTCTTATTTACACCGATAAAAGAAACGAATGTAGGGTAGGCGTTTACACAGAAGCATTTGGGGTCTATATTTTATTATTGGGGTTTTACTGCTGAAAGCAAACACAACAAAGGAAGTGTTGGGGGCCCCTCTTTTCCTCTCCAGCCCTGACACATTCTGTAGTAATTTAAAATGGGAGAGTTTTATCTTTAATAACAAATATCCCCAAAGTTGGTGCGACAATTGTAATTATTTAAAAATTAAGGGTTTTTTAAAGTTTAATTTATTTAAAAAAGAAAAAGAAATTGCACAGCTTTATGGGCGGCAGGTGGAATTAACTCACCAATTTTGAAAAAGTAAAAGTTTTATTGTAGTTAACTAAAAAATTCTCAGGGTTGTGATTCTTTTAAAAGTGTACTTCCAAGTGGTTATGTGATAAATAAGAAGTCCTTTTTGTGTTTCTGAAACTGAACATATTAGTTTATTGAAATTATTCATACACACATATATTATTAATACATATATACATTAGTATATTACTTGAAATTATATCATGTTAGAAATTTGAAATTGTTTTGTCTTGAAGAGACTAAAATTCTTTATAAATGACTCTATTTTAAAATTAGTTGCAACTTTTATTCATTAAATTTTTTATATGAGTTTCATTATCTCATATTGAAAAAGTTAGTAATTTTTTATTAAAGTTTTAGTTTATATATTCTTAAAAATACTTAGTACATTTAAATTTATTCATTAAACAAATTTTAACATAGGCCTATTTAATATTTCATCATGAGTCCTTTTTTACAAAGAAGATAAAGTAAGAATGTCTATTATTTATGTTACCACATTGTAGTAATCTCCAGGGTAGACGTCCCTTGTAGCGTGCAGTTCTCGTTCTTGAGGTTGAGGTTCGTCATAGTCCACGTAGTATTTTAGTTGATGATCTCAGTTTTAATTTTACGAATTCATAATTCTCACACGTTTCATCTCTACCACTGATATAGAGTTTATGTTTTAATATTTAAAGTCCTTCGGATTGAAAGTACCGCTTAAACTGTCTATACAATGAACAAAGTTCAATTCGCACCATGTGCTCAGCGCTCATACACAAAAGACTTACTATTTCACAACGAATATGTGTCCGTCTGTCTCCGATGCACCTTCTAAACTCTCTACGATTAACTGACTCTAAACTGTTAGAAATTTACATTGTTTATACATATAGAAATCACTTTAGTACCAATTCCATTGTCTATGGACTATTTCGTTACCAATCGAAAATACATCTGTCCATTTCAGACGTTCCTTCTAGACTCTTACTCGTTCAACCACTGATCCTAGACTCTACAATTAAATGACTTTACTATTAGTATTTTACGTTGTTCACTCTGCAAAAATCACTTTAATACAAACTTCATTGTCTACAAATCAACTCCTTCACCAATCAAAAATACGTGTGTCCAATTTGAACGCTCTCCTGTAACTGACCACGCACGCTTGCAGTCCCGGATATATCACACACCAATCACGTGATTATAGCCTCAAAACCAAAATCACATGACAACAAGCAAATCTGCTTCATTTAAACACTATTTCACTCAAATATTAAGCTAAACTTAAGACTAAACATTGTTATAAATACATTTTTGGAAATTTATTTTTTATTTTCTTCATTAATCTAGAAACAGCAATAAAGTCCATTTTCGCTTGACCATATTAACTTCCGTTTCATTTAAACCAATGACATTACGTATCCATTCTACCTCAACTTTCATCCTATATACAAAAATTCAAAATCTGTATATTACAATTCCTACCTTGAGGATACTGTACATTAATTCCAATGAAAGTTAAATAAAAGGCATTTGTAAAGACTAATTTTAAATTATTAAATTTTTAAAAAATATGCTATATAAGTATGACTAAAAAGGGTGGTGCAACCAACTAAATTGTAGGCTTCCCAGTCACTAAGAAACTGTCTTCAAAATTAAAATTTTTTTTGGACGTTCAGTATAAATTTTGTTTAATGGCCTAATCTATTTAAGTAAATTTAAATGATAAATAAATTTATTTATATGTCACAATAATAACTTACTTAAATAAAAAATTTCTTGTTTTAAACAAAATAAATAATTGTAAAATAATAGTCTAAAGTACCGTCAACAAACTCAAATATATAATATAAAATACATGTAGTTATCTATACTGTTAAAATAAATTTTGATGAATTTGTTATGTTGATCACTGTTGTAATTAGCTCCTCAACTTTAAGAAGTAGAAATAATATGTTGAGTACAAAAGGTGTTTGTACAGACCTTTCCTTGAACAGGTAAGCTTTTGTAAAACTTCTTAATATATAACAAAATTTTAATCACATTGACGTGTGCACTCATTTTGTTGGGCCTAAACGCGATGAGTAGAAGAAAACATTAAAACTATTTTATAAATAGGTATTCGTATTCTAAAGAATTTTAAAGTGACAACTGACATTATAACAAATGTATATTTTTAGTGTTTGAGCTATGCAGTTTGTTTGAAGTACCATAAGCGTTAAGCGTGGCCTGTAAAGTGATTAGGTAAGTTTTTTTTACCTAATCTTATTATTTTTTGGTTCGTTTATAATAATAAACACATTCAAATTTAATAACAATATCTTTGTCAATGAACAATGAGTATTAGTATCTATGTACGAGTTTTAAGTGTTGTTACGTTATTAGTAATAAGCAGAATGTTACTTTCATACTAATATATACAATGATGATTAGATAGACATAAGTACAGTGGAGTCCCGGTTATCTGCCATAAACGGGCCGGCGGAAGGGTGGATAAGCTAAAATGGCGGATAATAGGGAGGGTTGAGTAAAACACAAACGGATTACACAATTAACGTTTGTTATTTATTTAGTAAACAAAAATAATGTATAGATGTAATACATTAGAAAAATCACACATTATTATGGCATAAAATTACGAAAGAGTAACTTAAGAAACATGAAGAAGAAATACAGTATAGGCACTAAACATTATAAAACGTAGGCTTACAATTACTGTACCGTACAGATATATAGGCCTGTTGTAGTAATATCATTGTACAGTATTAAACTTACAGTATATTTACAAGTATAAATTAATGTAAAAAATATTAGAATAAATTCAAAAAAACAGCTTAATGACTTACAATATTAGGATGAGGATGTGTCAGAAACTCGTCATTTTGGATTAGGCTAAGGTGAAAAAATTAATCTTAGGCTTAGGATGAGCGAAAAAAACTAGTAATTTTGGTCTGACTATTTTTAAATGTAAATTTGTTCCGCTAATTTTTTTTTTTTTTAATCGGGATTGTTTGGCGGATAAAACGGAATGGCGGATAACTGAAGGGCGGATGACCAAGATTCTACTGTACTAATATGTTTACATGTAGTTTTATTAAATATATACATTTTGTACTATTATATGATAGTTTTAGATTTTATCATATTTAAACAGGGGGGGGGAGGATCTATACAAAATTTTGTAGAGACGGCTCCAAGTTGTTAGTGCCACCACTGTGGCACAAGCAAAGTAGGTTTGGGGCCTTATTTAAATATTTTTTCAAAGATGGTGTCCATGGTTCATTCTCAGTTTTAGATTGACAACTACCAAATTATCATAATTATTTTATTTTTGAAGATGGGTGAATGAGAAAGTTTCTGCAGTGTTTTTGTTTATATTTGTTTTCTGTGTTATAATTATATAACTAAATGGTAACTCAGTCTAGATTGAATCTATCTTAATGTAGGCATCAGTGTTCTGTAAAGGCTTACTTTGTTATATTTATTACTACGGATGTTTTATTAAATGTTTCACATTGGATCTGATGATGAGTCATGGTTATATGAAACATTTATAATTCTTACTACAACAAATCTGATTTTTTTTTTTTTTTACAAAAAACTTAAATAGGTTAGATTATTCAAATAGACTTTTGAAATTTTTCAGTTTAAAACCAACATAAGTTAATAAATGAGCAAAATAACAACACAAATTAAATGCAAAAAATGATTCTCGTAAGAGTGTTGCAGTAGTACTGATGTCGTAGTGATACAGATTGGATGAATGGCCAAACTTGAAAGGATTACAGTGGGGTGAATGAAAGTTGGAGTTATGTTATTTTTGTTTGTTCTAGCAGTAGACAGAAGACAGAACTTACATAATGGAGGGGAGGTCTCTATAGTACACAAGTAACTTTTGTTTAAAGTTAACATAAACCTCTTTTAAAATGTACAAAAAGTCTTGATTTCTTGTATATTAATAAATTAATGTTTTGTATTAATAAACAAAATACATACATAAACTAACATTGGACTCAATATCTCATCTAAAGTTGTAAAACATAAACAGACATACAGAGAAAAATAAAGCATTTTTGAACACATGTTTTGATGACACTGAACAAATTGCATGCCAATAATAAATTGTTTATAATAAGTGTGTTATATTTATTCTATTTTTTAATCATATTTAATTACAAATTTTTCCAGATAATTTATTTATAAAAGATTAAAATACTGAAACTTAAAAAAAATGAAACAAAGATTAAACAAAAATAAAAAGTTGTGAATTTTTAAATATCATAATAATTACAACAATATTGTTACTTTAAATGTAACAAATTGATTCATGCAAAAACTCGAAGAAAAAAAACTAAAAGTGATGAGTTTATGTTTATAAAAGTCTTGACCTATTCGTCAAAACCTAAGTCAATAATAGCAATTTTAACAAGATCTTATGTAACAGGTTTAAGATAAATCTGTGAGCATTAGACGATTGTTAAAACGGATTTCTTAACTTTATTTTCTTAAATTTAATATAGTTAGCTCTCTTTTCCTTCGTGAAGGATTCATTTTGAACAATGTTTTTAGAACAATAAAAGAATAGTCTTATATTTATTTAGAATAGTCTTAAACAATAAAAGAATAGTCTTAAAAGAATAACAAATTTATATTTATGTACAGTACCATAATTGCGTTTTTCACTTTGGGAGAGGATCACATGCCCATAGTAAGAATGGTTTTATTATGAATTATGACGTGACCAAATCCTCACTACGCTCCACGAGAATCTTAGGCTCAGTTCACATATAGACTTCAGTCCTTTACAAAAAGAATGAGTCTGTAATTAAATCTCTAACCAGATAGCAGATCTACTGCCCATTGTAATTTTTCTTTGCTTAGTAAGAGATATTTTATTACTGACTAGAACATTACTGAAGTCTAAAATAATACGGGATTCCACATGTATGATTTTATCTCCTGGTGGATGATCATAAGGGTCAATTAAACTCTTGCTCCTTGTAATAATTTTCAACTACTCTCTCTTTGATCATAATTTTCCAATAATTAAAAATATCTTAATCGTGTCAAAATGAACTACAGATTGTGATGTATCTGTAATAATTTGTATCTTATTATCTATCTATCTACTCCAACATTCTAGAAGAAAAAAACTGCAATTTAAAAGCTTAAACTAATGAAGCTTATACAATTCATGAAACAAATTTGTGTTATATTAATTCACATATACATGCATGCCCATATTATTATTATATATAAATGCTTTACAGTTCAATGAATTAGTTTTTGAATTTTGTCCATCTGACATTTATCCAGTGCATTACATCTCAAAGAAGTGGGTTTTGAATTCTGTCCTTCTGATATGCAGAATTTCAAGAATATTTTTTGAATTATGTTCGACTGACATTTTTGCAGTGCTTTACAGTTCGAAGAAGTACCTAGTTTTTGAATTATGTGTATCTGAAATTTATAGAGCCCATTAAGTATACACTTCAAAGAAGTAGGTTTTGAATTTCGTCTGTTTGACATTTATCTGCATAAGGTGCTTTACACCTGAACTACTGCTTCACTTATGCTATAAATGCATCCTCAACATATATCATATTTGATTAAAATTGCATTTTTAAAGATAGAGATCAAATTTATTTTTTCACCAATTATCTCTGTTACTTTTTCCAATTAATATGTTATTACGATTTTGCACACGAATTGGGTTCTTACACTTCATATTTCACTTTAATTTTAACAAAATTTGTAAAATTAATTTTGGAAATTAAGTTTTTTAAAGCAGATTTTTTGTTTTTCACCCAAGCTCATGAACTGGGATTATTAGGAAATGATGACCAATATGCTTTGCTTGGATCCTTAGAGGCTACACTTGAGCAAAATTTTCAGCTGGTTTTGATAAAGCGGTAATTTTATGTTTTTCCTTATGACAACTACTCCCAAATTTTGAGTTAATAAAAATCTTCTTTTTTTTTAAAATTACCATAATATACCCACATACCAAATTTCATAAAAATCGGTAGACACTGGGCTGTAGATCACTTCAAAGACTTAAAATGGATATATACTCATTCTGCAAAAACTCAATATCAATATTTTGACCCATCACATAATGTTTATGTGAGATGAGTTAGTATTGATATTTATAAGGAAAGTGTAGTGAAGATGCTCATAAGTTCACTCCTACATACATATCTACACCATTTTCAAAATTATTTCTGGGAAATTTTCTTAGGAATGGATATTCAAATTGACACAGCATTCTAAATTTTGATGTGGTGTGGGTGACTCATAGAATTTTACACCAATCAGATATGGGCTGGAGGTAAAAATGGTGGGGAGTTTAAATTTAAAGTAATTTTTAATTAAAATCTGTTTTGATAAAAGTCATATTAACATATTTTGGATCATTGAATAATGTTTAATATAAGTAATTAGAATTTAATGGCCTATCGATGTGAAACCCAGAGAGCCCAGTACTTTACAGATGGTTATTCTTTCTCCTTTTACAGATGGGAATTCCGGAGAGAGATTTTCCAATGTTCTCAGAGTAACGGTGGTGCGCAGCAAGAGGTTAATCGACATAATATTTATTACTGGCGTCATCATATTGATGTCGATAGTATTCATTAACTTCGGTTGTGCTTTGGACTTTGATGTAATACAGGAATCCTTACGTCGCCCTATCGGCCCCATCATAGGATGTGTGACACAGTTTATATTCATGCCATTGGTAATTAAATGACTTTCATTATACTTTTATAAAATAAGTTAAAGTAGTATACTGACAGTTGCAAGTTAGTAGGAAAAACAATCACACAGAAATATATATTATAAACAAACAAGAGGTTGCCATCTCCCCAAAATGCTGGTTCGGGAATAATTGGTTAAAAGTTAAAATTAACCATGTATGTCATATGAAAAAATCAAAGCTACTTTTTTTTAAATTTTGGTGAAACAACAGTTTATATTTCGAACTCATTTGCAACAGGAAATTACAGTTAACAAATAAATTGAAGATGTTACAGTGGTCACGGTTCATTTTGTTGGTATTAATTTATTCTTGTAACATAGCTTTCTATTACATATACTTTGACTCAATTGTTCCACATTTCCAATGTTGAAATAATAACCTTCTAAAACTGTATTTTTGGTTCACTGATAACTCTCTTACCAGCATTGTTGTGAAGATGTTACTAGCAACTAATATGTTAACAATTTTGTTAAACGTTAGAAATATGATGAAAATATGTATTCACACAAATCTGATAAAAATCAGCATAATCATTTTTACTATAACACACCGTATTCACTACAGACAAACAGGTGGCCTGCAATTTCCATTATCTTATCTCGATTATAGGTACTGGATTTGGGTTTATGTGAAATATCATACATTTTTAAGATAGCCTTCATTTTAGAACACAAGTATCAAAAATGAATCTCATCATTAGGGTTTGGATATTTTCTATGACCCAACTCAAGTCGGTAAAGAAACAAATCATGAAAGGAATTGTTTTATTTGTGTATAATTTGGGTAGTTTCTATGTTTGTGTTTTATTTAAAAAAAATAGAATGGTCAGATGAAAACCTTTTAATCTTTACTCTTGAAGGAAGTAGGATACAAGATATGAATATGACTTACAATGAAATTATGATACAGGGTGAAGGGAAACTCTAATGAAGCTACTTATAAATCTCCCTGATGTTCATCACATACTGTATATCCAAACTGCAACCGTTTTAATGGTGAGTGAACATATTCATGGAATCAATGTTCCTAATCCAATATGGCAGCTTACAATATTTGTTCAATTTTAGTAAGTTGTCACTTTGGATGATCAGGGGCTCAGTTCAAAATTGTTTTGTGGATAATAATATTGTTTTTAAATAAGACATCTCTTCACTAATAAGGGGGAGCTAGCTGAACACAAAATTTGAAAAATGGCAGTCAACTAAAATTTAAAACATTTCAACTTTGGCAAGACAGTTAAGGATTCTGTTCCTTTTGGTCGACTTTAGAAAGAGGTATCACTCTCCCCTTCAATGGGAGGATGGGAGGGTGTAAATGAATGAATATCTTTATTTTTGCGGGATAGGTTAAGTTAAGACTATCAAGTTCACTCTGCCACCTAATACTAACATAACAATAATAAAAATAAAAATTACGTTACTTTAAACAATATATTATATACAGCGAGACTCAAAATTGCATGTCAATACTTTGGGAACACTAGGGGTAAAAATAACAGAAAAAATCTGGATATAAAAATATGTCTGAAAACTCCATTTTTAAGTTTTGGTTAGCGAAATATTTCATTTTAATTTTTGCTCCAAGAGTGAAATGAAGCCACACTATAATTTTAGAGACTCAAATTAAGAATAAAATTTGGCAGTTTTATATAAATTTTTCATCTACAAAAGTGAATAAAATAAGACCCAGAGTTTTATCTCCAGAAATTTCTGAGAAAATTGTTGTAAAATACAAAACAGTGAAGTTGAAAAACATTCTTAAGGTTTGGCATAAAAAAACTTTGTTAAATGCCTAATAAATATATAAAAATAATGAACAAACTTGTAGATAATTTAACTCTGAGAAAATTGAAATAAAAAGTCATTAGGAAATAAATACAAGGTACAGAAATTTTACTTTTATTAAAACAAAACAATTACAATTTTCTAGCAGAACAAAAATCTTCTTCATAATCCTGTTAAATTTGTGTAAGTAACTTGCATTAGTTTTCTGCCTTTATGTACAAGTTTGTTCATGGTCTACAAGTTTTGTTCATAGGCGTTACACGTTTATTAGTTATTTAACAAAGTTATTTTACTCCAGATTTTTTAAAAAAAGTAGATTTTAGACTAATCTTTTGTATTTTTACAACAATTATTTTCTCAGAAATTACTGAAGATACAGGTATAGGATCTATTTGATTAATTTGTATTCCAAGAATTACAGCATGGCTTTATTTTACTTTTGGTGCAATAATCAGGGCAAAATATTTCATTAACCTAACTCGAAAATGAAGTATACGAATGTTTTCCCCTTAGTTTTACCCCTAGAGTCATATCCTGAAGAATTACTGTGCAATTTTGAACCATCCTGCATTTAAAAATTACAATGATTAAAATAAACCAAGAATCTAAATTGACTTTCTGTATGACATACAAAAAAACAAATACAAACTTTTCGGGCAACATTTCATACACTCATTACCAGACCTAAGAATTTGGTGCTTTTCACGCCTTTTATAACTTCATCTCCCATCATAATAGTGGGAGTTAACTGATGTTCATTATTCTTCAAACTATATAACATAGGAACAGTTTTGTCTGAATTTATAAACAAGTTATTTGGTGAAAAGTACTGACTTGTTACATTGACGGTTACAAAGTTAGTTTACTCCAGTAAGGAAAAGGATTCAGCCTGGACCATAGTGTAGTGCCATCAGCATACTATACAAAATAAATTATATTGGAGGTATACACTAACTCTCTTTTGGCAGGTGAACCGGCACTCTAGTGTGTTGAGCAATATGTACCATAACCAAAATATGGTATTAATGTAAATCATTGAGTCTTAGAAAAGTAAGTGTTTTAAATGAAGAGTATCACGGAAACCATGTTTTAAATCGAAGACAGAGTATGCAATAATTTTACACTGTAAATTGTTAGCCAACACTACAGACATGACATTGACTATAATAGGTCAGTAAGTAAATTATGGGAAGTATTAAGGATTTTATTAACAGCATTTTAATTTAAAACATCAAGAAATTTTTAATTTTTAAAAATAAATGCATCTCAGTAAAAACCCTACATGTCCCACCTACGTAGTCACTCATCTTCAGTCAATTGTCAATAATCCTTTACTCTTACACAATAGTTTAAAAAGTCTTTATCAAACTGTAGTCAAGGAAATAAATGTATTCATTGTTTGAGTTTTGTTTAGTTTCCTCCTCCTCTATATTATGCTCTATCAATATCATCTATCTTGAAATGCAAATATATCTTATGGTCATCAGTATACAAATAAAATTTACTGGGAGTACTACTATAGCCATACAACATAGTAGTTTTAAAATATTTTTACTTCTATAGCAATTAATATGATTTAATGATTGCAAGGAAAATTTTAAACTAAGTACATAGAGTGCTTTACATGAAAAAATGGTTAAAATTTTTACAACTAATTAGATACAATTTTTATACATTTTGAAAATCTTATTTTTCAGATCAGTTTTGCATTAGGCCAATTGTTATTCCCCAACACGGTGGCAATGCAACTAGGTTTTTTTTTCGCAGGTATCTCTCCAGGAGGTGGGGCTTCTAATGTTTGGACAATTATTCTACGAGGTAATATGAATCTTAGTCTCACAATGACCACCATCAGCACATTAGCAGCTTTCTGTAAGTGAAACAAATGAATTAAAACAATAACCTACAACAAATAATCATAATGCATAATAACTTTGTCATAAGTCTTCGTTTGACCCTTTTACAAACATAGTGCCACATTCTTCTCTCCTCTCCTTTTCTGGTTAACTATCTTAATTTGGGAATTTATGTGGACAAGAATCACTTTTAGATTATTTTGGTTACCCTTCGCTGTGGCTCTTAATCTTTGGTGATATCTTAAAGTTAATTGAAGAATTTATCTCCTCCTCAACAAATTAAACTTAATTAATTTTTTTATGTTACTCTTTAAATTTAAAACTGAACTCTCTCAAGAAGGTCGGAAGAAATCGTCTTCTGCATTCTGATAGCAATTTCACTCTTATAATTACATATAGAGTTTCAATAGAACACGATAATTCATTACACTGCCATAACCTAAAAAGGGAACATTAAATATTTAAAACAACTAACTCAGTATTCTCATTAAAAAAATATATAAATAAAAAAAATTATTCAAAATATCAAAATAAAACACATTAAAATATTAAAACCCTTGAGATATTTATCAAATTATAAAATTCTCAATTTAATTACAAACAAAAAATTTATTAATTTTGATTCAAAACAAATATAAGTGTTTCTGTGTGGGGTAATTCAACAATCTAAAATGTAACACGAGTATTTACATTACAAAAAAGAGCAGAGAATAATAACTGCCCTGGGCCAAATAGAATCCTGCAAATTGGCTTTCAAGGGCCTTTCTATATTGACTTTACCATGAATGGACATTTTTGAGGTAATAATGTACTACACGTATAAATATATGCCAATGTCAAAAGACAAGTAAATAACTATAACACTAGGGGGGGGGGGGAACCTCATAAAGAGGCCACGGAGACTTGAGAAGCATAATAAATTGCCAAGTCAGGCTGGTGTAATCTTTATAAACAAACTCCCCCAAAAATAAAACAAATTCACGACAAAATGCCTTTAGAAACAGTCTGATGGTGTTACTACTTTCTGAATCCTTTTATTCGGTGGGGGAATTCCTTAGCTATAATTGGCAGGTAGAATGACAAAATTCTCAATAGGGACAGACAAGTTGTAGCTTTTGTTGACGCATGCAATGTAATATATTTTAACAATGGCAGTGGACAGAATTGTACAAACTTGAGTGTTGTAGTTGTTCAAGTATTTATTTGTTTATATTATAATAAATTTTTTGTTATACTGCCTCTAACTTGGTATAAAATTGTACATTGTTTTGATTGTAATGATTTATAACTTATTATTGTGAAAATTTTAAATGTGTTTATGTATGTGTAGTTGTAAGTGTCTTCTAATATATGTATGAATTATGACTTGTATGATATTTTATTGTCTCCCACAATGAAAAATAAATGAAATAAAAAAGTATACTGCTCCAGATAGATCTCATGCATTTGTCCTATCCAGAAACATTACAAAATTTATTACTTTACTAGGTTACAATGTGTTAAATTTTTATTTTATTGACCAAAGCAGAGTTGATTTTGAATGAGTAATATTTCAAATTTCTCCTTTTTTGAATTTAATTTGTTCATCAGAATTTAAAAGTTGTGAATTATTCGTAAATTACTATGAGTACCTAGTCACTTTTAATTTTGACGTTCTTGAAGTCCCAGTGTTTAAAGTTGAAATTCCTTTTCCAAGTTGGTTTACAGTTGAATTGGTAATATGTATTGCTGTTTGTTAGGGTTAGTTTTCCATCTGGTTATTCCACCTTTTCTCCTTCTTGAAATTTACTTCTTCTTTATTGCCGTCATTTATATGTTATTTAATATTTAGACTGAAATTTGAACCTTGTTCACTGCACCATTTCGAGTTTTTAATGTAATTTTAAATTTTGATTAATACAAGAAGTACTTATTCGCTACACTATGACTTTTGTAAAAATGTATTTAATTTTGAAGTTAGTTTAAAAAATTGATTAATGTGAAAATAAGTCTTCTCTATACCACGGTTTTCACAAGAATCATCCATCTTGACTCACTCTCCCTCAAGGCAAGGAAACTTTTCCGGCCTACCACTGTCTACTTTTTTCTACTCAAATTTCCCTTCTAATTTGTATTAATTTTGGCTAATTTCTTCATTTTTATTTGGTGGTTTTTTTGCCTGTAGTACTTTGGTTGTTGTTTTATTGCTTAAAAGTTTTTAATAGGTTTGGTTATGTTTTGTTGTCTTAAACTTTTTATTATTAATTTCTATTAGGTTTTTGCATAGTGGGGTCGTTGATAGTGACGTCATGTTTCGACATACGACTGTCTAGCAGGCACTAACAAGAAATTTGATATTTTTCTTGTTTTTTGACTGTGGCTGAAAAACGGTATTTTGCTCTCGTTTGGTGCATACCCTTCCTTATTTTTCTCTGCTTCTTGTCGAACTCAATTTGTTGTCGTAAGACGAGTACTTTCAAAGTTATTGCATTTTTACGAAATGTCTATTTTTCGCAATATTACTTTTTCACTCAGACCTTTTTTCATTGTTCTTTTTCGATATTTTGCTTCTCCTTGTCCTCCAACGAAGATATCCTCTTGCAGATTCCTTCTGGGTGGCTTCCTTTCAAAGTTGATGTTTTCGGTGTAATTACTTTTATTAACTAAAAAACTCCTCATTTTATTCCACTTTGCTGGTCTATCACAATATTTATTCATATTTTAATTAATTAAGATCTTTTATTATTATTGTATACCCCTATTTTATTACTATCATGATTTTAATTATTTATTATTATGCAACTTTCTCTCCTTTACCTTTGTTTCTGAATTGATTCCCCTTTCTTAATTAAAACTGTCTAAAAACAACCCCTTTTTCTTTTTAGTTATTTATTTAGTTCTCTATTCTCTACCATTTTCTTACTTCACATTTTTATTGTTTGTTTTAGTAAACTTTTTAGTTTTTCACACCTATATTTAAATCTCTATAACTTTTTAATTGTTATTAAAATTATTTTTGTGTATTCTTTATGAGTTACTCTTTCTCTACGACTTACGCTAATTTTATTTTAAGGTTTTAGAATCATATATTTAAAATTTTCAAAATTTAACATGCAATCTGCCTGTTTGAAACCCTTATCTTGTCTCCCTACATCATAGTATTGTGTACCCTCTTTACCTAACTAAAATATAATTTACAACTTACAATGTTTGAAAATTGCAAACCGTTATAATAAGTGTTTGAGTGTGTGGGTGTATATGTATAAAAGGGAATTTATATGGATGCATATATCTAAATGTGTATGTCTAAAACTTGTATAAATATTACTTCTCAAAAATTGCAAAACATGTGCGTATTATTTCTTATTGTCTTTTAAAGGGAGGCTTTAAACCTGAAAGTGATCCCCTATGTTCATTCTAGGTGGAAGAACGTTATCAGTAGAATAATATACAGTACAAAATCACTGCAGAAATTTTCTCACTCACCCATTCTCAAAACTAAAATAAAATCAGCCAAATAATATCTTACAAAAAATGTCTGTTCGATACTTTGTTAGTCAAAAAGTCAAATTAATCATGAGCACAATTTTTTGAAAGAAATTTTTTTTATATATTTAAATATGGCCTAAATGTGCTTTGTTTATGTCATTAACAAGTTCTCAGGATAAATTGTATTTGATTGAATTTCAGTTTTTAATAACAGCGGTTAAGATTCATTTTTGTTTTTTGCCAATTATTATTCCTTAACTGTAATACATTTTTTATTTTGCTGTACAAGGTTTATGTCATTAATCTTCACATTTGACTAAAATTTTAATGAAATCAGTAGAACCAATTTTGAATAATTACATAGTTTATAATGGTCCCATGGTCATTTTTTTCTTTTTAATCGACAATTCATGAACTTGCAATATTGAAGAAATGGTGACCAACATTTTTCTGTGGGTCCTTAGAGGATACATTTGAACAAAATTTGATTAAAATCAATTAGAGCCGATTTTGAGAAAATTTAATTTTGTTTTTTCTACCCTCAAATTTTGAGTTATTAAAAAATTTCAAGATATAATTAAAATATTTCTACATACCAAATTTGATTAAAATAGTCTGTGCATTTGGGTTGTAGACCATTCTACAGGCGACAGATGCCAGACTTTATCTGAAAATCATTTTTTTATACTCAGTAGACCTCAAAATGGACGTAGTTAAAAAATTCTTCATCTATCTTTTGATACATCACAAAAATTTCTTTATACTACGTATATGTTGGAAAATAATAACATACTACCAAGAAAACAGTTAAATGTTATAAGTGTATTTAAAGGTATAAAAATCATATTTCATTTTATTTTTGTTTGTCCTCTAGTTATGATGCCCCTCTGGTCCTTCACACTCGGCCGAGTAATATTCCAAAGTGGTTCTTTGGTCATTCCTTACTTAGACATATTCAAAAGTGCAGCGTCTCTTTTAATACCATTGTCTATTGGATTTGCCATACAGAAGTTCTTACCTAATGTGTCTAGACTAATGGTCAGGATACTTAAACCATTATCAGCTCTAATCATAATATTCATCATTATTTTTGCCACCGCTACAAATCTGTACTTGTTACAGCTGTTTACATGGCAGGTAATTGTTCTCACGATGTATTTGTGAGTGTATTAATGTAATCATCGTATTGACATGCAGCACGCATGTTGCAAAAATAAAGTAAATTTGTCAATAAAGTAGTTTAGATAATACAGTCCGAAAAATGTATAATAATAAAATTGAACTTCCATCATTAACAAATAACTTCAAACAGAGAACAGTTTAACTGATTCACTAACAAGTATTACGAGTTGTACAGGTTAAAATTTAAGTTCACAAATAACTTTTCATTTTTGTAGTTCTAATGTAGACATAATATTCATATATAACAATCATTATCAGAAAAATTGAACCATGAATGACAAAATATAGATAAACTGAATATAATTTTGTTTATCGCGGTGTTTGCCCATCACCTCAAATATTATTCTTTCTTGTATTAGGGTACCACAATATGGTTGGAAGTTTTTCTTTAAATTAAAGTGATAGCATTTGGCAATCCTCTAAAATTCAATGTTTTTATTTTTGATTTCTGTACTGTGGATTAGGCCAATATATTATTTCGTTTGTTAAGTGACTTTAATTGTTGATGGTTTTTATTTAACATAACAGAATTTTTTTTTTTTATTTAGTATGATGACCTATGTAACATTTCATTAGTTATGATACAAATTTATGTTTTTACAGTTTTAGTAAACGAAGTATGTGTCAGATTAGTTTTATTTATTTTATGAATTTTGTTAAAAAATTATATATTATTTTTTGTTTCTCTGTTTGATTTTTGTTTTCGTAATAAAAAATAAAAATCACAATTAAAAAACATAAATAAATAAAAATATGTTCAAATTGTTATGCACTTAACTTCGTTACAAGTCGAATTAAATTTAAAGAATAAATTGTCATTTTAACAATTTGCAGATAGTTATAGCAGGATTGTCCTTGCCATTTTTTGGTTACCTATCTGGTGCAATTCTTGCCAAAGTGTTTAACTTAAAAGTGGAGGATGTGATCGCCATATCTGTAGAGACTGGAGTACAGAATACAGGGATTGCGATATTCATGTTACAGTTCTCACTTGGACAACCTGAAGCAGATCTCACCACAGGTAAATATTAATATTGATCATGTGTTATCTGTATAATTATCCACCGTCTTAAAATCATCCGAAAATATCCCTTCTACCTAGGAAAATAATCAAAAAGACCTAACATGACTATCCAAAACATGTATCTCATTTTTAAAAGCACAAATATTAAAAAACTAACAATCGCAATTCTAGATGATCCCCAGACTAATTTCTAACAGTACAAGAAAACGAAAAATTAACAGAAGAAAAGATTAACATAATCATGTCAAGCTAAATGTTTAATATCCAAAAAGTCCTAATTTTATGTAAAAGGCCGAAAATTTATGAATTTCCTATAAATCAAAAACTAACGTGAAACCACTAAATAATATGGCTGACAACAAAACCCCATGTCTTGTTACATTCGGAAACATGCCCACGAAAGGAAACGGGCTTATTGATTAGTGAATAAAAAATTCTATTGAGATTAAGTTTCATTTTAAGCCAAACTTCTTTTGTTCTTTGTATAATTTGAATATGTAAATTAGCTATTAATAATTAAAGTTGCTTGAGAAGTTATTTTATCCTTTAGTAATCTTAACATAATATATTTACTCTCATGAAATCTATTTTCTAAAACCAACCATTGATATCCTTAAAAAAATTTAAGAAAGAAAATAAAATCATTTTCATTTCTCATCAAATAAACACATACAAATAGTAATGTGATACAGAAGGCAGCATATTTGACAAGTTTCCGGTTGACGGTGGACTTGAAGAGGAGGATTGTTGGGATGGTCTAAATGCAAAAGGATGCTTCCCATGCTTGGAGCCTTTTATATCAAGAAAAATCAGTTAAATCCAACAATCTAGAGTGACAGAATATACCTAAAGAAAAGTTAAATAGTGCTGTGTAATCAAAGTTATCATTTATAACCGAGTTCTCCAAAGTAATGAAGAAATTTTGAAAATATCCAGCAAATTTGTTGGGACCGAATTAGTTATAGATAGCTATTAAAACTCACATCAAAATCCCTCACATGTTGAGAGCTGTTTATAGAGTACTGCAACATCACTATACAGTAGAACCCCTCTAATCCACCCTCGGGTGGTCCGTTACTCCGATTAATCCGACCATGCTCGAGCTCGCGATATTGTGCCGACTTGTCGATGACTCACGGCCTGTCTGGCGCCATTCTTTCCGGTTTGTTATCGCTTCCCCGCTTCAGTGCTGTGTCATCTCTCGTATTGTTTCTATTGATTTGCTATAGTACTTGCAAAGCTTATATATAGACTTTTAAAAGTTTATATATCACTTATTGCACTTTTAAAAAATTTCTTTATATAATATGTAATAAATATTGACTTTTTTGGATAATCCGACCCTTTTTGTGTTCCGACCATGCCCCCAGTCCCGAAGGTGACGGGATTAGAGAGGTTCTACTGTACTTTCAATTTATTTCTACAATATTAACACTTTCTAAGAGAGTAATATTCTTAACAATTTAAAGTGGTTGTCCATTTCACCATACCTTTACAGTCTTTTTTCAATTCCTTTGTTTTGGATGTCAGATAACTAGTTTCAACCATAACTTCAAGGTCATCTTCAGATTCTTAAAACATATTCATTCGCATGAACTTCGTTAACACATACCACACACACGACACAACAATTAAAGTTAAAATTTTTTGACAAATGCTTTACAGTCAGGAGACATGTCTTCCACTAAATGTTCTGCAAAGGTTAAGAGTCGGAGTCAGACTGTAAAAGTATGTAACCTAATATAATCATTGATAATTCAGTTCCGGTGGCTAAAATCTCAAAAAAAATGAATCTTCTATTTTTTAGCAGGTTGTACAAAAATGGTGTAAATTATAGAAGGACCAAAGAAAATTGATATTTTTTATAAACAGTGTCCAAAGATCCTGAATACTAATTTGATCCAACCAAATAAGCTTACTAAGATTTCAATATAAGATGGCTGTAGATTATGTATATATTTTGATTGACTTAAAATTGCAAATTACCAAAAAGTATGATCAATAAAGGGGTTTGCTTCTACAGAAATGGATATATACATAGCTTTTGTTACTTGCTCACAAGAACTCATTGCACTACTGATATAAAGCACAAATAAGCTAGATAGAAAATAATGAAATTACAAACATGGGTTCTTTGGTTACTCAAACCATAGCGAACAGAACAAAGCACGTTTTTTGGAAATGTTCTTTCACTGTCTGGACATGACCTATAAGAAGTAATAATTAACACGTTCGCTACCACAATGTTAAAAAAAAAATCGTAACCACAGACTGCCACCGCAATTTTGCTGCGGGCATGTCCTACTCCTAGCCCAACGCCGCAGATCTGCGGCGGCTGGGCTCATTAAAAATAGACTGCCGCCGCAAATCTGCGGCATTGATTTCTTGATACTAAATGAGAAATTTCTTCGCAACAGTCTATTTTGAAGGTTAGATCGTTTAGGCACGGTCTACAGGATAGTCCGCCACATATATGCGGCGCTTAGTCTGTAGCTAGGACTATCGCTGACGTCACTGGACATACTAATTTTGAACAAATTTTATTCGTGGTCTGTGGCGACGGTCACAACCATTAGGACCAGTCTACAGGGAAGTTCATGAATTTTTTCGTGGGCTGTGGGAGTGATGTGGCTGCCGCATATATGCGGCAGCTGGTAGCGAACGTGTTAAGATGATAATTTTGACAATTAAAACCAATTTAATGTTATAGGGGTTTATTTGGCAATTACATTAATGTATAATGTACTGATTATATAAAAAGTCTTCTCTTTTAGTCTTACGAATAAAAAAATAAATTATGAAATGAATCTTTGAGAAATGAATTTATATAAGTTGGGTTAAAGAAACTGTCTTTTTAGTATGGTAGACTTGTTTATGTTCATCTTGGATGAGCTACAGAGGTAAACTTGACAATTTTAAATTACAACCTATAAACCATCTATATATTTTCTATGTTACTTCTATAAATACCATTCAACTAGAGTTGTCAATAAATAATGTATAACTAAAATTAAGCTGTTGTTGTAGTCGCTCCAGTGGCTGTAGCAGCGCTAACGCCAGTGCCTTTATTATGTATGTACGTAATACAGAGGCTGTGTAGCTCAAAATCAACCATGCCAAGGAACGAAGGTTACATATAGGCATGTGTTAGTTTTAAAATATTAAAATATTGTTTAAAGCTTTAAACAAGCAGTATCAAATTATTTTGTCAATAGTTTACTGTCACCTTTAGACAGAAAAAATTGTTATTACACACACTAATCAAAGTGGTTATTCTAAAGCAATTCATATTTCAAAAATATTATTTGGACTTAATGATAGCAATCTGTATATTTTAGTCACCAAATGGAAGGAGAACGCACTTTATTTGTTCATGATGACATTTCAATAAGTAACTCATCCTTTTCAGTTCATACATCTACACAAATCTCCCTGACATTTCAACTAACAAAAAATCTTCCTGCAATGCCAGGAAGGTTTGTGTAGATGTAAAAACTGAAGGTGATGACTTAGTTTTTGAAACTTGGTCTTGAACAAATAAAGTGTTTACTATGGAAAATTGTGTTTCCTTCACTTGGAAATTGAAGTTCCAATAGTGTTACTTATTTTAAGTGAATGTCTACATTAGCTTTAATGTGTACTGAATCAAAGGTTCAATTGTTTCCAGTAATATGCGATGAGTTAAAACAATGTCTTATACTTATTTTCTCATTGTATAATAAATATAAAAAAATCAATTAATTATAATTTCTCTTTACATTTGTAACAATTTATAAAAACAATCACCAAAAATAACCCTAGAAGTGAAATTAGTTATTGAACTTATAGTTTGCAAAAGTTTCAAAAGCAAGATATAGAATAGTGATAGTATCAATATGGTTCTATAGGATTTTTTAAATCCCCTGATTGGAATTTGTGTCTTTTAAAGAATCGTTAACAAATTGCTACATTTTGTAAAGTTCAATAATTGATCTTTTCTATGCTGTATATTTCTAGGAAAGGCAAATTAATTATAGGTTAGAGAAATGTTATACAGTATTGTTATTGAATTCTAGTTTTAAAAATTATTAGATAGATTTTAAGTCACAGTGTATACGTTTTATATATAAAAGTTTTAAGTATTGTAATATAAAAATATGTTAAGTTGTGTATTGGATATATCAACAAATAAATATCTTATTATTTGCTACATTGGTTTCAATTCTTCCAATGTAAGGAGTTACTTTCTTTTTTACCTCTTGAATCAGGATTTTTGAGAAACAGTAACCAAACTTTAATTGGGAATTTCTTTAGGGAAAAATTTAATCAAAATCATTACATCCCGTTTAAAATTTTTTTTTAATTTTAATAATTTGAGTTACATATATATATATTTTTTTTACATGACTATCTTCTCGTTTTTGGTGGGATGAAAATATTGAACTCATATATTTGGTCACAATTAGTTTGACAGATGTTTATTTAGTTTTTGGGGATGGGTGAGTGAGAACATTTGTGGAATATTTTTCCACCATACTATTGTCAAAGCTGAAAAGTTGGGCATGTATTCCTGCTGTGAAGGCACTCTTTTTACTACTGACTGGCTTTAAACCTTAAACACTTGACACTGATACTGATACCTCACACTAACCTTTCAGACCTTTTTTTTTAATGTGATTATACAGATTTTAAGGTATGGTGTTATTTGAAAAACTATTGAAGTTGTTAAACATTTTTTAGGAGCTCAAAAAATCAAGAAAGGTTGAATTTTGTAGTAATTTTTATTATAAGGTTTGGGTTATTAAAATACAGGTTTTTGTTAAATAAGACACTTATTACAAAATAAAACAAGCATTTTAAGTAATTACCAGGGGTTGGTTTGTTCCACTATATAAAGTAACTGTGATATATACTCAAACCAGTGAATATACTTTTGCTAAAATATTCTAAAGGTAAAATTCTCACAGCCTACATTCAATTGAAGCAGCAAGGTTCATTAAAATAAAATATACCAGTTAAAATTGACAAAATTGTTAAATTTTCCTGTTTTAATTAAATTTGTGTAAACAACTGTGTTTATGAAACTTGGTTAAATCAATTTATTATATACAATTTGTATCTAACTTACCATCTAATAATTATATTTATCATGTTCATCGGGACGAAAGATAATAACTATACGAAAAAAACTTTAAAATGGCTGAATAGACAAAATGGCCGTTGTTTCAACAATAGTCAAAATGGTGACTACAAATAATAAATAAATTTATCCTGAAATGTAAACCTAAAATAGACAAGTTCCGGTATGCAAGTCATGCCTTACAGAGTTAATGTCTAATTGCAATTTATTCATGTATAAATTTGTGTTTTAATTGTATAGAAAACCCGGGTACATTTGCTTATTCAATATTTAAATAACTTAAGTCATGATTATAAAATAATCATAATAAATTATTTTAAACATTATTGTGAAATTGTTCTTTTGGTTATAAAAAAAACTGTTTATAACTTAAATGATAAAAAATACTAATACAACAGGCTTCTAGAGCATGCCTCTATTTTGTTTATAGTAATTAGACCTTAATAATTTTAATAAATGGTGTAAAATAATTTGATGGGCAAAGTAAAGAGCTATTGATTATTATAAAATGTTTATATAGATGTTGACTGAATTGAAACAGGGAAGAAACATATCTTGATCAACATATTTTAGACTTGTCAATATTTTGTATTTGATTTTCACATAGGAGAACTTATAATCTTATCTGATTATCTTTTGTAGACTTTGGTGACAATCCTATATAGACTTTACTAAAATATAAATAAGAAATTCAATGTATTTTTATCATATAAATAATGTTGTTGTAAGAAATTATCATAGACAGACAGAATGTTAATTAGCTTTTGATTAATACAGCCTTGAAAATATAAATGATTGTATATAGTAGTATGAACAAATTAGTAGATTTACGGGAAGAGTTGCAGAATTTACGTTGTGACTGGATGTGGTCTATAGACTGATTCTGGCCCATAACTCTGGTGGTACATCTATCCTGACAGGTCGATACAATGGTTGAAAACTACACTCTGATCAAGGTTCATGTGTTACCTTTCAATTGGACATTCCTGGGTCACAATGTTAATTTATCTTATAATCTCTACATAATTATTGACACCGTAATGTTATCTAGTTACAACTTGTCCTTACAACGCTGAGTCTGAATCCAGTAACGGGCCTTACAATGTGGATTGTTCTGGGTGACAATGACTGTAGAGTACAAATTTTTATGTCATCTCAAATGGTTGTCAATTTAAGTAGTTAATTGTGTGTTCTATATATTTATTTAGGTTTAGCAATTATCTAATGTGGCAATTATTTTCTTAAATGACATCAGACTATAAGGTCCATTTTGTTTTCTTATGCATGTTTATGTCTACCAGTACAACATGGATGATGGATAAGGTGGTATTTGTCTACCAGTACATGATTAGTTGAATGTAAATAAAGTAGTTTTTAGGATAGAATTTATTTTATTTGCTTTTATCAAGTTAAGTTTGTCCAAAAATGAGATAAAGAACCAGGCCAGGACAGGTGTAAAAACAAAATATTAACACATTCTTATTACAAATAACAGTGCACAAACTTTCCCACATATACAAAACCAATTATAAAACAGCTCAAAGTTTGAGGGTAGCTGCCATTAAAACAAAACTCAATGATTTTGCCTCTAAATTAACATACTGGTTGGTTTATATACTCTTATAAATAGCAGTTATCGATTAAATAGGGGAAATGAATCTAGATCTTGGCCTAAAAGATTTTAATAAAATATAAATATTTATAAACGCAAACTAATACGCTAACCTCCATGTAAAAGAAGTTTACAGTTAGCTAGTAATTTAGAAAAAGCCAAAATCAAACTGACATAATTTTTTCCCAATACATGTAAAAGGTACATTAATTTAGATTATAAATTTTCACAATTCACCAAAAGATTATCGAAATCGGTCCTACACTGTCCATCATACATATTTATTTTTTGACAAATTACTCCCAAACCGAGATTTTTAAAGAGTTGTGACTATAGGAGGCGTAAATAAATGGTAAGGTAATTGTTTACAAAGAAAGTTACAAGTATTTTTGGCGACTTAAAATAAAATCATATTCTACATACCTTATTTCTTAATAATAAAATAAGTTTTAAACACGGAGCTAACTTTTTTCACGGAAAAAAAACATAATTTCAAATTTTATAGGTTAAGGTCCATTAAGTGAATTACGCGTTAAAATAGGTTTGAATACGAATTTTTACCTTACAAGGTCAAGTAAATTTGAAAAAAAAAAAAAAATTGTGCATGGGTACCCAAGCAGTCACCCATCCAAGTACTAATCACACTCAATGTTGCTTGACTTTGTTCATCTATAAATACATTGAATTCTATAGTTTTGAAATTGTGATCTGTTGGGAAAAAGTTAGCTCCGTGGGTAAAAACTTATTTTATTATTAAAAAATAAGGTATGCAGAGCATAATTTTTAAAAAATCACCAATAAATACCGGTAACTTTTTGTAAACAATTACCAAACTGGTAATTATGTATTGTACTTCACCTTGTAATTTAGTTGCTAACATGTAAACATAATTATGGAATGATTTTCTTAATAAGACAAAAGGGTAAGAAAGGAAACCCAGCTCACCTAGCCTTTATTGTTAGTTATGAGTTATAATACATGTGGCATAACCAACTGACTTGTGGGTGCAGTAATGAACATGGCTTGCCTCAGCGGAACGATAGTTTAACAGTTCCGGCCAAAGAATTGTTCTGAAATAGTAGTTGTCTTTTCGTCATATCTCAAGATTCAATAAATTTACTAACGTCATACGTTTTAATGTAGACAGTTGCCTTAACCTCACATGGCCAGGAATTCACACTGTTTAACCGTTTATTTTTTTACAGAAATAATGGATTTTTATAATTCAAACAGGTTTACAGATTGAAAGAATGATCACAATATGATTTGCATAATTTTCACTACTATATCGCAATGACATGTATAGGCCTACTGCATATTTACCTTAAGCTACATGGTTAATATAATATGTAGAAAGATTTTCCAAGCGATTCAAGTGCAAAATCTCGGCAATTTCTCTTCAAAACAGCGTTTTTTCCATCAATAAAATAATCATTTTCCATGCAAGTGGTTTTTTATCTCTCAGAATACATTATTTACTTAACAATAATTTAAATTGACAAATTTGTAACATATTCAATTGTATAGCCATATTAAAATCACTCGTGGGGCGCATGCGCACATCATTCACTTCTACAGATTGATATTACCACGCTTCTATGATATAAGATTCATGACGACTAGGTCTCTGAAACCCAGACCTAGGAAAAGAACTATAGGTCAAATAAGGTAAATATATATATATATATATATCTAGATTGATATTTCTTAATAGTTTGACAATTCTTAAAACAGAACCATTTTCGAATAAAAGAAACATCGAAAGATTTTACTTAAAATTGATGAAATATTTGTCGAAATAACCTCAAAATGCCAAAAAACAGTCATTTTAAATTGGTTTTCGGACAGAAATAATGAATTGTGAACGATAAAAAGTGAAATTCTTGGAAAAGAAATATAGAAATGATGGATAAAACTATCACCCATGCAAAACGTCCATGGGGGTGAGTAGTGGAAACATTGTTTGCCATTTAAACTTAACCCACAAAGATGTCAATTTGGATGTGATAAAAATTTTTGATCACAAATAATATACTTCACTATTCTTATGTAGTACAAAATTAACGAAAAAAATTAAAATTGAACCCATTGTGTTTGCCCTACAAATACCGTACGTCAATTTCGAAGTGAAAAATATTTTGCTCACCATAAAATGTTACTAGCCTATTCTTGTAGAGATGTATTTAGTACAAAAAGAACTAAAAATGTTCATATAATATATTTAAATTGGGAAAATCCATTTTGTGACTATAAACGTTTCGTCCAACAAATATTATTAACTGATTGTTTGAATTTTGAATACAACCAATACAAGGGAATTACCAAATAGTTAAAGAAAGATTTCACAATTTTTAATTAATAATAAAGTATTTTCATCTGTCACAAGACATAGATGAATAATTAGTTTGCAACAGAACATAAACTGAACAAAATCGCTCCACCTGTTTGAGCTACAGCTTAGATGAAACACCATAAAAACACAATTAATTACGAAATAATATAAAGAATCAAAACATCCATGTTTCGTGTTCATTTTTACGTTGAGATCCTCCAATTAAAACATTATTTTTTGGAAGAATGCATGTCCTTACATATCAATTGGCTAATTTTTAAAATTGGTATATTTGACCATAACGTCGTTTTCTTCTTTTTTTTTTACTCCATTTTTGGGGGAAGGTCACAAGATCAAAGCAAGAATATTTTCTAAAACTTCTTGAAAGTTTTAGTCAAATGAAGGATGGAAAGAAAATGTATTAGTCTGATTAATTCCCATTAACCTTTAATTTTTGGGTCACAGGTTTTCGGCAAGAAAAATGAAATGGAACCATAGACAATTAATAATTGAATATCTCAAATATATTACTGTACTAGCTATTGTCATTGTGATGACATTTGAATAAATTAAGAAAGGTTAATGTTAAGATGTAAACCAATGTAACAAATCGCGGGAAAAAAGAAAATTGAGATTGGCAAGCGTAAAATACAATAATCAATCTTGACAGCTGATGTATTTATTATTTCTATTATATATTCTTACTGTAGCATAAAAGAGCAAAAATCTTTCTATAGACCAACAATCTAGATATTCCTTACCACAATAATTAAATTTTTGTCTTGATTAGGTTGTGGTTCAACTGGTTATCACCAACATGAATAAAATATATATTCGTATTCAATATAATATCTAAAGAAAGCATAATGGCCAAGGCCTAAAAATTAAGGAAGTGAATACTGAATAGTACAGAATGTAACAGAGCAGAGTAGTGTTATTGAATATTTGTATATAATGTATTATGTTATTATAGTGTATGTATAATAATAGTGTATGTACTTTCATACATGTAGCTTTGTTACATACTGTTTTAATCGTTCCAAATTCCACCAAACGGATTGGTATAATCTGTGACTTGCTATGATGTTGATGTGCTGTTTTTATTTATTGGCTCTTGTGTGATATTCTTTTAGATTTTTGTAGCCAATCTAAAGATTGAAGGTATTTATTTTAGTTTTTAGGTTAATTTCAATTTTAATGTACATACTAATTTGTCAATTATATTTATTTGTTGTATTGTTAATATAAGTTCTATACAATGTTAAAATTATATTAAATCTGGCATTTTTCCAACTCGATTTGCCGCTACTTGTTTTATGTCAACTGGCTCGAGAACATTGGAAATAATTCATTAAACTGAAGTTTTAAAAAATTCACTTGGAGTAAACTATTTCAGATTTCACAGTAAATGATTATTTCACTTCATTCACACAAATATATATATATATAAATATATATATAATTTTTTTCCCCAGAAAGGGGTTATGAGAATTGCTTTAGATAGGCCATCTTTAATTATTGACCCAAATGTTTACACTTGTCATCAATTAAGTTTGTCTATTTTTTCTCCTATACAAACTCTAACCAAACAGTCAAATCAATGACAAAAGCTTAGGTGTTAGAAAACAATTAGAATATGTTTATTTTTTATCAAAATTTCAATAGAATCTTGGTCTGACTCCTTTAAGCAGTGGGCCTAGGCTTGTTAATGCTCTTGGTTGTAGGATTGACCAAAATAAATTTTGCCATTACTAATAATGGTAATTATGTATTGTACCTCTATCCATGTTTTAGTCTCTAAAAATCATGCAAACTAAAACTATTTACCTTGTTTGTCATTAATCAGATATTTTTTGACAACACTAGACCATTTTCAAATTCAAAATCCATAAATGCTTCATTATTCTGGAGGAAAATCAAACTTATGTCATTAGGAACAATTAAATTATTATAAAAGTAATTGTGTATGACTCTCTCTCTCTTTATATATATATATATATATATATATATATATATATATATATATATATATATATATAGAGAGAGAGAGAGAGAGAGAGAGAGAGAGAGAGAGAGAGAGAGAGAGAGAGAGAGAGAGAGAGAGAGAGTTATCTTTCCAGACCTAATAACAACATTAATAGTTAACATATTAAATAAATATATGTTATAATGTAACATACAGCGTATAACATAATCATAGACTGATAGACTACTCGCGTAGTCACATTACATGAGCACTGAAACCTTCTCTAACCTGACTAACAATCGTACAGACTAGGCCTAATGTACACATTCGTAATCACCCAAATAAGCCTTGAGGTAGGCCTCTAATTGTTTACTGTATCACCCCTATTTTTATATTTATTTTTTTAAAGTTATTTTTGTACTACATACCTCTCTTTATAAGGAATAGTAACATTTTTGGTGAGCAAAAAGTTTTTCACTTCGAAATTGACGTATTTGTAAGTTAAGTTTACATGGCAAACACAATATCCCAATTTTTTCTTTTTCGTATATTTTGTTCTATGTACCTCTCTTTATATATATATATATATATATATATATATATATATATATATATATATATATATAACGTTGGGCCTAATATAGAACACCACAGGATACAGTTCTCCATCTGATAATAATTCATACCATCTACATACAGTAGAACCCCTCTTAACCGGTCTAGTCAGGACTGACACCCAGGCCGGTTGCCCGTTTGGCCGGTTAATCCGAGGTTCCCGTGAAAAATCGGTTTTTGTTCAAAGAGAGCTTATTTAATCAGGTAGCACTAAGAATTATGCAATTAAGATGTTATTGCAACTCATTTTATTGTACATAAATGTATCGTATATATTGTGTTATGTATATTATACATCAAACATGAAAAAATTAAACACTACAAAGCTTTTTTACAGATTCCCCTCTGTCAAGTCTTTTGACACATTTAACAGCGTCTCAAACGAAACCACCACACGCTTCCGAAAACTGAAAAGGAATGTTATATTTTCCATAATCTATACTAAAATTATTCGTGGAAAAAAAGCGGCCCATCAAAGTTTTTGTGGGTGTATGTCTACTATACGGGTGCCAATGCCGCTGTGTTTTTATGCATCCGACAATAGGATACCGTTATCAACAAAATCGTTTGACTCGCCGCTGCTTTGGTGCCGCGGTGTTTTTATGCCGACGACAATGGGATACCGCTATCGACAAAGTCGTTTGATATCGCCGCCGCTTTGGTGTTTCAATTACAATTTATTTTCGGAAACTCTCATCCAACTAGTACACTACGATATAGGCCGGTTAATCCGAGGACCGGTTAATCCGAGGCCGGTTAACAGAGGTTCTACTGTATATATATATTATATTGATGACCAAAAATGTTTAGGCCTATCACTTCGAAATTGACATATTTCAAATATTTTAATGACATATTTGTGGGTTTAGTTTACATGGCAAACACAATGTTTCGATTGATCACCGAAGTCAAGCAACATTGAGCGTGATTATTACTTGGATGGGTGATAGTTTTTCTACCATGTGTTTGCATGGGATTAGTGTTGTTCAAACCATTGAACAGTCAACATGGAGTGTAAGATGAATATATATATAGCAGCTTACTTGACCTTGTAAGGTAAAAACAATATAGAGTATGGTTAGTCAGTACTTGGGGACACTACTTGAAAAATTTCAATTGGGATTAGTGTTGTAGGTTTATTTCAATTGGCTATCATACGTAGGTTTATTTACGCATAGGTCAAGTAAGGTGGCTATATAGTCTATCTACCTTACTTGACTGTGTAAGGTAAAAACAATTCACGTACAAACCTATTTTAACGTGTAATTCACTTAATGGACCTTAATTTAGAAAACTTGAAATTATGTTTTTTTCTGTGAAAAACATTTTTGCTCACCAAAAAATGTTACTATTCTTATAAAGAGATGTAAATGTAGTACAAAAATAACTAAAAAATAATAATAATAAAAATAAAATAAAAATAATATTTTTATGCCTTACGAGCCTTGATTCCTTGGGTCTAAAAGTGTCAGTTTCTTCAATATTAATGGATTTTGAGACTTGAAAATTGCCTAGCGTTGTCAAAAAATATCTGATTTAATGAGTAAACAAGGTAAATAGTTTAAGTTAACATGATTTTTTAGCGACTAAAATGGGGAGAGAGGTACAATACATAATTATTTTTCTAATAATTTATATAGCATTAAAAAAATATTACAATGTCTAGAAGTAATATTAAAAAATAGCCCTATGGGTAGCAATTTTAAACTTCTGGGGAGGAGTATATAGTCTTAAATAAATATAGAGTCTAACCATCGACTGTGTTTCTATAAAAATGTAAATTGAGGGTTTTCTTTGTTTGTTTGTTTGTTTTTTTCTTTTTTTTCCCTTTTTTCTTTTTTTCTTCTTCTGTGAGCTCATTTCTCTCTTATCCTATTACCATAAAGTAATAACAACAGCAAAAAAGTATCTTACATAATATGATATTGAATAACATGGAGTCGAACTGCATATAAAATAATGTTCTCTTTTTAAAAAGTGTTTTACAAATTATGGCTATAAATAATGTTTAATTTCAACCTTTGTAAATCTAAATTTAAAAAGAAACAATTCAGTATGTCTATTTAATTTGTTATTTTAGGACCATCGAAGTAAATTGCTGTTACTATTGAAAATGGCTAAAAGGGGTGCTGATTGTGATAGTGGGACAAGTGGACAGCCTCCGCAAAAAAGAGTACAGTTTGAACCAATCAGAATAGGTCCAATATCTACTTTGGAGGAAATGGATATTAAAGTTTTACAGTTCCAGAACAAGAAACTTGCTCAGGTATGCAGGAATTTAAAACTACTTTACAAAACTGGCTCAGAGCAAAAGCTTTGAATAGTGTGACAGAATTTTATGACTCCATAAAATCCTGAGACTGAGTGAAATAAGAGTCATGGCAATTAAACTATAGTTGTAATAAATGTAAATGGCTGTAAATGGTTATTGCTTTTTAATTGTATGTCTTGTTATGTTTGTGTATATGTATTTTTTTATTGTACCATAGTATATAACTTTTATTGTATGTATTGAGTCTTATGTTCTGAAATTGACAATGTCTATTTCAATTGTAAAAATTTTTAATGATGGAAAATAAATACAAATACAAATACAAAAATAGTATATAAATGTGCTGTCATTAATATCAGTTAAGTAAAAATAAAAAGTCAATCTATCTAAAAAAGGCTCTAAATAAAATGTTTTTCTTAGGTAGGTATTTAGGGAATTGTTTTTACGTAACTGCTTATAGGTTAGCCTATAAGCTATATTGTACAACAAAGTCATTATCAATTAATGGTCAGACTAATTGCATTTGCATAATTCAAGTGTTCTTAAGAGTTTTAGTTTTCCGCAAAATATAAATATGATGATATTGGTAATTATGTATTGTAGTTTTGGGGCATATGTAATTCCGTGGGATTTTGAATGAAGCAAGTATACAATTGGTGGCGATGGACAGGTAATAAGCTATATAATCACGTACAACCGGGTGTTTTGGTCCCATGCGTGACCGAGCTGGTGTATGACATCATACTTTCAAGAACGCCGCCAACGCCGACACAGATCCCTTTCAAGCACTATAACTTCTCAACAGTTTATTTTTCAATGTTTTGTAAGGACATTTTTTACTTGTAACAAAACAAGGAACAAATATTGTCTCTACAAAAAATGTCATAACTATTATTGTTTAAAAAATAAATGCATTCAAATGCAAATGTTTTAAATATCAGTAACTATGTCGGGTTATAACAGTAAAGCAAACATTACAGTACTAGATAATTACAACCAAAACTGCTTTATTGTTACATAAGTATTATATGAAGTAAAATAATAACATTATTTAGAGTTATGAGTCATCATCTAAGTCCGTCAGTAGCATTACAACGTCATTTTCATAATTATCACATTGTTCTTCCTCGCCCTCACATTTGCATAGTTCTGTACATCTAAGTGATTGAGCCCGGCATTGCAATTGACAGAACAGTGTCCCTTGTCACACCTGCAGCGTACCAATTGTAAAATAACTTCTGGGGCACATGGTATAGTACTCATGATAGGAAAATACTCATTTCCCCTCTTTTCCCATTCAAAATTAGATGGATCAGGGAGATCCGGGTTTGGAAGATTGGCCCTTCGCCACTCCATCACTTGATAGTGTGTTCTTAAGATGTGTTGGCGTAAAACTGGTCTTGTTGAAAAAAGGTTTTCACTTTGAATGTCTTTTTTGGTGAATAACCACCACCGAAGTTTACCAATGTCTGAGAAGCTTTTGTCTTGTAAGTACACACTGCAAATAAACCTTTCAACCAAATTTTCGTCTTCAGATGTAAACATTTCCGGGCATCCTAATTTACCTAATGCGTCTAGAACCTTTTCATCGGATGATTCAAAAGTCTTCCAGAAGGATTGTTTGTCTTTGTTCTTGAAACAACCCGTTGTCACATCCAGAGATAGCATGGAGTCCTAATAATGCCTTAATTTGTTGGAGTTTAGGGAAGAGTACACACGATTAAGTTCTATTGATCTCTTTTTAGCTCCAGTCCCTGTCACAAATATACTGTCTTGTGGGAGTAATTGGGACCACCACAGTAACAGAACAAACACATCTGTATCTGGTGAGAAAACGTGTAGGATAGAAGCACGAGCCGATACATTTATACAGTGTAAAATGATTTTTGTATCTGCTTCCTCGTGACTACTTGCAAGTTGTGTAACATCAGTTCCTAGGGAAGACCTTGCCTCTTGTTCAAGAGCTTCATCTGTCCCTAACGAACAAAAAGGCACATTTGTCTTGCTAACAACCCAACTTCCACTACTTAACTCACTCCACAAATCAGGGTCTTTCATTTCAAGCTACGTCATTTCAGCCAAATACCAATCTAACATACTTGCATAGTTCAATAAATCTAGGGCAAAGAAGTACTTCACGAACTCTTCCAAGGGCGACAAATGCAAAGCCCAGTTGCCAGTTCTGAAGGATCTAATGAATAGAAGCATTGTATCAACCATGGTAATGTATTGAAGTACAACTTTAAATGTTGGCTTTTCATGCGCTTCACTTGCTTGGAATGATTCCAGCTCGGACAATATATTCATTTTTTTCATAACCTCTATTACTTCAAATTGAGTAGCTTTAATGTCTTGGATATTTTCTCCTTCCAATTCTGTTAGTAACTTGTCCAACTGTACCTTAATATCCTCTATCATAGCATTGTTATCTTTCACAAAATTATCAAAGACACATTTGAAAAGAGCTAGTCTTAGAGATGTATGTGCATTGATTGAACTTCGTACACATTTTCCAGACAAAATTTGGGATACAACAGTCTCATCGTACAATACGGTCTTACGTGTACATTTCTTATAGCAGCCCGAATGCCATTTCACATCCTTCTTCTGAAAACTTTCCGGAGGAAAACTATTAAGTTGGCATAAAATACAGTATTTACATATTCCTTTTCCTCCCATTCCGCTCTCTTTTTGACAACTCTACCGCCTTTTCATATGATTTTGGAATCATTAATGGGCTATTGGCCTTTTCTTGACAGAAAATACACAAGGTTAAGTCTGTATTCTTCTTTTTTTTTCTTTGCTGAAGGAGGAAGTTCATTAAATTAAAATTATTATTTCGTCTTCATCCAATAAGAAAATATCTGCATACAACCTAAAAGAAACAAAAAAGTTTATTAATCTATTTATATCTCTAAACAATAAGAAAATATCTGCATACAACCTAAAACAAACAAAAAAGTTGGTTTATCTATTTATATCTCTAAATTGGTAATAGTTATGACATTTTGTGTAGGGACATTATTTGTTCCTTGTTTTTGTTATAAGTAAAAAATGTCCTTATCAAAATATTGAAAAAATAAACCGTTGAGAAGTTATAGCGCTTGAAAGGGATCTATGTCACGTTGGTGGCCATCTTGGATATATGACGTCATACACCGGCTCGGTCACGCGTGGGACCAAACACCCGGTTGTACGTGATTATATAGCTCATTACCTGTCCATCGCCACCAATCGTATACTTGCTTCATTCAAAATCCCACGTACTTGGGTATATGTACAAATGCCCCTACACTATTGAAGTTCACCCTAGTTTTTAGTCGTTAAAAATCATGCAAGCTAAACTATTTATCTTGTTTTTTCATTAATCCGATATTTTTAACAACGCGAAACAATTTTCAAGTATTTGCATCCATTAATATTGAAGAAATTAGGACTTTTAGATACAATGAATTAAAGCTAATTTGGATTATGACGAATGTGTACATTAGTCCTTATGTCTACGTCAGTCAGGTTAGCAAGGTTTCAGTGCTCATGTTTATGTAATGACAACAATAGTCAAGTTTGTGACTCCATTACCAGCCTATGTTTATGTTAAATGCTGTACGCTACATTAGTAGTGTCAATCATGGCGTGCGAACATTATGAGCTATTTCTTTTTGATTTGGTCAGAATAGTTTGTAGTGTTTAGCCAGATCTGTTTTCTACAATAAAAATTAATGCACACAAAACTACAGTAATGTGCAATTTCAAATGTACTATTTCTTTTTGATGTGGGTTCATTGAATTTGATATTGAATATTTATACGTGTACCATAACATTTAAAAAAAAAGGGAACATGTTGTGTAAAGTGTAAATCAAATTTATTGTTAAAAAATTGGCACTTTCGATGTTTTAATAAGGTTAGAGTACATAAACAAAAGCTGCAAAGATGTGGTTAACAAGTTTCCACTAAAGTGGGAAGTTTGGTTGGAAATTCGAGATTGCTGAACAAAACACTGTTTAGGTTGTTATACTGATTCTTTTTGTTAACTCCCCCCCACCAATCTCTTTTGCAAACCCACCAGTATCTTTCCCCACATACAATTAATTGTAGATTGGTATTCATTTATACAATATATATATATATATATATATATATATATATATATATATATATATATATATATATATATATGACACTATCACCAATTCTGTTGAAATCGGAGGACCTGGTGAGGTTGTTGAAATTGATGAGGCTAAGTTTAGCAAAAGGAAGTTTTGCAGACGTAGATGGAAAAAGAACTGCATACTCTGCGGTGTGCAACGGAATTCACGACTATTATTTCTGGTGTCTGTTAAAAAAAGAAACAGGTTAACTCTGATATCCCTAATAAAAAATGGGTTAAACCGGGGACAATGATAGTCATGGATTGCTGGAAAGCTTATAATGGATTACATTTCTATAATTTTAGACATATTACTGTGAACCATAACTTTGTTGAACCAATAATCGGTGCTCACACTAACACCGTTGAATGAGCATGGAGGGATATCAGAGGCCAAGTACCTAAATATGATGTCAGAGGACACATTTCATTGGATATTTAGCCGAGTATATGTTCAATAGAAGATATGCTCCTGAAAAAAGAATCCACCATTTTTTACTCGCGGCTGCGAAATTATATCCATCTAAATATTAAGGTAAGACACAATATTATAACATATATTTATTTAAGATGTTCCCAAACCTCTTCCTCATTTGGTCTGACTAGGTAACTATATATATATATATATATATATATATATATATATATATATATATATATATATATATATATATATTACCAAACACACACATAAAAGAAAATTAGCCAACAGTCCGAGGTAATCCACCAACAATTGAAAGAACAACACCAACTGATACAAACTGAACATCAAGCTTAGACCAACCAAGACTGTAACGCTTTAAAGGCTACAATCTTCGTGACCATTCGAGAAGGTCAAGAACATACCCGTTAACAACAACAACAGCTCAACAAGGTCAAACATACCATATCCGATCAACAAGCAACATTGGTCCATCTAGAGAAAGAAGTACAAGGACACAAGACTGCAATACCCCAACAGATCTACGTAATTGGAATTTCTGAAACGACCATTTCAAAATTCTTTGGAAGAGAACATATCCCCATGGAATATTTGCACAAAATCAGACGATATTACGAGAGGAGATAGAGCAGTCATAACAATACAAGATGAAACCGAACTACTACTAGACCTTTTAAAGACATGTTTGGAATCTCATGCTTTAAGATGCTTCACCATAATTAAAAAGGACATCCTAACCTGGGGTCAGAGCTTTCGAAACCAAGTACTGGAGTCGGGAAGTACAGTGTGATATCAAACAGTGTTTGGATATCGAGAAATACCGACCATATGGAGAACTAAGTAGGGCAGAATACTTCACCGAATGAGTACTTACCTTCAAGACAATGCAACCTCCAATTCCAGAGGAAGAGATAGTGACCTGCCTAGCTAAACACTTCGAAGAGATAATCCAAGACGCAATGTGAGTGTAGAACGTGAGAAATATCAGAGATTTCGAACTTTGATTGCAACAAGAGGACTTTATAGAATCCCATACCTGATCAAGATGGAACAACCCTCCACATTCACCACCTTGCCTATCAACACATCCATTGCACAACGACAACAACAAATACTGATCTCAAGAGGCTCAATATTTTCTGTATAGCAGAACAATGTTTCCAGGAGTATAAGAAGAGTATTTTGGGAGATATGAAGAAATACCAGCAACCAGTCTACAAATCAGAACCATGGTAGGGCTCAAAGACTAGAAGATATCTAGGATAGTTATGTTAAATGTTAAAATCAACAGAAACGAATTTCAACTACAGGCTTTAACGGTACCTACTTTAATTAAAACCTTAATATTAGGAATCAACAGTATTAAACATCTAGCGATGGAACTAGATTTCAATAAAAATATAATAAAAATGTATATAAATAAACAAAGTATAGAAGTAAAGTTTGAAGAGATTAGTCAGGAGGGAATATTATGTTATATAACTGAAGAATATTTTTGTGGCAAGGATAACGTAAATATACATAAAATAAATCAAAATTATCAATTAAAGGAAGTACCAGAAACAGAGCCAAACGAAATGATTCTCAATGCTGATACCATCAACGATATCCTCAAAGATAACAATAATATGAGCCCATAACAAAAGAGACAATTAACTGATACTTTATTAAAGTATAAACATGTATTTTCTGATAAACCAGGACTGTGATACAAATCATCATTTAAATATCAAGGAAAATAAAACTTTCAAAGGACAGAGTTACCGTCCCACTTGCATATCAAGATGCAATCGCCCATGAGATCAATCGAATGATTAACATAAATGTAATAGAAAGGTCGCATAGTGCATTTTATCCCCGTAACAAAGAAGAGCGATGAAATAAGGTTATGCCTTGCGACCGCTGAGCTAACGAATTATCAAACCTGACTAAGAACACAACTAGTTTGTTATGAAATTTGTCTAAAGGAAGAAATTCCAATTGTTTGAGTAGTCTAGATTTAACCTCATCTTACTGGCAAATACCACTTGATTATGAGTCACGAAAATACACTGCTTTCCAATTCCATGGTAAGACCTACCCAATACACAGTTACATCATTTGGAGTAACTACTTCACAGGCAGCACTAGTTAGAGCCCTAGACAATGTAGAACCTTTCACATTAATATACATTGACGATATTTGTATAATTTCGCCAGATTTCAACAGTCATATTCAACACCTATCATATATAATTACCTAGATAATGGAGGCCAACATGACTTTAAATTTTCATAAATCACTCTTTTGTCGGAATTTATACCATGTCTTTATTGGGATATACCATGACGAATGACGGACTACAGTTGGAGCAGGGAAAATCCAACCTATTTTAGATTTTCCAACTCCTAAGTCCAGGAGACAATTAAAACCATTATTAGGAGTAAATCCAACCAGATCTTTTTAGACCCAAACCGATGCATCAGATTACGCTATTGGAGGTCACATTTATCAAATTACTCCAGAAGGAAAGAAAGACGCTATAATGTCCCTGTTTCGGGTATTCAAATCAGTCGAGAAACGTTATACCACGACAGCAAAAGAACTCCTATCTATTGTATATTGCTTACAAAGGGCTCGATACCTCATCTAGGCAACCAACATCACGATAATCACTGACAATCAAGGCCTTACATTTTAACAAAATTGTTAACTCCTAAATTCTCGATTGACTCATTGGATATTAGCAATAATCCAAGATTAAAATCTGAAAATCTTACACTGTAAGGTCAGTAAAAATCAAACAGCATACACCTTAAGCCAAATACAACAGCCTACAGCTGAACCAGATTTCAATCAACAACACGAATTAACTATTCCTACCTACAATGGATAAATGATTTAGACCTACAACAAGACCTCAAAAACTTAACTAATTCCAAAAAGAAGACATCATATTTTCTGAAATTCTACAAGACGCAACAACCCATTCAGAATATCCTATACATAATTCATATAAGATTTACAAACAACTTCTCTATAAAAAACTTCATCAAAACTGGTTGATCCTTATTCCTGATATGTTAGTAAAACTGTTAATATGGCAATGCCACCATTATTACTTTCATTGCGGACCAAAAAATTGTCTAGATATTTTGAAAGAAAGCTTTACATTCAAAAATATGGGCCGAAGAATACGTACCATCCTATCAACTTGTGACTCCTGTCAGCGGTGTAAAAGCAGCCCAAACCCACCCAAAGGTCAGCCCGAGGAATAAATTGCAAAGAGAAAAATTATCAGACGGCAGTACATATCATAGCATCCCTTCCTACTATAACAGGATGAACAAAGTACATTTTAGTAGTGTTAGACATCTTTACGAAATTCATACATACAGTTTTATCCCATCAGAATAGCCAATACAAGAACCATCCTTCAGAAACTTTTCGAAATTCATTTCCCACATTTTGGAAAATCAATATTCATACAAAGCGATAACACAACACAATTTAGAAGCCAAAACTGGGTCAAGAAACTAGAAGAGAATCATATAACCCTCATATACAGCCCATATTATCACCCTAAATCAAATATCACACACACACACACACAAGACCAATAAAGGAAGTTAAACGATGTCTCAGAAAATATTGCACCAGGAATCATAAAAATTTGTCTAGATATATTCCAGATATAACAACCATGCTAAACAAAGAATACAATGAGACTCCAAGCGAACTACATCTTGCACAGAAAAATATTAGATTTTAGGAATCATATATCCAAAACCTTTTACAAACGATATATCAAATGATTAAGGACAAACGGAGCAAAAGAGCTACAAAATTAAACCTCCATATAAACCTACTATCTTTGAGCTAAATGATCTAGTACTACTTAAAAATTTCAACCAATCTGTAACGCTATGTACGAGGAAACAGCTAAATTATTTGAAATGTCCGAAGAACCCTACAAAATTAGTAGGAAGATAGGTGTTTCTACGTATTATATTTCCGACATTTACCCCAAAGAAATATGGTCCTTACTACGTTTACAACCCTCAAGAAATATCACCAACACCCAGACCCTGCAATGGAGAAGGGAACAGCTGATTGCAAAAACCTGAGTTCATCATACTACTAACATGACGTCATGTATCACAAATCACATACAAAATTAATTATTTCCTAAGATTTAAACAGCCAAAATCATTCATGTTGAGATTTAATTTCATGAAATTTCAAATAAATCCGAATTTCACAAGGGGATAATGCAACATTTCATAATTTTCATCTGAATAGCGATACAAAATCAATGACATACTTGACATTCCATCAAAGTTATTTAAAGTCCAGCAAATGACCATCGCGACGCCTAGCGGTAAATATGTGAGACTCCAACTAGATTATATAAAATTACGAAAATTCAGACTCCTCACCTCAAAATATTAATTTTAAAATATTTCCTGACACATTCGGCCCTGATCACCACTTCAAAGTCTTTTAAATTAAACTATACCAGAAAATTATAATATAGACATGACACAACGATTCAAAATTTATTTTCAAAATTGAAATGCGAAATTGTAGGTGATAACTTAACAAGTTCCAGACGGAAGCCCCCAAAACAAAACAAATTATAAAAGAACAAAACCTTATCTGAGGGAACAAACAGTATTTATGGATAAAATGAAACTTTAGGCATCTGGAAGGTCTGTTACAAATGTATACAAAATTTAGAAGAATTTATTAGAATCTGAAATCAAGGGAAAGTAACACTGTGAAAAATGGCCGATGTCAAAATAAGAACATTGGGAGACACTCCCACGAAGGGAAACCGTAACTCTGATTGGTCTATGAAACCTCATTGAACTCTTTCAATGCCATTCAAATAAAATTTCCTTTAAACATATATAATTTAAATATGCTAATTAGACAATAATGCATTCCTATTTGAGAAGTTATTTTACTCCAGTAATAACATTAATGTAAGATCTCTATCATACTAAAATAATTTTATTTCTAAATTACTTCATTCAATTTATAAATTATAATTATAAAAAATAGATGAGAAATTATCTAATTTTGATCAAACATTAACATAGATTAGGAGGCGGCAAGTAAATATTTCCGGAGGGGCAGTGATCAAAATCTAATGTACGTCATGTCAATAGAAAATCACTCAAATATTTTCAAAATATCCACTAAACTAATCTATAATATTTATATAACATAAAATAATAATTATCAATGTTATTTTATATGTACAATATTAAAGCCCCACGCCCTGTGTAAAGCCCCACCCCCTAATTCCCTACAAACTTTTGTTGAGGTGAAACTTGTCGAAGTACATTTCAGGACAGAATCTGGGTTTGTCTGGGCAATCTACACAAATGTAAATAGCCTGTTTATATATATATATTTTTTTTAATGGTTCGTTAAGTTAAACCAATCATTGGTCTATTATTTTCAGTTAAAGGAACAAGTAATTTGTTTTCTTTTTTTTTAAACTATTTGTTTTAGTCTGGCAGTTTGATTAGATCATACAGGGTTTAAAACTGTTTCATCAGCACTTTTGTCACTCTCTGTATCAGAATCTTTAGAACTACTACTAACGTAATTGTTATCACTCAAGTCGAGGTCATCAGCAACATTTGCCATGTCTAATCAGCTAAAAATAAACTAAAATCTAATATTATTACAATAAACACATTTATTTACACGAATAATACACTATACAACAAGATCAGTAACTGCAATAGTCACAAAAGTGATAACTGAAAACGGTAAACACAAAAAGAAATCACATTGACCCTCAAATAGCGGACGACATAAAGATTCTTTCACCATATGAGCTAAGCACATACTAAAATCAAATAAAAGGCACTGTAGTATGAGACTGATCCGAGTCACACGCTAGGATCGCCCACCTCACTATGACTCAGGTCCGAGTCACCCACACTGAACATGTTAAAGAATATTCCATAGATGTATATGAAGAAGTATAGTAAAACCAATTTTCATAGACCTGGTGAGAACTTTCTATTCACTAATATAATATAGACCATCATTGTTTTTGAGTTAACTTAAAAACTTATTCAATAATGAATACAATGTTTACATAAGAAAAAAGATTAAAAATTAAAGATTATCTTGACATTATTGAAATCATAATTGAACTAGCTAGTTGTGAGTGAATATAAACATTTTTCAGTTGTACTACATGTAACTATCCACTCCATACATCGTATTAAGTATGAACTAGTATGAATAAGGAATTCAGAAGTTCTACCTATTAAAAAAAATTCTAAACTTCAGCATAAAAATGCCATTTTAAGCAATAAATTGATATATAAAATTGCAAAATATGTAAATCAACGTAAACATTACGTCATGAGTCATTTTAGTTAGTATAGAAAAAAAAAAGATTTCGATAGTTAAATTGTTATTACTGTGTGTACTCATTACGTTTTCATACTCATTACGTTGTGTGTGTGTGATTAATTTATAATTATTAGAAATGTCATATTAGTAATAATTCTATCCTATGAAGGTACAAAACAGTAAGGTGATGATTGACGGAGAGGTTTTATTGCCTTTAAAAAACAAGAAGAAAAAAATGTATATAAACAGTAGGCTATGGTATGTAAACAATATTTTTTGAATTAATTTAATAGATTTAACCTTACCTTACCTATCTTTGATTAAAAGACATATATTAAACAAATATTTCTTACCAATTACAGCCATCATAATATTCTTATTTCTGCATGGCAAAGTAAAATTCTAGCCAAAGTTATATTACGCATGCACAATTAGTCTAATCGATAATTGATACAAGTCAATATTGATTTTATTGTGCTTGTCATTATTGTAATTAAGCAGTAACAACAACTTTACATAACCTATATTTATATATATTTGGTATTTAAAAAAAAAAAGGCTTTTAAAATTATTTATTATATGATGAAAATGTAAATGGCGCTCCGAAATATTTTTTTCTTTGGTAATTTGTACTGAATGAATTTCACAAAAATTTTTGTTTCTTTTTAAGTTAGTACTGGATTATTTGAAAGTTTCTCAATACTTTAATAGTTCTAATTGACTGTTTATATAGAAAGTCTCTAATATTCTTATGAACAAACACTGGATTATTTACTGAGTCTATTTGTCTAAATATTACCATCAAAAGTCTTGATAATTTCAATTTTATATCCACTATTTAGCGTTGACCTGCACGGTGTTGTTTCTCCCTGTCGACTACCTTTGGTGCCCTTTTTGGTTTCCCGGCTTCTTTAAATTTCGTACAAATTCCACTTTAAATGGTTGTCATCTTGTGATTGGTTGAGTTATTGATGTATTTAGGCTTCTGCCAATGAAAAGTAGTGTCTTCTAACCACGTCACAACTTTCAGATCCTGTTCTCCTCCGTGTCTTGAAATATAACTTGCACAATTTATTAATATATGTTCTACATTCTTATGTAACTGTTCATTTGTATTGTAATTATGATTCTGTGTTTAAATTTAAAAAAAAATTATTCTGTATCATTTATATTTGTTAAATTTTAAATATCTGCCCTAGTATTACTATGCGGGACCTTAGATGAGAAATATCTTAATTCTACATAAACAACTGTTTAACTCAATGTCTTATTCTAATATGGATTGTTACTCTCCTAATTTACATGCCTAAAAAAAAAATATATAGTTTTATAAATAACTCTTTTTAGTGTTTCAATTTAATTAATATTTGTTATTTTGAATTTAAGTGATGAGTTTATTTTGATCTCATCCTAATATCTTTAACTTGGCTAGTTTTAGAAGTAATTGATCTTTTATAATTTAACTCATTTAATTTAGATTGACCTTATAATTTTACCTTATAATTTTTATTATGGAGTTAATTCTTTTAATATCATACTGATCTACATTTCTATTAAATTTACATCAGTTAGTGAAATTTGAATCTAGGTTATTGCTAGTTTTCCATTGTGTACAATTTGGTTAGGAGTATTATTCTACAATAGTATCTAGGATTCCAATAAACTATTCATTAGATCGTAATCAAGGATAAAATAAAGCAAAAGCTTAAAGTTTCAAATATTTAATAGTTTACTTTAAAATATAAAGCTTTTGCTTTATTTTATCCTTGAATATGGAGTTTCAACAAGAAATATCTGCTATTACATTAAAGTTCATTAGATCGTATATTGCGCTGTTATAACTAATATTTTTCATAATCAAACTTATACATATTTCATAGCTTTCCCCACTCTGTATTATATAGAGCTATTCACTGTGTTAGGAACATATGATTATATTAATATGTTGAATGTATATTATTTTTAAGAGATTAATTTAGATTTTACGGTTTAATTGTGTTATGTGGGGGGGGGGATAAGGTTTCTTATCCTTAATTTACAATAAAGTTTAATTATAATTAATGTCAAATATTTAATTTGACCGGCGGGATTGATAAAATAGTGGAAGACAGATAACAGATTCTAACCTTTATAATGATATCATAATTCATTATAAATAAACTATCATCTCAGGGTACCATATCTTCAACCACGAGACCCTGACTGCCACCAAAATAGTCATGATCAACAAACCTTCTCATTACACAGTCCATTTCCATTCATGGACCATAACGTATATATTCAAAATAATTGTTCATTCACCAGATTGTTACTCATAAAATTTTCTATAAACAGTGAATATAATTTATTAAAGTGTAGTGCTAAATATACAATATAATAAGCAAGTGAAGTAGAAGTAATAAGAAAAGGTTGCTACAAAAAATGAAGAAAAAGATGGTGAGAGGATTAGGTAAGGATTGTTGGTTGGACCAAGAAGGAGGAAGGAACACTTTTTAAATTAGGTATCGTTAAATCTGTTTTAAATAATTTCACATCATCTTGGTGAATGACGAACATAATAATTTTTATTTTTATTTCATAAAAAGCTATAAATATCAACTTGAAGGAATTCATATATTTTAAGATCAAATTAACATCGATAGATATCTTGCAAAAAAATTATAAATAACAAACCTCTTAAATCAAATAAATGTGAACATTTCATAAACTTTTAATACCTACATCAATCAAATAATAAAATAATTGCCCATCATCCAATTTGTATTTCACAGCATAATCATTTCATAAATTCACCAGCTAGACCCCCATTTAAAATTAAATATCAATTGTTTAGATCTAAGAATATAGTATAAGTTTTTGTCAATTGTGTTGTTATCTGTGTAGAATCCCAAGAACTATAAAAAAAAACACATAATCTTGTATTGTAATCAACTGTAAAAAATCCTACTCAAAGGGCTAGCCGCAGCATATTAAAAGACAATACCCGAGGTCCCAAATAATGTTGTAATGTTTGTACCCTAAAATAATTTTATTGTGGTAATAAACATCAGTTATATTTATATTTCATCCATTTTGTTTATACCCTGTTAATCGAGGTGAACAACCCTTTTATATCTCTACAAAAGTTTAGTCCGAGAGCATGTCATTATTCCTATTTGGTATTGAAGCTGCAAAATTTCAGCCTTATTTAAAGTAGAAGCATTTTTATTTCCAATTTTTATTAACAGAAGTCATAATCACCATATTTCTATACTGGTTTGGCTGATAAGATTGTCTGATAACTTTAATATATAAGGGTTAAATTAGTTTTCGTTTATATAAGTTTTTTCCTGGTGTGTTATCTTTGCCTTTTCCTAAATTTATGATTTTCAGACCAAATATGTTCGATTATTTTTGATTAGTATGTTAGGGCTAATTTGCATGTTCTTTTTATGTTCACTAATTCTTATATTTAAAAGGTTTTTGTTTTTAATGTTTTGAGTGATATTTTTACGAGTGTTTAGTTTTGACGAGATTGCGTAACAGTGTTTTGATTATTAAAAGCGATACATATTTTATGTATCATAGCCTAACTTATTCCGATAATCTCTGCACAGATGATCATCTGTATGAATAAGGTTTTATCATCGTCTTTAATTGTTTACATTTTCTTTGAAATGTTTCTTTTTTTACATGTAGATATGGATTAAGTATATCCTTTGAAGTTATTCCGAATATAATTTCGTTCTCGATTTAGACTCTCTTCATCAGAATAAATATTAACTCTGTCAAGTAAGGAATGAAATATTCCTTGACAGTAGGATGATTAGAGAAGTAATTTAGCTACCAGCCAGTGAGTGTCTTTTTCTGTAAACCGAATTCATAAGGATGTCTCAATATCTATCAATACATATATCCAAAAATGGAAGTTAATTTTAACTTTGTTTTCCCTGGTTAAGAAGATTGAATCAGAAGTGTTAATGAACAATTAAAAAAAAAAAAAAAAAACTTTAAATTTAGTGTTAGGATGAGACCATATGACAAAAGTGTCATCCACATCTCTGAGCCATACTTTTTAAAAAGTGTTTGTTTAAGATCAAAAGAATCAATGATCTTCTTCTTGATTTCTTCCATAAAGATATTCATAAAAATTGGACTATCCATTACTATACCGTCGTCCTTGCATATATCTTAAAGTTTAATTAGAAATAATTATACTCTGTGCATATTTCAGTTTTTTCTTTAAGATTATTGTAACTCGAGAGTGTGCTTTGAATTATTTTTAAACTTTCCTGAACAGGTACATTAATGAAAAGATTTGTCGTTTATTTATTTTTATACATACAAATGATGGTAAATGTCTGATTAAACCATAATAATAATAATAATAATTTATACCGTATTTTTCTATACAGGTAAATTCCTGTCTCTTTGTATTTTAGGAAATCCCAAATTTGACTCTGACTTGTACTGTAAATTTTTATTTTATTTTGTAATGGTAATTTTTTTGTTTTTATTGTTTTATATAGTTATTATATGAAACGTTTAGAATAAATAAAATTTATTTACCACATGTATTTGGAATTTAAAAAGTATAATTGTGATTGCTAACTGTCTTTAAATAGATTATTCTTGTTAATAATTACAGAGGTTAGAGCAACGGAATAGATTAGATGCGGAGTTACGTCAAAGGATAGAACAACTAGAGAAACGGCAGACGCAAGATGATGCAGTACTAAATGTTGTCAATCGATATTGGAATCAACTAAATGAAGATATCAGAGTACTTCTCCAGAGATTTGATGCAGAAACAGCTGATGAATCTGAAAATAGGAGTGAGTACTATTCTACCTATGAAGTTTTGAAGATATTGGTTTATACAATGGCTGTGAAGTAAATCTAACATATCCTCTTTGTTATGTCTGTACAAGTACCATTTTGGTGTGGTGAATGTACTTGTACTGTACAAGCTTAATTCAGCATAGCACTTGATAATAGTGGCAAGGCCTAAATTACAGTTTTTGTATGATGCTCTTAACAAATGTATAAATCCCTTGAAAATGAAGCTAGAACTATTTTTTTTTTTTTTAGCATGAACTAACTATACTATAATTATGGTGGATGTTAATAGAAAATATTGCAAAAAAAAAAAAAAAAAAAAAAAAAAAAAAAAAAAAAAAAAAAAAAAAAAAATGGTACGAGTCGTATAACGGACACACAAAAAAAACTTGAACAAATGAAATATGCATTGTTGATACATATATATTATAAGAATAAGATTTGAAAATTTCATTGAATTATTCGTAAAACTATTCTATTTATACATTTAATATGAAAACACTATCCAATGTGTTTGGAATTATGAGGGAGTAATGTTTTGAGGACACCCTAGACGTTCTTCATTACAAAATACATGATCATATTCAATGTCTTCATTTTCATTAACTTCAACTCAAGTGTTAGTGCTTTCACCTTCAGGATCATTCTCATTTTGATTGTCATGTAGGCCTACCTCAATTGACTTGCTCCCATTCACTCTACTTTTACTATTTTGAATTCTCTTTCTATATCTGATAAATAAATCTCATCATCTGAAGATGAATTTTCAATTGAAATTTGAATTTAAATTAGGCCTAGTTTGGGCAACACAACGAAAATAGTTACTGCTAGATGTTCTGTTTCATAGGTTGGGTTTTCTAAATTAACTGAACTAAAAAAAAAAATTGTCAGTTGAAGTATCAAAAGAGAAAATGTCTTTCTCAAAATGGTCATTATTGTTATTCTACACTTTATATTTGATAGATTACTCATTTCTTGTACACACAACAACATTAAATATTTACAGATTTAAAAAAATATATAGCACAATATATGTACAACATAAATTAATACACAATTAAGTACTTTCAATTTTAAATAGTTTTATAAAATAACCAAATTCAACCTTCTTTAGCTTCCATGCAAATTGTACACACTAATATAAACAACGGGTTACATAACAGCTGATGTTGCGGACGTCTAGATGACAATGATATTTATTCTATTGTATTTCTTAAAAGATGTTAAAATATGTAGGTATTCAAAAAGCAGGGATATTTAGCTTTAAAGATAAAAAACACAATTTTTTTTATTTTGTAATATCGTTTTTTTATTAGTCTAGCCGACCAATGGTTTCACCTGCTAAGGCATTGACGAGGCTGTATTACAGACAAAAAAAAAAAAAATATATATATATATATATACCATATATATGTATATATATATATATTTAGCTTTCATTAGTTGAAAGCTTTTTGTGTTTTACAGTTTGCAAAGACGGAATCTGTAGTTACTGTGCAACGTGCGTTCCGTATTAAGTTCGGTAGTGATCCTCCAGATGATAATAACATCCGTAGGTGGTGCTATATCCCGGCAGAAAGTTTATGGGCCTTTCTTTTTTTGGCGAAGCAACTGTAACTGGTACTTCTTATCTTGATACTCTACAGTTATGGCTCTTCCCTCAGTTGAAAAATGATGAACAAGAGAACTTCATTTTCCAGCAAGATGGTGCGCCGCCTTACTGGCACAACGAAGTACGTGATTGGTTGAACGTTACTGTACCCGACCGCTGGATTGGCCGCAAAGGGCCTATGACAGAGTTTGTTTCGCATGGCCTCCACGGTCACCCGATCTGTCGCCTTGCGATTTCTACCTTTGGGGGTTCATAAAAGATCGTGTGTATGTGCCTCCACTACCAACTGACCTTCCTGAATTAAGAAACAGCATTGAAGCAGCTGTTACAACAATTACTCAAGAAACACTAATCAAAGTTTGGGAAGAACTCGCATATCGTCTTGACGTGTGCCGTGTGGTGCTCACATTGAACACTTGTAGGCTTTTCTGTAAAACTCTTTGAGTTGCTTTTTCATTTGATGTGTCATTTATAGCGGTAAGTTTAATGTAATAAAAGTTATAAAGCGTTAAAACCCCGCTATTCATTTTGAAACACCCGGTACTTTAAGATTACACATTTGGCATCACAGAAATATACTTGATAACATAATATGTGTTTATCTTATTGTTTTCTTCCTCTTTATGAAAAGAAGGTATGGATGTAAACCTACACTATATTCAATAGACGACTAAACATTTGTAACTCTCATATAGTTGTAAAAATAGTTAACTTTAAAAAAAATAAAATAAAACCTATACAGTTGCCTAAATTTGAAATGTAACTGAAACCAAGGCAACTTAACCTACACTTTTTTGTGTATTTAAAGGTGAAAAACCACTCAGTTATCCATCGCTTTAATAATCAGCAAAATTTTGCACTCTACAGGCAAAAAAAAAAAAAAAAAAAAAAAAAAATCACAACAAAATACTGGTATAATTAATTGTTAACTTCCAACAAAATTTCTTTGTAAAATATCATTGAAAATCCAATTTACAATTAAAAATAAAATACAAATAGAAAAGATTGTATATTTCAGTAATATCTAAATAAAAAACTTGTTTACAGTTGATTTTTGACCTTCACAACTTTTTTTATTTTTTGAGGTGAGGTCAGCCCAAACCAACAAAATGTAAATTTATTTACTTGAATAATTTGTGTACAAACGTGAACTTAATCTAAGGGACATGTTCACAAACAATTATCAAAAGCCACAAATAAACTATACAACACTAACCCAAAATAATTTATTTAGAAAGAAATGTACAGTGTAATTCATCTGTTGTAAATAGAAAACAAAAATTGTATACATCCCCAAACAATATGTTATGAATTATTTGTGACTACAATGAAATATGAAAAGTGATTATTATATTGGTTTCTAGATGAAAGTGAAGCAACAACGTCATTTCTAATGCAACTTTCAACCTGGGATAAAGAGGAGTTGGATGAAAAACTAGCCAATAGAGTGCAAGTATCTAAACGAGCTGTGGCCAAAGTGATACAGGCGTTTGATAGGTTAATGCAACGTAATGAAAAAATAACATTAGCTCTGAAAGGAGAATTAGATGGAGGTCAGTGTAATTTGTATTCTTATTATTTATGTGTTTAAGCTTCAGCCAACCCTTACTTTGATAAAGTTTACTTTATGGCTTTAAGCCAAAATTACACATGGGTTATATTTAAAGTTCGCCAACTTATTGGAAAAAATTATTTATAAACAATTCACTACTCTTCTAAATTTATTACTACTATTTTTGTAGCTCTTTTAATGTTATTACACAAGATGAAAATGTAATGAATTTGTTTGCTATATGAATGATTAACCTTATGGTTTGGTTTTTGTTGGATAAGAGACAAATAGGCTTGACTTGGAAATGTGTTTATAACTTCTGCCAAACAAAGTAAAATATTTAAATATTTCATAAACACTGCTCATAATAGATTGTTTAATTCATCAGCAATAATTTAAATGAATTTCCTAAAAGAAATGAGCAGTGCTCATGACATATTTTCCTTCGAGTACTATGGATACTATGTGCACTATGTCAGAAGCTATGGATATCAATTTCAAGATAATCCTCTTCATCTCCTAACAAACCTCTTCATCTCTTCATGAAAACCAAACAATAGTAGGTATTTAACTCTATTAACCTGTTGATGAGTACGGACGTCATATGACATCCTGCATTGTACTGCCCATATGAGTCTATATGACTCTAGCCATGAAACACACCCTGGGGAGTAAGAAAAAAAACTACACGAAACTAAAAAAATGTTTATTATGTCATAAAATTATATTTCAAAATAAATTAAATGAATACAAGAGTTTTTTATAACAAAATTTAGAAATTTTTTTAAAGTACCTGTGGTAATTTTCAAAACAAGGGTATACACATAACGCAGTTAAAAAAAAAAAGGTAAACCAACAAATAGTAAAATTTATTTATAAAATAACTGTCAATGGAGTAACAGAAAACTTTAAATAATTGCATAACAAACCAAAAGAAACTAGATTAGGAGTACGCAACTGTATTCTACGTATAGAGAAATACAATTGACATGAGGTGGAATGACAAAAAAAGCGCTAAATAGAAGGTTTAGGCGAATTTCTGCCACTAGGTGTTCATTCTGACTTGTAAACAAGCAGAAAACATGTTGTAGTTTAGATTATAACTGTAAGATATCACCACTTATCAGATAATTGACTTTGTTTACATTAATATCAAAGGACATCACATAACGACTGTACTCATTTGGGAACAGACGTCACATGATGTCCTTACTACTTTGGGACTTGTGCTTAGCAATGCTGTACTCTTCAACAGGTTAAACTCATAACCTAATATTATAATATGAAGGATATAAGACCCGGCCTAATTTTTCATGGTGTTTTTACAACCAAATATCTAAAGTAATTCTAGCAGCTGATAGACTAACTTTTAATTTTATTTTAGTTTTATTTTTAGGTTTATGTATCTTACTCTTTGTTGAATAATAGGTAACATTTTAATTAGAGTATAGTAGGTATTTTGTCAGTTTTTCTTAATTATAAAAGTTGTTAAAACATTTTGTTTTATCAATGTGTTTGTATAAATAAACAAAAGGCTTGGAAAAATGTTTTTCAAGAGTTAGGGGTAATGACACTTTCCATCATATATTTTATATTTTTAAGTAATATTCAAATTCCTACCAATTTGAATAAGAATGTACCTGTATTTTATTATGATACCAGATTTTGAAGCTTCTTACATTTATGTCAACACAGTCCCAAATTTAGACCCAAACTTTGAGTGACACAATCATTTCAAAATATTTTGTCAAAAATTGAAAAGCCAATTTATAAACAATTGGAGTTGTCAAGAGACAAAGTACTGAATGACATCAAGATATACAGAAACATCAAAGGATCAAGCCAGATATTTAGGCAAGAATAAGAATTTGACATTTAGTCACAGAGAGGTATTTAAGGAGATTTCATCAATGTGTAAGGTTTGCAATGAAGAGGAAGAATACATTAAGCATACCGTCTTAGATTGTAGTGGTCAGTGTGAAGAAAGACGTCTTCAAAAACTTTTACAGGAGTGTGGAAGGGGAGCATTATTACTGGATGAGGTTGGATTGAGTCCTTCACTTTGAGATTTAATACAATAGAGTCTACGAGAGACATATTGAGATTGGTGCTTTAGTGCTGGAAAACTGTTAAGGAGTAGTCGAAAAGCTACTATCACACACAGATGTGTCGCTATTAAATAAGCTCACAAATAACTTTAAAAACAATAAAAATCATAATTCACTTAAGAATTGCCTACAATTACTTTTATTGCTTGGATTCTGTTACTCTACAGAGCAGTTTAGCTGCTATGAGTGGTATTAGATGTATGTTGCCTGAAGTAGTATGGGTCGGGACTAGTCATAGATTTGTTTACACTAATTTAATAGTTTTAATGTTATTGTTGTCTGTTGTAATCCTTTTGTTTATTATTGACATGTATTGTAGATCTTTGTATAGTGGGATGAGTCATTTTGGACATGCAATATTTCAGGCATCGACTGAGAGCATTAAAATAAAGAAAAGTTTGTATAAGTCTGTCCTAAAACACTTTTATTTTCAGTCTGTTGGTGTTTTTTCTAAAAAAAAAATAATAATAATTCTGGAATTAGGTGAGATATTGAGTCTAGATTTAATATGTGCAGCCTTTTGTCAGTATATCAGAAACTTAGACTTAATTTTAAATTTCAAAATGGCAGCAGTTTAAATTTTTCAACGGTAAATATATCTCGTTTTAGAAAAAAATTAGAAGAAGCACCTTTTTAATAATGAACATGATGATAATATTATTTTTATTATATGTCAAAGGATAACCAAGTTATTAATTTAAGAAAATATTTCTTGGTAATTGATTACAACAAAGGAAGTTTATATTACCAGATGTTCCTTATTATTGGGTAAATTAAATGTTACACTATATGAATAATGAAAGAAGATGTTATATTTTATGTATTAGAGTGAAGATTCAGAGGGAAAAAATTTCATGTTTGAAAAATATCCCTTGTTGTGAAGCCATTATTATTCAAAAGACGAAGCGAATCCGAGAACCTAGATATTTTTTAAAATTCTGATAATTTTATTCTCTCAGAATCCCATTCACACTAATAAAGTGTTCCGTGTATTCATAAAGTGTAATTCATCCAATAATAATAAGGATTAATTGGTACCGTGAACTTTTAAGTTTTGTAGTCAATTACTAAGAAATACTTTTTTTTTATCAATAACAATGTTGGACTCTGATCTATAATAAAAAATAATAACTCAGCATGTACATATACAATCTAAAAAATAAAATTTCTTTGAAAGTATTGTTATGAATTTACCTCATATTTCCAGGTGCAAAGAAACTACAGTATTATACGATTTGTGTTTTTGTTTAATATATACAACAGATGAAGCACCAAATATGGATGAAACAATCAGACAGGCAAACATTGATTTACAAGCAGAAAACCGTAACCTTCAAGCCCTTAACACATCTCTTCATAAGAAGTATCATACTATCTCTCTTAAGGTAAGCCATCTTGAATTTCCCCTTTTGGTTTTATAAACCGTATATATATTGGTTAGATTTTGTATGGACAGGAGACAGGCTTACCTTGGAAAATGGTCCTTGGTATTACTTAATAGTTCATAAGTAAGAAAACACACACAAAAAACACTAGTTTTGAAATATTTCGTAAACACTGTTTACTTTCTCAATCAGTATAGTTAAGAAGAAGACTGAAGACTGAGTGTTGAACCACAGATTTTTTTTGTTAAGCCTGTTGGGAAAGGGAAAAGGATAAAGGATTCATCTAAGGTTAAGATTAAGGGGTTCTCTTGATTTTGTTACCCATTGATAAGACCCTCTTCTTAGTTCTGAGGGGTTAAATTCTGAAGGGAGTGATTTTATGATTTTTATTGTGAAGCATTCATCAAAAGTGACAACGTTGTGGATTGCTGCATGTTGTGCAGTTGGTTTCTCCATATCCATGATTTTCACATCATGTCTGTGGCCATTCATCCTGGTGCTTAAGTTAAGATAACATAGATAATAAAAAGATAACATTTTTCGTTGTACATGTGTACAATTACCTTTAATTTAAAATTCTTTTTTATTATAGGAACTATAAAAAAAATTTTTTAACAGGAATGTTTTAATAAGTTTATGAAATTCCATTCATCATTATTAAGCTTTCTCCATATATTTTTACAAAAATTAGAGGATTAAAAAAAAAAAGTTGGAATTATTATTATTATTTATTTATGGAGTGGGAAAAAAAAAAAAAAAAAAAAAAAAAAAAAAAAAATCAACTTGTTCAACCAAAATATGAATGAGTTAGGTACCTACTCAAAATTATAAAACAAAATTACTGGTAGGTAAATATTTTTGATTTTATTACTATTTTTATTTAATGTGGTACATTTAAAAAAAGTTTTTACCAATTTTAATGGAATTATAAACACTAAAGATTCTTAGGAAGTTTAAATCTCGGCTGGGTCAAGCAAATTTAGTTGGGTAGTTACAAAAAGACCTATTTGGGCTGCATTGACAGGAGGCTGAGTAGCCTCAGACCCTTAAATCACTAACTAGATGCATGAATCACATTTTGTGTATCATTTGTTGCTCTGCAGATATCCAAGTGACAATGAATTTTCATCTAGAGTGATGCTAACTATGGTTGCTATAATTATTTGCTGCTTATGTCTTGAATCATCTTTGCATACAAATGTTTTTCATATGACTAAAAACATGTTCAGTAGGTTATGCTTCATAATTTGGGCCTTCTCTTTCCATCAATCTGGGATTTACTTCACTTCAATGAACTATGGACTTTTTTTTAGGTTCCCTAAACATCACTGCCTGGTAATTTTTATATTTTCTTCTGAAGTATGCAGCCTTGGACATTATTGTAGCTCATTATACATAATATTAAGAACACATTACGGATGGGGTCAATGTCACATCATGAAACAAACAGTTTTTCACTATAGACTATAATTTTTATGATATTTACATTTGTTTAATAAATCAGTTGATCCTATTTTCATATAACTATTATTTTATTCATTAAATTATTGTTAAACAGATGGCAGAGTTGCAAGAAAATTTGACTGGGAAAGAAACAGAAAGTGCAGAGCTACTTAATCGTATTGACGACCTTCAGTACGAACTACAGAAAATACAAACCCGCAATGATAAATTAGAACATCATCTCGCAGAAGCTATTGAAAAAGTGAAAACTTATCAACAGATTCATGGTGACGACAAAGGCATTGTTAAACCAACGGTTACAACTACTGTTTCTCAGAAAAAGGTAAATTAATACAATCAAAATTAATGTAATTGTTTTATAATCATATTTTTATGTGTGGTTTAATTATAAAATCAACTTTAAACCAAGGTGTTAAAAAATTAGGAAAATCTTTTTTTTTAGACTATATCAGTCAGAACAAAATATGCCTAAGATATTTTTTTATTGAAACGAGTACTTGATCCTAGTAGAAAAAAACAACAGCAGTAAATGTTTGGTCATTATAAAACTAAACTGTTCGCATCAGGCCATTTTACCCCAATGCGACGTTCGGTTGCAATTCAGATCGGTTGTGTTGTGATGTTGTAGTAAGAGGAAGAATACATTAGATGTGAATGCCATTTTGACACAGACTTGTTATATCACACACTGTAGCCTTCGTTTATAATACTTATGCATAAATAATTATCATTGATTACATAAATAACATTAAAAGAAAAGACACAAAGGATTTAATATAATACTTAGAAAATTTGGACAAATCATTTTCATCAAATGATGATTTATTTTGATCGTTGGTCAAGAATATTTTGTTTGTTGAAGATTAATAGAAAATTGACCAAATATATATATTTTTCAAATTTAAAAACATTTTTATAACTGAAATCCTATCACAAAATTACTGGTAAAAGTTTCTTTTGCTGTATAGTACATTAAATGGAAAATAAACTTTACCTCTATGCCTCGTTCTTCAAACAACAATGTAATTATGTTTCCGATGTATAAAACTCGAAATGTTTTTAAATAAAAATTGAAAGGAATTTCTTTTTGAAAAAAAAAGTAGTAAATAAGTAACTCTGATAATGTGTATACATTACAGAGTTAACATAAAATACAACTTTGACTTCCAATGTTTCAGTCTTTGTGAAATTTTGTCTCTGCAGTTATATTATTATTATTTTAAAAACTATTTTCTCCACTCGAACTAATACGATTCTAGGAAGACTCGGCTTTAAAAAATCAACCCTATTATTACATGATTATTGGTAATAAATAATAAAATCTGCCAAAAAAATTAAATATTCTCTAATTTGGTAATGGATTGACGAGAATAATCATTATTCTAATTTCAATAAATTCAAATTTATAATGAAATACATGATACTACAAACTTACTGAATTGTTAGTGTAATATATAATAGTGTAAATAGAAATACTTATTTATTTCTTGCATCTGAAAGCTTTTTCCTGAATGCCAGATGCAGGTGACATTATACTGAAAGCAATCTACAATAATATGATCTAACTCAACTCTTTTTTCGTTGTTTATTTGTGTAATGAATAAACAACTTTATTATAATCAAATTAAATTTATTAATAAAATTGAGTTATTGTTTGTATCACATGTTTGTTTGTATCACACTTGGATAAGATATTTCAATATAAATCATACTAGTACAACAATGTAATCAATTAATATAAATTTATTTATAATTTATAAATACTATAAAATAATGATTTCTGTAATATCATATTTTTCAAAGTTAAAATCAATTTTATGTGTATGTATCTCCCATCTCCAGTTTGTAGGACTTGGCTATACGGACGGGAGATTTCCAGGATGTGTGAGAAAAAAAATCGCAAAATGTATGGGAATTTTTGTAACTTCAATCAGCTGGACAACCTGATCATATAATATTTTTGTAATTAACTTTGTGCAAAATTGCTGAAAGTATGGGCCATGAGAAAACCTTTTTTCTTAATAAATAAGGATGGTCCTCTGTTAACCTCACTGCTTCCCAACATGCAGTGGTGACTTTTATGAATTGTAGTAAATTATAGTTATGATCCAATACTTCTAAACATTAAGGGTACAATTTAGTTTTAAAATAGCAATTAAGGTGGCTCTAGCTGAGTAAAGAAAGTTATCAACCCATAAGAACCTAACCAATCTACTTGTTGATAGCAATATCTCTGTGGTTTTACTTTGTGGAGGAGTTTCTGCATTGACTCTCTGTTTTGTAGATGGGTGTGATTTCCTGCTGAGTATCCTTGTCATTTATGTAATTTTTATTGTAATTGTTTCTTAATATATTGTAAAATTGTATTTAATTACTATTTAAAAAAAAATTATGTTTGGTTTTATAATGTTTGGATGGTTTTAGATGTTTTATTGTTGATATTTAAAAGTAGAAAAGGATTTGAAACACTTTATAAATTAATGTTAAATTACTTTGTAGCTATACATGTTATATTGTTTTTATAGTTGAATTAAAAAAAAAAAATTCAAATCTATTGATTATTTATAATCTCTTGTGTAATGTAATTTAATGACTTGTCTTATGCAATGTATATTGACAGAAGGACTAAATGAAATTAAATATTAACCAACTAATATTTCAAATTTTACTTTCTTGTAGTTTGTTTTTGTTAATGTAGCAAGATCCAGTCTGATTCTGGTGTTCATTATTTAGAAACATAATGTTTTATTCTGATATCACATAAGGAATCTCTTAAATAACCACGTCTTTTACGTTTCTGAGTTTAAGAATGTCTTTTCCCATATTTTAAAGGAAGGTGTGTTAAAAATCACATCAAAAATCCTTTCCATAATTATATAAAATTAATTAAATTTAATGTTTTTGTTAAGGTAGAGGAATTGCAGAAGGAACTGGAAGAAACCAGAGAGTTGGCTAACAATAGACTACAAGAGTTGGACAAATTGCATCAGACACATAGAGATACTCTTAAAGAAGTCGAAAAACTAAAGATGGATGTAAGTATAATAGTCAAAATATAGTTTCTACAGTGTGTTCAATGAATTATAACATTTTGTACTATTACTGTAGACCTTGTATATAAGAGACATGTTTTTAAGTAACTTTCAGTTTGAAATAAAAACAAAATTGGAAAATATAACAAATTTTATTACTATTGTAACAATCCAAATTTCAATACTTGTGAAATAGTTAAAAAAAGTTAGGTTATAAAAATTTAAATAAATGGGTGGAATTAGTAACTGTGGTGTAATAAATTAAAGGGGTATAATATAATTAGAGCTAATGTACCATAAATTATGAATATATAGAACAAATATTTAGAAATATAACAAAACAAAGAGCTAGAAAAGTTTAGCCTAGAAATGCAGTTAGGCCTAGGATTGCTATACAGGATAAGCATTATAAACAAACAAAATAAATAAAAACAATAATAATAGAAATGATAGTAAATTAGTTATGAAATCATAGTAAAAACATAATTAGATTGGTTAGATTTTGTTTGGACAGAAGACAGGCTTACCTTGGAAAATGGTCCTTGGTATTATTACCTAATAGTACATAAGTAAGAAACACACGCAAAAAATATCCCCATCTTTTATCAGAAACAAATAAAACACTGCAAAAAGTTAACATACTTCAAGAAAACCTAGCACAGTCTAAAATTAAAAAACTTTCCAAACTTTGTATGAAACAAATTCACCGTCATGGTTCGATTGAACAGTCTAACAGAGTAAACCCAAAACACTCATAGTAAATCCTCCTTTGATAGGTGAGAAACCAAACCTAGTTACTTTATTCAAATTACCTGTACCTACTGGACAGCCACCAAAATTACCAACTTTGTACTAAGTTATTCTTGAAACAAAATCACTAAAAAAATATAAAATTCACTCAAATATAAATAAACTCTAGACTATAATAAATAAACAATCACACACATATTACAACTTGTATAAACAAATCACTCTACATAATAAATAAGTTTTAAAAAACAGAAATATAAAGAGCCACGCTTGAAACAAGCCTACTACGTACTGAACGCATGCAATTTAACACTTGAAACAAGACGCGAAATTTGTCAATGCAACGAGATTTCCAGTTGTATAAGCTTGTCTAAAAATAGGCCTATAACATATTGCTTTGTATTATTTAATTAGGAATGAATGTCGTCTTTTCAACGGTATAAAACAGCTGATCAAAATATGAAAGTATGTCTTCGTGTTTTTACAATTTGCTAAAGACAGTACATTACAAACTGCTTCGCTTAATTTTGGTCATCTTGGTAGAATCTGTCATCTTGGTATCTCAAAAACTGTCACAGATATATAAATTTCGATTACGTTGTTCGAAAGAGGATACACAAAAATCTATGAAATATTGTCAACTATTTGACTGAGAATAAACATTAAAAAAAAAAAGTGAAAAAATAGTACAAATTTTCTTATATAACAACTTGCCGCGACATAGTTCTCTCTAACGAGAAAATAGAGCAACTTCATCGAATTTTTATAATTTCTGATTTGCTTTTAGCGCAATCTGTTGAATGAATATGAAAGCTTGAAAGATATCGATTTCAACAGTATTTGTTTATTACGATAGCATGTGTTTTACTAGGCTAAACGTAAATTGAAAAAAAAAAGTGATATTTTAGATGAATAAAGGGTACAAATTAACGTTTTATGAACTTTTGGTTGTATGTATATGAATCTGTGGAACATTAGCTTTTGAACAGTATAAAAATTATTGCGATATGATCATTTTTAATAGGGTAAATGTTGAATTGAAAAAGAAAGTGATTTTCAGCCGCTTACCATGAGTTCATCTGCGCCCTGGGAAAAGCAAACCGGTTGGAGGGTTAATCCTAACTTAAAATAGAGTTCATTGATTATCATTGCTTTTGTTTTGTACAGATCCGACAACTGCCAGAGAGTGTAATTGTGGAAACCACAGAATACAAGTGTCTGCAGTCACAGTTCTCAGTACTTTATAATGAATCTATGCAGCTGAAGACACAACTGGATGAAGCTAGGTTACAACTACAGACTTCGAAAAATGCTCATCTCAGACAAATAGAAATGATGGAAGTACGTTTTGACTAACCTGATTTTAACATATTAGTATACAGGATTCTTAGTGGTGTGAAAATAAACAAACTTGGTATATTTAGTTCAATCTAGTTTTAAATTTAACTTTGCTATATAAAAAAGTATTGTTTGGTTAAAACATGTAATGTAAATTTATATATATCCAATTTTGAATTTTTAACAACAACCATTAAGATCATATAATAGACTGCTGTTGGCAAACCCAAGAGCAACAGGATTAACAGGAAGCAAGCAAACTTACATACCTAAAAATTTGAATCTTTTTAATATTTTCCATGAAATAAAAGCTTTTGTTGAAAAAAATCTCAAATAATTTAAAGTTTTTAAAGATTAATATTTATGTATATATTAAAATAGAGGTTGCAAGGGACTTGAGAATTGTTTCGTTAAAACCTCTCAAAGGGGAGAGGTGCAGACTAGCTCCATCCCTCATGGTCCCCAAGTCAAACACTCATGTAATACTCAGCATAAATAAACTATGTAACAATTAAAAAATGTTACAGGACAGAATTTAAGATTAATATGAAAGTAACTTTTGTTCATTAAAAAAAAATGCCACACGTTGAGCGACAATTGTAACAATTCAAAAATGTGAGCCTAAGTTAATTTTTTATTAATTTTATTAATTTATTACTTTGTTGATTTGCTCGACTAGGGCGCCAGATGTGTTAACATCAATTTTGAAAAAAAGAAAAGAAGTTAATTTTCGTTATTAACAAGAAAAGATCTCTAGGGTCGCAGGCTCTTTTTACAGTGTACTTACAGTGGATTTTGGTTTCAAATGAGAACACTTTGGCTGAAATGTTACAAAGAAAACATTTATTAAATAAAAAACACAATTATTTCTATACAGTGACATAGACATATCCTGAAAACAAATATGAATATTATTTTCCTGGTTAAAAATCTTTTATCTGAATTTACTTCTTTAAATTTGAATCAAAAAGTTAAATTTTATGAATTTCATACTTTGCATTTTAATGTTGCAACAAAAGAATTTAAATCATTAAAAAATTAATGTTCTGTGTCTCTAAAGAAGACTTAAATATGTTTAAAGAAATTAATTATTTTGCATTTATCCTAAACAAAAATATAAAAACAAGCATACATCTAGCAAAATCACACTCTATTCATAATATATATCTTTAACATGATAAATTGTTTATGATGTCTATACCACGACATCTACACATAATAAAAAAAAAATCCGTTGCGATGAATCCTGATGTCCTGTGATTCCAAAGAAGGCTTCAAACTGCAGTTCTTCCCGTGCTCAAAGCTCGTCTAGTCTCCATCCTTCTGATACACAATGATATAAAAATCCTTTATAAGGATTTAACAAACTGTTCATTTTTTAAATGGTTCTGCCTTGTCTAGAAAGTATTAAAACACCGGGATATGACATTTCCCTAAATTGTTCTAAAGAAAATAATTTCTATTGATTTACACGACAGTCTTATTTATTTCAAACGTTCTTTGTCCAATAGGATTAATGTGTAAGAGCAAGAATATAAGTTTTAAAATGTTTATACACTTAGTTTTATCACCAAACACATGTTCAAATTGTCACTTTCATCGGTATACCAAATTTCTCATAAAAAATACGTCTCATATTAACATTACATTGTTCATTAAGATTTCATAACCTTTTAAAACACCTCCCACCATCTTAAACGTTCCTAATCAACTGTTCAACACATTACCAACTCAATCGCTTCCCTCAGACTTTTCTTAAAAAACACAACTTGTCACTCCAAACGCTGGATTTAGACTCTCCAGAAAACACATCTTGTCCCTTCAATCGCTGGACTTCGACTGCTCTTGCCATGAGGCAATTTCTTACTTCCTTCCTTTTTAATTGGAAACCGGCTCTAACCTCCTCCATAATTTACTTCCGCTGTTCTACACAGTCCACACACCCCTTTCTCTCCACACATTTTATTAATGATTAATGTTAAAAAAAAAACACTTGTACCCAATCACACAATACTAAAATTAAACATCTGTACATTTTAATTTATACCTACACTAAACATCGTAATTCATTATGTTGCCTTGAAAATCCATTTTACTTCCTTTTCATAATTTGACGAAAGCTACGCTTTATTCATTAGCTTCTCCCACTCTCGGTATTTTTAATCTCGCGCGTTTAACACCTATTACAAACTTGATTTTTCACATTGTCACAAAAACCCCACAAATTTTTTGTATTTCAATACGTGTATTGCAATACAAAAATTTTTTATATATAAATTTTATTTCGAGAAAAAAAAAATTTTAATGGATGTTCAAGACATTTCATTTCAGAAGCTAAGGACTTCATGAAAAATAAGTATCACTAGTATACTTAATTTAAGAAAGATTCTCTTTTCTAATAAAAACTGAAAAACCTATTTACTAAAAATCCTACTCTACTATCTCAATTTGTTTGAGTCATCATAACTCATTTGTAAAAAAAAAATATATGAATCAATTAGTGCTAAGCCTTATCTCTATTTATACAATAAAACCCATCATCAGTTTCTTTTTCAACCTCGTTGGCTGAAACTTTCCAACAACATTTTTTGTTGACCGGATCCTGTCACTCAAAATCTTATCTCCCAGACAGCCGTCTGTATATTTTCCTGCCATCTAGCATTTCCTTTCCCACACTTTACTTTTCTGCCAAGACGAAATTTCTACATCTTTTATAAAAATCTACATCCATCTCACACTATTCATCTAAATCATTTTTCAACTTAACACAATTAAAATTTTAAATTTCTCATTATTAATTAACATTATTACAAAATTATTCATTTATTACTCAAAATTGCTTCAATTCACCTTAAAACTTTTCAATTCAGACCTTACACTATTATTTATTTTAGTTTAAATCCAATAACTATTTATTCTTACTTAAAATCTCAATTCTCCTTTGTCTTGCTGGGATAACATGTTAACTACTGATTTTACAATTACAAAAAAACTCCTCTCTTCAACTAAAATTCAAAATATAACATCATTATTATCAAAAAAAATTACTTACAAAACTCATCTATTTATTTCAAAATTACCTCTTTACAATTGTTTTATCTTTCAGTATCCTATCTTAAAATTATTTCCATCTTATCTTTCATATTTTAATAATCAAAGTTGCACTAATCCTCAAAAAACCTCTTTATCATTCATATTTATCTCTTTATCTCAACGTAGCTTCCTTTAAAAAATCATGATAATCGTCTTTTATTCGCAGAATTCCTCAAATCTCCCTTTATTTCATTAAAATCGTCGCATATTTCCTTTATTTCATCGCAGTACTCAAAAAACCTCTTAAAAACTAAAAATTTACCATTAATGCAACCTAACTACCTTTTTTATAAAAGTTTGTTAACAGAACAACTTCTTTTTAAATACTACTTTACTCAACAATTCTGTAAAGTCATCATCTTCATATAAAACTCAAAAATCTCTCATTTAAACTACTTCTTATTAAAATCTTCTTAATCATCTATTACTTGTATACAAAAACTTCAAAAAATAAAAAAATTTACATTGCTTTCCCAGCTAACACCTTATTTCATCAAAATCTTTAGACACCTTTATCAAATAACTTCTCACAATCATCTATTGTTTTAAATTCAAACATTATTTATTAAAAAATCGTTAATTATTTATTTCATTTATAAATCTCATCAAAATCTCTCTTATTATTTTTAATTTATTACTCCTTCCTTTAAAAAACAAAAACTTAACCTCCTTTACTCATTATTTAACATCAAAAAAACTTAAAAAACTTCATTATTATCTGTCTTGGCAAAACTCACTTAGATTCTCAAACTTTAAACAACTATTTTTCAATTTTCCACACCATAAATCACTTAAGACTAACAACTTTTATCTCATATTATCTAATAATCCTTAATATTTAAAACATCAAACATACAACTTATCGTTTTACAATTTAATATCTAATTACCTATTCTAATCAGCTAATCAACATTTTTACAATTTTATAAAACTTTTCGTTTCATTTCAAATAAAAACTCCCTTCCTGTCACGTCCGGTTTATTTCTAGGCTTTGTTTCTTAACAAACCCCCTCCTTTCACCATGTAAGCATTGTCCTATTGTCCCTTGACGACTTCCCTCAACATCTGTTTCTACTTGTTAGAATAGACCCAAAAAAAAACTTTTCCTATATCTATGAAAGTTTATGACACTTACAAACATAAGTCATTGTTTATGTTTTTTGCCCAAAATTACATGTGACAGAACTCTAAACAACTACGTTGGATTTTTTGATAAGTTTTCCAATTAACTCTAAATCACTACCTTCTAGAAATGATATCTTAGGCCCTGATCATATCACTTCTCGAACATAGCTACATCCTGCCTCGAAAGACAGTTCGCCTACCAAACTTTATATTTTACAATATAATCAAGAACTCTAGGTTCTCTCTTGAACTTCTTCTACTAAATTTCTGTATTTCTCAACACAAAATAAGAACTCTTTGTTCTTTAAACTTCTCAAAATTGTCAAAGTTTTAACTATATTTCATTTACATGAGTCGTATGACAATTTTTTATTTTTGTTTTTTGTATTTTATTTTTTTTTATTTTTCAAAACTCGGCCGGACTTCATCACCGTAACAGCAAATAAATAATACTCCTCTGTTCTGATGATGAAGTCCTGCCGAACGTCGATTAATAAAACCCTCCAACGTTCCATTTTTTATTTTGTTTTTTATTTATACCTTTTTTATTTGTTTTTTATGAATTTTTTATTTATTTTATGCATTTTACCTCCCTAACCTCTCCTACATAGGTTCTTCTAACCGTCTACTTTATACCGTGCATACTTCTAATTGCTCTTTAGACTCTTACACAGAGTAACATGTTGTGACGTTGAAATGTGCAATGGTTGAATGCAATATCTCTACTAAATTCAAGATAAAGCCCAGAACACATCCCTATTCCACAACACGCCCTCCATGCAGTCTCAGAATGCCTTATTCTTGCGAATAAAACATTCTATTATAACTACATAAACTCTCAACCATCCACCCAAAATGTTCATGTACTCCTTAAATGCACTTACACGAAGAAAATTTTAAAATTCACAAAAAATTTCATTCAAATCGTATTATCCGAAGTTGAAATAATGTTTATTTTACCAAGCTTATTACTAGCATCGTCGATTTTCTGTTTATGTAATCCTTTCTAGATGTTATTATTCCAATTCAAAAAGAAGATTTTATTTATTTTTAAAATTTATTCTAAGTTCTTTACTTAGAAATTTACTTTTAATTCTATTAAAGTTATTTAAGTAATCTACTTTTGTTCTTATTTACTTTATTTAAAACCAATTATCCTTTATTTAAGTAATTTTTATTTGAAAACGCAAGTTAATTTTGAATTATAAGTCAAAAGTTTTTTTATTTTCCTAGACAGTATTTTGGTAACACCCTGTATTTCAGTCTCAATGCTATACGCAATAGAATCTTAGGTTTGATTTAGGCATAAACAATTTCCCCTTTGTATATAGGTGATGCAATTCTTTATCTGTTTACTGATAAGCAGTCGACTATGAAATCCTTTTAGCTCCAACTAGATTCAATCTCTCTCGTCATTATTGAATATTCAACATTGAATCTACCTACTTAATATTGAATCTTATTTCTTCAACACTACTCTGACTCTTTGCTTCTAACTAATCTGTTTTATCTTAACACGTAAAGTCAATATTTATCTTAGAATAAACAACACTCGGTTATTTACTAACAATCTTGCATCTCCAATGATCCTCTCTTCTAATCAATCTGTTATCGTCACGTTTTCTAAATATTATTTCTTCTATAAACATATAAAATTATTCACTGCTATAATCCAGCGCCTTTACTTTAACAAATACTGAAACCTTTCTTAAACTAAAACTTCTAACATTTTACGCTTGGCTTATAATTATTTTCTATATTTCTGTCTTGGCTTACAAAATTTATTAGTACACATATCATTGTCATTTCAAATTATAAACTATACATTATTCAAATTTAAAACTACTTATTAACAGAATCTTAACTACTTTTTATTAATTATTTTTCACAATCTAGTCCTTTTGTTTATAAAAATGTCTTTACATTTATATCAGTCGTTCCAAATTTCAATTTATTACAACAATTATAAATTATCTATTTTTTACGATGATTTCCCGATTGGTGAAAGATTTTAAAGTACATGATTGAATTTTTTAACACATTTTTAATGTTAAATACTTCTGTCCACACGGACAGTTTGTCTAGCCTAGTCATCATAACAGACCCTTTCCTAACAAAAGATCGCCCTTTGTTATTGTCTCGCCCTTTGTTATTGTCTCGGAGTACTGACAAAACACCTTTCTCTTTCTCCCTTACAAACATAACTACATTTCTCTTTCTCTCAAACATCTTAGAATCTACTGACCTAATTTCAACATCTGTTTGCTTAGGAATACTAACCCCACTATTTCCATACATCATCACAAATACTTCTTTAATACATACGTTTTCATATTTATTTTCAAAGCTACTCTTTTCACAAAAACTTTTAATTTCTTGCTCTTGTATTCTAAAAACATTTCTAAATTCTAACATCGTCTATTTTTCAAAATCTACAGTCTCATGGTACACTCGTTTTTTAAGATAAACAGCTGATACCTTTGTTATTAGATTATTTACTTTTACTCTATTTCTTGAATTAATTATATCACGCTTCACCCCACAAGACACATTAATTTCAACATTACTTATCAACTGTTTTAAATCATTGTTTTCAAAAGGCTCATTTTGTTCTACATTAGGCTTGACTATTGTCTCATTTTTTAATTTTCCCCGTTTTAATTCTAAATTTTCTTGTTTCCATTCCTTAAAAAATTTTTCTAAAAACTGTCTTGTTTCATTGCTTAAACTTAACTCCCATTGTCTTAGTTCCGGAATTACTTCATTTATTTTCTTATTTTTATCCAAACTACTTATTTGATCATCACCCATAATACTATATACCTTCCTTATTCTATCATGCATATCAATCTGACTATTGTCAACCCCACCATTACCTTTTTGATTTTCATTTATCAAATTACTATTTTTATTTACTGAATCATTTAAAACTTTATCTTTTCCATCAAAATCATTAACCCCACCATTTTTCTTAACTTTTAAATTTTCATTATTATCTACCTCATTATTTACTTTATTATTGACCTTTATAACCTCATTAATCTTTGTATTATTACATCTATAATACCCATAACCTACTTTTTCTGTATTATTTCCTATAACAAATGCCGACACTACAGTAAAAGGGGGTGCTTCTTTTAACAATTTATCTTTTAATTTTCTATAAATTTCATTTCTCGCTATCATCCCAGCAGACATCATTTTTTTAATTTCTGCTTTCAATTCAACATCCCTATCTATTAAATTTACTCTTAACCTTACATGCCATTGTTTATCTAAATTTTCTCTGTCTAATTCGATGTGCCAATGTTCCACATCTCTTCTATCCATATCCAATACCTTTTCAAATTTATATCTTTTATTTACATTTGTAAAATACTTTTCAAATTCTTGTTTCATAACTTTAAATTCCATCCTAAGCCTATCTAAATCAGTTATTAACTTATTATTATTATCTCCCTCCATTTTTAGTTATTATTATTATTTATCTTTAGTTTTAAGTTTAAATTGTAGTTGCCAACATCATTACCCTAACCTGTTCACTATTATTATCATTTATTATTTCTAAACCCATTTAAATTTATTTTACTTAACACAACAGAATCTATTACTTAACCAACACAAAATTTTAAGAGAATCTTTCTTATTATTAATGATAGAGTCCTTACCTTGATTTTAAGTGTTCGCATTACCAAAATCACTGTATTTTCGACTAAAAAGCCCCACGTTGGGCGCCATTTGTAACAATTAAAAAATGTTACAGGACAGAATTTAAGATTAATATGAAAGTAACTTTTGTTCATTAAAAAAAAATGCCACACGTTGAGCGACAATTGTAACAATTCAAAAATGTGAGCCTAAGTTAATTTTTTATTAATTTTATTAATTTATTACTTTGTTGATTTGCTCGACTAGGGCGCCAGATGTGTTAACATCAATTTTGAAAAAAAGAAAAGAAGTTAATTTTCGTTATTAACAAGAAAAGATCTCTAGGGTCGCAGGCTCTTTTTACAGTGTACTTACAGTGGATTTTGGTTTCAAATGAGAACACTTTGGCTGAAATGTTACAAAGAAAACATTTATTAAATAAAAAACACAATTATTTCTATACAGTGACATAGACATATCCTGAAAACAAATATGAATATTATTTTCCTGGTTAAAAATCTTTTATCTGAATTTACTTCTTTAAATTTGAATCAAAAAGTTAAATTTTATGAATTTCATACTTTGCATTTTAATGTTGCAACAAAAGAATTTAAATCATTAAAAAATTAATGTTCTGTGTCTCTAAAGAAGACTTAAATATGTTTAAAGAAATTAATTATTTTGCATTTATCCTAAACAAAAATATAAAAACAAGCATACATCTAGCAAAATCACACTCTATTCATAATATATATCTTTAACATGATAAATTGTTTATGATGTCTATACCACGACATCTACACATAATAAAAAAAAAATCCGTTGCGATGAATCCTGATGTCCTGTGATTCCAAAGAAGGCTTCAAACTGCAGTTCTTCCCGTGCTCAAAGCTCGTCTAGTCTCCATCCTTCTGATACACAATGATATAAAAATCCTTTATAAGGATTTAACAAACTGTTCATTTTTTAAATGGTTCTGCCTTGTCTAGAAAGTATTAAAACACCGGGATATGACATTTCCCTAAATTGTTCTAAAGAAAATAATTTCTATTGATTTACACGACAGTCTTATTTATTTCAAACGTTCTTTGTCCAATAGGATTAATGTGTAAGAGCAAGAATATAAGTTTTAAAATGTTTATACACTTAGTTTTATCACCAAACACATGTTCAAATTGTCACTTTCATCGGTCTACCAAATTTCTCATAAAAAATACGTCTCATATTAACATTACATTGTTCATTAAGATTTCATAACCTTTTAAAACACCTCCCACCATCTTAAACGTTCCTAATCAACTGTTCAACACATTACCAACTCAATCGCTTCCCTCAGACTTTTCTTAAAAAACACAACTTGTCACTCCAAACGCTGGATTTAGACTCTCCAGAAAACACATCTTGTCCCTTCAATCGCTGGACTTCGACTGCTCTTGCCATGAGGCAATTTCTTACTTCCTTCCTTTTTAATTGGAAACCGGCTCTAACCTCCTCCATAATTTACTTCCGCTGTTCTACACAGTCCACACACCCCTTTCTCTCCACACATTTTATTAATGATTAATGTTAAAAAAAAAACACTTGTACCCAATCACACAATACTAAAATTAAACATCTGTACATTTTAATTTATACCTACACTAAACATCGTAATTCATTATGTTGCCTTGAAAATCCATTTTACTTCCTTTTCATAATTTGACGAAAGCTACGCTTTATTCATTAGCTTCTCCCACTCTCGGTATTTTTAATCTCGCGCGTTTAACACCTATTACAAACTTGATTTTTCACATTGTCACAACTATCATAAAGGCATTTACAGTATATTCAGTTCACTTACATTACACAATTACCTACATTTTCACCTTCTTTTAGGGATTCAATTTCTGCTCTACATCTCTTTCGTAAGAAGAGTTTCGTCAATTGTTAATTGAGTGATGTGATTGTACCATTCTTTCTAGATATTAAGACTATTTTTGAGTATGAGAAAAAAAGAATGTCATGTTCATGTCTGTTACATCTGGGAATGGTGATCAGCATTTTGAATAAAGCATGTGGATCTTGATTCTTGATGTATGTTTTGCACTCCTGAGGATCTTAACAGTTCGAGTTTAGGAACTGGCCACCTAGCTGTGCTTGGCAAGCAAGTGGACGTTGGAACCTATAACTAATGCGGTTGGACTGACTACATTAGTCACGGAGTACACTAATTTTCCATGATTACATGAGTGGCTAGTCAGTAGTAATTTTGGGGTGAGGAATCGTAGCTTCATATCGGACTTCATCTCTTTGTTTAAGTGGGGTGCTGAAGACATGTAATTTGCTCCTTCTTAAATTTGGAACTCGCTGTAGTCCTAGTTGCCTGGGCTACTGGCTATGCAGAGCATGCCCAATTATTGACTGTATGATTCTTCATCCACAAAGCACCAGATAATTTAAGCACAAACATAGGGATAATTTAAACTAAAACGCCATGTCTGAATCTGTAAACAGTCCTAACAGACATTGTTCAGTTTCGTCTGACGAATCTTTTAACGTTTCCAAGACAGTAAAGGGTACGGACTGGCTTCTCAACCCCTTACGTTGCCAGCTCTTCTTAATTTGTAATGTTCACAAATAACGGAGGAAGCAAAAGATCTTTGTAATGTTTCCCCCTTCTTAATTAACAAGCCAATTACTGAAAGAGCGGGTCCATTCGGAAACTACAGAATGGAAGTATTGTAGTATAGACAAACAGCAATAAGCAAAGCAGGTTGTCACTAGTAAAAAACACTTTGGTCAAGGTATCGTTGGAACCCCACCAATACCTTGAACTACTCAACGTGCATAGTCGTGTGTAGAAAGATATGACATAACTTACTGGAGGATATTAACAACAGAGTTATCATAATAAACTGTGATGAATGTTACTCAGATTCTAAGAACTAATAACGGTAAGAAAGTTCCAACCGTTTCATTGGTGTTGACTTTTGATACACCAACAGTACCATCACACTTTTTTATCAGATACCAGAGACTATATGTCCCTAACCCGTCACGTTTTTAATGTCAAAGTATATAAAATATATGAATTAGAAATTTATAATGTAAGAATTAATAAAACTATATTGTGAAAGAGTAAAATTATTGATTGATAATATAGTTTAAATAAAATTATACTCGTACCTGACAAAGAGTTATCATCTCAAATCAATGTGATATAATGACTAGCCAAGGATAGTAAAAATGAGGTGAAAGAACTAGTTTGTCTTGAACTAGTGTTTATATATTTTTCTTTTCAAATCTATGCGCCCAAGTACCAAAAACTTCCCGCTTACACACAATTTACTGTCTCCTGTAATAGGAGATGATTTATGACGTATTTTAATATATTTCATAATACACTTCTGATAGCTGTTTCATCGTGATTTGTAAAAAAAAATAATTATTAAATGATGGGAGAATGTGATTTTTTTTTCCCTTTTCTTTTTTTTCTCTTCTTTTTTTCAGAATTGTTATAATATATATAGTTTTAAAATTGAAAATCATTGTGGATTATCAAAATAGAAACATCTTACATCCTACTTTTCAATATTTTGCTATTTAAAATTCACTTTTTCTATTTTTGTTTTATTGGAAAAAAATATTATGTAAACATAATATTATAAAATATTATGTAATATAATCTAAGATTTTGTAGCCAATTTTAATCTTATTTTCTGCTCTAGCTCAGATTTAAAAAATCACCCAGTTGTAATAAATAATTTTGTAAATAATGCATCATTCATATCTACTTGGAAACAAAGTAATTGTCTAATGTGTGTAATTGTTTAATCGTTAATGGACTAATTATATTACAAGAAATGGACAAATTTATGACCATACACTAAATTTATATATAAACCTTTGAGGGTCATAGAAGGGAACAAAAAATTTAGAGAGAATAAATGGGAAGAATTAAGAGGTTTCTATATGGTTTAATTGATGAATGTGTTTTTATTTAGTATTTATGCACCAGGAATGTATGCTTATTGTTTAGTAAGTTAGTATAATAGGTTTTGTAACATATGATATGGTGGTGGCTAAATGACTTCGATCGTGTATCACTGATCCCCTCCCAATTACTGAAGAAAGGCTGGAATATAAAATTCCCCAAGCGAGAGAGACCTTTTCCGCCTGCAAATTACCAACAGTCTTGGACCTAGTCCAAGCTAGAATATCATTTATTTTTTAAATAGATACAAGTGCTCCTATTTGTGCATTATTTAAGTAGCTTCATTAGTGTTAAAGGTTTTAAAGTTGTTTTTGTGATGATAGAAAGTGTAAGAGAATGTTGTTACACTTTGGTAAAGTGTGAATTGAATTTTCCACTAAGCACAATTACAATTTAACCTCAACCAATTTTAATGAAATCTTTTGAATCAATTTTGATTTGATGGAGATACTCCCAAATTTTGACAATATTTTGTGCTTGTTAACCCTAGAACTGGAAAAGTTGCAATTGTGAATTCATAATACCCCCTTCTTAAACTACATAATATTACATTTTTATATCTTTATAATATTACATTTTCAAGGTTTATGTAGACGTTTAATAAAAGCGATGCTCTTTATTATTTTTTTTAATCTCAAATTTGGTACGAATTGTTAACTGAGATTTTGATCATATTTATCTTTTCTGTCGATAGCAATTAAAATATTTTTTAAATTTTTTTATTATTTTTTAGTTGGATAAATATATTTGAAAAGTTGGCAATGTTTTACAATTAATTGTGTGTTTCCTCTCATCAGCTGTTGTCAACATGTTATTGCTATATAGTTGTATATAATCAAATTTTAATTATTTTGCGTAAATAGTTTTTAATTTTCAATAATATGCACAGATTTTGAATAAAAACTAATTTTTTCCAAGTATTGTATTATACAATTATGTTAGGAGGGAACCAAAATAATTGTTATTTAGCTTGTTTCTAATGGAACTCATCCAACTGTTACATGTTATGTAAGTAAAATGATTATAACACTTTGTTACCGTAATTTTAAAAATAAATTTTGTCAATTGTTTTAAAAGTATTTTTGCAGTAACCTACTAATACACTTTGTGTTTTAAGGAAAATGATTACCAGTTTTAGTGTTAAACTAAATCAGTTTATCATTTTCTAATAATTGAATCTAAATAGATATGCTGATAGCTTTTTTGGTTATAGAGTGAAGAATTGATGGCGCAAAAGAAACTCCGGACAGAAGTAATTCAGTTAGAAGATCTATTGGCACAGCTACGTAAAGAATACGAGATGTTACGTATTGAATTTGAGCAAAACTTGGCAGCAAATGAACAGACTGGACCCATTAATAGAGAGATGCGTCATCTCATTACTTCCCTTCAAAATCACAACCAACAACTCAAGGGTGAAGTTCACAGATATAAACGCAAATATAAAGACGCTAACTCTGAAATACCTAAGGTATTGTTTTTCATATTAAAATAAAGTACAAATATTTTGATTTATTGATTAGTTAAACATATTTTATCCAATTTGAAGTTATTTGATGGGTTGAATCACCTTATATCCTTTTCCCAAAAGTAACAAAAGTAGTAGATAGTGGAAAAGTTAGTGTTTTATTATTAACGAATAGAGACAAGGCACACTTACTCATAAGAAAAGCACTGAGTTCACTCAGTAATATGTTTTTAAATCACATGCAGTACTTTCTGTGTAGTTATGTTTTCAATATGTAAATTACCAAATATATCAGTAATTCAGTAATGTTTTTATTTTTATTTTAAATGTAAACAAAATTATTTTTATTCTTCCCTTAACTCAGACTGATATTACTCAGAATGACCTAATTACTTGCCTAGACAAATGAAATTGGTGAAGAATCATTTTTATATTTCTGAACAAAAAAAAGCATATCATATTAATTTTGTCGAGTTATGAATGTGTTCTGCCTTGACGAAACTATTAAAGTGAGAAAATTTAGGCATAGTTATAATTCCTGCACAATATGTTTTGTCATCATGGGATTCTGATTTTTAGACATCTTACTTCCTTTGTCCTTTCAATTTTCTCAAAAGAAGATTGCTAAAGATAAATAGCCCTGTTTATTTTGTATTCAATCTCAAAAAGATGGATTTCCCCCCCCCTTTAATAAGGTGTTGTTATATTTAACTTTCACTGCAATATGATTGTTGCTTTGCTTAATTATTTCATTTACCTTGTCTGTACTGTATTTTATTGCCACTATAGTTTAAACTACACAATTGTTTCAGCTGAAAAAAGAAGTAGAAGACTTAACATCACGACTTGGTCAACAAGTGGCTGTCCAAGAGATCAAGGAAGGTTCCAGCTCTGAATCTTGTAAAGAAGAAGAACTAAGTCAAGCAGCCAATCCCATCATAGATAAAGTGAAAGAAGAACCTGGACTCATGATTAAGAAGGAACCGCAAGAGGAAGAAGTTGAGGTAGTTCACATACCACTAATATATGCATGATTGTAAATCAAATATAATGAGTTCAGAATTCAAAAGTGGCAGAACGCATCAGTTGGAGAAACAACAAAAATAGTTTATATTGACAGTAGATATCCCATTATGAATGATTTTCAGCCTTGGGTCCCAATTTAACCCCTGTTTGTTTTACCACTATAAACTAGCAGTATTTTGAGATACAAGTTTCCTGAGTGTATGAAAATAACTAAAGTAATACCTGTGTTAAATAAGGGTGACAAGAATCTGCTAGATAGCTACTGATCCATAGCAATTGTATATATTTTAAGCAAGATAATTGAATCTTGTATAACAGATCCACATTGTGTTTGCTATGGTTGCTTTATAATCATTAGTATGTTTTTAGGCCAGGTCATCAGAATGGCGATAGAAACAATTGTAGGCAAGGGTTATGATTGGTTTTAAAAGTAAATAGCTACATATGCATACTTATATGCATACTTATGGATTTATCTAAGAAATTTGATTGTATTTCACATGAAATACTCTGGAATAAGTTTGAATTTTATAGTTTGGGTAATAGGGAATGTAATCTGATTAGATCATATCTTAGGACAGAGAGCAGATAGTATTTGTCAATAACTGTAACTCTAAGTATATGAATTTATCATAGGGGTCTTCAGGGCTCTGTTCTGGGGTCTTTTTTATTTTTAATTTCTATAAATGATTTTTATTTAACATTCCACCTTTTCTGTTCTGTATGCTGATGACATAATTTTGCTCGGCTCTCATTGAGATTTTGTACAAGCTATAGCTCAGGTTGAAAACTCTATATACTTCCTAAAACCCGATTTTCTGTAAATAACCTTAAAATTAATGAAGATAAAACTGAACATATAGTTTTCTCGTTGAACGACAATCTCTTGAAAAAGGGAAAAAGAAAAAAAATCAAATCTGTCAAAGTAATGGGTATTTCTTTGGGTAGCAAACTTAGTTGGGAGCCTCAAATATCAAATCTTTGTTGTTATAAATTATTTAATAAATTACCTGTGCATACTAGAACTTTATCAGAAAAAAATATTTCAAACTGTTATTGCAAAATGGTTAAAACAAAAGGGTTTTTATTCCATAAATGAGTACATGGAATGTGATTTATGTGTTATATTTTTGTTGTATATTCAATGTGATATAGCTGTAACGTAACTTGATTTTGCCTATTATATATAAAATATTTAAAGCCAATAAATCTATTAATTATTATTATTAACATAACTTGTGAATTTGAAGTCATTAACTTAATCAAATATTTCAACCCTATGTTATAATCTATCAATCAAAGCCCATAATGAACTTTAAAATTAATTAACATCTTAAAAGGATGTGAACCAACTCCTAATATTTCAGTAGGATAATCATCCCGCAACAAACCATGTAGACTTCAATTTGGTATTAACTCAAAAACTGTGGTTAAAAATGTTGAGAATCATCTAATATATGTTCCCCACTATCACAATACTTCTTCTACACAGAAATAAAAGTTGACAAATATTATTATTATTTCTTAAATATGTAGATATGTGTGGCAATTTTATAGGTTACAAATTATTGTGGACTGTTGTTTCAGTATTTGGTATGAACATCTACTTAAACTGAATGTCAGGAACCTATAATGTTTTATTAGTTTTTTTAGTGATTCAAATACTGCTTCATTTAATTTGTGTTTTGAATAGAGTCCATGGGACAAAAATTGACCACGATGTCAAAAAATAATCAGGTTTAGCCATATATGTAGTACACAGAACCTTAAAATGGTACAGGTACTAGATTATTAGTATGACACCATCTATAGGCTTCAATTCAAATAGATTGGCTTTGTATGATAATTCAGAACTTAACACACCTAAACTGAACCAGTTTTAAATGTAAATTTTGAAAATCTCTCATAAGTACTCACCTAATGTAATGTTAATTATCATGTAATTTCTCTCAACATCTATTCTTAGCTTAATTTTGAGGTTATGATTGCTTAAAATTTCTGCACATTACCAGTTAGTTAATTACAAAAGGTTATTTTTCATTTCATTGGTTGTAGTATTTATAAATATAGAAGTAATTAATTTTATTCTTATTTATAACAAAACTTGACACAAGGACAAATGCCTGAATGAATTTTAGTACCGTACTTGTAGTTTTACTCATTTGTGGCTACATGTACAAATTTAAAAGAAGTCATGGAAACACAGATTGCCAAATATAAGTAATCTTAATTGAATAAGAATTTCCATGATAAAATACATGAAAATAATTGTGTTATATTTATTATACTATTAATAATATTTACAGGCAGAGGATGCTGTGATTGGAGCTCTGGATGCTGATAAACAGTTGACATCACCTACAATTAAAAAAGAGAAAGAAGGTGCAGGTGGCACTGGACCCGTTGCTGGCACACCAGGCAAGAGAGAAATTAAGAAAGAACAACACAGAGACATTCATAGAACTAAAGAGTGTAAAGTTCCAGATTCTGAAATGGTTAGAGATCTCAAGGCACAGTTGAAGTAAGATTAAATTATTTTAAAATTTATACATGATAAACGAAATTACAAAATAAACAAATTAATTTAACATATACAGTAGAGTCCCGCAAACTCAGCGTAATGTGAACCGGAAGTGTGCCGAGTTTGTGAAATGCTGGGTTATCGGGAATAAGGGCAAAAACAAATTGTAATTGAAACACCAAAGCGACGGTGATATCTAACGACTTTGTCGATAGCGGTATCCCATTGTCGGCCGCGGCACCAAAGTGGTGAGTCAAACGACTTTGTCGATAGCGGTATCCCATTGAAGGCGGCGTAAAAACACCGCGGCATTGGCACCCGTCGGTATAGCAGACATACACCTGCAAAAAGTTTGATGGGCCACTTTTTTCCACGAATTAATTTAGTACACATTATGGAAAATATAACATTTCTTTTCAGTTTTCATTGACTGGTTATGATCTATGCACAGTATATACAGTAAATAAAAATGAGTGAGTTACGAAAACAAAAGGAAGCATGTGTTGGTTTCGTTTGAGACGCGGTTAAATGTGTTAAAAAGACTTGACAGAGGGGAATCTGTAAAAAAGCTTTGTGACGAGTTTAACGTGAGAAAAGTACCATCAACGATTCGAGCGATCGAAGTTATTGCCCGCTTTGATCTGCCGAACTTTTACGAACATCGCTGTTTTTAGCAATATATTTTTTTCCCGTCGGGGTGTCCGAGTAATCCGGACTGCCAGGTTATCGAGTGCCCAGTTTGCGAGACTCTACTGTACCTACATTATTATTATAGAAGAAAACTAATAAAACTCAATTTAATATTAAAAAGGACCAGTCAAAGAGACAACATGTTTCCAGCTTGACAATACTTTATTATTTGATTGTAAAATAAAACTATTAAAGTCATCTATCAATCAATCAAAAGTGAATCAATACGAATTATACTCTTATGATTGAGAAAGTAATGCGTGTCAATTTTTTAAGGCGAGATACATTGATAACAAGTCATTAGAGAGAATAGCTCAAAACCTATACATATATATATATATATATATATATTATAACCTTTATTATTTATTTTTAATTAATTACTTTGATTAAAACACAACTACGTTATCATATTTAAATTATTTATTCTTTAAAATACAATTTGCACCTAAAGTTGGGTGCCAATATATAACAGTTGAATTAATTAAATCTTCAAATTAATTGATGCACATATGAGTATTCAAATTTATTCATCTTATCACTAAATCTCATCCATTCAACTTAAACTAGACATAAACATTTATAACACAATGAAATACTTAATTCTAGAACATAGCAATTTTATTATTATTATTAGGTGCATCAAAATCGTATCATTAATTGTAATTTTAATTTAGTCTTTATATTTTAATATCTCAATTGTTTTATTGATTTGTTGGGCGCCAGGTATAATTTACCAATTATATAATGAAATTACTTTGATTGCTCTTTGAAAATTTAAGTTTAAATGGCTCTCGGCCTAGCTCAGATTTTATTTAAAGTGGGGCGTGGTTTCTTTGGTAACCTGAAGTAAAAACTACAATAACTAATCAGATAACTTATCGTGGTTCAGTAGCATGGAATGATGTCTTCTTGGAGTTTTACAGGTGAGATGATCCCTCGAACTTATGGCAGATATCACAAGAAACTTAATCCAATTTATAGGCACTTTGACGATCTCGAAGCTTGAACTACCTCACTCTGTTGCTTGAATTCTTGGTCAATTAATCAAAACTCTTCTTTAACTTTACGATGATTTTAATATAATTCGATGACTTAAAACTTTTCTTCAACTTTACGACGATTTGGCGAACTTCGCCCTGTTCCTAGTTCCTCTCCCTTGCGACGCTCGTTCTTCACTGCTTTTTCTGATTTTTGAATTCTTACGCAGAGTTTTCCCGTTTTACCCCTTCTTCGCTTATTTCTGGATGACGCTTCTTTTTGGTTGGTTGGATTTGATTTTTCAAACTCTAACCGTCTTTCAAAGTTCGTTAAATCTTGTTTCTTAGCTGAGTTCAACGTACCTCTGCCTAGTTTTTTGTCTCTTTTTCTTTTGTTAACTTGGGCGTACACAAACTTTCTAATTTCCCATGTTGTCACATTACATAACTCAACTCTTCCTATTTAATTTGTCACGCTGCCCTCGCCCTTTCAATAATTTTGTAGTTTCGAAGTATTGTTTCCTTAGAAATCCTTTAACAAAATTTATTATGTGTTGGAGTGACGTTTATGTTTGACATTTATTTCTAACTGACAAGGTTTAAACATTTTGAATTGGACAAAGCTTTTACTTAGGGCTTCTCAACGTTACATAAGTCCCAAGAAATTTTATGTTAATTGCATAATTAATGATAAAATTTGCTTTTGATACACCTTTACACTAAACTTATTTTAATAATACACATATACATATCGTAACATGGACTATGACCTACTCTTACTCTCATTTAAAAACCCATTAGAATTACTGTCCCTTTAAATGACTTTATGACCTACTCTTACTCTCATTTAAAAACCCACTAGAATTACTGTCCCTTTAAATGACTTTATGACCTAAACTGCGGTCAACCTTTTTTCTTAACAATGGCATTGTCTAGAATCCCACGTCAACAAACCCTTCTTGTAAACCCCAATTAACATTGTTCCCTTGACCCTCTTCAACTGTAGGACATGTGTTTGTTTACATTTTATTTTACAGTTAAATTCATTTATTTTTGTTTACTTAACTCTCTAATTAATTATGAAACCTTTTTAATAATCTACAATTAAATATACCTCGGATGTGAGTTTTATTATTTTTTATACTAGCTAACTTATAAGTAGTTTTTCCTATCTTAGAGATTACGGTGTATGGTCCTTCATATAGTTCACAGAACTTGTGATATCGTTTTTCAATTGTGCTTGACGGAATACAAGCTCTTACTAGTACTAAATCATTTATCTGATATTCGGTTGGTGGATGCAGTTCATTGAACTTCTTAGCGAATTTTTCCCTTTTATTTTTAATTCGTAAGTATATTTCTCCGTGGTCAATGTCGTTTGTTTCTGTGTTGCCTGGATTAATTAAATATTTTTTCCAAATTCGTGTCGGACGTGTATTAAATTGTACTTCTAATGGTGTTGACTCAATTGTATCATGGTATGATTCGTTCATGAAACTTTCCACAGTTTCAAGTAGCCTTCCCCATTCTTGGTGATTGTCAGGTAACAGGATCCTGAAAAGTTGACCTAGATTTCGCATTACTCTCTCCGCCAAGTTGCTTTGTGGATTTCGTATTGCAACGGTTCTTTGTCTAATTCCCAGTTCTTGTAACCCTTCTGTCCATTTTTTGGATGTAAATTGTGTACCATTATCCGAAAGTATGTATTTTGGTAATTGGACTTCTTTAATGTATTTCCTGATTTGATTTAATGTTGTTACGGTTGTTGTGTTTTTTACCTTATACAATTTTGTGTATTTAGAAAATGCGTCAATCACTACTAAGATGTACCTTGACCCGTAGACTGACCGAGGCAATGGTCCGTAATAGTCTACACACACTAGTTCACCCTTACCTTTTGGTATAATAGGCGTAAGTTCTGCGTTTCTACCTTTGTTGTCATGTTTACATTTTTGACATCGTAAACATTTAATTATTATATCCCTGACCTTTTTAGCGACTTTGTCTCCCGTGAAATCTTCCTTAAAATTATGGTAACATTTGCTTATTCCTATATGTCCGCAAATTTCATGAATTTCCTTAATTAATACTTCAATGAATTTTTCTGGAATCATTAATTTCCACATTCCTCTTTCCTTGCGAAATAATTTTTTTTCAAACAATTTATAACATTCTAAAATTTTTGGATCATTTTCTTCTAATTTACCTACTATATTCCTAAATTTTGTATCCTTCTTCTGTAAAACTTCTATATTTTGTAACTGTTCGCCCACTTCTGGATTAAACTTCTGTAACACTAATTGGATTTGTACAAGTCGGTCCTCCCCATTTTCTTGTGAACATTCTCCATCCTCTGGGAATCTGCTCAATGTATCTGCAACAATATTTTCTTTTCCCTTGCAGTGTCGAATTTGGATGTTATACTCCTGAATTAATAAGATCCACCTCGTCATTCTAGCGTTAAGTAGTTTGCATTGGTTAATGAAAGTGATCGCCTTATTGTCAGTTATAACGGTTATTTTTCTCCCTAATAAATAATTCCTAAATTTCCTTAATCCTAATACTACACTATACAATTCTTTTTCGGCAGTGCTATAAAATCTCTCAGCCCCTTTAAATGTTCTGCTTGTAAATCCTACTACAGCAATGTTATTCTGGTCATCGAGTTGGTACAGTTGTGCTCCTGACGCAATATCGGACGCATCTGTCTGTAAGTAAAACATCTTTTCCATATTTGGGTGCTTTAACGTTACAGCCTCAATAAATTCCTCCTTTACAGCTAAAAAACTCTGGTTAATACTATTTGTCCATTTAAATTTTGTTCCTTTCTTCAGTAGTCCTTGTAATGGAGCTGTTGTTTGTGCGTAATTTTTTGAAAACCGGTGGTAGAAATTTGTTAATCCTAAAAAGCTTTTTAATTGTTTTGGTGTCTTAGGACGCGGAAAATTTTGAATTGCCATCATTTTTTGCTCTTGCGGTTTGATACCATCTGTGGTGATAACAAAACCTAGATAATCTATTTCTTTCCTGCAGAACATAGATTTCTCAAAATTTACTGTTAAGTTGGCGTCTTGAAATACCTTTAATATTTTTTCTAATTGGTCCACATGATCTTCCCAGTTTTGCGAAATGCATAAACAGTCGTCCACATACATAATTAAATTCCTTTTAACTTCTTCCGTCAGAATTGAGTCCAAACCTCGCGTTAAACTTGCTAAGCTTGTGCTCAACCCAAACGGAACGGTTTTGTACCTGTAGCACAATCCTTTGTACAGAAATGCCGTGAAATCCTTGCAATCTTCGTGCAACGGGATTTGCCAAAAACTGCTAGTTAGGTCTAAACTACTCATCCAACTGATCTTCTTACCGATTGTCAATAACTCTTGGATTGGTCGAATCCCTTCGTAATCCGGTATGGTTCTCGCATTTATAGTCCTGGCGTCTAAACAGATCCTTACGCTCCCATCTTTCTTACATACAGGTACTATAGGATTAATGTATGCGCTGTTTGCTCTCTCGATGATCCCATAACTTAGCATTCTCTGAATCTCTGCATCAACGGCTTCTCTAAACTTAGTTGCTACTGGCCAACTCCTCTGACAGTATGGTGTTCTATCAGTTACTTGAAATTTATGGTAATAAGTTGAAATTAATCCTGGTTTTTTGCTGAAAACTGTTTTATATTTATTAAATATGCTGTATAACCGCTGCCTATTCTCAAGTGGTACATGTTCCAAATTGCTTATTTTGTTTATATCAAATTCATATTTATCCTCTTCAATTTGTAGGCAATTATTCAAACTTTCAATATTAACTTCTGACGAATCCTCGAATTTAATTTCCTTTCTACCAACTCCATAGTTTAATTTATTTCCTATTTCTAACTTATTATTAATAAAATTGACGATTGCATGATTTCTTGATAAAAACTCTAACCCAAGTATACAATCTCGAATTAGTTCTGGTACTATTATAAAATGCACGGCGATTAATTCTGTTCCTAACTTAACTTTAATGAAAATTTGTTTTTTAACACTTTTGGAACGCAGACCTAATGCTCCAATAACTTTTACTCCTGCTACCGGTAATTCTTCAAAAACTCCTAAATTTAATTTATTTGTGTTGTAGAAAGATTCAGATATCGAATTTACCTCACAACCTGTATCGATTAACGCTCTGACCTGTACACACTCATTAAAAACTAACTTAATTTCTGGACATTTATTAATGTCATTAATTATATCGCTTGTGTCGTGATTGTCCTCTAAATAATCTTTTAAATCGGTGAATAAGGTATTTATGGTTGCCTTGTTCTTATCCGCTAGGTCTACATTCCATTCCAACTTTCACTTTTGCCCTCTTCCGTCCCTGTCTGCAGGTTGTCGACCTTCCCAACGGTTCCCTGGTCCATTTTTTATGTCGGCACGCACATCTGGTTTTCTGTAAACATCCCTATTCTGACGTAACGGTAAATGTCTACTGTTGTACCCATTCATTTGTCCCCAAGGCCTGTTTACAACTTCTCCCTCTCTCTCGTCGCGTGGATAGGATGCCTTATAATTACCATTTCTTTCTTCGTAACTATTAATGTGTCGTACATCTGCCTGTCGGAATTCCATCAATAGTTTTACAAATTCCTGCTTTGTTTTCACACCCCTGGTGATAACAGCAATTAGTGTAGTTGGGTGAAAGTGCTTAGCGATTTTTTGGACTAACTGGGCTTCTAAAATCGGCGGTTCTAACTCTGAACATTCCAACATCATGTTCTCCACATATGTGATAGCTTCATCCCCAATTTTTCCTTTAAACTTTCCGAATTCCAACCTGTCTCGGATGTTTGCTTGTATCATTTCGTTAAAATATTTATCCATAAATATTTTTTCAAAATCTTCGAAGTTTTTAACTTCCCTACGGTGTAGAAACCACCATACACATGCTTCATCTTTTAAATATCTATCTAACCAATACATGTTCCCTTGATGTGTGTAACTAACGCTAACTTCTTTTATGATCCTTAAAAATTGCATTGGGAATCTTTCTTTTCCTGTAAAACTAATATCCCTTATCTCTGGTTCCCTTATTATGATACCATCCCTTGTTTTTAAATTACTTAATCTTTCATCTACTTCTGTCACTTTATTTTTCATTTCGTCCGTTTGTTTCTGATATTGGTTAATTTTTTGTGAATTTTCTTGGCATTGTGATTCGATTTCTAGAATTTTATTATTAGATCTAGCTTGACTTTCCTTTACCTTATCAATCTGAGCGTCTACGTTAATTTGATTTTCAGTTAAATTTTTGTTTACGGTGATTTCGATTTCTTTAATGCTCTCTTGCACATCCTTTTCTACTTCCACGACTTTACTTGCAATTTCTTTTAAATTTTCTCTTAAATCTTCGCACTTATTACCTAATTTATCGGTGAAATTTTCTTCAATTTTATTTAATTTATCATTCATTTCCGTCCTAATTGTCTCGGCTGTGGTATCCGATCTTAATTTAATTTCTTCGAGCTTGTTCTCGAATCTCTCCGCAAATTCATTAAATTTTCGGTCCATTGTCTCCGCATTTTGACTAACATTGCCACTAAGTTCTTCTAATTTTTTATTATTTTCCTCGAGCTTTTTATTTTGTTCTGCGAATTTTTTATCGAGCCTTGCTTTTAGAATTTCCGCATTTTTATTAATTTCTTCGAAATTCTTTTTATTAAGGGCTTCCGCATTTTTACTACTTTCTTCAAATTTTTTATCGATGCTTGTTTTTAGGATTTCCGCATTTTTATTACTTTCATCAAATTTTTTATTAAGGATTTCGATTAATTCGTTTAATCCTACCGTTGGGGTCCCATACACCTTTAAATTTTCACTCTCCCCTGAATTATTACCCTCATTAGTATTACTTTCACTATTATTAATCCCTATAGCTCTATCCATTTCTGATTCTATCCCCATTTGATTATTAATCTCCTCATCAAACCCCATTGTTATTTGGTTATTTGCCATCTTTTTATAATTTTTTATCCTATTACTACGTCTTAACATTAAATTAATTATATCTAATAGTCTTTCTGTCTCTTATCTTATAATGCTACCTTCAGGTTACACCACGTGAACTAAATTTTAATTTTAATTAAGCCACGAGTTGGACGCCAATTATAACCTTTATTATTTATTTTTAATTAATTACTTTGATTAAAACACAACTACGTTATCATATTTAAATTATTTATTCTTTAAAATACAATTTGCACCTAAAGTTGGGTGCCAATATATAACAGTTGAATTAATTAAATCTTCAAATTAATTGATGCACATATGAGTATTCAAATTTATTCATCTTATCACTAAATCTCATCCATTCAACTTAAACTAGACATAAACATTTATAACACAATGAAATACTTAATTCTAGAACATAGCAATTTTATTATTATTATTAGGTGCATCAAAATCGTATCATTAATTGTAATTTTAATTTAGTCTTTATATTTTAATATCTCAATTGTTTTATTGATTTGTTGGGCGCCAGGTATAATTTACCAATTATATAATGAAATTACTTTGATTGCTCTTTGAAAATTTAAGTTTAAATGGCTCTCGGCCTAGCTCAGATTTTATTTAAAGTGGGGCGTGGTTTCTTTGGTAACCTGAAGTAAAAACTACAATAACTAATCAGATAACTTATCGTGGTTCAGTAGCATGGAATGATGTCTTCTTGGAGTTTTACAGGTGAGATGATCCCTCGAACTTATGGCAGATATCACAAGAAACTTAATCCAATTTATAGGCACTTTGACGATCTCGAAGCTTGAACTACCTCACTCTGTTGCTTGAATTCTTGGTCAATTAATCAAAACTCTTCTTTAACTTTACGATGATTTTAATATAATTCGATGACTTAAAACTTTTCTTCAACTTTACGACGATTTGGCGAACTTCGCCCTGTTCCTAGTTCCTCTCCCTTGCGACGCTCGTTCTTCACTGCTTTTTCTGATTTTTGAATTCTTACGCAGAGTTTTCCCGTTTTACCCCTTCTTCGCTTATTTCTGGATGACGCTTCTTTTTGGTTGGTTGGATTTGATTTTTCAAACTCTAACCGTCTTTCAAAGTTCGTTAAATCTTGTTTCTTAGCTGAGTTCAACGTACCTCTGCCTAGTTTTTTGTCTCTTTTTCTTTTGTTAACTTGGGCGTACACAAACTTTCTAATTTCCCATGTTGTCACATTACATAACTCAACTCTTCCTATTTAATTTGTCACGCTGCCCTCGCCCTTTCAATAATTTTGTAGTTTCGAAGTATTGTTTCCTTAGAAATCCTTTAACAAAATTTATTATGTGTTGGAGTGACGTTTATGTTTGACATTTATTTCTAACTGACAAGGTTTAAACATTTTGAATTGGACAAAGCTTTTACTTAGGGCTTCTCAACGTTACAATATATATATATATATATATATATATATATATATATATATATATATAGTGTAGTCCCGGTTACGTGCAAAATTAGGTGGCACAGACATCGTGGATAATGAAAGTCGCGGATAATCTGAAAAACTGCTAAAAATAAAAAAGGGAATCCATCTAAAAACTGTATATTGAATCCATTTGGTGATTTCAATCAATGTATGTTCAACCCTCCTTCCTCTGTTTATAAGTAACCAGAGTAGTAAACAGAAAATTTTTCTCTAATTAGGCTAAACTATTCCCCAGTTCATATCAGTTGTGTTACTCAGGCAGTTTTTCTGTTTTGTTTATTTTGAGTTAAATTAAAAAATATATATATTTTATGTACAGTAATTACTTCAATTCACACTCATTAATTTTAGGTATATGTGAATTATTATTTTTTTACATAAATGTGTAATATTTTTTTCCTTTTATTGGATAGGAACGGAAAATTCTCTAATTGTGGAGATCTGTAATGATGTGATTGTAATCCAATTATATTCCGAATAAGTAAGTTTGCTTTTGTGGTTCCAGTGTATTTAGTTTTGTATGACAATCAATTCTTACTTTTCAAAAATCATTAATCATAGATTTTTTAATTTTTTAAAGCTTTTCTCTCGCGAATTCAATATAAATATGTGTTATTTATTTTTTCCACAGAGATAATGGGAGCTCAAACTAAACCAGTTTTCCAATGCAAATTAATGTTATACTCTTAATGAAGAAATCTTTTTTTTTCTTTTTTTCCCCCATAACTATCCCCCCCTCACTTCTCTACACTGCATACTCTATGGTCCCCCCATACCTCTCCCCCCTAGAACTGCTCTATAAGCCTTTCCTGATTATTTTTCAGGATCAATTCAAATGCAGTTTTTTTATTCAGACCTTTCCAAATTAATAGCTACTAGAGGTTTCATTATATTATGTGTTAATTCGATTGTTTCCTGAGTAATATCCACAAATAACTAACAAATTTTATATTATTAGAGAAGACCACATAACAGTACCTTAGAAATAAACATAAATTATCCATTTTAACTAAATAATGACTTGATAAAGTGTCAATTGTAACCTGATCTAAAAAAGATTTTAAAATAGTATAAAAATGTTCTTCGAGATTCGAGAATCAAAAAAATTATTCATTTCAATCCGATTCGACTTTAAAATCTATGATTCACCTAAAAATACTTTTTGAACTTGTCCTTTTGTGAAATAGACACCAGTAGTATTTACCAAGATATGTTTAAAACATGCTTTTTCTGAAAAATCAAAATATTATAAATATCCAATTTGATTTTTCCCTTTTCTTAAAGGAAAGCTTTGAATGATCAGAAAGAAATGAAATTACTGTTGGATATGTATAAAGGAGCAAGTAAAGAACAACGGGACAAGGTGCAGTTGATGGCTTCAGAAAAGAAGATACGAGCAGAACTTGAAGATGTCAGACAACAATTGAAGAAATTACAAGTAAGTAAATGCTTATTATATAACTTATACTGTATAAAAGTTTAAATCCGATATAAGGCTGTTGTTATGAAAAAGAGGTAGTGCATTGTTTTTTTTTTCACCTTTCACATTCCATTATACATAAAGACATGTGATGGTTCAAAAATCGATGTCAAGTGTTTTGTGGATGAATCCTTTTTTTGTGTTTCCCTGAGTCCAAAAAAATGGTTTTTGAAATTAATTATATATGTATAATGCTTTACACTCCAAATGTGAAGACAGGTTTTAATCAAATTTGATATTTGGGGATATTTTGGGCTTTTTTTGTTTTGTTTTTTAAATAACTTAAAATTTGGGCTACCTGTCTACAAAATTATGATTTTCTCAAAATTGACTAATCATTTTTGTCCAATTTTGATCAAGTGTAGTCTCTAAGGATCCAATCAAAACATTGTCACTACACTATCTCTCCAAAAATGCCGATTCTCGGATTATCGATAAAAAAGTCTGCCATAGTGGTGTTATAAAATATATAATTTCTCAAAATTTGTTCTGCCGATTTCATTATAATTTTAGTGAATTATGAAAATTAATTAGTCAAAACTGTTTGAAAAATCACAAATGAAATAATACGGTTTAAGAATAATTGTACAAAACACATAAAATAACCTTGACAGCCATCATTAAAAGCTTGATTGGCACAAGAGAAGTAAGTTTAGGCCCTTATTTATTATTTTTTCCCAAAGATGGTGTTGCACAATATGGTTCATTTCTATTTTTTGAATGACAACTTGCCGAACCGAGATGTTTGGTGATTATTATTTTTAGGAATGGGTGAGTTAAAAAGTTTGAGCAATATTTTCATACCATTTATTAAATATTGGAAGTTTCTCATTTAATGTATGGCAACATATATAAATACTTAAGAGTTGTAGTTTTTATAAAGTCCCAAAAACAGTTTGGTGGCAGATATGTTGAAATTGGTGAGTATTAGGTCTTATGGTTATAATAATGACAAAGCTTTTGTGAAGAGGAAATGTGGATTTTTAATTGTGTTGGAGAAATTAAATTGAGGACTTTTAATCCGATGACATTGAGTTGCTCCGAGGACTGTTTGGTCAGCCGAGGTGCCATCAGGGTATGTCAGAGGTTCTCTAGTTCAGACCCAGGAAGCTACGATTGTATTTTGAAGAGGATTAAGATGGTCTTAGAGATTATTTAATTTGTTTTATAGAATAAAATAGAATCTTTTGGTTGTTTGTATTTGTGGTATTACTAGACATTGGTGATTGTAAGAGAATGTTATAAGAAATTACTGTTGTTACAATAAAGGTTGTTTACGCCACATATTTTTATAATAGGTTTTGCTTAGTTAAAGCTTGTTATGTTTAAAGATTTTGTCTTTGTTTATTCATAAAAATTTAATACAAGTTCTGTGTGTTATACATGTATGTTAATTTAAAGTAAGTTAAATCGTTTTATGTTTTAGGAGAGCAAGAGAGAAGAACGTAAAAAATTAGCAGATGAAGATGCATTACGAAAGATAAAGCATTTAGAGGAGCAAGCATACCAATTGCAAAAGCAAGTAGCTACACACAAACAGGTACATTGTTTTTAAATGTACATTTAGAAATTAGTCTTTTTCTAACAAATACATTAAAATTGAGTTTGTTAAATTAACCTCAAAAATCTATTATTATTGATTAATTCTTTTATTGCACAAAAGTTTCACTAGGTTTTAGTGAATTCCTTGAAATTCTCCATTTTATGGGAAAATAGAAGCCCACTACCAACTTCAAAATAACATACAACATCAATATTACAAAAAGTAGTAGGAATGAAAAATCAAGAGCTAGTGAAACGTGATCTTCAGTAGGTTTTTTTTCAAACTAATTTACTAATTTATTTTAAAACCGTGTAAAACATCAATATTTTACCGATTGTGAAAAATAGCAGTTTTCTTCTCAAACAGTGGAACCCGTGAATAACGAACTCGATTGTAACGAGCAAAATTCCGGTATTTGTTTGGTTTTCTATTTCATTAATGATAAATGAACTTGGTTTTAGCGAGGTATCCACGTATCAAAAACTCGGTTATTGCGAGCATTTTCACGGTTTTATATACAGTACTGTAATTTAATAAAGTTAAATCCAAATACTCCCAAACACATGAGAAATTCCATTTCTTGATTTATGAAATACAGGAAGTTGTACATTTACAGTACGTTTTATACTGTACTTAAAAGTTTGTGACATTTTATTTAAGACTTGTTCAAGGCAGGTCTGAAGGGTGATCAAACGTTTTATACCTGGTCGTCGAACAGTCCGAAAATACAATCGTCATAACTGCCCAAACAGGTTCATTGAACTCTATTGGTCATCACACTTATTAAACAGTGAGGCGTATAAATTTTACCTGATCTATCCCCAGAGCTATATTCAATAGGGCTGGTCATAATTTTTACAATGAAAGTTTTAGTTCATGAAAGTTTTACAATAGTAGTTAACTAGCGAACTGTACAGTACAGTAGTTGTGTTCAGTGAATGTGTTTAAATTTAGTGTTTCTTGTTAAAAAAAACTACAGTGTAAAGTGTACAATTAACTCCGGATTTTTAATGAAACATGTCGGGTGTCAAAAGGAAGCAGCTGTCAGTGATTGATAAAATAAAAATTATTAAGGAACTAGAACGAGACCTATCAAATTCAGACGTTTCCAAACAACATGGCCCATTTTCTTCCACTGTATCAACAATATGGAAGAATCGGGAGAAACTTACGAGTGCTTTTGAAAAATATCACACGGAAGCAAAGAAACTCTGGCTATGTGAAAAAGACGACTTAGACATCGCCCTCTTATCATGGTTAAAAGTTAAAAGAAGTGAAAATGTACCTATCAGGGGCCCAGTTTTAAAAATGCAGGCTGAAAAATTCGCTGTAAATCTCGGTTACCCAGATTTTGTTTGTAGCAATGGATGGTTAGATCGTTTTAAAAACAGACACGATATTGTTTTTTCAAAAATCAGTGGAGAAGCTAATAGCGTACAGTTCAATTATTGTGAGTAGTTGGGTGAATGATAAATGGCAAATTATTAAATCAGGTTATAATGAAGAGGACAATGCTGATGAAACTGGTTTGATTTATAAATTAACCCCAGACAAAACCTTTAAATTTAAAGGTGAAAAATGTATTGGTGGGAAACAGTCTAAGGTCAGGCTAACGGTTTTATTATGCTCGAATTCGACTGGAACAGAAAAACGGAAACTTTTAGTAATAGGGATATCAAGAAAACCGAGATGTTTTAGCAATGTAATAAAACTTCCTGTTGATTATGTGTCAAATTCTAAAGCATGGATGACTTCAATTATTTTCGAGCAAGAAATTCGTAAATGGGATTTAGAATTTCAAAAAATAAAACAAAAAAAAAAAACAGAAACATTCAATTATTGGTTGATAATTGCCCCGTCATCTGTCACTAGAGAACATAAAAAATATAAATCTTGTGTTTTTACCACGGCAAAACTCCAGCCGATGGATCAGAGGGTTATTCGCAGTTTTAAAGTGCACTACAGGTGTTAAATGCTTTTAAAAATTATTGAGAACATGGAAGAAAAAAAAGAATTGCAAATGACGGTTTTAGATGCTATTAGATTTTATGAAGCGAGCTTGGTGTAACGTGTCACAAGCAACAATTCGTAACAGTTTTAAAAAATCCGGTCTCATTCCACGCCATAGTTTGACGGAAAATTACCACGAAGAAGACGATATACCACTCTCAGAATGGATTAAAACCCTAAACTTAAAAGAAACATCAACTAATCAAGAATTCTCAATAGATAACTACGCAACAGCCGATGATGACGTGCATACATCAGAAATTCCAACTTGAAAAATGACGACATTATTGTCAAGATAACCCATAGTGAAGCTGAATCTGAAAACGAAGATGAATCTACTCTCCCAGTTGTATCGGTGAAGGACGCCAAAGAATACTTTAAAAAATAAACGGAGTTCAGTGAGAATAATAATGTAAGTGATGAATTTGTGGAGTACTTGAATAAATTAGAAAACTGTTTTGATGAATACAGATATAAGACCACTAAACAAACAAAAATAAACGATTTTTTTAAGGCTAATTAGTTAGTATGCATAACTAAGTTCTGACCTCTTCTGTTAGAATAAAGAAAAATACAGTATGTAGGCTATATTAGAATGATTTTTTATATTTAATAAAAGAAGTTAGTAACTAAAAGCATGTGACAGAACTTTTTGTGTTGTGTTCATAACATTTTCCTCAATAACTTTGGTAAGTTTCACTCACACTTTTTTACAATTTTTTTTTATTCATTTTAATTTTACTTTTTAATTTCTAATTCAATTTAATTTTATAACAGATTCTTCTTAGGCATAGAAATGAGCTTGCTTAGAAATGAAGCCAGCTTGCTTATTCATCGAATTTAGTTATGTTTAATAAAAAATATGTGTATCATGAAAATTAACATGTCTGGCTAAAATCATTTTGGCTTTATTGAATGAGCTTAGAAATGAAGCTTTATTGGATGTATTATCTAATAAAAGAAGACTGCATGGTGTTATCACCTCAATTCAATGTGACAATGACTACTAACATGAAGCCTAAAAGAAATGAAGTGGGAGAGCTAGTTGGACTTGAACTGTGTTTGTATTTATTTTTAGGTATGGTTTAAACACGTTTCATTTACACACATTTTATTATTAGTCTCCTGTAGTTAAGCATAAGTACAGTTTATAGCCGACTTTATTTAATTTTGGTTGTTGTTTGGCTATGATTTGTCAAAACAAATAACTGGAGAAAACTTTTTTTTTCAGAATTGGTATAATTTTTTCAAAATCTAAATTAATTGAGCATTATCAAACTGGTACCAAACATCTTATTCCCCATTTTTCAATATTTTACCAATTTTAATTCCTTTTTAGATTTTCGTTTTATTGGCAAAATATTATGGAAGCCTTTGATCAAAGATATTTTAAACTATTTTCCGCTCTCGCTCAGATTTATTTATAAAATCATCCAATTCGATTTAGTTATTTTCTAAATAATAAATAATTCACATCCACTGTGAATTTCATAAACTTAGCTTTAAAAGAAATGAGATTGTAACGGTAAGCTTTACAAACAAAAGTTATTTATTAATTTATTATTATTAATTTTTTACTTACTAGGTTTTTGCATTCATTTCTGTACTTCCCAGCCTCTGAACGTCCTACGTGGTTATTTAAACAGCTGCTCTTAAATGATTTTAGCCAGACATGTTAATTTTCATAATACACATATTTTTTATTAAACATAACTAAAATTTTATTACTATTACTTATATTAAACAACTTATATCTAAAATAAAACATTAATCCTAATGTTTGTCCATTTAGACTTTACAATCATTCATTGTCCCCATTACTGTAAAGTTTGGTTAATTAGTCAGTACAATCTTTACTCATGATTTACTTGGTTTATTCCATCTACAATTACTTTTCCATTTAATTTATTATGTCATCAATTTACCAAACACTTGTTATTGTTTTAAAAACTCACATTCACTTGTTCATTTTTACAGTTTCACTATAAAGCCTCATTTTGAGGACAACTATATAATACGTATCACTTCATTGAAGTCTTGTCAAAGAATACTTAAAATTCTGTTCCGTTTTTTTAGTAAGGTTGCACTTGAGTTAGCGTTGTTGCAACTTGCGCCCTCGAAGTTTGTTTGAATTTATGTTTTACTGATTTATTCAACCAATTAGATCACAATATACTTTACATATCTGTTCATAGTATATTACAAAATATTACATCTTTTTTGTATGCAACAATTAACACGCCATCTACTTCACAAATATTTGAATTTATTGTTTTATACATTAATAAAAATACTTTGTCCTTTTTTCTTATATTCCAAACTTTTTCACTCAATGTTTTCTAATCATTGTCTTTATTTCTTAAACTACATTTTATTTACAATTAATTATTATTTATCCTAATTACCTAATATACATATGGTTTATATTATAAACTACTCTTAAACATCAACTATTATCTACTATAGATTTTATTTATGATTATAAATTACAGATTTTATTGTTATTGGTTGGAGATGTCCTATGCTTACAAGATCAAAATAATAAAATTGTCTAATACATGTCTTCTTATTAGTATACACATGTATATTTCCAATGAAGGTTTTTTGTAGGGCTGAGCCGATTACCAGAAATTGATCAATTACTCTCGGTACTAGGGGATGGGGGGGGGCGAAAGAGCATTGTAGAGGGAGTAACAAGAGGGGGGGGGGAGAAGAAGAAGCAACATATGAAATAAGAATAGTAAAATTTGTTACATTTATTTAAAATAGGGTGTGTTGTGTTTTAGGGCGTATGTTGGCAAGAAGAGGAAGCTCTGTTAAATGAGATGGAAGTAACAGGTCAAGCTTTTGAGGACATGCAGGAACAGAACTCACGTCTAATACAACAGTTACGAGAAAAAGATGATGCCAACTTCAAACTCATGACCGAACGTATCAAATCAAACCAACTTCACAAATTGGCGAGAGAAGAAAAAGATTCATTAAAAGATCAAGTAAGATTTCATAATACACTTCCTAACACTCTTTGAATTCAGATTTGATTAGTAATACCATGCTTTGAATAGTTAAACACATTTAATTATTGTCCTTTTTTATAAATATTTTTCATAAGTTGTGTGAAAGAGAACAAAATAAACAATTGGGTGTAAATCTTTTTAATACTACACAATCACTTCAGATGATCTATAAATTAATATTAAAAATTTTGTTTTAAATGTCTATTATAGTCCAAACAACATTCAATAACAGGTTGTCAGTTATAACAATTCGTTGTGAAACCATGTATAATTAATTGCGGAACGCAGTTTGCTCTTTGTTCACAATAATTTAGTTAAATTATCGGTATAAAAAGAGTTAAATATTTAATGTTATAATTGTTGAAATTGTAATAGATCTGATGTTCTTCAAATATTTTTTCATCAACATGATGAAATAAACATCAATGAGAAATTTATCTAGCTGTAACAAGATGTCAGTTTGAATTGTTAATGTGTTTTCACTTTTTCCTGAATTTAATAATTTATTTTCCAGAGGAAACAATCCTCATTATTTAAATAACTTCTTGATTACTCACATTACATGTAATTCTAGTTAGCAAATCTTTATAAAGTAAAATACCTCGTGAAATGTATTATTTTCATTAAAGTTTACATTATTCCACTCTATGATTATAGGTAAGCACACTAACGACCCAGGTAGAATCTACAAATATAGTGGTACGAAAGTTAGAAGAAAAAGAACGTATCCTACAAAATTCTTTAGCAACTGCAGAAAAGGAGCTGGCTCTAAGGCAACAAGCTATGGAGATGCATAAACGGAAAGCAATAGAGTCAGCACAATCGGCAGCTGATTTGAAACTTCACTTAGGTACAGTTTTAGTTATACTCAATATTAAGCATTCTGACAATGAGTTAACAATATCATTGTTAAAATCAAATAACAATATACAGTGTACTCCCGATTATCCGTGAATGGTTGATCCGCGAATCTTGCGGAAAAAATAAGTAAAAATTTTTTACGGTTCTCTTTACATGTTTAGTACGGGTAACAACTAGTAAAACTATGATAACGAAGTTCTGCAGTAGAGATAAGCTTACTACCTAGTGTGGTGACGCTAATGATCCGGGATTAGAGTGACTGGCGGACCAAGAAATAGCAAACAAGAGGGGCGAACGAAGAGCAAAGTGTAAGTAAAAAGGAAGAAGGAACGTACATGCATGCGCGTTTGACACACGAAGTGGCCCTGGAACACATCAATGGACTGCTCCAGTATTTAGAGGAACAAGACGACGACACGCAGTTAGCTGAATAACTGGTGCTAAGAAAAGTTCAGTCAAAAATCAAGAGATGGTGTTTTCTCAGTAAGTAACAAAAAACAATGTTTGATTTTTTGAAAAACCGTCAGTTTTTAAAATTGCAGTACTGTGCTAATGTAGTGTAATGTGTTTCCTGTATTGTTCTTTCATTTTACTACAAGAACATCTCCTTTATTACACTTTTTATTTCATGTAAAATGTACATTAAAAAGTTTTTACTGTATGTAATTTATAGGTCTGTACTGTGTATTATGTGTTTTATGTACTGTATTAAGTCTTTTTATGTCAAAACTATTTTTTAATCATTTTCCCTTTATTTTTAGCATTCTTGCAGATTATCCACGATTTTCGTTATCCGTGATGTCTGTGCCACCCAATTTTGCGGATAATCGGGAGTACACTGTATTTCATGTTAATCAAATATAAACTATGTAAAATATGTAAATCGAGGAAAATTCTATAAAGTAACTAAAAAAGAGTAATGACCAATACATTGTTATTTAGTGGTACTATCAAGGACACATAGGTCATTGTTAGACAAGAAAGAGTATTTCAGAATATTCGGTACATTAATAACTATAGGAATGAATTCAGTTATATGCAAAGTATTGTGTAGGAAATTAACAGTAATTTTCTGTAAGACCCCAGAGTACCAAATATATAATTTGCAATTAATAACAAAGTAAACCAGCAACATACAACTCAACGCATTAAGTTATGACAAATGTTATGTTATTGTTTTTGTTGTCTCAAAAATTTTAACAAATTTTACAGTGGGGATGAAATATCATAAACATTTTAAAAAACAGTTCCACTTCTATGTCAATCAATATTTTAGTGCCAAATTGTTTTCCAAATAAATAGATGGTATGTTATTGGTTATGCCACTTTATAAGAAAACTCATCTGAGATTTACAATTATATTTTTCTTCAAAACCTCTCATCTGCAAGTAATAATAATTGTATGTGATACCTTACTAAACTGATAAATTTATAAATTAATTGTATACTGTGCCCAACAAAACATTGAAGCAAATCAAAAGAATCTTTTCCCTGACTGAATAGAATTCAATCCACACTAAATCAAAATGACTTTATATTATTTTATAATGTTTTCTGGATGAAAAGGTTAATTTTCTGTGTGTCAGTTTTATGGCAGTTGTTGCTATTAAAAATATGCTATCAAAAATTTTGGATTCTCCTTTATAACAGAAGAAGAAAGCTCTGATAATACAGTCGTATGGTTGATATGTGAATTATTAAGATATATTTTGAAATTACCCATTAGTGAGTCTAGAAAGTTGTGAGTTCACTTCTATAACAGAAGAAGGAATTGTGATTGAGCACCTTTTTATTTGTTGTTTACTTTTTTAGAAGATTTAAATATTTTATTTGATTATTATTCGTTAATCAAAAAGAAGTGAAATATTTGTTATTTTCTAACATCAGTGTATGTTTGATTTGTAAACTAAATTAGTATTTCAACATCAGAGGGCTATGGCGATGTTGATTCTTTTGCTAGTAGTGAAATACTATGTGTATTTATTTCTTTTTTTAAGGGTTGTCAGTATCCCAAGCAGGAGTCATCGGAATCCTTATTAATAACTTGATTCATTGTAGAAACCGAATGTATTCTATTATTGTTTTTAATCGGTAATTGTGGACAAACATGCATGCATTATTGTGAGTGACAAATGTACGAAGGTCAAATAGTGGCTTAATAACAGTGTGTGTGATAACTTATAATATAAAATTGATGTGTTATTCATTTGTGTATAATATAAGCATAACTGTTAAAACTATTGTATCAGCTTTCCACATCTCAAACCTTCTGCACTTGAAGTAAACTAAATTATTGGTCATGATTCTAATACACAGCATAGCACAATGGTATTGGCTTAGTTATCCAATGGTCGTGAGTTCAAACCAACTGTCTGCCTTAACTTTTTTCATTTTTTTAAAGTTTTATATTTTCTAGTTATAAATCAAAACTTAATTTAACATTAGTATTATATCCTGTTCTGTTCACAGTAATAATTGGTAATAGAGGTAAGTTTAATTGATATATTATTATTATTATTACTGTATCCATAACCTTCTGAAAATCACAAAATAGATTAAACATAAACCAAGGGATCTATCCAGTGAATCAACATATTTTAGTAACCTAATCAATGGTTTAAAGATAGAAATTAAATTGATAATATCCTGTTGGCCATACCAGTGATAATACAGTCATAGTATTGATACATAAATTTGATGGTAAATAAAAAATTACTCAAGAATGAGTTTAGAAAATAAACTAAAGAAATTTATTCTGTTTTTTATAACAGAAGAAGAAATGGTTATAATACAGTTATTGAAGCAAAATATGAAGATAAATTTTGAATATACACTAGGATGAGCTTAGTAAGTTTTGACTTTATATTAAATTTATTTCAAAAAGAATTAAAAAAAAAAAAAAACACAAATTTTTGAAAATGTAGGTATGCCAAAAGAGAAATTATTTTTAAAATTTATGTAAGCAATATTTTGTCATAATTATTTTTTAGATAATTTGATTTAAATATAAAGTTTTCAAGTAACATTATACATAAGTTTTGACAAGTATAGTATAGTAAAAAATAGCTTTAAATTTCTCTCAAAAAGGAAAAATTAAAGTGTGTATAAAAAAAACTGGGAATTTACTTAAAATTTTTTTTTTATGTAATCGATGAGTCCCGAGTTCTCCAGTGAGTCGTTTACTGAAATATTGGTATTTTACAGTAAAATTGCATATTTTAATAATATTTATCTGAATTGAAAATAAAAAATCAATTATTGACAATAATGCAGTGTAATTATTTATCTCCAAGATTGCAAAAAAAGTATGTTTGATTTAAACAATTACAACTTTGTCAGTGACAGTTTGTATATTATAGAATTGTTAAAAAATTGTAACTTTTTATATTTTATTCCTTTATGGAGACAGGAATGTAATGGAAAATACTCCAAGAAAGAACCGTTTGATTTAAAAAAAGAAATTGAAGGAGAAGAGTACGAATTTACAGTCAGACACAGTTGCTGAAAGAATCGATTTGGTATAAGACAGATTGACAGTTTATGCCGATAAAAATGTTATTCTTGACTTTAAAACTCGTCCTTTTAACATGATAGATAAAGAAGACATTTCTGGTGAACAGTTGTATAACTGCGACAAAACGGGACCTAATTTCAGATGTTTTCTAAAAAATTATTGCTGGAAAAAGTGATATCTATATATAAAAAAAGCAAAGAATGTGTAACAGACCTAGAGTGCAGTAACACAACTGGAGCCTATAATTTGAGGTTTACTTTAAATGGTATTTAAAAAAGTGGTATTTACTTTTGGTTTAAAAAAAAAGTGAAGAATCATTGCCATTATATTACACCCAGTTTTACCTTGAAATATTTACACCAGAATTTGCTTTTCCTTAAATTTGTCCCATCTGTTGAAAAAAATTAGCTGCTAATAATTTACCGAGGAAGACAATCCTTATAATATATAGACAATGTATCTTCACATCCTCCAACTGATGAATTGAAAGATGGTGATGTAAAACCTTCATTTCTGGCTACAAATATAACATCATTGTGTCAAACAATTGACCAGTGGATCCTAAATGCAAAAAGGAAAGTTTCGACACCGGCTACTCGCCAGACTCATAACAGCAGTTGTTCAGACAATTGTAAAGACAATTGACTTGTTAGATGTAATACAGTGCGTGTCAAATGGATGAGTAGAAATAGCCCTCGTATCACTTAGCGGTTGTGGGAAATTTTATTGGGTCATAAGGCCAGTGACAAGTGGGAGGATACAGAAAAGCAAGGTAATATGAAAATTGCAAAGGAAAGCAATGAACTTGTTTTATTATTTGAACAAATTCAATACTCGGAGAATTTTGATTTGCAAGATATCGCAGAATGGATTGAGCAGGATGATGTCAAAGAAATAAATGATATTATGACAATTGTGGTATTAAATGAAGAACCAGTTGAAGAAGATATTGATGAAAAAATATCTAATAGCATTCCACACTCTGAGGTCTGAAGGTGTCGAGGCCAGCCTCGAATATATGTCAACAACAAGAAACTACACCAGAGGATATCAAGTGTATCACCAGAGGAAGTGGTGAGACTTTTTTCAGAGTTAAATCATGTAAGTTTAACAAATTATTGTCATTTTTAATAACACACTTTATAAACAATGATAATAAATGGTACATTCTGATTGTAGAGATAGGCAGGCTAGATAGTTTATTACTATAAATAAAATTTATTTAATGTTTTTATTACTTTTATTTTTCAAGGATTAAATAAAGCAATAAAGCAAAATTTTCAAAATTATTTTAATAATATAAGTGAACTACAATTGTTTCGCCTTGCGGCATCATCAGGCAACTGATAATTAACAAGTATTGACAACTATTTATACATACACAAGTAAACAATAGAGTACACAAGTACACAAGTAAACAACAGGAAACTGAAATACAATAGAGAAATCGGGAAGGGTAGGGGGAATGACCTAACAGGTAGATGAAGGTTCATGAATTATGTTAAGGAAGTGGGTATAAATAACAACATTAATTTCCTGGACCTTAATTTTAATATCACGAATAAATTATCCTTAATTTAAAAAAAAAATTCAGAAAACCAACCTATATACCTGCTGATTCTAACCATCCCATCAGCCATAAACATCCTGCTTTTCACAACATGATACATAGATTTATTATTGTACCTCTCTCACCCAATGACTTCAATGATGAACTGAATGTCGTTAAACATATTGCTGTTAATTAATAAGTATGATGTTAATTTAATATATTAAGAAAGAAATTAAAGCGAAAGAAAATTAAGTCTACTCTTCCCATAATGATTAGTGCTGTGTCCGTTGTTAACGGGTAACAGCTAACCGTCAACGTTGACCACCGTATACGCTCAACGCAGTTGACGAAGAAGTGCATTAACTGCTAGCGTTGATCAACTGCTTAGTGCTTGCAGGTGACGCGTCAGTGGTCAACCTTCATCTACCTGCTACGTCATTCCCCCTACCCTTCCCGATTTCTCTATTGTATTTCAGTTTCCTGTTACTTGTGTTACTTTATTGACAACTTCAATAAATAGTTGTCAATACTTGTAAATTATCAGTTGCCCGATGATGGATGATGCTGCAAGGCGAAACAATTGTAGCTCATTTATATTAATTATTAAAATTATTTTGAAACTTTAGCTTTATTTAATCCTCGAATATGGAGTTTCAACAAGAAATATCTGCTGTTACATTCAAACTTTTATTTTTAACTCATGGAAATAAGAATTGTAAAAATACTGTACAATTGTGCAACACAAATACTGTATTTATAATGTAAATACAAAAAAAAAGTTATTCACTGAAAGTGTTCGTTTTATTACTATTACTATTCTGTATATAATCCTCTAATTTAGACTATATTTCAACACTGTCTTCTAAAAATCAAGTAATATAAAAGTTGTGAAACTCGTAGCAACTATTGAACTCTGCTGTATCCAGTCTTTTTGCCGTCTGACCTGGCTGGCCTTTGCAATAGGTCAGATAGTCGTGAGTCTACTGTAGTTGGAAACACTAGAGTCTTTCATTAACCAGTGTTTTTAATTATTGAATTTAAAATGGATTTCCACCATTTACCAACGTTTGTTGTTTTCATAAATAAGTTAGAATACAAAATTTATAGTTATTCAGACCACCCTTTCTTGAGCTAGTCCATACAATCATTTTTCACTTACTAGGTCTCAGATCTAATCGGTGAGAACCATTAAAAAGAAGACCATCACAGTAACAATTTATGAAGTTTTGGGATATCCTGTATATTTTACATAATTTTTTACTCTCTCTGTAAATAGAAAACTGTATAATTTTAATTTATATTGCATTTTCTACTTGATACTGGTTCTATTTTTGTCTTGCAACTTAAAGGTTACAACAAAATATTTCTTTTCAAATAAATGCCTATAACATGATATAATTTCTGTTCCAGAAAAGTATCATGCTCAGATGAAAGAAGCACAGCAAGTGGTTGCAGAAAAGACAAGCGCTTTAGAAGCAGAAGCATATAAAACTAAACGTCTTCAAGAAGAAATTGTACAATTACGACGTAAAACGGAAAGGATGAAAAAGATCGAATTAGCAGGAACACTTGATGAAGTAATGATGGAAGAAATACGAGAATATAAAGAGACTTTAACATGTCCTTCATGTAAAGTTAAAAGAAAAGACGCAGTATTGAGTAAATGTTTTCATGTTTTCTGTTACGATTGTCTACGAACACGTTATGAAACAAGGCAGAGGAAATGCCCTAAGTGTAACGCAGCGTTCGGCGCTAACGATTATCATAGATTGTATCTTGGTTCTTAAATTCTATAGATATTTGTATATTATATTCTTAATAATGGATGGAGCAAAAGAATTATTCTTTTGCTTTACTCAATTAGTGTGGAGAAACAGTATTCATAGCGCTCTATTTTGTACACTGGTTTCGCCTTCCATACTTGTATGTTGTCTTGATTGTTGCTGGTAAACAAATCTTGGGGTGTTAGATTAGTATTTGTTACCCGCATTGTCGTATGTTAAGTTTATAATTTACACTACGTCTAATCAACTGTCTCTTGTAGTTGTAAATATTAATTACTGTTATCATCAAATATATGTGAAAATTAAACAGAAGTATAATTCAATGTGATGTAAAATTTTCATAAAGACTGTCATTTTATTTCTTAAATTGTACAAATATATGCTGCTGATATATTAACATTGATCTATGTTATTTTCATCAACACCTTTTTTTTAAATAAAAATATTTCAGTGATAACAAACAATTTTCAGTAATAAATTTGGTATATTGATTTGAATGCTAATTGGAACTGAAAACATTTTTGAAATTAGTAGATTAGTTCTCGAGTTGTAACTATTTTATACTGCTTAAAAGTAAAAAATCCATCGATAACCTTCAATGAGCTACACACAATCACGCATGCCCACATATTATTGCTCTGTGGACTGTTCTTCACTCATATCCTGACAGTAACCACTTTAATAATGGTGACTGCAACAGAAAGCTCAATGTGGTTTATGGTTTGCTGAATTTTTCAGTGGTTACAGTGTAGTAATTTTTGCATACTTATGGAAAATATCCACCTCGAAGGATTGTTGGTATACTCAGAAATCCACAGGCCGACTACGGATATCAGAAGATTATGTGGATTGTATGTGACAGTCTTACTTGCTTAGACCCAAAAAGTATATTGCTTTAAGCAGATTGGAATTTGGGAGTCCTAAATCAACTGTTCAAAACGTTTAAGATTACATGCTTACAAAATTCAGTTTAAATATATAATTTAGTAAGTTAATCACCCTAGACGAGGTGTATTTAATTTTCTGTGAAAATACTGAATGCAATAGGTGATGACGAAAGCGACCTTAACCGAAAATGATGTTGGACTGTTACTACTGATTTAATTTCACCAAACCATAAAATACTTTAAGCTTTTTATTGTACATTCAGCATTCCTAAATTAACTAATGCCGAGCTATGGTTGACGAATGACAAAACTTCCAATGTTTTAATCAATTTCTCACTGAAATTAGGTGTAATTGATTGATTATTGTTCATGGCATTTCAGTTGAAATCATGGACATCTTTTTTCATGACCTTGTACTTTGTGTAACTTTTACCTTAGGATGTAAAATGAGTACTGAAATTAGCAGAGAATTATATATTTTGAAAATTATACATCAAATAACATTTCATCTTTCTTCAGTTTTGAGAAGAAATTGATGAAAAAAAAGTGTCTAGACAGTCGTTCGCATACTGTAGATATCAGTTTATAAAATGGAAACACAAGAACTGCCCAAAATAAATAGAGGAAGTAAGATAAGAGCAGTAGTTGAGCCATGACGACTACAGTCTGAAAACAAACAAAAATATATCAGATACAAATACAATAAGTGGTGTAAAAATATTGCACAAACTTTCTCACTAATCCATTCCAAAAGTAAATTAAAACCAACCAAAACAATTCTGTAGTTGTTGATCAAAAAGTGAAAATAAATCATGTTGAAAGAATATTTAAAAACGTCTAAATTTGCTTTCTATGTGACATAAACACATCCTCAGCATAAATTGCATTTAAATACATGATTTTGTAATTTTCTTCTTAGAGGCATTAACAAAATTTTAAAAAGCCTGTGATATAGTCAAAATAATCCCACAAAAAAAATCTGATTAAAATTGATCCATGCTTTTGGGTTGTAGAACACTACACATACAACAGTTGCAAGACACACATCATTGCAAAACCACTTTTTTGGACTAGAACCTCATAATGGATAATTAAATCTTTTAACTTATCAAATAAATTTCCCTATACTATCTATAAGTGAGAAAGTAACAAACTTTCAGGCTAGCACCTCTTCATAATACAGCATTTTTAATACAGAACATGGGATTTTTCATGTTTTTTGTCTTTCACAACAAGAATATGGTGGTTGTTTAAGTCATGTATAGTCTATAGGTTGAGTCATATTTCAAGGATGGATTTAGGGCCCTAAAATAAAGAAAAATATTCCCACAAACATAATATGTCCAAAAACATTTTGTTATCTAAACAAATTTATTATAATTTTGGAAATGAATGAGATATTGAATGGTAAACATATTTTTTAATGTAATATTTTACCAGTATACCAGAAGTCTGTATTATTACGTTTTGTAAATTTTCGTAATGGCAGACGTTTAATATGAAATATTTCATAAACGGCTTTACAAAAAATTAGAAGAAACCAAATTTATTTTAATTGAGAACATGACAATATCATTTTTATTATAGATTAAAGGATAACCAAGTTATTGATAAAAAAAAAGTATTTTTGGTATTGACTACAAAACTTGGAAGTTTATAATACTAGATATTGTTAGCTTTACCATTCAATTTGTAAAGTTATTGAATACGTCAAATTTATACACCACTCATCCATCCAATATTTGAAACAAAATTTAAATTTGTATTAAAAAAGATTAAAGAATCAAAAAAATACTTGTACTTTTATTATATTTTGTCTTTTACCCTTATTTCAACAGAAGTAATGGTCACACACGTTATCTTAAAGTTTACCCATCGGGCAGTGTTTCATCCTTCCTTGGGCAACTGCAATTACATAGTTGCATATTACATAAGTAACATAGTTCCCGCACCTTAGTATGGATGCAGTACATAACAAAATGGTATATCTGCAAAGTGTTAACGACTAGGATCTATATCCAGTATACATTATGTACACTAACCTTTAGAAATTTTATTTTTTTATCTGGAACATTCACTATTTCTGTGGCGCTATTCAAGAAGTACTTAAGTGCATTTAGTATTAGAGATGCTATAGGTATCAATGAGTTTAACATAGTAACTAAAGATGTGAATGATTGGTATCCTATTGATGCAAGTAGTTTCAGTATCGATGTAAAATTAAATTGCTCCTCTGTTTCTTGCTTAGGTTTTGAAGATTGGACTTGTGATTGACGTGCTGCAACATGTTATAATTATTAAGATGTTATAATTAATTAGGCGTCAGTTTACTTTGATATTGAATAAAAAAAATTTTTTTTGCTAGAAAAGAAATTTGAGTAAAAAAAATTGTTTAATCAGTACCAAATTCAAAAAATGTTATTTGAAGTAAGAAATCAGCTGACTTAAAATTTGTTTAAGTAATAAACTTATCTAAATGATTCTAAGAAATAATCAAGGGGAGTAAGGTCCAGAGACCATGTTGCCCACTCCTTAAATCCTCAGGGTCAAATCCAGTGACCAAAAAATGGATTATTCAGATATTCCCCCAAAGTATGGCGTTGTCCCATCTTACTGGAAAGTGGGATTGATAATGTTAATAATTTCCATTAGCACCTTAAATAGCAGGTAGAATATCTTCATCTAATATTTGAAGGTACAAGGGTTCGTTGAGGGCTCCAGTAATAATAAAGGGAACAATTATACTGTTTTCTATAATTCCAGCCCATATGTTTCTGTGGGTGCTGACTATGAGCTTCTTCAAACTAATCAGGACTTTCATAAGCCCAATATTGGCAATTATATTCATTGACTGAACTATTTATGAAAAAGCTTTCCTTGTCACTAAAACAAATCCGATACAAGTAATTTGTTCCGTCTCGATCAAGTGAAGCATGTCTTGCAAATTACAGTGTATGATCCAGATCATCATCACTAAATTTTTGTAAAAGGGACTTTATGGGGATGAAATTTCTGCTTTTTTTAGAAACTCATGTACTGTGGATTTACTTCTACCTACAACAGCAGTTATTGTTTGTACTGATAGCGTCAGTTATATAGCAACTGTGCCTAAAACTTGAACTTGAAGCTCTTCAGTTTTGACAAACTAGATCTTGGAGCATCTTTTACAACAAAGGTTGCACTGAACTTCCTTCAAAGGTTAATCAACATTTCTTCTCATCTAATTATCTAGGCGTAACTGGTCATCTGGGATAGACTCATTGAACAATCTGGATGTTTTATTATAATTCCGATTAGTTTGTCCATAGAATAAAATTATTTCAACTTTGTTTTCATTTGATTGACCATGACTGTAGGAAAGAAAATAACGGGAAAATGACGAAAATTAGTTACCTTTGAATACACGGTTTAAACGTTTTTGATTCAAAATAGCACAAATTGAAATTGTTGAATACATTTTCATACATGAAAAACAAAATGTTAAAAAGAATATCTTATCAAATAATTAAGGTAAAAAAGAGAAATAGTCGAAGTTTATTTGTTCAATTTATTTTCAAAACATTCTTCACTCCTTTACTACCTTAGACTTAAGGTTAGGTCAGGAATTTTTCCAGACCTATAAATTGAAGTACAACTCTATATGGGTTTGCATTTGAGATTAAAAAATTCAACTACCTAACACCATCCCCTAGAGGAGTGAATACTCAAAAAGTAGATTTTGCTGTACTCGCACAACCACTACAATTTAGTTGATTTTTCTTTACCAACCTCGGATATATTAGTATATTACACTAAGACTTTTCGGAGTATTGGTTTATATCCCTCTGAGGATGGCAGCTATGTTACCGAAATGTACATAAGGATTTATCAAACTTGCTAAAGTTATTTGTATTAGTGTTTTATTTGTGGTTTGGGGATTACTTCTTTCATAACTCTATACATCTAGGACCATTACATCTCATAAGCCAGAAAGAAAATATATGGATAAAAACTTTCTCACTCATCTACCCCCAAAACCATATCATTTCGGTAGTTGGTTCAGTGAAAATGAACCATGGACACTGTCTTTGTAAAAATATTTATATATTTAAATAAGGGTCTAAAGTTGCTTTGTTTGTGCTATAAATACATCCTCAGTGTAATACAATTTTTTGTATTTTTTTTACAGATAACTTACGGATTGGTATATTTGGAGAGGTGGCGATCAATACATTTTGTGTGAGTCCTAAGAGGAAACAGTTGAACAAAATTTAATCAAAATCCTAGAATCTGATTTTGAGAAAATGGTAATTTTGTGTTTATTTCTTTGAGCGTTGCCTACCCTCAAATTTTGATTTACGAAAAAAGTCCTGAGATATACCAATACGAATATATCTGGAAAAAAAATTGGAATAGGTTTTTTGATTCTTCGCATAACTTTCTCTATTATACATATATATACCATTGTGTTAAGATATCAAATATTCTTTTGATGAAGAATTGAACATAAATTGTGACAATTTAGGCATATTAACCCTTTGCGTACCAACGTCCTGATATTAGGACGTCAAAAAATAAAACTACAAATACCAACGTCCGGATGTGAGTAGAACAGTCTAGAAATACCAACGTCCTGTTCCAGGAGGGTCCATTTTTTATTTTTATTTTTTCATCAAAACTATCCAATCTTGGGTTTAAATTGTTACCTACTAAAGAATTGTATATTACGAATATGTGCACATTTATGCATTACTATATGATCTACGACTTTCCTTCATTGATTAATTATCAGCTGTTGTGTTTCTAATGATCATCATAGTGTAAATTTTTTGTTTTTCGTTAGATTTTGTTCAAACTTTGTGACTGTGTACAGTTTTAGTTATAGTTTTCAGTAAAGTGAAGCATTTTGAAAAAAAAAAAAAATTGAAGCAAATTTCCACAAATGAACGTCAAAAAAAACTAAAAAATTTGGTGAGTACATTTAATTTAAAAAAAAAAATTACTTTTGTTAGGAGCAAATAAATTATATATTATAATAAATAATAAAAATACACACATTAAAAAAAAAAAAAAATCATTCAGTTTAACTAAAAAATAAAGGTTTTATAAGCAAAAATGTAAAGGTCTAAAAAGGGCCGGTATTTCTCAGCAATCAGATACACAACTCACTGGTATTTTTCAATCAATTTTTTTTGCTCCGGTGCTCCGGTGTTATATATATATATATACTGTAGAACCCCTCTTAACCGGTCTAGTCAGGACTGACACCCGGGCTGGTTGCACGTTTGGCCTGTTAATCCGAGGTTCCCGTGAAAAATCGGTTTTCGTTCAAAGAAAGCTTATTCAATCAGGTAGCGCTAAGAATTATGCAATTAAGATGTAACTGCAACTTATTTTATTGTACATAAATGTATCGTATGTATTATGCTATGTATATTATACATCAAACATGAAAAAATTAAACACTACAAACTGTTTTAAACATTGTAAAAACTTACGTAATACAAACACACATCACTGTTTGAAAAAATCGGTAATTTTGTTTGTTTTTTAGTTTTTGAAAGCCTAAAATTCGCTAGCACCTGATACATTTGGCGACATTTTTTCACCACATATGTGAGCAAAACGAATCCCATGACACTTTTTCTAACGATCAAGCCATCCCTGGCTAGCAGAGAATGCTGGTGCATTCTCGATTTTACCGTGAATTACCAGTGCTTTTTCAATCAAAATTCGGCCACTAATGGGGTTTCCTTTCCGGTGTTCTTGGACAAATCACTCAATTTTTAACAAATCTTCAATTGATTGTCTATTTCGTCGCCAATCGTTGATGATAATTTTTCCCACGTTGAACTCGTCACAAAGCTTTTTTACAGATTCTCTTCTGTCAAGTCTTTTTAACACATTTAACCGCGTCTCAAATGAAACCATCACACGCTTCCGTTTACGTAACTCGCTCATTTTTATTTAAATACGTAGATCATAACTAGTCAAAGACAAGAAGAAAACTAAAAAGAAATGTTATATTTTCCATAATGTATGTACTAATTGATTTGTAGAAGAAAAAAAAAGCGGCCCATCAAACGTTTTTATCGGTGTATGTCTGCTATACCGACAGGTGCCAATGCCGCGATGTTTTTACACAGCCGACAATGGGATGCCGTTATTGACAAAGTCGTTTGACTCGCCGCCGCTTTGGTGTTTCAATTACAATTTATTTTCGGAAACTCTCATCGAACCAGTACACTACGAAATAGGCCGGTTAATCCGAGGCCAGTTAACAGAGGTTCTACTGTATATATATATATATATATATATTTGAATGACCTATTCATTTTTTGGTTCTAGGGCTTTCAACATGAAAATTAGGTAATAATTTGAACTGATTTACTCAGACTCACATATATGAGAACATCTTACACAAGTTGGATTTAATTTTCTACGTTTTTTTGAATGTGACTGCATTATACAATTTTTTTAATTGATATAAAATGAATATTCAGACTAACTGTATCTGGTTCATTATGTCATCGAAACTTTTTTTAGCAGCAAATATCAAATATTGAAATGTAGTGCAGGTAATTTAATGTTGCCTAGCAACTATTTTATCTTTAGATAACAATAATGGCATTTCACAATGTTTCGTCCCCTCTTCTATTGCATTTCTTCTCCTTTTTTTAGATGTGGCATTTGATATGGTTTATACTTGTTTTTTCAAAGTTAATAGACAACAATAAAATATTTGAGAAAAATCATTACCGGTACATCTCATTTTAGACCTATTTAAGAGCAAATCTATGAAATATCCAGATTGTTTCTACAACCCCAATGACTGAACTGATTTTCACCCTGTATACATTAATCTCTTTTCCTTGGGTGATCTGTTTATTGAAACCTGATTATTGAATGTATTCTCATAAACATTGAAAAAGTAAACAAAATTGGTGAGGAGGTTACTGAACCACAATTTAAAATGAAAATTGTTTAAATTTGTATATAAATTGAAATCCGTTAAAACTACTAGTTTCTCTTGATAGATTTTTGTTTTCTTAGAATCTTTGCAATTCTGTGATGCCCTGTACCGGATTCTCATGTTAACTATTTTAGAAGGGGATACAAAGGCACTGAATCCACCCAACCTAACAACCCCACAACTCTGAGAACAGCAAACAACAAAATCACGACCACCATAAACAGGTTTACCACCAATTACCTGAAGAAGCAAAGTATGGGGAAGACCTGGGAATGTCTCGCCTCCGATGGACCAATATCAAGACGACTGGAGAGATCCACTGCCGTTGCTCTCTTTAGAACAACGACTGGGCACGACTATCTTCAGAGTTCAGGCCCATCTGCACAGAATCGGCCTGGCCCCAAATGACTGCTGTCCTCTCTGCCAGTCCTCCCGGATGGACGCCCTTCATCTTATGACACGCACCAACCTCACGAACATGCCCGATGACATTGCAACACGCTACTGGGAGGCTCGTCGTCTAATGGCCGAACTGCCAAGGACGGATGGCGTTGGATAAAGTAAAGTAAAGTAAGTAGAAGGGGATTTTAAAATTTTAATATTTCGTTTTAATTTTTAATGGTCGAATTGTGTTTTTATAATAATTTTCCTAGATTAATAATTTAATTTTGATTGATTTTGAGGTGGAAAACATGGTCTTAAAATATCGAGAAATATTTTAAAATTGTGATTATCTTTTCGGATTCCTAGGCTTATAACTTATTACCTAATTATTCAGTTGACGTGTCGGTTGTGTCCGTCAGATCTCGTGTGTGTCGCCTCTTCTTTGGATGACATTCCACAAATATTTATTCTGCATAGATTTTTTATTAAATGAGATTCTGAATTGTTTCAAGCTAAACAGGGGTAGGGCATTTTAAGCTTAACATACCTTCTCCAAATATACACACACATACAACACTCATATACTTTTTACATTTGGTATAGGCTGGTACTCTTCACATATCACAAGGGATACATATACACTGTACATTTATAAATAGGGAGTTTTTGACTTGCAGAGTCTTAGGGCATATGGGAGTGCCTACCAGACTAAAATGTGACAACCTTTAAATCTGGTAAGCTGATGTGAACCTGCTCTACCGAAGACGTATGCACAGTTTCTGTTTAGTAGCCAGCCACTTTGGTCCTTGGTCAGGAAGTGTTCACGATGGGGGAGATGCTGTTGGACTCTCCCTCTAAAGTTGCAGGTCTGGACTGATTCCCATCCAGTCTGGTTAACCTTTAAACGCTAAACATTCGTAATTCTTACAACCATGAAAAAGGATTTTTGGTCATCTGCCTCAGTATTGTGACCTTGAGCGCTGAAAGTCGCAATACCTTCTCCCCTCCCCACTCTCTATTCAGTTTGCCCTTGGCTGTTGCCCAGTGCACATCCATTGTCTCAAAACAGTCGCATAATCGTACATTTTACTAATGGTTAATATTAGTGTTACATTTTTCTCTTTTACCGTAATTCGCAATTTAGTTTATAAAATTGTTATGGGTTAGTTTTAGTGTATATAATATTGTTGTAAACATTGTGTAGTGTATATAATCTAGTGCTTTGTTAAGAACCATGGATTTAACTCTATAAGCGCCTACTATTGATAAATTATACATCTTTTATGATTATTATTTACAGTGTGATGAAAATTATAGTTCACAACTCGTACATAAAGTGTTATTTTGGTCCGTGATCGAATTTCCGCGCTCGGCTTTCGCTTAGTATTGCCATTTTCCACTTTTTTAATATGTATTTTTTTAAATCATAAAAAATAGTAATTTTATTCAAAACCCAACTTATAAGACATAATTTTTTTCAGAAAAGTGCATAGAATTTATCTTGTGCCCATAGAAATTATTTTGTGAAGTCCTGTAACGAATACTACGAAGTTGTGACATATGTCACAATTGATGAGCAATTGCTTGTTTCTAGGGGCCATTGTACTTTCATGATGTACGTACCCAATAAACCTTCCAAGGATGAGATAAAGCTTGTAATGGTTTGTGATGTAGTCAGGAAGTACATGTTGACAGCAGCCCCTTACCTTGGCAAGGACGCATTGACAGGGGGATTGAGTCTAGCTGAGTTTTTTGTAAAGTACCTCATCCAACTCCTGTATAGGACAAATGGAAACGTTACCATGTACAATTGATTCATGTCAGTGCCATTGGCTACTTCATTATTACAGAACCCTTTCCAAGCTCACTGTTTTAGAAACAATAAGGAGGGACAAGCGAGAAATTCCAACCCAGATGCTTGTTTCAATAGGCAAGGCCGTAGGAGATGTCAAGTTTTGTTTTGACGGACCCAAAAGTCTTTGTTCATATAAAGGGACAAAGAAAAAAGTCTTCTGTCTTCTATCAACAATGCATGAGGGTGCTACGATTGCCAACAGTGGAAAACCAGAATTAAATGAGCGTTATAAGGCAACTAAAGGCAGCATTGATACTTTTGATCAAATACGTTCAACTTCAAGCTCTTCAAGAAAAACAAAAAGGTGGCCGTTGTCTATTTTTTATGGACTTTTGGCTTCTATAAATTCTTATGTGATCCACAGCCAAAATCTCATGGACAAAGAAGAAAAAACAATAACACAAAGAAAATTCATGGCTGAGCTCTACCAACAACTTGTACACCCATTTCTTGAGAGGTAAGATAAAGAGAATATTTTATAAATAATAAATAAAATTTTGTTAATATTTAAATTTTAGTATATAAATTTAAAACAACTAAATTAAACTATCCAACTCTTTAAAAATAACAATTTGGTTTTTATGTAAACAATGATTATCTTGTTACTGGGTCATTTCAGGTTAATGCAGTCTACACTCCAACAATTGCCCTGATCACTTATCAGTACTGTTATGGGTAAAGACGAGCTGGTAGGAGTTGTACCGGTTCCCGGAAGAAGGACAACATGCAGTCTATGTTTGTTTAAAAAAGAAGAATGACAACAAATTATTGTGTAAGATGCCTGAAACCATTTTGTGGTAAGCACCATGCGAAAATCTGCATCTACTGTGTGTAATAACTTGTGGTAGAAATCGTACTAAAATTTGAACCAAAGTGTGACTTAATCCATTGATTATTTTAATTTTAAACATCTTAACTTATAATTTGTATGTCTTACATTATCAATAATCTGAAACTTATTTAACTACATATTATATCAATAAATTGAAGTAAAATTTTGACAAGCAGAATACATGTAGTAAAAAAAAATTATTTTCTCTCTTTTACATAACATATTTTGGCCATTTAATATTTTTTTCCTGCCAGTGAACAGTGATGCATAGTTGAAATAAAAGTATAATATTTGAATGTCTTGTCATTACAACCTTAACAATAATAAAAATAAATATAGTCGTAAGAATTACTAATTTTAAGTGTTAGCATTACAAATGGTTATGTTTAAAGGTTAAAGAGGATACTCTGGGGTTGGGAAATGATTGAAACTCATCGAAGGGTGTACCCATTCCCAGAGTCTCATCTGCAACCACCTAACACGATGCGCTGGTTAACTCTTTTATGGTCTCTACTCGTACTAACGTCAACCTAGGAAGTGAAAAGAGTCAACTTTCAGCATCGTCCGAAGAGTATGTACGAAAGCAAAAAATTAAGTTTGAACATAAGGCTCCAGGGATCTGCTCCCAGATTCCTTATTGTTCGCTACAGAACTGAGGGGGTCAGATCTGTCAAAAATCTTTCCCTTTGTTATTAATAATGCCGTAACTGGTGCTGCAGGAGTTTGTTCATTCCATTAGGAAATTGCGAAATGGGGCTTTATTATTACAGACTGACATGATAAACAGAGTCACACTTTCTATTTTTGTGTTGAACCTCATAAGGGTTTGAATTATTCTAGAGGCGTTATTTCCTGCGTGGAAGAAATAAATAAAGAGCTCACCAAACAGCTTGTTATTAATGTTGAACGATTTTTTTGTACAGAAAATGGCAAGAAAAAACCAACGGGCTCTTTAACATTGACATTTGCTGTACCCAATCTTCCTGAGCGAGTGTTTTCTGGATTCTACAGTCTAACAGACAGTACATTTCAATCCAATGCGTTGTTTCCGATGTCAAGGATATGGACATGTTAACAACACTTGCTCTAAACAGGAACTTTGTGGACAGTGTAATGTAAAAGGCCACAAACCTGAAGGGTGTAATATTGAGGTAAAGTGTGCAAATTCCAACGGCGATCATCACGGACATTCACCAGAATGCCCTAAATATCAAGTCAAGAAGGCGATTTCAGAAATTCTTGTTGAAGATATATATTTTTCTTTCCAAAAGCTAGAAAGAAAAGTATAACGACAAATATAACTGCTTTACTTCCTGTCGCAGGAAAATTGTTTGCAAATGCAACATCGGCCTCATTCCCGAATACATCTTCGTGTAAGGGACTGGGTGAGATGATTTATATGCTTGCAGAACAGATTAAAAAACTAATAGCAGTCCAAAGCTATTAGTTAACATGCCATCTTGTTCTAAAGTTGACTTTCTTGCCAGATCTATAAAATCTATTGCATTCAAAGCAATCTGCACCTCCACCACTGAAAAAACCTCAAAAACCACCAATAACAGGACAGCTAATTAAACAAAAATTACTATCAGTGTCAGTTCGAACTAAATCTTCATTTTTTGTTAAAGTCCAGAATAAAAATTGTCAAGGTATGCCCAGCACACCAATAGGTGCTACTAAGTCTATACAAAACAATAATAAGGTTGGTTCGAAACCCCTCCCAAAATCACCTCAGGTCTCTTCCAAGCTTTCAACAACTATGATTTCAGTTGTTGGGATTTCTATGGAGATTTCTAAACCCTGAGACATCTAAAATTAAAATTAAAACTAAACTTAAACCACCTGGTGGACCTTTAAGCCAGGCAGGCGAAAAGAATAATACAGGTCCAAACCCTTTTTAATTGTTAAAGAATCCATTATTATTTTTATATCTGAATCATAAAATATGGCCAGAAATTTAAACATGAATAGCGTGATAGAATGAAACATTAAGGGTGTATGAAGTCACATTGAAGATTTTATGGTTCTTGTACGTGATACGTCCTCTTTAGTCATTTGCTTACAAGAGACTCACCTTCATCAACCCCACTCCTTTATTGTGAGGGTGTTTTCAGTTTTTCGAAATGACTATGTCACTGCAGACGAAGCTAAGGGTGGAGTAGCAATACTTTCCCACAAATCTATGTATAAACCTTAGGACTTCATTGCAAGTTGTAGCAATAACGATCATTACACCATAAAAATGACAATTTACTGTGTGTACTTTCCAGCGATTTTAATGCTCACCACTATACATGGGGATTAAACAACTGCAACCCTAGACGGAACCACATTTGGATTTGATTCTGCTCAATTACGGTTCACCAACTCATCTGGCGCCTTCTAAAGAAGGTTGGACAATTGTTGATTTGTCATTTTAGAGCCCTAGTTTTGCCACTAAATATTAGTGGTCCATTCTAACCTGATCATGCACCTGTGAAGCTAACCTTTTCTGACTTCTTGCACTATAATGATCATTTTCCCGGATGGATTTTGCGCAAAACAAAATGGGAAGATTATGCCGAAGGTTTTCTATAACCTAATTGTTAATGACAATGTTCCTATTCGTGAAGCAGTACGTTAATTTATAATAGCACTCCTTACAGCGCCAGACAACAAAGTTCTGTAAACGTCAATGAGACCACTACATCCACCCAGTCCCTTGGGTGTAAAGCACTAAGGATGTTTAATCGAAGACCTACATGTGAAAACCTCAAAAGGTATAAAACTCTATGAGCCAAAAAGCATGTCGAGTGTTTTGGCAGAGAAGGAAGGAATCTTGGACCCAGTATATCAATACTAGTACAATATCAAGAATCACACCCATGTCAACAGTGTGGAAGAAATTACGTTATGTATGTGGTTCTCCTCCTTCTGTTCCCTTATTGGTACTTAAGCAGGGGCAAGGAGTTTTGATACAAACAAATAAATATGACATTGCTAATATTTTGGGCTCATCATTTGTTAACTTTTCTTCAACCGTTCTTTACAGTGATGCCTTTCATTTGTATAAAAGGTGTCAAGAAGAAGTACCTTTAACTGTCGGTCTTTCAGAAGAATCGTAATTAAATACTCCATTTTCCTTACAGGAATTAGAGTCCGCTATGTTCTCTACTCCAGGCCCTGACAACATAGTATATTCTATGATTAAACACCTCCCAACTTTGGAGAAGCTGACTCTCCTTGGGAAAACTGAACAATGAAGTTACCATCCCATTTCTCTCACTAGTGTGCTCTGCAAATAATCAAAGAGAATGGTCAATCAGTGTCTTGTTTGGTACCTTGAAAGTAACTGGCTGCTTTGTAAGGAATAATGTGGCTTTAGGCAGGGTCGGTCATTTACCAATCAGCTGGTGTCATTATAGTCTGCCATACAAAATGCCTTTTCCTTGCGTCAGGCACTGGTTGCAGTGTTTTTTGACCTGGAAAGGGCCTATTATATGACTTGGTGAAGAAGTATTCTCAATACTTTAAAATCAAAGGGTATAAATGGCAATATTCTTACTTTTATAAATACTTCCTTAGCAACAGATATTTCAGAGTATATGTTGGAACTATGTTGTCAGATCATTATCATTAGAGAATGGTGTCCCTCAGGGTAGTGTGCAGATAGTGACCCTGTTTGCTGTGGCAATCAATAGCATTACCGCTAATGTGCAGTACCCTGTCTGATGTTCTCTATTCGTTGACAATTTTGCTACATATGTGACTAGTCGAGGTATGGCAACTGCTAAAAGAGCTCTTCAACTAGTTATAAATAGCTTGCACTCTTTGACAGGATGCAAGTTTGCTTTTAGTTGTCAAAGACTGAACCATCAGTCTTTATTATTTCTTCACGGAACATGACTTCAATCTACTGCAACTGCTAAATTTTTAGGCCTAAAATTTTAATAATAGACTTTCTTCGATTCCATATCTATCTGATCTGAAAACATGGTGTAATAAAACACTTGACATATTCTCAATAGTTCTCGATGAGGAGCTGATAGGACTTGTATGTTGCACTTTTGCTGTTTTCTTATTCGATCACAGATTGATTAGGGCTCCATAGTCTACTCATCCACTAGACCATCAACCATTAAATAGCTTGATTCGGTACATAACTGCTCTTCATATTATTTCTGGAGCAATTCGTTTGAGTCCAGTTTCTAGCATACTTGAACTACTCTTTTGTGACAGTTGACACATTCTGTAGTGACAACAGCTTTCATTTAATGAAATTTGTTGCTATTTTTTTAGACTTCAAAAACCCATGGTTTTTGAATGGTGTATTATTGAGTTATTATAGTCATATTTCATTTGAAATGTTTCTGTCTTATCAACTGCTTGGTTTGGATAGAAGACACTTTACAAAATATTTTTTTATAAAAATAAATATTCAATGGCAAATTTGCTTGTGTTTCTGATTTTTGTCAGAAACATGGATCCAACCTTCAGCTGTCCTATCCTTTATCACCAGGCCTATCTTGTGGTGTTTACTGACTTGTGAAGGTATATGGAAAAGTTCTATGAAATTACAAACAAAACATAATTCAAAAGTGAGAGAAATGTTGAAGAAATTGTCCCAAATTTGTCTTGAAACAATGAGTTTCTGTCTTATCAGCTTGATATGTGGGAAACCTTCACTACTTGATAAGTTAGATTAATCAGCTGACCAATTAATGGCATAGGGTTCTACCATACACTTTAATTATAACAAGATCATGGAAATAGTGGATTTGCTTTATTTGTAAATATAAATTTAAAGTTAAGAAAAATCATTTAAGCAAAAGTGACTGTTTCAATAATACTTGGTCATATATTATATTGTTTATTGAGTTTCACCTCTTCAACACACAAGAAAATATGGCTTTAACAAAAAGAAGGAAATTGTCATCAACAATGTATGTTAAAATACAGCTGTCACAATATGTGTCAACTAACAACATTTTGTTTTGGAAATTATTTGTAAATTTTTAGTTATTTTTATCATTATGTGACAGAAATTTAATTTGTATTTGTCATGGCAAAAATTGGTGGTGTAATGAAACAATGCAATAAACTATTTAAGGTGAGTTTTAATAAAATAGTGGTAGTTTATTTGAAAAATATTAGACTATAACCTAAATTTTAGGTTAGTTTTCATGTGATAAATATAATATTTGTTTAATAAAATAAACTGTTATTTATAGTTTATGTAGATAAACCATATAGGTATATAGATAAACCATATTTTAAATTCACTATTCTTTGGTTTAAATGTTTATAAAGTCATAAAAAATTTACAATTCAATTACCACTTTTCAATATTACAGATTACATGGAAAATTACAAATATTTTTAAAAATTACAAGCTGTTTTAGGGTACAAAGAGAAGGTAGTTACAGCAAAGGGTGATGTTGTTGATTTTTCAATTACATGGAAGAATGTGAAAAGTGGTATCTATGAGCAGCTAATCAAGTTTTCCCCTTGCCATAGTAATTATTTTAAATATTGAAAAATAAAGTAGGTATAATTAATGTGTTGATGGATTAAATGTAAAATTGTGTTGTTAAAACTTTTACATATCATCATTAAAGAAAAGAGTTACTACTGAAAATAAAAATTTGGTCTTATGGATTTGTTTAGTAAATATAACCTATCATTCATTTAATTTCTAAAGTCTAATTATTGAATACATGTCTGTTATGCTTATTTTGAAAAAGATTTTGTAAAGCATATTATTTTTGTATGTCATATTAGGAACTGCAAAAATAAATAATTGAATTGTAGTATTTTAAAACCTGAACTCAGTATTTTAAAAACTAAGTTTTAAAGTATGATCGGTATGTGTATGCTTTAAGAAGCTTTTCATGTAAAATATGCTCAATATTCCATTAGGTTTTTCAAATATTTGAATAATTCGGTTAAAACCTCTTGTTTAATTTTTAAATTATAAGATATGCTCTTTATTAATTTGACTATTTACTATTATAGTTAATTGAAATTAAGCATAGTAGTAGTAGTAGGCTATATATTTTATATTCATTTCATTTAGATTAGGCTAAAGTTCATATTTATTTTCAAACTTTAGCATCAAAATACTAACTTACGTTCTTTAAAGTTGAACCTTTTGATATCTATGACTTTTTCTTCAGTGTAATCGATCGTCTAAATTTATTACTATAAGCAACTATCTATGATTAAAGAACTTTGAACTTAAATGATTGATATTTGAGTAAAATGTAATAGGCCCTGATATTTGAAATTATGGTATTCATTTTATTGAAAGCATAGTTTGAGTTTTTAATTACAATAATATTTCATTTTTTTTTTCATTTTTAAATGGATTCAGTTTTCTTTTGTTGAATTCTGGTTAGCAATATACAGAGTTGCTATAAGGTCTCTCCCCCCTCCCCCTAATTGTTTCCATAGTTTGTGTCATAATGATTTAGACTAAGTGAAGTTTATGTAAATGAAAAGGGGAGGAGACCTATTATATTACAATATAAAATTATTGCAGGTTACATTATGTGGGGCAGCATCTCCGCTTGGGGAGTCGATGGCTTTGCTTCTCAAACAATCACCTATGATAAAATGTTTGGACTTATACGAAGAAAAACATAACCTATCTGGTCAAATAATTGATCTTTTTGCCATTGAGACAAGTTGTAAGGTTCGAGGCTTTGTTGGACCAGAATGTCTTACTGCAGCACTTGCGGTAAGATTTATTTGTACATCATTACTGAATTTCTTTATTGATTTATTTTCTAGATTTTTTACATATCTTTATAATTTTGCATCATATATTACCGGTAACTATCCAATTGTCCCCTTGCCCCAACTTTTCAGAACAATATTATTTTTAACCCCTACTCATTGATTTCACTTTCAATAAAACGTCTAATTGAAATTTATTAACAGTATACAAGAACTCAACTGCTATGAATTTGAAGTGGTCCATTCTTTTTTTAAAAATGCTTGTATTAAACTGTCTTGTTTTTCGAATTAGCTTTAAGCACATTAGATCAAAATTGAATCATCAAATAAATAAAGCATGATATCACCGAATGAATGAAAACACATTTTTCCATAAACCAGTTAATTTGTGCAAAATACAAGACAAAGTCATCATATCCTCAGTTTCTACATCCACACAAAACCTATTGAGAGTGGACTGTGGGTATCACACACTTACACAAACTTGCTAAAATAATATATTTTCTTACATTCTAATTAAAAATTTTAAGTAAATCAGACCAACTGTTTTTGAGATAATGTATGTCATAATTTATCCTATTCACTTTATTTTTACCTCATCCCTAAATCTGAAGGATCAACTCATTCCTGTACCAAACAAATCAAACTAGTTGTGGTCCCTTATTGAGATAATGTGTGTCTAAAAATCTTTAGATATATTACCTAAAAATAATCCAAAAGCCTTCTTTTATGCTCAAAATGTTGAAAACTGTTATTACTGTTCATGACGTTGTTCATTACTTTCATCTGTTTCATCACTATAAATTTGTTAATGTTACCAAAAATCTATATTATATTTTTCCCTTGTTGTTTTTTGCATTCATTTAAGAACAATAATATAAAAAATATAAATAAATCTTGAGTAAAGCAGTTTTCTAATATAGATTATTATCTGTTTTGGACTTTAAAATGTTATCGCTAGAGTGCAGACGTTTGCTAATCTAACATCCATTTCAGTCTGATCTAAGCACCTTCAATGAATCAGGTGCTTCACTATTTTTGAAATGATCAATTTAAAACGTTGACTGCTGACGGCACGGTCCTGTGCCAGGCATAGGCTGTCTGAGGTGCACGCGTCACATACCCGTGCCACTGTGCTATAGGTTTTATAATATTTCAGTGCAAATTCAGCTTGTTGCAGAGAAGGTTGTTTGTGGATGATGCAATATATTGAAATAGTAAACATAACCTCACTGTTCGGTTATTTCTTCCCTGGCATGTGGCACAGGTTTGGTATAGTGTTGGCATCTCGTTGTGACGTAGTGTTGGTGCTCTTTGCTAAGTGATTTCTGGATGTTGTGTTTTTAATATTTTTTATTTAAATGGCTGCTGTAAATGATTATTATAATAGTGATGATCAACTCAGCACTTCTGATGACGGATCAAGTCGTGCTACAGGGGTTGTTAACTCGTCTGAAAGTGAAGGTGTTGAGTTTGACCCTGCAGTTTGGTATAATGTTACTGCAGCTGGAATGAGAAATATTCCATTCACATGAGAAATTAAATTAATGATTCCTATTCCGTGAAGAAATAGGCCTACTGATTGGTTTAATTTTTTTGTTGATGATGTGTTTTTGGAAATGGTTTGCCGCTACATAAATGCGTATGCTCTGAAACTTTATGTTGCCATACCACTCAACCTAAATCTCACATAAATTGTTGGAAAGATGTTTTAATTCCAGACTTGAAGATATTCATAGGACATCTGATACACATGGGGTCTATAAAAATAAACCGAATCCAAAACTACTGGAATACGGATAGAAAATACAATCTGCCATTTTTTCAAGAGTATATGAGTCGGGAGTGCTTTCTCTTGATTTTTAAATGCATCTGTTTTAGTCAACTGAACCCTTCTGCAGATGCTCTACTTGAACGGCTTATCAAAATTCAGTCCTTGATACATTTTTCAACAACAAAATGAGGGATGTATACTACCCCTCAAAGAAATGTCATTTGACAAAGTTATGGTATTGTGGAGAAGGAGATTGCTTTTCAAGCAATATGTTAAAGGAAAATGCCATAAATATGATATAAAACTTTATACCTTACATGAACATGAGGACATGATTATAAGATTTATGGTGTATTCTGGGAGATTAGATAACTTGGGACGGAAAGATGGTTTGGGGAATGTGGTTCTTCATCTAATGCGAGATTTTCTGAACAATAGCCATACTCTCTACATATATAATTATTATAATAGTGTTACACTTGCCACCAACTTCTGGTTAACAAGATATATGCACTGGTATTTTGAGAGTTCACAGAAAATTCAGTTTGGCCAGTAACTGCAAAACTGAAAAGGGGTGAAACGACCTCTCAATATGGAAACGGCATAGTTGTTGGTAAATGGAAAGACGAACGTGATGTGTTGTATATCTCAACAGAGTTTGAAAATGTCATGGTTAAAATGATCAACAAACGTGGAGTGGAAAAAGAAAACCAAAGCCTATTATCCATTACGATGGCCATATTAAAGGGATAGACAGAGCTGACCAGCATCCAGTTGAAAGAAAACTATCAGATGGTATAAGAAAATAATGGTAATGGTAAACTGTCTATTTTTTGTCAATATGCACAATAGTGGGCTTAGAATGGGACTTTTTAGATTTCAGAGACCAGTTGGTTGATGATCTTTTACCCCCAAAATAACAAGTACTTCGCACCCCTCCAAGAAACCCTCTTCAATGTCTGATCCAAAATGAGGAAAGAGACCAAAAGGGAGACAGAAAACGAAAAAGATGCAGAGTATGTGCGAAATATAGGTCCAATAAACGAACCACTTTTATGTGCTCAGCGTGCCTATGACAACCAGGAATGTGTCCAGTTCAATGTTTTGATCAATATCACAGTTATTTTGTTATAAAAACTCAATAAAAGTAAGAAACATGGCTTAGTTATAGTGACAGTGAAATAATATAAATTAATTATAAATAAAAACTAGTTTTTAGAGCAAATCTAACAGTCTTAGTTGGGGAAGAGGTTTGCCAAGTGTGCCATCAATTATGACATCATCAAACTGGTTGACCTTTAACCAGAAACCTTTTTTAACATCAACCAACAACATAATAGGTCAACCGGGAGTTTTTAAAAGTTAAAAAAAATTTATACTTTTAGCACCTAGGGTTTGTAATTGCTCTATTTTCAGCAGTTAATGTGTTAAAACACATTAAATAATTATTTCAAGTGAAAAATATATGACCTAGACAGCGAATTGAAATTTGTCCTTTGGCTTTACTCACCAATGCTCTATAACTGAGGTATCCTTGATTGCTTCCCAATATAGGGCGTACATTAAAATGTTATTTATTAGTTAGAAGTGTTTCTTGAAAAAGAACATTGAAATGTTTAATCTTTAAGATTTCTTTTCTTAAAAAAAGGGAGTCATCTGCGTGTAGAATAAAACTGGGCTTCTTCGTTCTATTGCCTTTTTAGACTTAATCGACCATTTCTACAAACCTAGTAAAGAATCATTGATTTATAGTAGTTGTACTCAGAACTGAGATTCTAAATGATTTTAGAAGTTTTCTCTTAATTTTTTTAATCCTACTGTAACAAACGTTTTACTGAATCATGTGCTCGTAAGCACTTATAAAAAATCTGTCTAGATCTGTTTATCCTGCATTTTCAAACCTTAATTTCATTGAACATATTAATTTTTGAGAATGGGGGATTTAGAGTCAATTTGAATAGTTATTTTTACTTTTCACAGTTTATAGTAGTTTTGGAATCATGCTTAAGATATATATATATATATATATATATATATAAATATATATATATATATATATATATATATATATTATATATATATATATATATATATATATAAGGAAATAAACAAGAGTCAACTCAATTATGTACCATACCACAAAATTATATTAAGCAAAGTATAAAACGAAATTTAATTTGTTCAGATTAATGAAAAAAAAAAGAATATGTATATATATTATTTATTTATTATTAATAATGGAGCTAAAATTCGGCTCCCAGTCCTAAAGGGACTGTTCTCAACATTTCTAAACAAATAAAACATTTAATTATTTTTATTGGACCACCAAAATAAGTATCTTCATGGAGAACGAAATGAATTTCTTAAAAAATAAGATATATAATAATGCTTTTTTATGGTAGGCCTTCTTTTTTTTTTTTTTTAAAAAAAACAAATATATATAAAATAATTTTCAAAAAAAGAATTCAATAAAGTGACATATAAAATAAGTGTTATAACTTGAATTGTTAATAAAATGTATATAAAAGTTTGTTGATGAATTTCATATATGTCTTTGGGATTACTCTTGTAATTAGCGCATCAACTTTGAGATCAGCAGTATTTTGGTTCCAAAAAGGGCCATATACAAACCTTCATTTAAAAGATATGCTTTAAAGAATTTTCTTGGAATATATAACTCATTTCTTCCACACAAATCTCATTGACAAGTGCACTCCTTTTACAGAGCCCCTTTCATCACGAAGAGTGTAACAGTTTAAAGCCGAAAAACTTCATGGTTGTGATATCATCTTATAAAAAAAAAGAAAGAAGAAAAGAGCATAAATTACAGATCCTTACTTCTTGAATACTCAGAGTGTCAAGGTCGGAGATTAAGGTAATATATTTTGTACATAATATTTAACAATCACATTTATTTTGCTTTCAGAATGCTGATATTGTTATACTGACCAACAATGAGTTTAATTCAATTCAGACAAAGAATCAGATTGAATCTATTGGGCCAGGAACAATACAAATAGCCAAAGTCATCGCTGAAGCATGTCCAAAGGTCTGTTTTATATATTTTCCTTTGTTGTCAAGGATGATATTCTAGATTTTCAAGAGCTCTGTATGTCATTTTGGCTTAAAAATTCTAAGAAATGACAGCATTAAGTTGTAGCCAAATTTTGGTAATTTATTAGTACTGCATGAGATACAAAAGCTTCATATTTGATTTTTTTTTCTCAATGATTCATAAATTGTTGTACTTGCCATGACGATGATATTATTATGGAAGCTCGTGTTTGTTTTAAAGATTAGCTAATTAATTAACCTAGGCTTACAATAAATGACATATTTGAATTTTTAAATATTTTTGGTTATATTCCGGATATTATTGGATATTTCCAGACCTTTTTAAAAATTTGAGGCTTACAAATTCTGATTTTATAAAAATCTAATGATTTTGGTAAAATTTTGTAATTATTCTATAAAAGCCCAATAAAAAATACTGGACACCTTACCTAAAAAAAAAAAATTTTATAAAATTTGGAGATGTTATTTAAAAAATGAAAAAAGAATTATGGAATGATGTCTTAAAATTTTGAATATGATAAAATTGATGTGAGTGATTTTGATCGAATTTTAGTGAAATGTAGTCCAGAAAATGAAAATGTGAAATTACTTAAAAGAAGTTCATAAGTAAAATAGAAAAATAGTAGGCCTAAAAAATATTTTAATCAAATTTAGCTGTAGCTGGGGTAGCTATTTTACTTTCTTGTTGGAATAGAATTGCTCTTATTTAATAGAATTGTTTTATTATAATAAATATAAGTGTATTATATTTGGTTTGATATTACAGGCTATCGTTGCCATCATGTCGTCGCCTGTAAATAGTCTCACAGTAATTATTACAGAGGCACTTAAAGAGTTTGGAAGTTATGACTTTGGCCGAGTGTTGGGAGTAACAGCTGTACATTCTGCTAGAACTAACGCTGTGTATGCTAGTTGTATCGAAGCTCAGCCTTGTGATGTATCTGTGCCTTTGATTGGTGGAGCCACATCTGAAACTATTGTCCCTCTCTTCTCCTATGCTCAACCACACAAACATTTAAGCAAGGTCTGTATGTATGCTTCAAGCTGGTGGTATAGTTTAGTTAATAGATAAGTCTATGCAGCTAATCGCAGTGGAAGGAGAGTGATTAGTGTCTCTTGACAGTTTGTTAACACAAGGGGAATGTATATAGGCTTACTCGTATCTTGACCTCTGTAATTCTAAATGGACTAAATAATTTAAGATTTTCAATTTTTTTTTTATATGATAAAATCTGACAACCTTAAAAGAATTATTGTGACACCATAGTTCTTTTTATTTCTATATACATGTAAACTAGGTAAGCATCAGAGTGAACCTCAGCAATAAAACAGTAGAATGATGTGATACTCCATGCGCAAGCACTCCTGGCAAACATACTTCAATTTTAAACACATGTATGTAATGACAAGTGTGAATAAAACTCAATTTAAAATTTGTCAAAATCAGAATAGCCTTACTGTACAACTATTAACTATTGTCAACGGTTTTAGTTTAAAATAATGTTTTCAAATATAAGTAAATTTCCACATATTCTATAACCATAACCTTTTTGTAACCATCTTGTTGGTGCTCTTTGGATTATGAAACTTAATCAGTAAATATCTCTTGTAGTCTCTTGTTTCCTCGGAATGGCATTCTATGTTCATTTAATTAATAAACAGAGTAACACGAACATAGGCTTTGTATGCCAGAAACTAGCAATAGGAGAGCTTAAGAAAGTAAAAAATACAGAAATATGAAAAAGACAGAATCTTGCGTGTTCTGGGAGATAAGATGTAATTGTTTAAATACAGGGTTATCATAAAAGAATGGTATGGTGGGGCTTCATTAATTCTTGCGAAGACAGTAAGGAACTCTTTTGGTGTTGTATTGGTATCGCTGATACCCTATTACCCAAAAGTTTGTTTAACAACTGTTGTAACCTTAAAATTAGTTCTTGTATTGTTGTGGTAGTGTGTTTTCTGGAGTGTTCTGTGGGGAGCATGTTATTATATTCTCTAATAAAGAAAAAGCAAAGTGTGTTTTGTTGCTGGCTGAATTCAAGTCTGTAATTTCAGTGCAACATGCATTACGACGTATATACAGAAAAGATCCACCATATAAAAATAACATATGGCGTTGGTTTAAACAATTCGAACAAACTGGATCAGTACAAAAACAGAAATCATCTGCCAGGCCAAGTGTACCAGACAAAAAAGTTGAACTTATTGGACCATCTGCAATCAGAAGTCCTAAGAAGTCAATACCTCGGCGAAGCCTAGAGTTAGGTATTCCAAAGACAACAATCCACAAATTTTTACACAAAAGACTGAAATTTTACGCATATAAAATCCAACTATTGCAGGAATTGAAACCTGATGATGCTGTAAAGCGCTTTAATTTCGCTGTTGAAATATTGAACAAGATTGATGAAAACCAATAATTTTTAGATGATATAATTTTTTCAGAAGAAGCTAGATTCCATATCAATGGGTCTGTTAACAAACACAATTCACACATATGGGGATCTGAAAACCCAGATACAGTTTTTGAAAAAATACACGACTCGTCTAAAGTTAATGTTTGCTGTGGTTTGATGAAAAATCGTCTGATAGGGCCTTTCTTCTTTGCTAAAAAGACAATTAATGGAATTGTGTATCTCAATATGTTAATGAATTATTGTTTTCCTCAGCTGGATGAACTCGAAAACAGTCAACAACTCCATTTCCAACAAGATGACACACCCCTGCACTTTAGTGTATTTGTCACAGACACTTTGAATGAAAAGTTTGAACATTGATGAATAGGGCGGCAAGGACCTATACACTGGCCTCCAAGGAGTCCAGACCTGACACGTTGCAATTTCTTCTTCTGGGGGTACATCGAAAACATTGTTTATTGAGAAAAAATTCGTGACCTAAATCATTTAAAGAACAGGATTAATGAATCAATGACAACAGTTAACAAAGACATGTTAACTAACGTTTGGGCAGAACTTGATTATCGATTAGACATTTGCCGAGTGACTATTAGCGCACATATCAAAATGTATTAGTTATGTATAAAAACTGATTCAGACAACGATTTAGATAAATAAACAACATCAGCTGTAAGTAATTATGTTTTCATTTAAATCATGTTCAAAACTCCACCATTCTTTTATGATAACCTTGTATATACCATTTACTGTACTCAATTGTTTTACTGTAATTTTGCTTACAAGGGTTATGATTCTAATTCTTGACTATTTCATTACCAGTTGTATTTGGATTCTCATTTTTCTTGTTGTGTACTCAAAATTACACTGATAATGAATGTTGCTTTCAAATTTCTTTCTTTACATTTAATTAAATTTTTTGTTCTGTTGAGCGCCAATAAGTTTTTTTTGAGAACTTATGCTCTGTGATTTCTATAGGGTCGTGGATTCATCGAAAAGTGTACTATGCTAAATTAAGTACAGAAGTCTATTTTTCTGAAATACCTACACATTTATTCTTTAAACTGGAAATTGAGACATAACATAACATGTAAAATTATAACAAAGATTAAAAAAAAAAAGTATAACTATTCATGACAAAGCCCTATTAGTTCTAACACCAAAATTCAACATTATTTGTACATTAACAAAAAAAAAGTTTGTAAATCTGTTTGTTTTTAAAACTACTATTCTTATTTTTATTCATTCAACATATATGTTCATACTTTGGTTTATAATAAAAATATATCACATCCTATACCAAGTGATGCCTTTTTCACTGACTCTAACATACAATCTTCTGATTATACTTGTCCAAAACATTTCTCTGCAAAATACTTCAACTCTCTCAAAGATGTTATCGAGTCTATTGCTTGTTCTTATTGAGTACTACTTCCAGGCTCCTAGTGTTGTTGAGTGCTGGTTCGAGAATGAGGTATTTTTGCGTCCAATGATTCTTTCCGACCACCGGTTCGCAACTAACTTTCTCAAGAGATGTTTAGTGCCTTCTCCCGCTTACAATGTCTTTTATTGGATTAGAATTTCCTCCAATCCATAGAACAAACTATGTTATTATTTGTTAGTCTATGAAATCCTCTATTACCCGACTTATTCCTACATCTTATATAGTATGATTTAACCTAATAAAACAAAAATACATTTATATATTACAAAAAATGTTCCTGGTCGTATTCTATAATTAGACAATATGTTTTAAATGTTTTTATTTATTTGCTTGATTCTGTAACACTCTACTTTCATCTGTATATATATATATATATATATATATATATATATATGTATGTGTATATGGTCTGATTGAATATATATATATATATATATATATATATTCAATCAGACCATATACACAACCAAAAGTAACCACTCCTCTGATCTCATTCTTCTTCTTCTGATATATATATATATATATATATATATATATATATATATATATATAATCTAACCGAAATTCAATTTACTGAAAATGTGAAACGATACAAAGATAGAACCGATATACTTTATGGTCCAAGCTTTGAGTGGCTCAGGTCTATTGCTATTTTATAATAAACAGTGCAAAAGTATTGTACAAACTTTTTCACTCACCCATTCCCAAACTAAACAAAACTAATTTCTAAAAGTGAAGAGAACCATGCTATCTTTGAAAAATATGTACTTGCTTCACTCATGGCATAAATGTGTTCTGAGATTATTTTGTATTAGATTAAAATTGAGCTTTTTAATGACAGTAGTCAAGGATCATTTTTGTTTTTACCAACTATTTCTGAACAGTAATGTGTTTTTACTTGCTATTTTACACATGGTTTTGGGGTCAGTAATCTTTGTATTTCACTAAATTTGAACTAAATCGGTAGATCTAATTATTTTATTTTTTACCAATAACTCATGAACTGGCAATTTTTGGACAGATGGTAACAAATAAGTTTTGTTTGAGTCCTTACACTTGATAAAAATTTGTTCGAATATTTGATATATTGGTAGGTAAAAACTTGATATCAATTTTTTGATCCATAACTTAATTATCTCCATATTACTCATATATATTACTCCATATATATCTCCATATCTTATATAAAAAAGTAAAAGAGAAATTAATTAAATATACCAATCACGTATCATGAAATTGTTCTATTTTAGTATCTGGTTAATTTCCTCATATCATTTATTTGTTTTATTTTACTAGTAATGGAATCAGCTATTGTAAAGTAATGGGATCAGCTATTGTAACAAACATTTTAAACTACGAGGTGTGCCTAAAGAGTTTATTGAAAGATATCAGAGAATAAACAAAACAAAAGATATAATCAAATTACTTTAAAATAATTGCCTTCCAACACACCACACTTTTAACAATGTTCATAATGCTTCTGGAAACTGGTAGAAAAGTTATTTTTAGGAATCGATCGTAGGACTCCTGTTACACATTCTTGAATAAAAGACATGTCCTCAAAATTTGCACCTTTCATGACTGTTTTGAGGCGGGAAAAAAGAAAAAAAGGCTGCAGGTGCCAGATCAGGCGAATATGGTGGATGGCTGAAAACAGTTACACTGTGCTAAGCTAAGATATGGTGTACTTGGATTACACAGAACACAGGCTTATTGTCATGCAGCAACTTTCGCTGTTTAGTCCTGTACAACTTAAGCCGAACAGGCAGTGTTCACAGTTTAACCATCAGGAACGAAATCACATTGTTATGACCTTGAACTTCTGAAGGCAGCTCTTTTCAGGTGGTGGGGAATTCTTTGAACCCCATTCCATTGATTGCTACTTGAATTCTGGATTGTACTAGTACCACCAGGTCTCATCTGCTGTGACAATAAAGATGAATCCTGGTCACACATGGTAATGAAATCACCACTGGTTTCAATCCATTTTGGTGTCTGGTCATCTGTCAGCATATAAAGCACAAATTAGGAACAGATCGTACGCTTACCTAAATAATCACGGGTGATTGTGTGCACAGTGTCCTTGCTAATACCCAATATTTCCCCCATTAATTGTAGCATTTGTCAGCGATCTTGTGCCAGTATAGATCACACTCGCTCGATTAGGTTTGGGCTTCTACTTGTCGATGATCGACCCAAACATGGCTCATCCTCAGTTGTTTCCTTCTCATCAATGTACTCCCCAATGTGTAGCAAAATTTCTTATTCACACGTTACTCCATTGCACTGTAATGGTACCTCTCATACTGACTATATCCTTCTTCCAGCAACTGATTAACCTTGAGAGGCACATGCACTAAATATACATTTGAAAATAGTTTTGGTTACCATCACTTTTAGAATAGAATAATTCTTTATTGGAGTATAACTTACAATAAGCATGTCAGTGTCATTGAAAATAGCTTAAAACTAATAACATTGATCATTTTATACATGATTAGAAGATGGTATATATTCTAAAGTACATCAACATTACATGGGCATAAATCTACTAGTATATTTTAAACATAATTCTTAAAACAATAATTAACATTTAGAAGTTTACATGATAAGCTAACATATTTCATATATTCCCATTTGAATTACAGACTTGTATTGGAGAAAACTTAGGTAAGCTGCAAATGCAGAATTTGTCTTGCAAAAAAGCAATACATAAATTTCAAGCCTAGTCAATAGTCAGTCATACAGAGAAGCATTTAAAATAAAAACCTGTTTAAAACTTCCCTGCAAAGTAATTTTGTTCTGTCAGTTCAAGTAAGTTATAGCACATAATAGTGACTTTCATACTTACTTCACCAGAAAAGGTGGTGATCTATGATTAGAAAAAAACATAGATTACATCAACAGACAGAATTACCTACTCAAGCTGTGTTAAAACTAATCAACAGGCTCCCAGAGTCTCTTACTGGATTAGAAATTACCAACATTTTAAAAGACACTTGAAAGTGTTGTTGTTGAGGGGTGGCTATTACTGGGTGGGTGAATAAACTGGAGGATTAGGCTTGGATTAAACGGTATCCTATGTTACAGCTGATTGTGTTCTAGATTGTATTTATTTATCTATTTATTGTCCATTGTACTTATTTGAGGATATTCATTCTGTTGTTTAAAATATTGGGTAATCGCCTACAGATTGTGTTCTATTTAAAAAAATTGTATTTTGTATAAAATATTTTGAATTTTAACTGTTAATTGGATTTTATAAAGTTTGATTATAGATATACAATTGTATTTCTCGACAGCTAAATGAATAAATAAAAGTTATACATTTTTTTTGCCCATTTCAACAAATCTGTTAATGGTTGTCATATATTTCATTGAATAATTCTAAAGGTTGAACAGAGCTATTTGTAGGATTCATATTTAAATTATTGTTAACGTACAACATAATATCCAAAATGAATAAAGAAGGCACAGTTAAAATCCCAAGTTTTTAAACAAAGGTTTACAGTTGGTATACTACTAACATTACAGATAACTCTTATTGCTTTTTTTTGTAAGAAATAACTTTTTGTATTACAATCATTTCCCCATGCTACACTCTCATATTACAAGTGACTGTAAATATGAGCAAAGTAAACAGCAATTAATAATTATTTCAAACTTACTATCAATTTCAACCTTCTTAATATAAAGATCCTTTTTGCCATATTTTACATAATATTAATATTAGGATGTAGTTAAACATCTAAAAATTCAGATCACCACTGTTTTGATTGTGTCTTAAGCTGAATTAGGATTTTGTGTTTTGTCTTGGTTCATTCAGAGAGAATTAGCTGCAGAACAATCTTCAACTGCCTAATTGACAGTATGGAAGATATTATTCATTATCATAGAATATTTATAGTTTACTGAAATTTCCAGATCATCTGCAAAGATGTATGAACTGACATATTCATTATTATGGGCAGCTGTCTTATTATTCACATACATAATATACAATATGGTTCTCAAAATTGACCCTTAGTAGTAACTAACTAACTAAATAGGAGTAACTAATTGCCATTACTCATCAGAGATTGTCTGTTATCTCTGTGAGAAATACAATTTAAAAAACTGTCTTTCTAAATCCTAAATCATTGAAACCATAAAACTTCAACTTATGTAACAAGGTATTGTGTCAAGGTATTATGACAAGGCTTTCGACATGTCATAAAATCATCCTAATACTAATATTTTATTAGCACCATACATACAATTATTCTTAAAATTTACATTTCCTTGCAAATCTATGTAGCAAGTAGATAAAACTGCTATTAAATGTAAAATATTTACAAAACTGGTCTAATTTAGGAAATATTTGATTTGAAGTTTATTATGATTTAAACCAATGTGCCAAACCCTAATTAAAAGAAAAATAATTGCATATAACTTGGTATCCCCTGTGATCTTTCAATTTAATCTAAAAGTGAATTATAAATAAACAAAAATTGAAAACATTTTAACAATGACTTGGCTTTCTTTATAAATATAGAAAAGAAAGTAATACATTATCTTATTATTGTTGTTTTCAGGGAACAATAAAGAAAATGACTAAAATCATAAGATCAGGAACACAAATAATTGAAAAAGCCAAAAATAAACCAGAATGTTTGAACAAAGCATTTTCCTCTGTAAGGTTTGTCCAATCTGTGATGTACGGACTCTGCGATAACGTATGTGTTACAGAATGTGCTTTCACAAAGAATGTTTCAATACCAGGGTTGTCATATCTCACACTGCCTGTTGTTCTTGGACCTAATGGTATTAAAAAGACCTATGACATTCCAGAGTTAAGTGATTATGAATCTAAACAGTTTAAAAAAGCTATTAAATCTGTGAAGCGAGATACAGACATCGCTATTAAATGGGTTGAGAGTCAGTTACCTGCAATGAATTGTTGTAATTATGAACACAAATAATATCACTGGTTTTAAATTCTTTGAATTTCTATACTTTATTTGAAATACTTAAACTAAAATATTGCATTCTCCCTCCATGGCATTATGGTATCAAGTTTATGAAATTAATTTAGTTCGTAATTGATCTGCCAAACGTTAAGAAAATTATCCTTGTATATTTAAAAAAAAATCAAGAAGCATTTGTTTTAGATAATATACTTAACAAGTTGTTACCAAAAAAATTTTAATTTTAATTTCCACCCTGTTAAATAACAAAATTATCAGTTAAAACTTCTTTTGAACAAGAATCACCACTAAGCACAATTTGAATTCTTATATTTTTGTTAAATTAAAAATTTAACTGGAGATTTTATTTATTATATAAATCTTTTACTTATAATATCTTTCCGTCAAACAAAGCGGTATGAAAAATTAAAAACAAATAAATTATTTGTACATTTTATGTAAGTAAGTGATTGCTAAAAACAAGTACTGAACTTTAATCAGACTCCTCAAACAAACCCAAAATGTAGTATTTTTCATCTTCTTTTTCAGTTTGGATGGTCTAATTATTGAACATGTAAGCTGTAAGTGCTTATATAATATAGTACCTCCTAAGCAATTTATTAGCTCCTTGGCAAAAACCCAAAAGTATCAACACCTTCATACTACACATATTTATATTCAAATAGCAGGTGCTCTACAGTGTTAACTCTGGTGCCACATTTTCTGCAGAAGCTTTCCAGTGTAACCATATCCTTTTGGATGAAACCTACCATCTTCCTTATATTACTTGTCCCTAACAAAAGAAGGCAAAAAGTGAGAGCGTAATCCTTAATCCTGAGAGTAGTCTTCCAATTCCTCTTCAAGTGCTAAAGGCCTGTATTACCAGATACTTGGGTATATCAAAGAACAGTCTATGTCCTATGATTTTTGGTGCTGATGCCAGCTCATCTGCACATTAATTTAGCTAATCCATTATATCCTGGAATTCAGTGATGTGTTACATTATTGATACAATCCCAAAGAAACATTTACCTGTCCAGTGCTTTCAAAGCCGCCTTAAAATCTGCATAAATACATATCTATCATTATTCCTATATCCAAGTCTTAGTTTTCTTGGGCCACACTTCATTAATGGCTGAAACACATTCCCATTTGACAGAACTTGTTCTTTTCTAGATCTGTTATATGTATTTAGAAAGATATATATATATTACCTTAATTCTAAATATACTTTTGGTTAAAAGTCAGAGTGTTTTAATGGTATAAACTATTTACAACTTACTTCTTCTGTACAAGGTTAGTTTAAACTACCAATACTTCAAGATAAAGTAAGAGCAGGTCACAATTTTAAACATATATACAATAGTTATTTATTTCATTTTATCCAATAATTGATACATTATAGTAACTTAAACTATAATCAGATTAAATAGACTATAGAAAAAAATTACAGGTTTTACACATTCTGTATTTCTAATCAAGAATGGTTTTTACCAATAACTTTGTTTGTAAAAAGTAAATATGTTTATTGTAAAATAATAATGAAAAACATGTTAATGGATCTATTCACAATTTATTGTAACAATAAGTCTTCATACTGGTGTTTTAAGTTAAATATTGTATTCTGATATCTATCAAGCCTATATCTGGTAACTTTCTGAATCCCGAGGATGAATGTTTTGAAAGAAATAAGATCTTTAATATCAATCAGCCTACTGGTTAGATCGAATCAACAATTTTTTAACCACTTCCTCATCAAAATTCTCCTTTCCTATTCAAATTACTTAATGTAAAAGGGTCAAGCAAAACATGATTTGAGTGAGAATTACAAATTTAATTATTGGTAGAAACTCTTTCTATCAAAGCCCACTAACTAATTAAATAGTAGTCTCTAGGGGATACTAGGCATATACTAAGCTACTTGGAATAAACTAATTAAAACAAATATCACAGAGTTCATATGCCTATTCATTTTTAATGTCATTTAAAGGGCCAGAAATGTTTCGGTTTCTTAGTTGTCATCGGTGTTATTGTTACTGGTGGAAGAGGTATATGAAGTTTAGTCCAATCCTGATAAGAAATGTAAGGATCCGTATCACCGAGATGGAATCGTAGAAACCCAAATGTCATCGCTGTTGTAGGTTGCATAAAAGACAACTTGTTGTTTTCAATTTTAAAACAGTCAAAACTAACAGAGAGAAGAATTTTCCCCATTGATATCGCTTCCAAGCGCATACACATGCTCATGCCATTTGGGTTATGATGAAGGTCGTAGAGACGTAGACAAATTCGCACGAATGGGATGATTATGGAACTGGTACAAAATGGAACTGGATTACGGCCTGAAATATAAAAACATAAAATAGATAAAGCAAGTACTTTTTTATTTCAGACAGTAGCAGAGCCTAGTGCATACCTTACCTGATATAATTTTAGTTACAAGTTCTTTCCCATTCAATGAAATTGTTATAAGGATACAAAAGTCACTCTGTACATATTCCATTGTCATACATCCTGGAAATTAAAAAGATGAGTAAAATAGATGTTAAAAAGATGGTATTAGTCTAGTTCATGACAATAGTTATTGTGATCATTGTTATACATAGCTTAACTTTTATTAACCAAGTATATATAAATTCTGATAATTGCAAATATGAATACATTTTGCGTCTAACCAAATGTCCATCTCCACTCCTAAAGCAATTTGACCAAAACATAATTTACATCTCATCAGTTTTAAAACTATGATTCAATCAGTATAATTTTACAAGGTCACGTAGTCAGACAGATTGTGATAATGTAAAAAATTAGTTTGTAATAGTGTGAAAAATTAGAGTCAGAATTCAAAGTTTGTAATGGGTGTTAAAAGCGCGAGATAAAAATACAAAGGGTGGGAGAAGCTATTGAACAAAATGTAGCCTTCGGTAAATTCTTTTATGGAAATAAGATGGATTTTCAAAACAACATAATGAATTACGATGTTTAGTATTAGTATAGTATAGTTGATTGCAAGTGTTTATTTTAGTATTATATAATTAGATAAAAGTGTTGTTTTTTATAATAAATAATTGATAAATTGTGCGAAATTATGAGGAGTATGTGAACTGATTAAAACAGCGGAATACGGGAGGTACATAGCTCCGGTTTCCAATTATAAGGATAAGACCTCGTGGCGATTTGCTAGGACAGTCTTAGTTGGAAGCTCATAGGTGATAGTTGTGTCTGAGTTAAGTGCTTAGAAACAATGGACGTGCTTTCAGAATGCTTTAGTTGGGTATTTGGACTGATAAAGTGTGTCATACAGACAGTTTTAAATAGTTATTTGAACAATGTAGACGAGTATGATAAATCGTATTAATTTTGAAGTAGAACTGACTATTAGAAGTATTTAGTACGGATAGCGTGTTACATAAAAAGACAATAGACAATTTTGCGTGTAGTAACGAACACGGGTGGATGATGAACAATTATAAAGTGTAATATGGACTAATAAGTTAACAGACATTCTTAACACTAACATTTGAGTTCTGCGATTAAAATGACTTTGAGGGACGTTGCTCTCCAGGAACACCATCGTAAGAAAGCCATGTGGTTTGGACAAAGAAATGGAGTGATGTGTTTTAAGACAACGGACTGGTAACTCTGTATTATTCAATACTAAAATTTCAAATTGTTATTTGTATAGAATTTATTAGATTTGAATTTTTGATTTTTGTAAATTTAAAATTTACAAATAATTATGTTTTTTATTTTTATGTAAAAGAATAATAGATAACGATTGATATAATTTTCTTTTTAAAGTAATCTAGATTCAATATTAAAGAACAGATAAATTCAATCTGTTAAGCTCTATAAATAATTCTTCAGTTGCAACTTAAAAAAAAAAAAAAAAGTAAATTCAAGATCTTTGTTTAAAATTAAAACCTTCTTAAAAGGAAATAACGACATCTGATAGTAGGATGTATAACACAAGTGATTTATATGATTTATTTCAATATTGATGTTAATGTGCTTTTTCTTTCTACTGTTTAATAAATGTTTTTGTTAACATTTCAGTCAAAGTGTTCTCATTTGAATACCAAATATCACTGTGAAGTACACTAATAAAAGGACTCACCCCTGAGAAAATTTAATAACGAAAATTAACTTCTTTTCCTTTTTCAAAATTGATGTTAACACATCTGGCGCCCTTAAGTCGAGCAAATTAATAAATTCATAAATTAATAATTAAATTTAATAAAAACATAACGTAAAACTCTTCAAGTTTAAATAATTTTTATATCTAAAATAGCTTCACTATTAAATAACTAAATAGCCTCATTTTAAATTGTTACAAGATGTCATTCCAAAAATACTCTATATGTGTTTCTATTGGCTTAAAATATTGAGAATCATTAAAAGTCCGGTAACAAAACTAATAAGCCTCTTTTTCTGAATCTTTTAAGAAACAGCAAGATCAGAATAATTTTGACAATTTTTAGTATAAAATAAACCATGGTTTTCGGAATATAAGAATTTCTTAGAGAATAGTTAGAGAACAGGTAGTTTCAGAAATGAAAAGGTACGGGAGTATGTTTCATATTTCAACTCTTCTCTGGCTAATGAGTTATTACTTATATAAATATTATCATATGATGTGTTAAAGAATGGCTTGGGTATTGTTTCAGCATATCATTTCAATTTATGGAGGCAGTTACTAGATATATCTCCATAATTAACATGCTTATATTAAATATAGGTATATAATACCCTAAATTTTCTTTGTTTCGGTTTGTTACTTTTTAGTGATTTATATATACCGTAGCTAATGAACAGTGTTGTAAATATTTTTGTGTTTGTTTGGTGCAGCGTGATCTAGTGGCAGTGAATTTCAACATGACTCAATTACATTAGCAGTTTTTGTTTTACATTTTATAATTGCAATGGTGTTTAACATATGAAACACTCATGATCATTCAAACAATGATGACTGAATCAATGATTGAAGTAGGGGAGGGGGTGAGTAAAACAAGTGATTTGATTGAGATGATATGTCTGTGAATACTTGATGACATTACTGTGAATAACGTACATGACAGTGAAGTGTATAAGATTATTTCTCGATTTTTACAATATTTTATTGTTAAAACTATTATGACAGAAGAGTTAGTGATGGTTATATCCATATAATTTGTATTTATAAAAATAAACAAAAAAATATTGTGTATTTTACACTACACAGTACAGAATTGAAACTTGCACACCAAGTATATGGGCTATACACATTTTATTGAATATTTTGAGAAAAGAGAAAATAGATTTATGATAACTAAAGTAAGAAATGAATGATTTTTTTATTATAATTTACCTAATTATTGTCGATTGTACTTCTCTATTTAGTGGTGGAAAATTTTATTAATTTTTAAATTTTATTTATTATAAAAAAAAAAAAAATCAATCCAATGTTGTGCCTCCTCTGAAACAAAATTTACATTAGAATTGCCACCCCCAAACTATTATTATTAACAACATTAACAATAGCTTCTTGCTCTAAACTCCTAAAGTTGTTTAACAAGAGAAGCTTGTTCAAGTAAAACTAGTTTATTAGACTGTCGATTGCCCAGTTGATGTAATCGTATCTAATACAATACATAAACATAATACACAAAGTAATATTGAAACACAAATGCGAATACGTCATAACCATAACTATTTGGCACTCAGAAATATAATGATGAACATATTGAATGTTTTTAGCATGATTAATATGAATTGTTACAAACATGAATATATTTGTGTATAATATGTAAAACATAATATTATTCAATTACAGATGGAAGTTATTATAACCAATAATTAGTATAAATGTAAAGAGAATGCAATTTTTTATGACTAATAGAAATAAACTGTTTTTGAAACACGTTTGGTGGGATTTAGGCACATTGACTGTCGGAGGAGAGTAGTGCAACATTTCATTAGATGTTTTGCCGCAGGAATCCAATTCACACTACCATGCATAAAGAAGTTTCACTTCGAAAATATTTTTGGCCCAAGGTTACCTTTTATGTTTGGATAAATTTATGCAATGAAATATAATTTTTTGTTAAATATAAATGTAATTCTGCTATGTTCGAATTTTTGTTTACTCAACCTGTAAATAATTATGCACATGTTAAAGAATCATTGTCACTCACAAGTGAGTAAGTTACTTTTCAATTAACTATTCTTATTTTGACAAAATGAGTCAAATTGCAGCCAACATGTTAACATACAAAACAGTATTTCCTTGAACAAACATATTTTCAGGTTTCTTTTTGTTTGCTAAAAAATATAACCTTCTTTTTTTAAATACTTGAAATACATGTACCTGTATATTGCTTATAGTTGGCAATTTTGAATCCTGTACAGCAGACACAATGGAGAGTTTCACAATGACATTTCTTGCTCGGTATTATTTTGGGTTTTTCTTCTTTAAAAAAAAACTTTTCGTCATCTTCCAACTTTTCAAATAAATCTTTATCTTTGTGGAAGAATTCTTCTTCTTCTTCAACATCAAAAAAATATTTGGCCATCTCGTCTAAAGTAGGAGCTTTTGTGGTTTTTGGATTGAAGAAAGAATCAGGAATATCTGACTCAAAGAATTCACTTGTTGTTAACTCTTTGTTCGTTTCTTCTGAAAAGCAAATATCAGTGAAGTACTATACTAAACATAAATTATTGGTCCAAATTAGGCAAATATCTACATATGTTTTATCCTTTTACCAACCATGTAGACAACGAACTTTTCAAATATTAGACCAAAAATAGAGTTATATAATATTAATTTTTTTGTAAACCTTGGTATTTGTTCACGTTCCTACATACAGTAAGTGTTGCTGCCTACTGACAGAATCAATATAATATTTTTTAATTATACTACACCTAAAAGTTTTATATTCTTCAAAATAAAATTAAAAATTATGAAAATAGTAAAACATTCCTAAGACAACTTTTTAATTGGCTACTAGAAACAATTAATATTGATTATTTATTTACAAGTGTCCAGTAAATTTAAGGCTCTCCATATTACACTACATTCAAAATTTCGTAAAACGTAGGTTAATTTAAAAAGGGTGTAAAAATTGTTAAAATTGCCTGTTACTTATTACTAGTGTTATTTCATATTAAATTTTCTTTATTGCCTGTTTTTGCGAGACAAGATGGTTTGGTAACCCCGATACAGGTTATTCCTATGTGGAAACTAATTCCAGAATCAATATTTTTTCTTTAAATTAAATATTTTTTGTTTGTAATTTACATCTTTTTATTGTTATTTTTGTAAACATTTCATTTTATTGTTTTGTTCAACCTATTTCAACCCATTTTCTTTTCTTTTTTTTTGTTTACATAAATAGTTAATTGGAGGTAAAACAACTGTAATGAATTGTGAAGAGATGGTATTTTAAACTATTTTTTTTAATTTGGGTTTTTACTTAATATATTGTGATTCAGGAATAAAATATTTACTTACTTAATGTCTCGACTGTGTCAACATATTTGGTTTAAAATTGCTTATATATATTATTTAAAATATATATTTCTTTAGACTTTCCATACACTTTTGTAGATTTTTCCTGTAGGTTTAGTTGTATCAATGTGATAGTATCATCAGAGCATACACATTGTTATTATCCACAAATATTGTTTCGTCACAATTATTAATACACATAAATAATGAATTCATTTTTGCATATCTAGGTCTCAAATTATAAAATAATACAATACCTTATATTATCCATCAATGACCTCTTCTTTTCAATAATTTACTTGACATGTTTCGGGATATCTATCCCATCATCAGAAATTTCTCGTTGAATGGGCATCGTCAAAACATTAAGTATAAATACACAAACGCACAAAAACAAACAACACATTTACAACATTTGATAGATGTACACCTTTCCATAAGATTAAAAAATGCTGATAATATGTATATATTTGGACATATGATAATTTTTGTATTTCTCTATAGTTGGTCAAAATATTTTCAAATTTTTACCAAACTTGGTGAAAGAATCTTCACAAGATTGATCATGATATTTAAATAAATAATTTAAAAAATCTTTAATCGAAAATCATATATCTACAAGATTTCATATATCTACAAGATTTAGAGTGTAAATTTGAATAAGAAATAAAATGAAACTTTTTTTCCCATTAAGTTGTAAATCCACTCTTATGTATGGTACCTTAACAAGTTATAAAATATTAAAACAAAATTCTTTCTGACTGTATTAAAATAAAGGGTGCAAAAATATTTTTTGTTTTCTAAGGGTCTTGGCTTTTGGTGTGAAGAAGTTGTTTAATGGTGTTAGTAGTTCGGAAGGTTACTATTCTCTTAAATTTACGGAAGATAGAAGTGACTATTGTAGGTAGGATGTTGCCATATTCAGTTAATACATAGACAGGTTTTTGTTTTCTCTTTGGGACGCGATTCAGATCTAACTTTGTGTTTTAAGAGAAGTTTGTCGATTATGGAGCTTCTGTATCCGTTTCTTATGGCGATGTATTTGATCGTATTTAGCTCTCCTTGAAAATCACAAGGCTCCATTGGTACTGTCATTAGTCTGTTGATCATGCTGTTATATTCACCCCAAAAAGCCAAGACCTAGAAAACCAAACTGGCATGTATAGATTGACATGTAATGATTGTGAAAAGGTATACATAGGCCAAACTGTGAGAGTGTTTAAGACTCCATTTAAAGAACACTTGCCAAAAAGAACAATTTCAGCTAACAAATCGAATTTTGCACACCATCAAATAGACGAGGACCATGTATACACAGACCTACAGAATAACCTGAAAGCAATCAAAATATGTTCTAAAGGTAGATATATGAATGCAGTCGAGGAGTACGAGATTTATAAGGCGTTCAAATCAAGAGATGGAAATAGTGAACATTGACTATTGAACGACCAACTAAATTTTGACTCAAATACCTTGTACGACACGGTGATAAGAATTCAATAAGCCTGCGTTAAGAACAAGTTTGGAGTGCGCGAGATAACAGATGGTCAGTTGACGTCCAGTAGCCAGAAGGTGTACACCAAAACGGACTTTTAATGTGATATGTGTGTTTTATGAATAATTTTAGTGTTTGATGACCTCGGTCGAGTAATTTAAATTAATATATCTGTGTCTGAAGATGGGATAGAAGTCCCGACATGCATCACAATTACAAAAAAGAGGTCACTTGACGGAAACAAAGGTAAGAAACTTTATTTTAAAATAATATTGACCTGGATACTGGAAATGAATTCATTAAATCTTAATCATAGTAATACACTGGTAAGTATGAAAACAAATTGGAGTAATAGGGATCTCTGAGTGAGGGTCAGACATTACAAATTACATTAGTTTCACTCTTGCGAGGAGATGAATGTACTTACTTTAAAAGATTTGATAAAGTTTTACCTGCATCGTAATCTGATGAGCCACCCAATGTCCAAGATATAGCTCCAAATAAAAATGTAATTCTCCATAATCTCATTCTTAAACCTATACACACAATATTCAAATATAGAACACATATCTTTTGCAGTTAAACATAACTTAGCTCAAACATACACCAAATAAAAACACCAAAACTATTCGTCAACAAAATGTCAGTTCTGTAATTCTCATTCAAAGGTGAAAATGAACCATGTATGCCATCTTTGAATAATATTAAACTAAAGATTAAATGTAAACGCAGTTGGTAATTGGTGAAAGTCCATATTAAAGGAAAAATAACTTAAACAACGCCACAAGAAAGAAACTTTATTTGTGATATCTGTTTTACCATTGGGCATCTTCAGACTCCAGTTCAGTTAGTTAAGCTAATAAGACATAGTATGGCAATGTGTCTTGTAAAAATGAAGGACATGAAATCAAGTGTTGTATCAGTTTGTATTTTTAAAATGTGTTATAGACGATAAGAAAGGGGAAAAAAATATTTGAGAAGGAATGGAGGTGTAAAGATTGTTGCTTGTCATCTTCAGGTACAAGTAGTGTGGTTTTATCTGATCATGGACTAGATATGAAAAGGAATTTTTACTTTAAGTTATGGAAGAATTTAAAATAGAAGTTTTTGGCAAATTTAAATCCATTAAAACAAAATAGGTGAATTATATGCTTTTGTGCAATTCTTATCAGACTAGGTAGAGACCTCGAATTCTTTGATAAACAAAATGGAAAAGGAATTATCTGTTCTTAAAAAAGAGAATAACCAGTTGCGAGTTAGGAATGTGAATCTTTGCAGCACGGTATAAAATCTGTAAAATAGGATGAGATCTCTAGAACAATATGAAAGAAAACCTAATATCAAAATTAGTGGAAAATCCATAACACCTGAAGGAAACAACATTGGCATAGTGAAAGATATAGGAGCAGCTCTGGTATTTGAAGTACAGGAACACCAGATCACTACTAACAGTGCACTGGATACTATTATACAAGAAGTAACACATCTCACTGTTCATAATCTAGCTTCAAAACAAATTCTTAAAGGACAATAGGATTGGTAAATTTCCATTGGTAAAGGTGAAAAATGCTTCACGACAAAAATCATCAAATCACTTCCTTCAGAATGTAACCCCTCAGAACTAAGAAGATGGGAACTGTCTCATCAATGGGTCACAAAATCTAGAAAACCCCCTAATCTTAGTCATAGATGAATCATCCTTTATCCTTTCCGAACAGACTTAAAACTCTCCAACTGGCAACGACCACAAATGGACCCATTCATCCCAGACAAGTTGGCTATAAAACACGTTTTTTGCAATTCAACATTTCGCCCATTTAGAATTGCCCTACCGCAATAAAAAAAATAATGTTGGAAAGCTAATGTTCCGTAGATGCATAATCATGCAAAAAACACCACAAAACGTTATAAATAATATAAAAAAAATTGCTAAAGTTTGCATATTTTTATGCGTAAAATCAAAGATTTGAACTGTGCGGTTGTAAGCAGACCCCATTTTTTTCAGATGTTCAAAAATCTATTTTTCTGTCAAACAGATCGACCATAACACTGTTTTGTAGATCACATCTTTCTCTTTCGATCTGTGCTTTCCAAATCTTTCTATCTGCCATAGATCGCGAGATATATCTATTTTACCAAGTAGTAACCCATATAATGATATATAGAAGTTGTGCTTTCCATAAATATTACTAGTTTTGGTATTTTTTTCAAATTAGGCAAAACATTTTCCCTTTTTCCGTAAAACAATTTTTTTTTGAAAATGTAACAAATTAATTTTTTTTCTTTCTAAATATATTACAAATCTCTAGTACTACTTGAAAACAATTATAAAAAAAAAAATTGTATGGTATATATAGCTTTTTTGTGAAATTTTTGCCTCCGCTACTTTCCGATTTTTTGCTATTTGACATAATAACTCCAAATTTTTTACATCTAACTTTTTTTTTCACTAGACAGCTAAATTCTATGCACCTTTCTGAATATAATGATAGGTGTATAGAAGTTGTGTTTTTCATAAATATTACTATTTTTGGTGAATATTTGAAAATAAGCCTAACAATTTCCCTTTTTTCGTAAAACAATTTTTTTTTGAAAATGTAACAAATTTTTTTTTTTCCAAAATATACTCACAAATATTATACAAAACTTTTGTATATCTTGAAAAAAGGTGGTAAGCTATTGATTTAAGATGATACAGGTTTTTCTGAAAAATGGGAATTTCATTTTTTGACATCTAATATACTTACTCCAAAACCATTTCATATATATATATATATATATATATATATATACATTTTACATAGATAAATTCTACGCATATTTCTGAGAAAAATGATGTCTTATATGTTAGGTTTTGTATAAAAATAATATTTTTTATGAATTTTTTAAGAAAATAAAATCTTTAACATGCGCCAGTTTGCAGGGTTAAAAAAAATCTGTGGTTCAACACTCAGCACAGACCATCCTAGATTAAAACATTTTAGTCTATTTTTTACATTCTACTGATTGAGAAAGTGAACAGTGTTTACGAAATATTTCAGAACTTTAGTGTTTTTGTGTGTGTTTTCTTACTTGTATACTATTAGGTAATACCAAGGATCACTTTCCAAGGTAAGCCTGTGTCTGCTATCCATACAAAATCTAATCTAAATTAAATAGTAATACAATAATTATCGGCGATGTAAAAATGAGTTTGTTGATGGCTGTTTGCATGTGTAACTTTATAGTAATTTAATGTGTAATTGTGGTTTCAAAGTTATCCTATTAGGATAACAAGAAATTCAAAAATGTGAATCATATATTTATTAGAACAAGAATATAGTTATTTTCAAAACTGCTGTGTTTGATGTAGATCTTACTGATCATTGTATGTTAGATATAAAATTTGAGAGTAAACGTAATTAAGTGATAATAAAGTGATAAAAACTAATAACTCAACAAGGAAGTGACTTTTTTTTAAGTTTTATAGTAATAACTCATGAACTGGTTTTTCGAAAGGTGGCAAGCGGTTTTTTTTGAGTCCATAGAGGTGACAATGATCAAAATTTTATCAATATTGTTAGAGCCAATTTTGAGGAAAACATAATTTTATGTTCTTTTCTTATGGTAGGTTACCTCCAAAAATGAGCGGAATGGATCCTGATATATGGCCTAAATATCCCCATAATATACCAATTTGACTAATATTTGTTCACATATTTGGGCTGTAAAGCACTGCATTTACAACAGACGACAAACAAAATCATTTCAAAAATCACTTTTTCGACTCAGTGTACCTCAAAACTGATATATCCACCTAATCCCCTAATAATATTAATTTTTCGACCCACTACATAACGTTCACTGTACTACATATATGTGAGGAAGTAAAATTAATAGTTTTATGACTTTTAAATTATTTTTTAAAAACAAAAATATTATAAAGGTATTTAATAAATCTCTTAGAATATTTGATTTATTTGAGAATATGTCGATAATTGAAGTACATACAATTCAAATCAAATTCAAACTCGCCACTTCAAAATACATAAGTATCATGATTTTTACAAAACATCGATAAATAAAGAAGAAAATCGCTTCAAAAAAACCTTTCAATTACCTGATTATAGCTTCTAAAACTCTTGATTTTATGTGCAAAATATTGTTAAATAAACTTTTTGAACCTTAAAAATATTGAGAGTGTTTCAGTTTTTAAGAAAACACTACAAACATATTATAGTACTAGTGAATATTTAATTGATATTCCCCCTTGAAGTAATTTTAACTCAAATGTAATCATTCCTGTGAACTTATTGATCTTGTATTTAACTCCCTGTTCTCTAAATAATGTGATGTGATTTTATCAGAAATCTACTTATTCTATGGTACACCCATCTTGCAACAAAGTAAAATAAATTTAAATCAGTTGCATTACTTATTTTGAGATTACATGTGACAAACTTGTTAGAGAAAGAGCTACATCATTCTGAAAATGGTCTAAATAATTTTATATAGGTTGAAAACCTCCAAAAGCATGATATAAACATTTTTCATCATCAAAATACTTGCATATATTGTAATTGGCAAATATTTTGTATTATAATATACAAAATATTGTATTATACAAACAATTATTTTTGGTTATATTTTGATTATAACTACAGCATGTACATTCAAAAACAGTAATTTTTGATAAAGTAACTAATATTGTGAGATTTAAATGTTATATTATAATTAAATCTTAACTATTCTGTTAAATTATAAAACAGTTCCTACCTAAAAGATGAATATTTCTATTGTCCAGCACTAGCTGATTGATCATTAAGAGTCAGTCAGAGCTCAAAATAGTCCTTACATTGCTGAAATAAAAACATTGAAAAAATACATTTCTGTTACTCTAAATCTCTATACATTTAAAAAAGGTATAGTATCATATTGACAAAATTAGGCCTGTATTATAAAATAAAAGGTGTATTCATATTCTCCTGAATATTAATTAATTAAAGTTTTAGTAAAAAACACTTAACTGTTTAGTTTGTTACTTCATAAAGCTATATATAGTTATTATGGTTTTTTCCAGAGATATGGGGGGGGGGAGGTTATTTTGCAAAATGCGCAGTATGGATTAGATATGTCACTGCAAGTCTTCTGATTCTGTGTAATAATCTAGAGCATAAAATATTTAATTCAATTAATTGTTTACAAGTCTCCCGATTCTGTGAAATAATCTAGAGCAGAAAATAGTTAATGCAATTATTGTATATAAATCTCCTGATTATTTACAATAATCTAAAGCAGAAAATAGTTATTTACAAGTCTCCTGATTATGTTCAATAATCTAAAGCAGAAAATAATTATTGCAATTGTTTACAAGTCTCCTGATTCTGTGCAATAATCTAGAGCAGGAAATAGTTAATGCAATTGTTTACAAATCTCCTGATTATTTGCAATAATTTTGAGCAGAAAATAGTTATTTACAAGTCTCCTGATTATGTGCAACAATCTAAAGCAGAAAATAGTTAATGCAATAATTGTTTACAAGTTTCCTATACCATGATTATTGAACATGATTGTTTAACTGGTAACTGAAAGGAACAAAATATGCCCATATACCAAAAGTTGAATAATATCGATACACGTGTTTGGACTGAAACAAATCAGAATGTCATTTAATAAAAAAATCTATGCAGAATAAATATTTTTTGAATGCCATTCAAACAAGAGGCAACATGCTCAAGACGAGGCGGACACAACCGACACGCCAACTGAATAATTAGGTAATAAGTTATAGGCCTAGGAATTCGAAAAGAAAATCACAATTTAAAAATATTTCCCGAGATTTTAAGACCATGTTTCCCACCTTGAAATCAATCAAAATTAAATCATTAATCCAGGAAAATTATTATAAAGACACAATTCGATCATTAAAACGAAATATTAAAATTTTAAAATCACCTTCCAAAATAGTTAACACGAGAATCAGGTACAGGGTATCACAGAATCGTGAAGATTATAAGAAAACAAAAATCTATCAAGAGAAACTAATAATTTTAACGGATAAATCGGAATCTTCTACATAGAAAGTCGTTTAGGAAAATACAAAGGACATACCAGTCAATCGGTAGAAATTAAAAACTAAACCAAGCCCCGAATTAAATATGGCAGTCAAATTGATCTATTCCGAACTTCAAGCTTACATCACACGGATTTCTCCCAAACTCGCGTTTTGATTAGTGAATTAAATTAGAACAGTTCTTACATAGATATGCAATACAACTTATATAAATTAGAGTAATTAGTTAAAGCATTAATAATTTGGTGTAAAAAAGAAGTTATTTGCTTGTGTAGTAATACAAATTGAATAATTGAAAACCTTAGAAAAACTCTTTATTAATAATTATCTAAATTTTCCCTTAGCATACAAAACACACACACAAAGTGAATACATATAAAGTCAGGTGATACAGAAGGCGGGAGATTTGAAATCAAGTAACGCTTTCCCAAAAGATTGGATTGTTGTTGAGCGTCTTGTAGATGAACAGGACGTTCCTACAGAGCTGAAGATTTTTGAATACGATTTTAAAAGGTACGGTACATCAATGAGTAAAAGGTTATTAAATAGTGCGTGTTCAATATATAGTAGACTTTTTTCCAAATCTTGAAGAGACAATTAATTAAGAAAAACGTACTTAAAGCTGAACAGAGTTATTGGTGAGATCCAACCATTTTCTTACACTGAATTTATAAATATTATCCAAGACAAGTATTAATTTTCACTTACCAAGTGATCAGAATTTATGTGGAGTTGATTAATTACATATAGACATTGTTTAAAATTGATATAGACAATTCAAATTGATCAAAAACTCCTCGAATGAAATAAGCCTTTTTTACTTACATTTCAATAGATATGTCCCTTTATAAAGCAGTTAATTTAATTTAAATATTTTGAGACTTATTTTAGATTTGTTTCTTATTTTATGTGTATGTATTTGTGTTCCTTTTCTAAAGATTGGAAAAAGCCGGCACCAACCCCAAACCATGGGGTTGATAGAACTCTTAATAGATGAAAGATTAATTGAATATTGTTTACGTGTATATTTATAGATTCTGAGAAAGACAACATTGTGTTAATTCAATTTTGAACAATTTTTGTCAATAAATATATAATTAAGATTTTGAAAGATTGACTGTTTTAAGAACTATTTATTCAATTTTGATTTTGAAGAAAATAATTTTGTAACTTTTTCATTGAAGTTATTTTATTGTTATTAATAAATTTGAGAATTTAAACTTATTTGTTTCTTATAATTTCATTTCAGTGTTGTTGCAAATTTAGCACCACAAGGTAGGGCTTTTGTTTTATTGTAAAATTAAACACCTCAACATGAGGCTTTAATTAATCAATATTTTTCTTATTCTCTAAATTTAAATATGTATTTTAGGACATCATTCCATCTTAAATCTCAACATCACATAATTTTGTCTATTACTACATTTTTATATGTGAGAAAGGAAAAAAACAAATAGTCTACTTACACATCCTGGTCCATTATTGGATTCATTTAAACTCAGTTTGTACATTAAAACATTTTGAGTTCACAAACATTTGATTCTAGACAAACATGCAAGTAATAACGACAGAATCTAATATTATGCAACCATCACTGTCTTAATCTCTATAATCTTTATAATCTATTATTGAACCAATTAATTTAAAATCAGCTCATTTATTTATCATTCTTGTAAACAATCAGTTCTATTTACAAGGAATTAAGTTAACTCTTTATGCAAAATTGCAAAATATTTTCACATTAATTTTAAAACGCAATGTGTATAAAGATAATGTTAAATTTTAATTTTGTTATGCTTTATAAGAAATTATTTATGCTAACTTTAATTATTTCAGTAAATATAGTATATGATAATGTATACATCTGTGTGTATAACTGGTCATTTACTGCAGATCACAATTACATCACATAATAAAACCTGGGGGTATTATTAGACCAATAATAATACAATATTTTAAATAACTGCTTGGTATAATTTCTTAAAAAATTTTACTGTGGATTAGCACAATTATATTTTGATCAAATTTTGTATTAACTTTTTAGAGACTCATCATTTATAAAAATAAATCATTTGTGTAAAATATTTCACTTTAATATATATTTAGAAAATACCCTGTAAATAATTTTACTCAAAAAACTATTTTGTCTAGTCAATGGTTCAAACATGTTTAACCTTAGAACACTACTCATTCGTAAAATTTATGACCCGCCATTTGTAAAACTCTGTCGGTTTGTTTACCTTTCCACCATTGTGACTAGAGCCCAGTGTCTCGTCGGCTCAGCTCAAGGTCAGACCGTTTTTACCGTACTCAAACTGTGTAGTATATTTTACAAAAGAATAGTGTTTGCGAAAGTTTTAACTATTAAGTGGTTGAATATTTTTTCGTGTGTTAATTATTTTTATATTTTTTCGTGAATAAATTAGTGTTTTTATCCTGGTTTTTATATTGTTAGTTTTTTAGTGTTGTTTAGTGTAGTGTGTTAATAGTGGTTTTAGAGTTCAAAGTGTTTGATTTAGCTACTAAGTGTATATTTTAATTCTTAAATGGGTGACAGGTAGTACGATCACATGAATAATAATATTAGAGCTGTACTTGAGAAGACATTATCAGACATTGATGATCCTGACGACATCAGTCATGAAGAAGATGACATGGATAGTATTGAAGAGGATATTGTAGTACAGACAACAGTAACGCTGATCCTAACTTTGAAGTTGAAGAGGAAGAATTAGAATCAAGCGAGTCAGACAATGAACCGACAGGAAGTTCTCCTCTAAGGAAAAGAAGACGAATTAGCACTTTGGATCTGAAGAGAGTATCTAAACCACCACTAAATACCTCAGTTTCTCAGATTCAACCATCTAGTTTACAGTCTACTGCTCCCATTATGCAAGTAGATCAACCTCCATCTACAAGTACCAGCTCCTTCACAACAGTCAACTCCTTCCGTTGTTTGATCCAACATATCAATTCAACCTCTCGCAGATCCTCACATCATCTTTCCTCAAAATCGAGTGATTAGAGCAACTAATGGACATGTTTGGTTTTCACAAACTGGGCGTCAAAGCGTCAGAACTGGTGCAAGAAATATAGTTCTCTCAAAAAGGGATGTGGTAGGAACTGCTCACAATGTGAACACCCCAGATGAATGTTTCCTGGAAATGTTCGACGAAACAATGTTGAACAGAATAATTCAATATACCAATGAGGAAATCAATTGCATAAGAGTCAACTATAATACACGAACATCATACATAGGCCCGATTGGCTTGGAAGAAATGAAGGCGTTTCTTGCCGTTTTAGTAAACAGTGCTGTAAGCAAAGACAATCATTTGGCGGTCAGAGAACTGTTTGACTCTGAATTAGTGGATCTTGCTACAAATCAATTATGTCTAGCGATCGATTTGAATTCATTGTGACATGCCTGAGATTTGACGATAGAGAAACAAGTGTTGAATGCAAAAAACGGACCCTTTTGATGAACAATTACTTGGTTTCAGAGGCAAATACATGTTTATGATGTAGATCCGAAATAAACCATCAAAATATGGGATAAAAATAGTTTTGTGCTGTGACAACACAACTAATTACATGGTTGACAGTATCCCCTATGTTGGTAAAAAAAACCCGACAGGAGGACTTCCTGTAGTGGAATACTTTGTCAAAGAAGTGACAAAAAGTATTCTGGGTTCAAACAGGAATGTGACTATGGACAACTGTTTTACCAGTATCAAGTCAGCAGATGATCTCCTACAAGACACATTCAACAACAATTAATTGGAACCATCAGACTGAATAGGAAAGGAGTACCAAAAGAGCTGGCAAACAATAAAAATAAACCAGTTCAAAGTTCCATGTTTCTGTTTGATAGGAAAAACTTTGGTATCATTCAAACCTAAAACTACCAAAGTTGTAGTCGTACTATCTACTATGCACAGAAGTATGGGGTTAAATCCAGACACTAAAAAGCTTAATATAATACATGCCTTCAATGAAACTAAATGAGCTATAGACACTTTGGACAAAATGTCTAATGACATATTTTGTAGCAGGAAGAACAGGCACTGGCCCTTATGCGTATTTTACGGCATGATGAACATTGCTTCTGTCCATTTATATGCCATATATTGTATAAATAACCTAAGGATATAAGGCAAGGATCACAGCCTTTAAATAGGAAAGAGTTTATGAAACAACTGGCTAAGAACTTATCAAAACCCAACAAGTAATCATGCCTTCAAATACCAACACTGAAGTGAAACGTGAGGGTTTTGATTTCTGAGTCTCTGGGAATTCCGGTAAATCTAACACCTCCACAACAACCAGGCACAAGAAAAAATGTGTTTTTATTGCCCTTCTGCCCAACGGAAGATGACCACAAATTATTGCAGCCATTGCAACAATCCGATCTGTGGATGGCACCATGTGATGAGCTGCAAGGTGGTTTTAGCTTTTAAATTCAAGAGGGGTAAATACATTGTCAAAATTTAAAAGATGCCTAAATGGACACTCATTTTGTTTTAAATTAATCATTTTTTTATAATTAGAAGGTTAATAATCACTAGGAGGCTGTATTGTCTTCACCTATTTGCAGATTGCTAACTGATTTCAAAATTTTTATTAAGGCGCATGGGGACTTTGAAGGCATTTGGCGGGAATGAATTGACCTCAAGTTCGAATTTTTTCTCTCTCCTTTCAAATAAAAGTAATTTTGTTGTATATTCTTTTGGCGATTTATTAAATTTATTTTTTATTTTTGCTTATGAGTGGAGTGTCACATAGCTACCACTTTACAACGAATCGAGTGGTACGGCTCGAATTGTATGGAGGGGGTGATGTGGCCCAGCCAAGGAGCCCAACAAATAAAAACTATAATAAGAATAAATTGGGATGTAATGGGAAGGGATTCTAAATAATAAAATATCAATTGGCACTTGCGATTTAGTTAAGCAGTGCAAGATCACGTAGAAGGGGAGGGGACGAGGGGTGGAGGGCTTCAACCAGCGAGCCGGGAGAAGAAGGTTGAACGGCAGACAGCTACGGGATGGGACAAGGTCAGTCCATTTTTCGGCCACGTGCTATCTAAATTAATCCGTATGCTTTTCGGCCACTATTAAGGCCTTTATCTAGCCGTTATGTCCTTTTTTATAAATTATAGTTATTACTGTATTTTTCTAATTCGGTTCTTGATAAACGATAACATTTAATTTAACTTGCGTTGTATGCGTTCATTTAGCATCCTAACCCGATTCCTTGGCCCATCCTGACAAGATTCGGCTAAAGTGTACGCTGTCTCCAGCCAGCCGGAGCTTCTGGCTGGTCAAAAGAAGTGGGGACGGTCATATTACGATTTTGCAAAGTTTGAAAATGGGCTGTTTTCACGAATTAATTACTCAGAAACTATAAGAGATATTTTCAAATTGAAAAAAACCACACTAAAATTTGAACTTTCTTCTTTCCTCATGTAAAAGTTCATATCATTATGGTGTTTTTAGAGAGCTACAGGCGTTTTTTTTTTTTTTTTTTTTTTTTTTTTTAGGGTTGACTCTCTATTAAATTCTACATCTTTTGATGTGCATAGTTTTGGTATTGTTAAATGTTGAAATTTTTACAAAAAAATAGATAAAAATGAAAAAAATATTAAAAATTTTGAAATCTCAATAGCACCCATCGACTCCAAATTTAATTCTACTTATATTATGCTATAAAAACCATCAAAAATTAAAAACTCACTTTTTCGCCTAAAAAAACTGTAAGGTGGAGGTGCCCTTATGATTTTTAAAAGTTTGAAAATTGCCTGTTTTCTCGAGTTAATTACTCAGAAACTATTAGAGATATTTTCAAATTGAAAATACCACAGTAAAATTTGAACTTTCGTTTTTTTCATCATGTACAAGTTCATATCTTTACGATGTAGAGTTAGGGAGCTACAGGCGTTTTAAAAAGGTATTGCAAGTGGCAAAACGTGAAATGTTAAAATCTGGTATTTTTATTGACATATACATTATAATAAGTCCTAAACGATTTGAAATTTTGAAGTGATTTTTTCAGGGTTTACTCTCCTTTCAATTCTGCATCTTGTGATACCCATATCATTTGTTAAAAATATTTTTGATCTTTTTTGAAAATACTTTAATCTGCAATTACTCGTTTAGAGATTTCAAAATGTTTTTTTCATGGTTGACACTCTATTCAATTCTGCATCTTTTGATATTCATATTTTTGGTATTGTTAAATGTTGAAATTTTTACAAAAAATATATAAAAATGAAAAAAATATTAAAATTTTTGAAATTTCAATAGCACCCATCGACTCCAAATTTAATTCTACTTATATTATGCTATAGAGATATTTTCAAATTGAAAATACCACAGTAAAATTTGAACTTTCGTTTTTCATCATGTACAAGTTCATATCTTTACGATGTATAGTTAGGGAGCTACAGGCGTTTTAAAAAGGTATTGCAAGTGGCGAAACGTGAAATGTTAAAATCTGGTATTTTTATTGACATATACATTGTAATAACTCTTACGCGATTTGAGATTTTGAAATGAATTTTTCAGGGTTTACTCTCCTTTCAATTCTGCATCTTGTAATACTCATATCATTTGTTTAAAATATTTTTTACTTTTTTGAAAAAACTTTAAACTGCAATTACTCGTAAACCCTTAGAGATTTCAAAATGTTTTTTTAGGGTTGACACTCTATTCAATTCTGCATCTTTTGATATGCATATTTTTGGTATTGTTAAATGTTGAAATTTTTACAAAAAATAGATAAAAATGAAAAAAATATTAAAATTTTTGAAATTTCAATAGCACCCATCGACTCCAAATTTAATTTTACTTATATTATGCTATAAAAACCATCAAATATTAAAAACTCACTTTTTCGTCTAAAAAAACTGTAAGGGGATTTTAAAGTGATTTTATCATGGTTTACTCTCTTTTCAATTCTGAATTTTTTGATACCCATATCTGGTTTAAAAATTTTTTGATCTTTTTTGAAAAAAAATTAAACTGCAATTTCTCGTAAACCCTTAGAGATTTCAGAGCGATGTTTTCAGGGTTTACTCTCTTTTCAGTTCTGCATCTTTTGATGTGCATATCATTAGTATTGGTAAATGTTGAAATTTTCACTAAAAATTTGATAAAAATTGAAAAAATATTAAAACTTTTGAAATTTTAATAGCACTCATCGACTCCAAATTTATTTCTGCTTCTATTAAGCTATAGAAACATTCAAAATTCAAAAACTCATATATAAAAAAACAATATATTTAAAGTTTTTTAACACAACTAAATAGATGTAGGAGTTAGGTTCAATATATGTACATTTCACACTTTCTAGGTAAAGGTTGGTGCATTAGTAACATTAAACATTTGTTCTGAAGTTAAAATAAAACAGTTTTATAAGTTTATTGAACATAATAGAGTTAACAAGAAAGAACATGTTTTTTAAAGCTAACAATTACATATTTTATTTCTACTGAATAGATTGATACATTCACTGTAATGATTATGACTTGTAGAAACTTTAATCACCAAATGAAGAAAACACAATTTTCCACAACAAACACTTTATTTTCATGGTATTACACAAGACTTTAGTGAGTTGTATTTCCATTCCAGGAGGGTTTGTGGGCATATGGCAATTGGGGATGATGATTTGGTCATTGAAACATCCTGAATTGTATAGTACAAATGAAGTGTATTGTGTTTTCTTTTGTTTGGTGACAATGATATATATGTTCTATTATAAAGACTATATTATGTATGCTATATACATCTTATTTACATTTTTATATGTATATACATTCCAAATTTAATTAAACATAATAATTACAAATAATAACTCTCACTACCGAAAAATTTATAAATAAATTTAGGAACAGGCCAAAATTTATGAAAATGAGTTTTACTAACAAAATGATTCACATGATGGTGTTTATTATGTTGCCTGCGTGGTATATGGAACACTTGTTTTAATATCGTAAATGCTGTATCATTCTTGGCAATATGAATGTCAATAAAACCTTTTCTTTTTGGACGTCTGATCGGTATTAATGAAAGATGATGGTTAAATTGTCTAATGCAATCAAGATGAATTGTAATGAGAGGCTGTAACCCATGGCTGACTTCCATGTATAAACACAAACTGATGTCTTTCTTTGTGTACATGTGTATATCATAGACATAAAGACACGCATATACATGATGTATACTTACCCTTCGACAGAATGGCCTAGGATTGCTTCCTAAACAAAATATATAAATAATCTTCATTAATATTATAATCAAAATAAATGTTACTCAAACAATTACTGTTTATACTCTTAAATAAAACATAAACAGTTCTCAAACATTACACTAACTTTCCCACATATAAAATTAAGCACAATGTAAAATGAGATAATAGATTGCGAGTGAATTTTGAAAAGTTTAGGGAGAGTTTATTTTGACTAACATACAAACAATAATCTTATTTTACCCTTCATTTGGAATATCGGTTTGAGTCATAAACTTTTACTATTAATCACAATTTGATGGAATTTGCTTGTGCCAATTGTGAGGTAATCCATCTTATAGGACAGTGCCTACAGTTCCAACTTTTCAACCAAGGCTGAGGTAAATCACCTTAGAGGAACAGTGCCCATACGGTAATTCAAATTTTCAACCAGAATTAAGTAATCCACCTTATAGGAGAATACCTATAGTTCAAATATCAACCAAAATATTTAGGAAGAAGTCATCCAACATATGTTGTTCAGGTCATTAGGGGCTAGATTTGAGTAAAAATCATTCAAACCAATTTAGGGAAAATAACGTATTGCTACTCTTAAATTTTGAGGTATTTAAAAAATATCTCGAGATACATCCAAAATATACTTACATACCAAGTTTGATCAAAATGCATCAACCCATTTGAGTTGTATAGACAGAGACAGACATTGTACAACAAAGACATTTTATTGCTACTGGGGGAGCTCAGAAAAATACAAGAAATAGGACTATCAATCAATTAAATTTTTATTTGTTGTAGACAAATTATAATTGTATAAAAAATGAGCTATAATTTATACTCTGAACTGTAATTGTTTTTACATTTTCCATTCTCTGTAAACATTTTATTGAACTAATAAGGTTCAGTAGTGGTTATAAAGCTGTTTTCAGTTTTTGTAAATAGTAATCAGAGATAATACCTATACATTTTATTGAAATCATTACGTTCAGTTGATCTTTAGTGGTGGTTATGAAGCTCTTTTCAGCTTTGTAAATAACCATCAGAGATAATAACCAATATATTTTATTTAGGTCTCTAGGGGCTATTTTCAAGCTAAATGTTATTTGGAACCTTTTTAATAATTTTTACCTGTACAGTAACAAATTTGTTAAAAGATCAAAAATTATTTGTAAAACAGATAAAGGTTACATTCATTGTTTAGAATTAAAACTACTTATATTTTAATAAATACCTTTTGTATAGATTAAGATTATTTGGAATCAAAGGCTGATCTTTCAAAACATTTAAACCAAAGTTAAGAGAGTGAAAATACCTTACAAATCATGTTCCATGGTCACTCAAATTTTTTCATTAATGAGAACAACTTCGACAAAATAAACTTTTTTTTTTACTAGCTAAATTCATACCAGTCAAGATTCACTTTCATACAGTATAATTCAAATTCATAAATTTAATCCAATTATTTTTTTTATAAATTGGACTGTTACTAATGATTTGTATCAATTTATTGTCTCATCTACACTATTTAAAATTGATATTTTTTAAAAATTTGTGTACTACTAGGTTCAAAGGACTATTTTCTAAGTTAAGCCAGTGTCTCCTACCCATACAAAATCTATTAAATTGCCACATATGCCTTATTATATTGTAACCTAACATAATTTTTTTAAATAAATTATAATTTGCTGATGATCAGTGGATGAGAAAATTGATAAAAGGATTTTTCAGGATTAAAATTAAAAGTAAATTAAGATATGATTAATTATATGACAATGAGTTAAAAAGTGTGAGATTGCGTATGGGAAGAGCAGGAAAAAAATATATAGTGTGATGATTTCAAATACTTGGGAGTGAAAATAAAGATGGATGATATGAAAAAGAAATAATAGAAAGGTCAACAATAAAGATGTTAAAATGAAATTATTTGGGATAAATACATTTGACTTCTCACATATCACTTATTTTAGAGAAAGTTATGCAATGGATCAAAAAATCAATGTAGAGTTTTTTTGAGGATATATTCGATTTTAGTTACCATGATCAGAACACGTGGTTTGTAGAATAACGTCTGTCTGTCTTATGTGCAGTGCTCTACAGCCTGAATGCTTGGACCGATTGTAATCAAATTTAGTACGTACATGTATTTTGGCCATATCTAGGGTCTTAGTAAAAAAAATTTGTTATAACTCAAAATTTGGGAGAAAATGCCATAAAATAAACACACAAATTTATGATTTTCTCAAAATTAGTCTAAGAATTCAAAAAAAAAAATGTATTGGTATCTCACCAAAAATGTCAGTTTATGAGTTATCGGTAAAAATTAAAAAATGGTACATGAGGCTGTTTTAAAATATGTCATTTCTTAAAATCGGCGGTATCTATTTCATTCAAATTTTAGTGGGATGTGAATATTAATAACTCAAACCTGTGTGTAAAATCGCAAGTAAAATAATACTATGGTTTAGGAATAATTGGTAAAAAATAAATAAATAAATGAACCTCGATTGACCACAAATCATGAAAATTTCAATTTATCACCCTATTTGAATATATATATATATATATATATATATATATATATATATATATATATATATTTAAAGACGGTGTTCATGGTTTATTCTATCTTTCAGATTGACAGATACTGAGCTGATATCAGTGATTATTACTTTTGTATGGTTTTTGTTTAGTTTTGGAGATGAGTAAGTGACAAAGTTTCTGCAATATTTTCACATTATATATTTAAAAAAATTATAAATCATTAGTTAGAAGTCTGCACATTTATAATGCAGAAAAATAGATATTAAACTTAAAAGTTGAATTTAATTTGGCATTTACAAAAATGAATATTAAAAAAAAATCTACACTATGTTCAAAGTTGGATAGAATAGCCAGATGTTTATTAACACTTCAATGACTTATTATGATAATTCTAGACAGTTAATTTAGAATGGACATTATCGAAGGATGGAAAGATAAAAAGACTCTTATATTGGATTGGGTACGAGAGAGGAGAGGGAAAAAAAAATGAGAGGAGAGCATGGTAAGAAAAAGTGGCACATAAAGATGCTTGAGCATTCATACTCACCCATTATGGGAAAATAAGCCAGCCGGTGATTGTTAAAACTAAAACTCATGACTAAATTTAAGTACCCTGGTAAACTCTGTATATTGAAGCAGCCTGAAACACATGTTATCCATATATCACTGCATAAATTAACATATTTCATCCTCATATACAGCTTTATTGTTAAGTCTACATGACATAATAAAATGGGGCTAACATCATATGAAAATTATATGTTTAACTTTTTTTACATTTTAAAGCTTGCTGTTTAAAAACTTTTATAAAATATTTCGGCTATGTCCAAGTGGGCTTCTTGGATGTGTATTAATTAAAAAGTTTCCACTCACTTCATTAGTGTCATATCTCGGCCCTTGGCAGGCCATGAAGCTGTACATATATGAAGGAGTCAGCACTCATATGCTTGTGTTGGTGATTCAGTCCAACTGGAACTTGTAACTATACAAATATCAAATTTTCTTGTGAGGTCAGAGTTCGAAATTAAATTTTTGACAATTACTTCACTATTTGTTATTTTAGAGAGGTGGGTTTGGTACCATTACATGCAAAAATGAAATCTGCATATTTTTATCTAATCGAGTATGTTATAAATTGAATAACACACCAACTGTTCAAAAACTGTTTAAAGTGGCCGTCATTTTCAATTTGATTTTGGTGAATTTCTATAGAGTTCTAAATGAGCACACTATAGTCTCCTATACCAAATTTAAAATTCATAACTTAATTTTTGTGACCGCTATCCTGCTATAAAGACGACAGTGACAACGACGATGAATGGACAGCTTGTCGAAAATCACTTTTTTGGTTTCCTGAGGCCATGAAACATGAAGATCAATCAAAAAACATAGGTGACCATTTTTGGCAAATACCAAACTTACCCTATAGGCCTACTGTATAAGTAATAAAATGAAGTGTTACTACTAAAAATGTAGATTTACTGCACAAGACATTATGAACAATGTTTTTCTAACATTTAATATATATATATATATATATATATATATATATATATATATATATATATATACTGATATATAAATTAAGTTACCATGTGTTAATATATATAAGTAATAACAAGTATAACAGTAATAAAAATCTGTAATTTTTTGAATTATCTAATTACTGCTTAGCAATGTTTCTACAAATGTTTGTATTGTTTACATTTTTCTTAAAAAATTTGACCCAATTTAATTATACCAAATAATGTTGGCCAAAATACTGCTATAGAAATTACTGTCCATGCTATGACTGTCTTATAAATGTATTTTTCTAACCACTTTTTAACAACTTGAATTGCATTTCATTACAGGTAAGAGTGACTGTCATATTTTTTAACCACTATAAATAATTAAAATTAATTTTTATAATAAATATCAAACATATTTTTTTATAAAAGTAATTCAATCAGTTTTCTCTGTACACCAGATACCAAATATTTCCTTACCAAAATTTGTCGATGGATGCATTCGTGTAATTGACATTTGGATAATCAAGGCACTCTTGTACAACCTAAGTGCTTCTGAAATGAATTTAATTGATGGAGAGATACATATTGGTATTTAATTGATAAAAATACATATTGGTTCTATTAGTGGTGTACAAGGAATTGAGCCAGTACCAATACTAGATAGTTTGAGTATTGTGTCTAATAAACATTTCAGCTATACTTTATAAATATAAGTCTGAGATTATTTGGTCTATAAACTGATTTAAGGTTCTATCAATAGTAATATGATGTGACAGACAGTGTTATTAGCCTAGTAATCTTACCTACAGCTGGCCAACGTCTTATAAATGAAAAGTTTATACAGCATCTACATCTGTAAGCTCTACATTTACACAGGTGATTGTCATCTTTCAATTTCTCTGTAGTGGTACTCCACTTGTCTACCTCAGTGGTGTTAGACCAATCACTTCTATAGTCTGGTATTTCTTTACCTGAATTACTTGTCAAGGCTGCTTCATATTTTCTGATTTTAATAATCTTTGCTAGTACTGTTTTAGTAGAGTTATAATCTGGAAAATTTTGTTTGTTTCTATAAATTATATTTAATTTTTGAGCCGTTGTAATTTAAGACACAATGAAATATATTATATGTATATACAGTGTGTCCCACGAAGGTATTTACATTTCTAAACAACCACCGAGTTCATTTGCATCTTCTAAATTGTAAGATTTCTTTCATACATATTGGAAATATATCCTAAAGTGTACCAACAAATTTTTACGCTGATATCTGTAATAGAAATAAAATGGCGGCTGTTGATAGAAATGCAGTTTAAACGACAGCACCTGCTGTCGGAGAACAAGATAACATTAAAGCTCCAAATGTTTAAACTGCTGGTTATTTTAAAACAAACTGCTGTTTCTTTTATTTTAGATCATTGCATTGTTGACAAATTTTATTGTGTTCTCTTGGGCAACAAACATAACCTAGGTTGTTCCAGCTTTTTGCCATGTTGTTTATGAAGCTGTTGATCAACACTACCAGTGCGTAGCAGTAGACGGGTTTCAATTTCAATGATTTTTTTTTTGTTAAAAGAAACATGTTTTATCATAAAAAGAAATTTTATTATTTGTTATATTGTGGTAATTAAATTAAAAAATTATTAAAATCTATAAAATAATAAAAAGTTATTTTGTTGGTTGTTATAGTCTAAACCATAAATCGCTGTCAACACCCGCCATTTTATTTCTATTACAGATATAAAAATTTGTTGGTACACTTTTGGATATTTTTTTCAATATGTATTAAAATATTTTACAATTTGGTTGATGTATATATACTTGGTGGTTGTTTGAAAATATAAATACCTTTATAGAACACACTTTATGCAGGGCCGGATTTAGCATTTTGGCACCCCTAGGCCCAATAATTTTTTCCACCCTCTAGTCTGGTTAAAGTTACTTCCCCAAAAACCTTTATTAAAAAATTATATCAGGCCTATATGTTAAGTGTTTAAACACCTCTCCACGATGCAATTTTACCATTGCAAGTTTTTTGAGTAATTTACTTGGTTCTGGGCTTAACAAAATGCCGTCTTAAAACACTTTTAGTAATTCTATGTATTAAATAGTGAGCTCAATTATTTGTTCCAATGAACTTCAAAATCAGAACGATTTTTTGTAATCAATTAAAAAAATATGTTAAGTTATGGCTATTTATTTTTATTTCTAGATATTTTTTTTCTCTCGGCTGTGCGCCCCCTGGGAGCTTGCGTCCATATGCCCGGGCCTATTGGGAAATCCGGTCCTGACTGTATGTTTGAATATATTAATGTTTTAATTTACCATGATTTATGTATATAAAAACCAACACACAAAGTTTCAAGAGTATAAATCAACTCATGTTTTGAAGTAAATGATAAACCTAGAGCATAAAAAAGAACACCCACATAGACTAGAAGTGTTTAAAGTGTAGTGCGTGGTCTAGTCATTACTTTTACTTGGGATCAAAGTGGCAAAATTTATTTAAATTAGAAGAATTTTTATTTCTGATTTTTATTCAGTATTTATTAGTGGAAGCCATAATAGTGTGGCCCAGTCATGTCAAAAAGATTAATAATAAATGGCAAAAGGAATTATCAATTATTTTATTAAAGTAAACAGCACACAACAATAGAGGAATAACGGATTTTGTCTATTCAGTGTTACATTGAACTAGGGAAGGAAAAGGCACATGTGGAGCTGCTTGGGTTAGGCTGAGTCCCCTTCAAGAAGATCTAAAAGGAGTCAGTCGCAGTTTTGGCCATGTTGACAATCTAAATTTATAATCATGTGTTTTAAAAAGGGAACATAGTTTGTTTTTGTTAAATTCGTAAAATTTAGAAATATAGGATGGATTTTCCATCCTATTTGTAATTTAGGGAAACATACACCAAATAAATGTTATAAACTTGGCTATATACTGTGTTGTGTGTTATTCAATTATCACCTTGCACAGCGTCCTAGCCGCCAACCTGAAAAGACTTTGACCACATGGGTGTAGTGTCCTGCCAGCAGAGAACTTCTGATCGGACCAGGGGCTTTTTTGCTGTGAAAAGCGGGCGACAATGGTATTATTTCTACACTGGTTTGGCCGACAGTTTTATACATGATATTAAATTAGTTTTCATTTTTATGGTTTTTCCTTCATATTGCCTTTGCCTTTTCTCAATTTAATTTATTATTTTTGGAGCACTAAATGTGCTCTAGGTTCATTACTTGATAATGGGAGTTGATTTGTACTTTTGAAATGTTGTGTATTAGTTTATGGCATATGTCTGATTAAACCATAATAATAATATGAACAATCTCTCATTATCAAATAACTTTAAAGCCATAATTATCATCAGGTCCTATCTTGTACTTAATCCCGCACAAATTAGAAATAAATAAGAATACAAAAATCAGAACAATAAAAATTTTAAACTCTCAAAAAAAATGCTGGTTTGCAAGTTATAATAAACTAAGATATCGGTGATGATACTGTTATTAAAAACATAATTTCTCAAAATCGGTCTACAGATTTTGTCTAAATATTAGTGAATGTGAAGATTAACAACCCAAACCCATGTACAAAACCAAAGTATACAAAATGTTACAGTTCAGAGATGATTAATTAACTGCAAAAAAACAAATATGAACTTTGTCATTTTAATCAATTACAATTCATGCAAGGTGTCATTTATGTTACCAGTAAATCAAGTCGGGCACTACTTAAATAAATGTTTTTTTTTTCTAAGACAATGGTTCTTTTTAACTTTTGGACTGATATTTTTAGTGGCAAATAATTTTCGTTAGTTTTTATTTAGTTTTGAAGATTAGGAAGTGAAAAAGTTTGTGCAGAATTTAGTAATTGTTAAATTATAATTCTGTTTATATGTGTGTGAATACAGTGGAAGGGGGGGGGGATTAAATAAACTGGGGTAAAAATTAATACCTTTCAAGTAGTGTAATATAATTATTAAAATATCCAATCCAAAATATTTGAGTTTTTATAGAATGTGTATCAAGTATTGTAATCATTTAATATAGATTAATTTTATTTATTAAGTTTTTATAAAATGCTTCCAGTAAAACAAATATAACGTTTCATTATTTACTAGGAAGAATTAACAAAACTGTTTCCTATGTGTTGATTCCAATTGCTAATGTTGTCTGTTGGATTGTTAATTCTATATTACACATGATTAATAATAACAGATTATTAAACAGTAAGTTAATATTTCTTTACCTTTAAAAATATAATCTCCATATGAAAAGCACATAACAAAGTACACTAAAAACAAGTTTCTGTTCTTGAAGTTCCATACAATCATGCCACACACATTACCCTAGAGAAAACCACCTTAAATACCATGTTGTTGTTCTGAATCACTTCAAAATGTACAGTACAGAAAACAGACAGATGTCTTACTATCTTATCAAAATCACATATCTATTCTAATCATGAGATAAACAAGTATTATATAAGCACACAACAAGTATATATTTCTGTTTAGAGATTGTATTGAGTTTTTCTTTCTCACATATACGTAACATAGAGAAAGTCATAGAGAGGTGTCAAACAATTGATGTCGAGTTTTTGGGTGGTATATCCGCTTTGAGGTCCCCAGAGAAATGATGTATGTCCACAGCTGAAACGTGTAGACCGCTTTTGACCAAATTTAGATTATTGGATATATTTTAGTCGTATCTCAGGATGTTAAAAAATTTTTTTTATCAATAATTCAAAATTTAGCTGTAGTTACCATAAGAAAACAAAAGCACACAATTATAATTTTCTCAAAATCGACTCTAATGATTAAATTTTGCTCAAGTGTAACTTCTAGTGATCCAAACAAAACACATTGTCACCATGTCTCAAAAATGTAGGTTTGAGACATGGTGACAATTTAAAATAGGCTACAATTTATAGCCTATTTGTAAAATTCACAAATAGGCTATAAGGCCCTTAAAAAAACATAATTTCTCAAAATCGAATCTACCAATTTAGTTCAAATTTCAGAGAAATTAATTAAAAACTCTTCTTTTTCAAAAAAAATTATGGAATCAGTAAAAAACTAAAATGGACCTTGACCACTGTCATTAAAAGCTTAATTTTAATCAAATGCGATTTATGCCGAGATAGTATTTATGGCACAAAGCAAAATTTAGGTCCTATTTAATTATATAAATATTTTTTCATAGATTGTCCACTGTTCACTTTTTGACAGACAATTATTGAACTGACATTTTTGGTGACAAACAGTTTTGAATGGTTTTTACTTCGTTTTTGGAATGGATGAATGTGAAAGTTTGTGTAATGTTTTTACACCGATTAAAAAAATTGTTATATTATGTCAAACTAATAATATAAGTTAAACAAATTAAAACCATATTTTAGTATGAGACCTAACATGATACAATAAAATAGTGCAAAGAAATTATAAAAAGTTTTTTACAAAAGCAAACTGACGCTATCTAAATCAAAATGATCATAAACAGTGCATTTAAAATTTCTTACAACAGATTTGTAAAACAAAGGTTTTATACAATTTATACTAATGATCAAAGGTACTTGGTAGAACTTTAAGTTAAATGATACCCAAACACAATAATTAGTTAATTTAATCAATTTATTGAGTCTTGTCAATCATTGTTTCACCAATTATGGTATGTACAACGCAGCTTAACACAGAGTGCCTTGTAAATGCCGTAATTAGCAAAACCATGGTTGGCAAGACTCAATGAATTTTACTAAATATTGTGTTTCATTTAACATAAAGGTTTACTGAAATATATGTTACTTCTACATTTAAGAAGGGTAGTGCTTGAGATTGATGAAGTTGTTTTGGATATGGGGTTTGTAAAGTATGTAGTACCTCAGAGCTCTGTGTTGGGAGCCGTTCTGTTTCTGGTGTTTATCAATGATTTGCCTTATAATTTATCATCTACTATATATTCCTTCGCTGATGACACTATAATTCTAAATAGTCATTATGATCTGGAGAAGTTAAATAATATTTCAAAGAGTACATTGGAAGAAGCAATGTTAAAATATTTTTTAAATGAAAAAAACAAACCTAATTAATTACTTTCTTCTTTCATTCAAAGTGTGTTCAGATAAGGGCTATACATATGGGGGAACAGTAACAACATTGGCATTTTATTAAAACTTTAAAAAAAATATTAGTTTAATAGTTATGCTGGTTATAGGAAAAGTTGTAGACCTAAATTTCTTAAGTTAAAAATTGCGACTGATAAATTTATATATATATTAGATTCGCTGACATATTAAACTAAATCAATCTGATATTAAATACAGGTCACAAGGTCATACTTACAATACTAGAAATGGTCATATTATAGAGGTTCCATATAGTAGATTAAGTGTGACATAACATTTTTTTAAAATGTTTTAGGTTTAAGTGTTTTAAATAAATTAGCTTTGGAATTTAAAAACATCCCTATAAAGTTATTTATGGCAATAAACATATAATAATAACATGTAAACAAAGAAGACTTCGATTAATATATATATATATATATATATATATGAGTAAAACACTAGGTCATCTGTTTCCATCTTTGGTTCATTTTGCATTCAATATACAATCTACAACCCTCATATTATTCATGTTAATATGTAGCTACCGATCAACATTTTGTATTCAACAATACAACTAATTACTATCTATGTCAAAAAATATAAAGTTATTACAAAATATTAATTATATAACCTACACATTTTACATAGTAAGTTGTATGTTAGTTACAAATATGAGGAGAAAACTATATCTATTTTATTAGTAGGTGTACAATATTTTATACATTTTCAAAAGTACAAATTTTTTGTTTGCAATCTGAAATGTCCGACTTGAAGTGTACAATGTGATAATAGAACCAACATATTTTTCTGATGAAAATAAATTTAAACAAAAAAATTTTAAACAGAAATTTTGCACTTTTGTTTGGGCAATAATGTAGACATAGCTTAAGATTTAACTAAATAAGTTGAAATCAGCTGTTCAAATAATTAATTATTGAGTTTCACTTTATTATATTGATGATTCTGATAATTCTTTAGATAAATTAATATGGGGATATTAAAATGGAATGTTATTTCTACCATGATTGGAAGAGGAAAAAGGTTATGTTGCTATGAAAATGAAGAAAACCTCTGAAAGAAATCTCATTTTACAGACTTATATTCATGCTGAATGCCATGGAAAAGCTATTGAAGGACTCATCTTAGAAAGACTAGAAGACACGCGATCAGAGAATCAGTACTTTCAGACAGACAATACAGTTTTCAGAAAGGAAGAGCGATGGTAGATGCGAGTCAGGAAGTAGTGAACATAGCCAAGAGTAGTGACTAGGGAAAAAGCAAGTGGAAAGGGTTTTGTGCTCTAGAAGATTTAGACGTAAAGAACACCTTCAATTTGGCAATATGGAATCGCTTAAAAAGAATAAAGTACATTTTTAAGAACCTATTAAGTATGGTAGACGATTACCTTAACAATAAAAGGTTTCTATGAGCGTGATGAGTGGTTCTTACAGAAACAAATGATATGTCATGTCCCTCAGGGCTCTAAAGATTGGTCCCTTTATGTAGAATGTTATGTGTGATGATTTCTAGAAAATAGAACTTCCACCAAACTTGGTTATTGGTTTGCAAGTTTAAGGTTTAAGGGTTTGCAGATGATGCCCTTATTGTCTATTGAGCAGACAATTATACAATTTTAGAGATCAGAATTAACAATGCCTTGAGAAGAGGCAAAAGATGGCTAGAAAATCGAGGCCTTCATATGGTAGTCGGAAAGACCGAAGCAATACTGTTAACTGACAGGACAAAATTCAATAAATCAAAGCTTCAAATTGACAAGGCTGAACCAACTTACCTATCTAGGAGGTAATGGATAGGAGACTAAATTTTATACCACATATAAGTAAAGTAGAAAAAATGGTATAGAGACAGGGGCTAGCCTTTCAGGGTTGATGCCAAATGTCAATGGACCAAGTGAATGAAAGAGTAAGCTCTTAGTGAGAGTTATATACTCGAAGGCATTATAGCTCCAGTGTGGGCTAGTGTATTGGAAAAACAGACAGCAGCAAAAAAAGTCTATTGATGGCTTAGTGATCTATTGCCACGAGGATCGCTTCAACCTACAAAACCGCCTCGACAAGTACACTGCTGGTGATTGCTAGACAATCACCACTGAATCTGACGGACAAGGAAAGAAAAGAAATTTATGAGATTACAAGGACAAGACACTTTGACCAAAATAAGTTGGAAGTCATTAGAAATGAAGTAAGAAAGGCCTTTATTGAAAGATGGCAGGAGCGTGTAATAATTTTAAAATACTATACTTGTCGTACTTTAAGAGTACTTATTTTTATTAAAAAAAATATTAAAATGATTTTAAGTTTTATTATTATTTATAAAATTATGCCAAGCTTTTTATGGGCGCCAGGTAGCCTTAGCTTACCAATTTTGAAAAAGAAAGAAAAATGAGTTTAATCATTTTTTAAAATCTCTGGGGTCGCAAGCTCTTTTTACGGTGTACTTACAGTGATTTCTGGAATAGAAATGAATACACTTGCAGCTGAAATTTTGACATAAACATTTATTAAACATAAAACACATAAACTTCATGTAACAAAAATCAAAAAGAAAAATTTATATAAGATATCTTACATCCTATCAATATTATCATCATTACTTTGATCTTCTAAGAAAAAGAATCTAATCAAATTATATTAATAAATTTAAGTTATTTAGTTGCAACTCTAAAAATAATGAAAAAGGATTTTACTTTACTTCTCATAGCAAATATTTTAATTAGAAAAAATATAATTTTTACTGAAATTGAAAATTAATTAATTAATAAAAAAAATAACTTTATTTTATCATATTGTTATACTTTAAGACTCCACAACAAAAACATTGAATCTTATTAATGAAATACATAATTTTATGATATCAAATATATATCTTGAAAGTATATAAAAAAGTCTAAATTGTTCAAAGTACATATATATGGTTAAATAATGAAAGTCTAAACGTGTTATACCAAATCACGTTATATTCTTTATTTAAAAAACACTTTTCCTCGAAGGATGATTCGTGTCTTTCCATGTGACTGCGTGCTAATGCTGCAGAGATGCTTGTCCATTGTCAAAAGAATTGTCTTTAGTTCATATATCACAAGATTTATTTTTATTTTGTTGTACCTATATTAAAACCAATTATTAATGTCTTATGATAACTTTAATAATTCCATTTTTCTTATAGAAAAGTTCTTTGTCGAGAATTCGAAAATCACGTGGCAGTGATTGCACAACATAACTAAAAATTGCGAGTTCTCACGCTTTTTCATAAAAAAGTTTATTTATGGAAAACAATATTGTCTTAGCACTTTTAAAATTGTTAATACACCATGTCTTTTACAGATTTAAAAGTTCCTGACACCTTTTATAATGTTCGAACAGAACTTTGGAGAACTACCTCTCGTAGGTCCTAGAGCAACAAGCCCCAATTGATGACTGATCTAACCACCTTTAACGCTGGACTCCGACTGCCTGTTGCCATGAGGCAAAATCCTACATTTAGCTACCTTCCTTCCGGCGCTGTTTGCTAATTTCACACACTCCCCACAAGACACAAACAATTTACATATTCTATTTATAAAAAACAAATTATACTAAAATTGACATGATTACATATTTTGTTTTCTTGAAAATCTATTTTTCTTTTATTAATGAAGTTACTAAATAAATTTATGATTTGAACAGCCTGCTTCTGGCGCTAAACCGCGGATTTTAAATCTATTATAAATTATGATTTTTCACATTACCACAAGCGATGGGAGACGGAGTCAACTGGAAGGTGGACCCAAATCTTGGTTCATTATACTGCTGAATGGTTAGACAGAAATAGGTGAAGTGGGGTTTTACCTTGCTCGTGAGCTATCAGGACATGGGTGTTTCAACAGTTATTTGAAGCACTTCAAAATCAGAGAAGACTCTCCATGCTACTAGTATGAGGAGCAATGTGACAATGTGAAGCATTCCCATTTTGGGTGCAAAAAGTGGAACAAGAACAGAGAGAAAATTTAATGTAATGGAAGCTGGAATAAAGTTGACTGCTAAGAGTATGGTAAAACAAATGCTGGACTCGGAGGAGAAATAGAATGCCATTAATAACTTTATTACTAGAATAATTTGAACTGAAACTGAACTGAGATATAAGAACAATATATCTGTAAGTAAATAATATAATAAATGAACACATTCAATGAATATCAACTAATTTAATTATATGCTGAAAAAAATTCACCGTTCTTGTCTTTTCAATATATATATATATATATATATATCAAACAACTGAACTAGTTTTCATTAATCTATTGCTTGGATGGTTTAATTGTGCCTTATGAAGCCAAAATTTTGTATTTAAACTTTGCAATATGGAAAAAAACAAATATAAGGGAAAATTTACAATTGATAACAAATTATTTTTGTTTTGTTTATATTGATATTCCCATGACTATTGACACTTTGAAGAAACATTTGGCATGTTTATTTCTTTTCTATTAGATAGTAAAGCCACATTAGTAAATCTAGAATCACACTCCTGGTTTGTTTTGTATATCTGAAATATTTTCAGAATAATGCATACTTACTGTTGTAAAGACTAAATGCACAAGATATTGAATGACACATTTTTATAGACACTTCTTGTTTATTATGTATCAAAAGTAAATTAATATAAAAACCCATCCAATTCAACAATTAAATGTTGATGGCCATAACTTTGTGATCAATTTCTAGAAGAATTGGCAAAATTTATAGAATCTATAAAAAAAGGACATAATATGAAAATTTCATTAAACAAAAATTCTCTCTCTCTCTCTCTCTCTCTCTCTCTCTCTCTCTCTCTCTCTCTCTCTCTCTCTCTCTCTCTCTCTCTCTCTCTCTCTCTCTCTCTCTCTCTCTCTCTCTCTCTCTCTCTCTCTCTCTCTCTCTCTCTCTCTCTCTCTCTCTCTCTCTCTCTCTCTCTCTCTCTCTCTCTCTCTCTCTCTCTCTCTCTCTCTCTCTCTCTCTCTCTCTCTCCCTCTCTCTGTTAGTAAATTTAATTTGTCTCTCTCTATATATATTAGTAAATTAGAGACAAATATCTAAGTATTATAGCTTAAAAATCTATTTTAATTTTAAAACTTATCAAAAACTATCACGTTAACCAATAAATGGATTCCTTATATATCAAAGGAAAACCACTTTCAAGTTTCTGTAAAATTACAGGAGATTAACTTGAATTGAAGATACAACCTCCTTTAAGGGAGAAACACAAATACAATATAATATAATTATTTTCAATGTATAAGATTTAATTGTATGAATGTGGGTATGAAATATAACATTGTGTTTTGATTTAGAATTTAGTAAAACTCATTAACAATTAATCTCTGTGTTACCCCTTGTTTATTTGAAATAACCACACTCTAAGTCAAAATGCTCTAATTAGACCTGATATTTATCTCTCTAAATAGGTCAGACAATTGAGTAGGCATTCGTGGATGGTACAATGATTGATAACATATTTTCCTATAATAAAGAAAGTAGGCTGTTTATAAAAGAAATCAATAATTTAATCACAAAGATAATAATCCTGACACATTATTTTTACAAATTACTTTTTCTATAAATCAAATTTAATTAGAAACAAAATTTGTTTTCATGATTTTAAATAAATTTCTAAAATATAATGTAAATAACAATATGTATTTACAAATTAACAATGAATCATTAAGTGCTTTGCTAATCCACTTTATCACATTTGCGAATAACAAAAGTAGTAGAAACAAAATATTTGATTTTTTGAATCAATTTCAAAACAGTAAATCCGAGTATGAGCAGAGTAACTACAAGATAAACTACAATATCAAGCAAGAAATATTGATACCACGGTATATCTAATGATGATACTCGGAATGAACTTCCTTTGTTTCTAAGTACATATTCCACCCACCAGATAGCTGTCTCCATTGGGCTCTGAGGTTCATCTTTTGTTAGTTGAGATAATTTAACCATGTTCGTTTTGTAACTGAAATGAGAGAAAATTTTTTTAAATTTTTTCCCTTGACAAATACAAATTATTATTGCAAGTATCATATCAAATTAAATAAAACTAACATAAGTCACACAGAAAAAAAATAATGTATATGTCTAAACAAGTTAAAAATATTATGAAAATAATTATAACAATAAAAATGTAATTAAGATGCAAAGATTATTCTCCTTTGTAATGGTAAATATTACCATTGTATACCATTGATATCCTCCTTTATAACGATAAAAAATTCATTCAATGTATAGTCAGTTTTTTAGGAGCAACTGTTTTTTTAGTTTTTAAAAGTTTTCTGACTTCTATTGTGTCGCTATATGAAATTCACAATAGGCAAGATGTTCATTATAAAATAACTGTAAAAACACTTTAAACCACAATATAATTTTATAACCAACAACATAATGAATGTTTATAAAAACATAATGAAGGATTTAACAACATTATGACTTGAATGAGGATGCTGAACAGACGGTTCTTACTTTTGGGATGGCCCTATGACCCTCTTTAGCTTTAAATTGATGATTATACATTTTGAAATGACAATAAAGTTGACAAAATGAAGGCACAGTATAAACAGAGTAGTGATAGTCCAGACGCTAACATGAATCTACTGAGATGTGTCACTATTAATGTGATGAAACAAAAAGATTTTTGACACTCTTATCCTATTTTAAATTTATATTGTCCTCTCATCTGTGATCCAAGTACATAAAAATTTATATACAGTGGAACTTCTATGTAACGAACTTCTAAGTAAAGAAATCCTCCAAACAACGAAGTTTTTTTCCTCACCGTGAACTATAAATAATATTGCATGCGTTTTGTCTTCCTTATAGCGAATTCTACACCTCTCCATAACGAAGTCGATACATAGCTCACAGTAAAAAATTGAAAGAGTTTTGGAAAGCCGAAGCTTTAAGAAAAAAAACCATAAATAGGTAGTGTATAGAATCATAAATGTATCACACTTTGTTTACCCACCCTACTACAGTAAACAGCCGTTTCGCCACACCTTCCAACTGTCAATCACTCGTCAATTCCGGGAAATGAACTGAGCCTTACTTAAGCTATACAGTAGGCCTACTGTTGTTATTGCAGTTCTCAGTTGTCTTTCGAAGTGTTAGGTTTTCCGTGCATCATGTCAAAGCGAAAGTGTTTAAATGTTATAGATAAAATGTCCATCTTAAAGGATGTTGATAAAGGTGTTAAAAAAAAAAGACAAAGCAAAAAAAATTGATATCAACAATTCAAAAAAATCGTGATTCAATTTTGAAACAAGGAAATGACTACGACTTAAATAGAAAAAAAAAAAATTGTGTACTTTTGAGGACATTGACGAAGCCATGATGAAGTGGATAACAGTGATGCGTGAAAATATTCCATTATCGGGTTCAATAATAAAAGAAAAGGCTCTAGAGTTTGCTGCGGCGTTGGGCCATCAAGAATTGAAGTAGACGAAGAGGAAGATGACTGTGACTCAAATCTTACTGACAACCATTGTGAATTACAATATAAAAATCCGACTGATGACAACATTATTTTAGGATCATTTAAAACCATTAGGCGAGGACTACAGCTTAACACATTTGCTGCGGCACGGTCGTTTTCGGCCGATGCAGGCTTCTTGCAGATGCTGCGCGGTTGATTTCGGCCTCCCCTTCCATTCTAATAATAACTGTTAGTGTGAGCCCAGCTCTTGACTGAGGAGGTTGTTATTCATTCAGCATGTAGTGTGGTACCTGTGCTGTTGTGTGATGGTGCCAGTTTTTTGTTCCTAAGTGTTGTTGCTAGAGTCTATGTGAATAATAAATTGTGCAATGTTCAAACATAATTATTGCAGTATTTTTATTCTACACCGGAGTGTTATGGTCCCGTTTTAATCTATGGTAAAATGGAGTTTTCATGATAAAAGGTAAGTAAGTTAATTCAATACAGTAGTTTAACCTCCAAAGCATAACACCGGATTGATTTATGAGTTCAAGGCCTTAACCTCCCATTAACGAATACCCCCCAATAACGAATTTATTATTTGGATATTGAGTTTCGTTATACAGAAGTTCCACTGTATATACATTTAACAAAAATGTGAAAACACTGTAAAAAACAATTAAGTTTATAAATAACTGTCTGCCAAATGTACATAAAAACATAAAATTATTTTTGGATCATATACACTTTGTAATACCAAAAATGGTAATTTTAACCTAAATAACCAAAAAATGGTTATATTGAGATTTGAATATTTAAAGTAACCCGGGAAACGTTAAAGTTGAATAAGGGAGGGGGTTTTAGAAGTCAAAAAGATGACTCAAATATATAGATTATTAAAACTAGGGTAATAAAAGAATTAAATATAGGTTTCCAAAATAATAATGTCATGTATAAAAAATTAGTTATAAGTTGTAATAAATATTTAGGTAATATTTATATTGTTAGGTAAAATAATTTGAACCGTGTCAGTGTTGCTAGGTGTGAGAATAATTCTCGCATACGTTGCAGATTAAATAGGACGCTTGGTTGGGAAGCTGGACAAAGAGACATGTGGTTTAGAGTCTTAAGGGGACAGTTGAGTAAGTCAGACGTGTTTTCAATTCAAAGAAACTTTTTCAAAAAGTAGTGAATATGTGATAAAAGAGTCTTAAGAGGGAGTCTGGCGTGATCAGATGTATTTTTATATATATAAACTTTTGTAATATGTAGTGAAAACGTTTAGCAGTCTAGTGAAACGTTCAAGTTAGTCAGACGTTGTCTTGTGTAGAGAATTTTTATAAAATGTGGTAAATACGTTAAAAGTAGCCTTAAGATCAATCTAAAATTGATCTAAGTGACACTCGTTCGAACCTTAATCATGATACTAACAGACATTGAGTTATTTGAACAATAAAATAATGAATTCCGTACAGCAAAATGAATCGACCATGTCAGCGACTCGACACGAGACGAGATGTATTGTCTACAAGACGGAAACAAGGAATTGTGATTTTAACTAAAAAAAAAACGTGCCTGGTATACACGTTAAGACTTTATTTCTAAAATCATTTTTGTCTATAATAGGATAATAATTTTTTAATGTTTAGTTATAAGTTTAATTGAAAATCTGGAGTTTAATATTGAGACAATGTCTTATATTGTAAAACATGAAATTACTAAAGTAGAATCCTCTTTTTAAAATAGATAAATTAATGAAACTTTATCTAATTTGCAGAACTAAATTACTAATTACACTAATTCAATTAAATGAACAAAAAATCTTTTTACTTTTTCTTTTGAGTTGCAACTAAAAAATAAATTTCATGAATAAAATTCAATTTGATTTTTTTATAAAGAAATATGAGGATGTATTAAGCTATGATTTCTGAATATGAATGTTTAATAATATTTGATGATAACCTTGTATAAATGTTTTAATATTTGCATTTCAATAAAACATGTTAAGTTTCAGCACAACACTTAAGATTTCTTTATTTCATCAAGAACCACTGAAGTACACTTTTAAAAGGACTTGCGACCCTGAGAGATTTTAATCATAATAACAATTAACTTCTTTCTTTTCTAAATTGGTAAGCTAACGCTTCCTGGCGCCCATAAAAAGCTTGGCAAAAGTTTATAAATAATAATAAAAATAAAATCATTTTTTTTATATTTTTTTAATAAAAATAAGTACTCTTCAAGTACGACAAAGGCTCATTTTTATATTTATTACAATTGGCGATCCAACGATTGGGGCTGTATTCTTATATTAAAAAATATAAGAATATAAGTCGAAAAAACAGTGGTTTCTTGGTGGATTAGAAATTCTTATAAAAAAGGTAAGAATATTCATAGTCAACATAAAAATAAGAATGTTCTCTCTAAAAATTTTTTTAATAATAAGTAGATAAGTAATTTTAAAATAACCAATTCTAAATTTAAAGTTTAAATAATAATAATAATTAAAAATGGAGGGTACAATTAATAATAATCCAATAAGTGAGAAAGACAGAGTAATGGTAGAATTTAAAATTATGAAAAAAGAAGCTGATAAGTATTTTGGTAAAGTTAGTAAATGTTTTAGGAAGGAAGATTTGAAATTGGATGATTTGGGTAATAGAACTGAACTATGGTGTATAGAAATAAGTAGGGATGATTTAAATGAATATTGGTATAAAGAATTAGGAAGGGAGGGAATAAATAAAGAATTAGAGTTAAAGGAAATAATTAAAATGTTACATGCTGTTCTCAAAGTAAGAAATGAAGTTTATGATAAAATGTTAAATAGATTAGCTGTAAAAGAAAAAATTAACTTCCAATTAAAAGTTTTTATTAAAAATGATCAAACTGAAATAATAGAGAATATTTGTATGAATGATTATGTTTTTGAACAAGTAAACAATGGATTAAGTAACAATGAGTTGAAATTAGAACTTAAGAAAGATGAAATGTGTCAGAATGAGCCTATGGAGAACAATGATTTAAAACAGTTAATAGGTAATGTTGAAATTAAGAAAAATGATGGGGTTACCAATTTTGATGGGGTTAGAGAGATTGTAAGTGATTTAAATAACAAGGGTAAAATTAAAGTGAATGAGTGTTTAATTAAGATAAATGATGTAATAACAAAAGAGTTAGCTATTTATGTGAGAAAGCAAAGCTATCATAAAACTTTAGGCTTTGAAAAAATAGCAATATTAAAATTTAGAAATATATTTAAAATGCAAGAACAACAGATTAAAAGTCTCTTTGAGAAAAACAATTTTGAGTGTGAGTTTAAAAAAGCAATTGTGGAAGAAATCTATGTAAATGTAAGCAAAGTCAGTAGAGTTCAGTATTCCAAGCTGACAGATAACAAAAGTAGGTCATTGTGTCTTGAGATGTCTAAAAAGGAGGAATACAATGGAGTGTTTGAAAGGAAGAATGAAGGGAGTGAGAGTTTGTCAATAGGAAGATGTAATGTCAACAAGGGGGAATCTTTTGTTGAGACAAGGTCATTTGTAAGATCTAGCTTAGAACAGGTCTCTAAGTTAGAGACGGTATTTAACATTGCAATTATGTTAAGAAAGCAGGCAATATGTTATAAATTGTTTCACCAATCGGGAAACCATCGAAAAAAAAGATGGATAATTTATAATTGTTGTAATCAATTGAATATTTGGAATGACTAATAATAATGTAAAGACATTTTTATAAACACACGGACTTGATTTTGAAGAATAATTAATAAAAAGTAGTTAAGATTCTGTTAATAAGTAGTTTTAAAATTGAATAATGTATTGTCTATAGTTTGAAATAACAATAGTATGAGTATTAATAAATAATAATATAAGCCAAGCTAATATGATTAAGAGTTTAGTTTTAGAAAACGTTTAGGTATTTGCTAAGTGAAAGACGCTAGGTTTATATCAGTAGATAACTCTGAATGTTGTTTATTCCAAAATAAATAATTATGAAACGTGACATAGATAAGATAGTTAGTTCGAAGCAAGGATTTAGTGTAGTGTTGAAGAAATAATATTCAATATTAAGTAGGTGGATTCAATATTAAATATTCAATAAAATGTGACGAGAGAGAGTTGAGATTCATTTGCAGATCGTATTGGAACCAAAAGGTCTTCATGTCTTATCAGTAGACAGATAAGGATTGTCTCATATCGAGGGGACTTGTTTATTCCTTAGTCAGGTATAAATTCCTATGCATGACATTGAGACGAAATATAGGGTGTTACCAAAATGCTAGCTAGGAAAATAAAAAGCTTTTGACGTATAATTCAAATTTAACTTGTGTTTTCAAATAAAATTTACTTAAATAAAGGATAATTGGCTTTAAATAAAGTAAACAAGAACAAAAGTAGATTACTTAAATAACTTTAATAGTATTGAAGGTAAATTTTTTAAGTAAAGAATTTAGAATAAACTTTAAAAATAAAATTTTCGTTTTGAATTTGAATAATAACATCTAGAAAGGATTACATAAACAGAAAATCGACGATACTAGTAATAAGATTGGTAGAAATAGACATTATTTCAACTTCGGATGATACGATTTGGATGAAATTTTTTATGAATTTTAAAATTTTCTTCGTGTAGATGCATTTAAGGAGTACATGAACATAATTGGGAGGATGGCAGGGTAGCGGTAGTCGAAAACATGTCTTATTCTTAGAAATAAGGCATGTAGACAGCATTAAAGGTGTGTTGTGATTGTAAGGTGTGTTTTGGGCTTTATTCTGAACTGAGTAGGAATTTTGCATTTCAACCTTCTCACATCTGAAAATCATAATGCAGACTTCAATGTAAGTGTCTAAAGTTGTAATCAGAAGGATACAAAGTGTAATTAAGTCGACAAGAAGTGTCGCGGATATTGGAGATAATAGGAGAATACACAAGAGACTACTAAATAATTAAAATTTGGATAAAAAAGTAAATTTTGGAAAATGATGAGTTAAAATTTGTAAAAGTTTTAAAATTAAAATGTTTTAAGTAAAATTGAAAGTATTTTTGATAAGATGATGGAGAATTTGTAACAACGGTAAAGACAAAAATAATTTGATATAATATTACATAGAATTTCCATGTAATGATACTTTAGACAGATGATAGAAGAAAGATAAAGTGTAGTGTATACAGAACTGATCAATCTGTATATATACAAAATAAAACCGGACGTGACATTATTAGGGAGTAATTTAGTAAGAAAGATAGTAATTTTTAAATATATATAATAGATTAAGAGTAATAATGCTTGGCTTATATGTAGAAAGTATTTGATATTTGTTTACAAAAGTTAAGAATAATAAAATAAGTAATTATATGCAAAATATTGTTAGATTTAAATAATTTGAGATTTGAAAGGTGACTTGTAAAGGAATTGAGTGGTTTTCAAGAGGCATTGCTAAGATGATGATAATATTGAAGTTTTTTGTTTTTTTTATAATGAAATGGTAATAAAATGAATAATAGAGTTAAAAATGTTAAAGTTTTTGTTTTTTAAGGAAGGAGATATAATTAATAAATAATATAATATGAAGAGAATCTATGTGAGTTTTGCCAAGACAGATAATAATTAAGTTTTTTAAGTTTGTGATGTTAAATAATGAATAAAGGAGGTTAAGTTTTTGTTTTTTTTAAAGGAAGGAGTAATAAATAATATAATATGAAGAGATTTTGATGAAATTTATAAATAAAATAAATAATTAACGATTTTTTAATAAATAATGTTTGAATTTAAAACAATAGATGATTGTGAGAAGTTATTTGATAAAGGTGTCTAAAGATTTTGATGAAATAAGGTGTTAGCTGGGAAAGCAATGATAATTTTTTTATTTTTTGAAGTTTTTGTATACAAGTAATAGATGACTAAGGAGATTTTAATAGGAAGTATTTTAAATGAGAGATTTTTTGAGTTTTTTTATAAGAAGATGATGACTTTACAGAATTGTTGAGTAAAGTGGTATTTAAGATGAAGTTGTTCTGTTAATAAGCTTTTATAAAAAGAGTAGTTAGGTTGCATTAATGGTAAATTTTAATTTTTAAGAGGTTTTTTGAGTACTGCGATGAAATAAAGGAAATATACGACGATTTTAATGAAATAAAGGAAATATGCGACGATTTTAATGAAATAAAGGGAGATTTAAGGAATTCTGCGGATAAACGACGATTATTATGATGTTTAAAGGAAGCTACGTTGAAGTAAGGAGATTATTTATGAAGTAAAATATAGGTAAATAATAAGGAGTTTTTTTTTTATTATGAAGACTTTTTTGGGGATTAATGCAACTTGAATTATTAAAATATGAAAGATAAGATGGAAATAATTTTAAGATAAGGTACTAAAAGATGATACAATTGTAAAGAGGTAATTTTGAAATAGATAAGATGAGTTTATAAGTGATTTTTTTTGGTAATAATGATGTTATATTTTTTTGAGTACTAAGTAGAAGAGAGGAGTTTTTTGGTAATTGTAAAATCAGTAGTTAACATGTTGTCCCAGCGAGACAAAGAGTAATTAAGAATTTAAGTAAGAATAAATAATTATTGGATTTAAACTAAAATAATATAAGATTAAAATTGAAGAGTTTAAAGTAAATTAAAATGATTTTGAGTAATAAGTAAATAATTTTGTAATGATATTAAATAAAAATGAGAAGTTTTAATTTTGGATTGTATTGAAATGAAAGAAATATTCAGATGAATAGTTAGAATCTTGGCAAAGAGATAGAGATATTTTTTCTTTTAGCAATCAGGAGTAGACACTCTGACGTCGCAAGATAAAAGATGAGTGATGGACAGCTCAACGATAAGAAGTTGATGAAGGTTTTTTGATGATGGATAAGATTTGGGTATAAGTGGTTTGATTGATAATAATATGCAATTAGGTAGATTTAGTGAATCAATAGATTATAAGATGATTAATGTGAGTTAAGAGAGAATATTTCTTATTTTAAAGTTTTGTTTTTTTTTTATATGAATATTCTTAGTTGGCTAAAATTTTTTTTATTTTTGGAAATCTATAGGGACCGAATTTGAAAGTTTTTTTTTGAAGTTAAAATTTTTTTTTGTCAAATAAAAGAGAAATCTGTGTTTCAATATATATATATTGAATCACAGCTTTGATGGGGTATTTGTAATACCAAAAATGGTAATTTTAACCTAAATAACCAAAAAATGGTTATATTGAGATTTGAATATTTAAAGTAACCCGGGAAACGTTAAAGTTGAATAAGGGAGGGGGTTTTAGAAGTCAAAAAGATGACTCAAATATATAGATTATTAAAACTAGGGTAATAAAAGAATTAAATATAGGTTTCCAAAATAATAATGTCATGTATAAAAAATTAGTTATAAGTTGTAATAAATATTTAGGTAATATTTATATTGTTAGGTAAAATAATTTGAACCGTGTCAGTGTTGCTAGGTGTGAGAATAATTCTCGCATACGTTGCAGATTAAATAGGACGCTTGGTTGGGAAGCTGGACAAAGAGACATGTGGTTTAGAGTCTTAAGGGGACAGTTGAGTAAGTCAGACGTGTTTTCAATTCAAAGAAACTTTTTCAAAAAGTAGTGAATATGTGATAAAAGAGTCTTAAGAGGGAGTCTGGCGTGATCAGATGTATTTTTATATATATAAACTTTTGTAATATGTAGTGAAAACGTTTAGCAGTCTAGTGAAACGTTCAAGTTAGTCAGACGTTGTCTTGTGTAGAGAATTTTTATAAAATGTGGTAAATACGTTAAAAGTAGCCTTAAGATCAATCTAAAATTGATCTAAGTGACACTCGTTCGAACTTTAATCATGATACTAACAGACATTGAGTTATTTGAACAATAAAATAATGAATTCCGTACAGCAAAATGAATCGACCATGTCAGCGACTCGACACGAGACGAGATGTATTGTCTACAAGACGGAAACAAGGAATTGTGATTTTAACTAAAAAAAAAACGTGCCTGGTATACACGTTAAGACTTTATTTCTAAAATCATTTTTGTCTATAATAGGATAATAATTTTTTAATGTTTAGTTATAAGTTTAATTGAAAATCTGGAGTTTAATATTGAGACAATGTCTTATATTGTAAAACATGAAATTACTAAAGTAGAATCCTCTTTTTAAAATAGATAAATTAATGAAACTTTATCTAATTTGCAGAACTAAATTACTAATTACACTAATTCAATTAAATGAACAAAAAATCTTTTTACTTTTTCTTTTGAGTTGCAACTAAAAAATAAATTTCATGAATAAAATTCAATTTGATTTTTTTATAAAGAAATATGAGGATGTATTAAGCTATGATTTCTGAATATGAATGTTTAATAATATTTGATGATAACCTTGTATAAATGTTTTAATATTTGCATTTCAATAAAACATGTTAAGTTTCAGCACAACACTTAAGATTTCTTTATTTCATCAAGAACCACTGAAGTACACTTTTAAAAGGACTTGCGACCCTGAGAGATTTTAATCATAATAACAATTAACTTCTTTCTTTTCTAAATTGGTAAGCTAACGCTTCCTGGCGCCCATAAAAAGCTTGGCAAAAGTTTATAAATAATAATAAAAATAAAATCATTTTTTTTATATTTTTTTAATAAAAATAAGTACTCTTCAAGTACGACAAAGGCTCATTTTTATAACTATTACAACTTCATAATAAATCATATAATATTTTAATATCATTATTAAAATTTTATAGTTATCTTCTTCATGTGTGCAGAATCATTTTAAAGTACATTACGAATGATGTATACTAAAATAATTTTGTTTAGGGATAAGAATAGTTCATGAGACAACACCTGATATGTATAGATGATAATTACAGTACTTCTATGGAGAGGATAATCTTGGGCCTATGAGAGAAATCACAATATATGTAGAATAAATCCATAGTTACTGCCTAATATCTCTACTTCTAATTTAGATAGAGATTAAAAAAAAGGAATTCTACTTCCTCTATCTTCCTGGTGAGAATAAAATGTATTAAAATTTGTTTACTATCAACCCCCTCCCCATCCAGATTTATAGTAATTAAAGTTATACATCTTATGGTTTCTTTTTACAATAAATGTTTGAACTGTTTCCCTTATGCAATTTGGCAGTGAACTATGATTAGTTTTAATTTAGTTTAGTTTATTAAATATACTTCTTTTTGTATTTCTTTGTTGAAGCATGTTGATTTTTAACAATTTTTATGTTTTCTCTTCAATTTTATCATTTTATCATTACAACTTTTAAACTACTATAAATCTGGGATACATTGTAAATTGTTTGAGATTTTAAAGCGATTTATTCAAGGTTTACTCGCTTTCAATTCTGGATCTTTTGAGGCCCATAACATTGGTTTATAACAATTTATGATCTTTTTGTTTAAAAGAACTTTAAACTGAAATTTCTTGTTTATTTGAGATTCCATTGTGAATTTTCCAGTGTTTACTTTCTTTTCAATTCTGCATCTTAAAAATCATTAATTATTAAGCATTTTATATAAATTTTGCTCTACTTTAAGAAACTAAAAAAGTGTTTGAATTGTTCCATAAAACAAAACCAGAATACATCATATTTTATGAATTGTTGGGCCATCCTGTATGATACCTTAATTTTTGGCTTTCTCTGTAGAAGAAGAGGTGGATTTAGTTTATTTGATATTTCTATCTAAATTAGACATATTGTTCTGAACATATCAGAGTAAAACAATACCTACTTTTAATCAAATTATGTACAGTACAACCTCGTTAAGTCGGCCCCCTTAAAGTCGGATCTCCGGGTAATCCGGACCAGTTTGCAATAAATAAATATAAATATAAATTATTATAAAATATGTATTTTGGTAGCGCTATTGCTTTATATGAGCGCATAATCATAGCATATTGCACGGTGATAGAGTTTCCGCCGAGTTCACGCAACCAAGTTTGTTTGCCGTGACTGTACATCTGATGCCTAACTGTAGCGCTGCATGCCTGCGTGGTGAGTCATTGTCACCCAGGTGATTGGCGCGCTTTGCTGTATGTTGAGCATAGAACGAGACTAGACCGCCGAGCTTCCTTCTCATGTTGAAACGGATGCGTGACCGAGTGGCACGTAAATGTTACTCAAAGCTAACGCAACAGAAACTTACAAAATTTTCTACAAAAAGTAGACATACCTGTACAGTCCACAGATGTGTTTGTTATTTTATTGTGATCAGTAAATGTTTTTAAAGTGTTTTTCTCCGTAGCAAAGGAAATTATTGTAAGTACAGTATGTATATTTTAATTTTTTGGGTTTTCTGCTCTTTCTCCGGCTAACACGAATTTTCATTATGTCGGATCGACCGCGGTCCCGGCTCGTCCGACTTAACGAGGTTGTACTGTACTTTATACTGTTTACCTTTTGTCATTAATAATTGCATTGAGAGCTTTGAATACAGTTTCTTGGTTAATATCAACAAATTCCACTTTAACTCCTGCACCTACAGAAATTATCTTCTTAACATTAAATCCTTGATCCACGTACATAGGTACACCTATTATAGGTATACTGTAATGTACTGCTTCTTGCAGACTTTGTATGCCTCCTTGTGTGATGAAACCTCTGATATTAGGATGTGCTGAAATATACAATAGTATAGTTTAACAAAGTTTTAAAGTGTCAAAACATGTATTAAGATATTAGTTATATATTAACCTTAATACAGACTTCCGGCTTTCACAGAGATTATCATTAATATCAGAATTGGAGATTTGGCTGTATGCTATCGTTTTCTTTATTCCTAAATTTTAATGATTTTTCTTGTATAATCACTGAAACAAAACTAACAGCCTTTTTTTTTTTTTTTTTTTTTTTTTTTTTTTTTTTTTTTTTTTTTTTTTTTTTTTTTTTTTTTTTTTTTTTTTTTTTTTTATACCATGGAAAGGTGGAAAATCTTGTATAAACAATAGAACAAAAGTGCTCACAATAGAAATAGTGTAGTAGTCTAATTTTACAAGTTTAAATAAACTTGTGTCCTTACGGATCACTCTGATTGTGTCAATCAGAAAGCATAAATGCCAAATTCCATGTCTCAGGAACCTTGTAACCTCTTGTTATATTATTAGAATTTTTTTATAATCTCAATTGCTTTCTGTACTTTTCTAGGTTAGTATTAACCTTCACTGGCAATAAGTTTTGACTGATCATATAGTTTAGAATAGTACGGGAGGCATTGGAGATTATACAAAATCCCGATCATATAGCGATACTGATCACTACAAGCTTCCTGATTTGTAAAAACCAGGATTTATGTTCTCTGTTTGGCTCAATGTGAACAAGTAATCAGAGTGCTCGGCCGGAAGACAAATCTATGTAAACACCTGTACAAACAGACTATGTCAGTCTTGTTTCAATGTTTGTTTTGAACGTATTAGACTCCTGAAGAAAGGTAACTGAAATACAATTGAAATGTAGGCAACTAACATTGAAAATATTACACAGCTTACAGTCCAGAAATTCAATATATATATATATATATCAATGTATATGTGTACATTTGTACATATATCAATCTACATGTGTACATAACTAAATAATATTTTATTTGTTTAATTGAGATCTATGTAGCTGTAAATTATAAACTAATTTATATAATTCTTAAGTAAAACAAACCTAGAAGATCTTGTTGAGGAACCCATTTCATGAATCTGACATTCTCTGGTTGACCAGGGAAAAAATTGTTTGATTCCCATTTCCATAAAAAGCGTGTGTTTGGAAATTGTGAGAAAGAAGAAATAAAAGCTTCCCGAATGTCGGCAGGAAGAGAAACTCCTTGGAAATTACTGCCAAAGCTAAAATATATCACACCTTCTTTGGCCTCCTCTACCCAATCTTTTAGTTCCTGCATGAAAAATATAAATTATTGACCAAACTTTTATCACACTGCAAAACGAAAATTACATTTTTGTAAAATATTTATATATATATAATGTGTGGAAAATCACCTTACACAAAAATAAGTATTCCTTTTTAATTGAAAACCAAATGTGTCAAGAACTTTGTTAATACAGTTTGTTATATGAAATCTACAAACTTTCAGTAGAAACTATAGTAAAGAGTATGTATTATCATGTAGATAGTGTTGAGATTCTGAACTATTTTCTTCATGTTTTATCATTATCGCTGGATATTAAAGATGATATATTTGTAGTTGTGGTCGCTACATATTTTCCAAGTACAGACTTAATAAACAGTGTACACATTTTATCTCTTACCCATCCTCAAAAAAAAAAAAAAAAAAAAAAAAAAAAGTCATGTGAAAAATGTCATTTCAGTAGTTGTTAATCAAAAACTGAAAATTAAATTAATTTATATATTTAATTAAGAACATAAACTTCCTTCAATTGTGCCATAAACATGTACTTAAGTAACTCATATTTGATTTAAATTAAGCTTCCGATTAACATGGTCCAGGTTAATTCCCCCCCCCCCAATTATTCAATAACTGTAATATTTCTTGTTGGTTTGTGATTTCTTACATGGGTTTGGGTCAATAACGTCATATTTCACTAACGCTTCAAAGAAATTGGTAGAAATTACGTCTGTTAGAACTTTTGGAAATCACCCTCCAGAACTTGAGCTGGAGCTACACTTTTTTTTTTCATGAAGTCCTGAGTTAGATGTTAGATCACTCTTTTTCATCTTTCCTATCAAGAATCTCTTCAACAACTTTTGATGTTTACCAACCCTGATGCTAATGTTACCAATCCTGATGACTAGGGATATATATTTTCTACTTTTCTTCTTCTTTTTTATGAGACAATGAGCATACAGAATCTTTTATATATATTACTTTGGGAAATCATTTTACATGTAAAAATTAAAAAAAAAATTCTATAAACATAGGCCATTTTTTTTAACAACAACAAAAAATCATTATAACTTTGAAAATAGAGTTCAAATTTGGTATATACATTATTTATGTTAATTTTTACAAATGTGTGTTCTGAGATCATCGTTTAAACACAACTGGAATTATTTAACTGGCACAACTGGCATCCTCATTAAAATTATTTAGGTATTGTGTGACTCAGTCCAGGGTCTTTGTTACTTACATTTACCCAATTCTGATCAGTTTGAAACAAATTAGACCAAGTTTTGTTCTGCTATTGTCTTTATTAGTATCATCGTCACTTGCACTTCTGCCAATATTATGTAAAAGAACTCACTAGTCATTGGGTCATCAGCATACTCATTTAAAAATGTTGCATTCAAAAGCCTGAAATAAAATTATAAAATTTTGATAATGCAATGAAAGAGTCTTCAGTAAGGAAATGGTGCATAATGTTTAATCAAGGAAGACCAGAGTGGGAGGCCATCACTCGTTACTGATGAGTTGAAAGAAAAAGTTGAAGAAAAAATTAATGAAAACTGGCGTTTCACTTTGCACTTCTTAATCTTTCCCACAAATTTCAAGATTTCTCCTACATGAAATAGTGACAGAGCACCTTGGCTATAAAAAAATGTGTTTGGTGGATACCAAAGGTTTTGACAAGACGAAATGGATAGGAGCAGCCCTTGAATGCTCCTAATATGACAATATTGTCTACCCAATATAACAATAATGGTGATGAATTTTTTGAGCACACATTTTTTTTTATAGCCAAGGTGCTCTGTCAATGGTCTACATGTATTTCTAGAGGTTGATAACATTAAATTGTTCACAACATAACTATATTTTAGTTATTTACTTACAGTTGGCAGTGGGTTGGGAGGCTCAATATGGAGAGCACCAACATGGATCATGCCTGGAATTAAAGGTTGAGGGTACGAAAGTGACTGAGAAACACATATCAGTTGTAGACTTTTCCTCGACTCCATTTCCCACACTGAAGGAAAATCTTTACCAAAATATTTTCGTAAGTAATATTCTTGATCAGGTAGAACTCGCCTAAAAACAAACAAAATAATATTTTCGATAAAAAAGTTGGTAATTAAATCATTGAAAGTTAATAAAACTACAACAAGGAAATAGTTTTTTATGGATTATTTGATAAAATGTAAAGAAAACATATTGTTAATCTTTCATTAATTTTTCTAAACCTTTAGTGGTGGGACTGAGCTAGTTGGTCTCCTCTGAATTGCTGCAAAATTAATTTATAAAGTAGTAGCTATACCGAACGCCAGCAGTAGCTTTCCTAAAGTATGCCAACACAAGAACGTGTAATCTGACCTAAACTTCCGCTATAAACTTGTACTTTAAAATGCAAATCTAAATAGATTTGAAGACAAGTTTTATAATTAAGCCAAATTTCATTTTAAAACTTACTAATATTTTATAAAATAGAAATTTACTACTGTTCACGTTATTATGAGCTCCGCTGTTAGGGCAAGATTTTTTGGGTCAATAAAATCATGATATAATTTTATTTCCTCTTTATTAAAAGGAATAAGCATCCTCCTGCTCATTTATTGTGAGTTCCATCCCAAGGTACCATTGGTGGATCTACATCTTTCTTTGTGTAGTCTTAGGTTAGATCGCTCTCTTTCGTCTTTCCTACCAGGTCCCTCCTCTGGCTACTCTTGTTCTTTTATGACCATGACCCTCTTCAATTACAGTATTAAGGGCTAAAGGTCTCTATGCACAGTTTTCTTTTTTCTTCTAAAGTGATGAGAACCGCAAGGTTTTTCACTTTTAAGTAAGAAAAAAACAGCAATAAACGTCACATGTCTTATTTACACTTGCCGTATTTGAGATAGACATGTTATGCACAGACTGACTGTTTTATTTATTGCTATGGCCATATTTTGTAGTGTGCAAGTATTGACAATCTAAATGAAATGGTAGTTTTATATCTATAGATTTGAAACTGCGGCAGTGAAAATATATTCAATAAGAAAAATTTTAAAAGTATAACTAATTTATTCCATTATGGAATTAGGTATTTCAGTATCGAGTAGCCAGCAGAAGACGATGTAGCTTGTAGCTCCTCCAATAAATTCACTAACAAGGTATTTGTAAGGTGACTCCCACCCTTCACCTTGCACACTACATCTACCAAACCTGGGCTCCTGCATGATCTGTCGCAAGGTTTTACCTGACTGGACTCTGTATCCCAGCCAGTTCTTTACCCCGCCCTTTGTGCGGCCACATAACGTTCTGCGTTCTTCCACATTTACAATCTCGATATGCCCAGAGCTTCTCCGCTTGGTACATGGAAAACCTTTTCCGTTTCCTTGTCCCACGCGATAGGGGTACTAACAGAAAGAAAAGTGGTTATTAGTATATTGACGGTGTTAGTGGATTGATGCATATTTCATTAAAATGAAAAAGAAAAAAATATTTAAATCTTGGTATTTATTCATTATTTTTAAATTTCACAGGATAGGTGGAAAATCTTCAAAAGATAAAGGAAGAAATCCGCTCTTCCCAATAGTGGGAGATTCTTACTCACTAAAAATCACTTTTCTTCCTGTTAGTACCCCTATCGTGTGGGACAAGGAAACAGGAAAGGTTTTCCATGTACCAAGCTGAGAAGCTCTTTCCATGGGCATATCAAGATTGTAAATGTGGAAGAAAGCAGAACGTTATGTGGCTGCACAAAGGGCGAGGTAAAGAACTGGCTGGGACACAGAGTCCAGTCAGGTAAAACCTTGCGACAGATCATGTAGGAGCCCAGGTTTGGTAGATGTGGCGTGCAAGTTGAAGGGTGGGAGTTTCCTTACAAATACCTTGTTAGTGAATTTATTGGAGGAGCTACAAGCTCGAATTTTCGAAATTTCGTATTTTGGATTTATATTTACATCAACAGATGCAGAATTTAATTTTAAAATGAACTGTCACTTCAGAAATTGAACATATTTATTAAATTCGGAGTTATTATCATTTTTATAAACACAGTTTTAGGTTAGAGTTTAAAATTATACAACATAAGTTATGTTTCACTTTTCCTGAATTTAGATAAATTGATCATTTGATTGCACAAACAAACAAACATGTTACCAGTTATAGACGTAAGAGATGTAGTTTGTCACAAACACATTTTCTATTCTTTCTATTAAACTCATTTGATCATTGTAAGGCAGAAGGACACTCGGTACGTATGATGGATTGGTAGGATTGCCCATGTGTTCTGCAAAGAAGTTCCACATTGGCATAGTGGACACAGCAATGACGGGTGCTTTTAAGATATGGCTGATAGCAAGGTATGATGACAAACACAGCACTTCCGTGATGACCAAATCAAACGATTCATTGTAACTGGACCTGTTGGACAAAATTATAACAATTTGATAATACAGTTTGTTTGTATTGAAAATCAGTTGTACTTAAAAATTAAAATAAAGTTTTCTAAGGAGTCTAAAGATCAATGTTGAGTGCAAAATGAATTTGTGAATGTGCAGTATGGTACAACTCAAATGTCTGGATTTATTTTTGTAAAATTTCATATGTGGGCATATTTAAGCCATATGTCTAGTTTCAATGCTCTTTTTTTAGATCATTTTACTACGAATTTTGATATTCTTTAAAAATACAAAACAAAAATATATTTGTACCCGAAAACCCCTGTTCAGGATTTATTGGTCAAAAAGTAAAATGAACCATGAACATTTTCTTGAAGAATAAATATTTTTTATTATTAGGACATTATAATGAAATGTAGATGGGGTGAATTCATTAACATTCACAACATAGGCTAACCCACTTTGTTTTAATATTGTTTTGTTGACAAAGAATATTAGAAAAGGAACAAAGTTTGTCATATCGAAAAATATCGTGTGTAACATATAAGATATGTATGTTCAAGGTCAAATAACTTAATCAGCAACAAGATCAGGTATTTCAAGAAAAATTTGGTACATTGTAAAGATTTATGACTCAGTTAATGTATCAAGGTAAAAGAAAATTACTATTTCCAAGTACACTGGGTATAAAAACAAAATGAACCCAGACTACAGTTTAGTTAGTTGACTCAGAAATTTTTGTTTATATCTAACTTGGATCAAAATGTAACATAGTAAATTATAGGATTAAAAGACGCGACGTGATTGGCTCTGTGGAATATGGGTCAAAGAAGCTGATTGGTCCTAGCGTATGCAATTGTGGTAAAATTAAGTAAGAAAAGCTGTAAATTATTAACAAAAAGCATCCAAGAAAACAATTTTGTACAATATTTAGTCTTAGTATAATTTATAATAAATGTTTTAATGAAAAACAATATAAAAGTGATTTTTAACAAAATATGATGAAATGATGTGTCAAGGACTTTTTTGGCGGACGCAGGAGAGAGAAAATCTCGTGGTTAGTCAGTCTTAGTTTGGGAGCTGAGGAAGTCAGACCTATGAAAGTTTATATAAAAACGTTTTGTTAAAAATGTGATTTTTTAAATTTACAGTCTAGATCAGAGCCTGATGGAGAGTAGTTGTGTTTTTCAAAGTCGTATTAAGAAAGTTAGCGGTAAGATGTATTCGTTGAGTTGCACTAATGAGCTTAACTTAACAAAAATGTTGTTAAGTTAACATTAGAACTTTGAACTATAAAGGTAGAGAGTGTTTTCAAGTGATAAGTTCTCATTACAATACAACTGAACAGTTATAGTGGACAATAGACTCATGTAATTTTCCAAGACATTAATATTTAATAATTCATGTTACAAGAATATAGAACGATTATTCTATACGACTGTGTTAAAAGAAAAAACTATATACCGCGAGATAAAAATGATTTCAGAAAGACTGAACGTGTTAGTGAGTTATGAACATTCTCAAACTATTCGAGAAAACGACTTTTGAATGATGGAGAACCAACGAGGAGCTGTAAAACTTCAACTTGCCGGACGTCAGTTTTCTCCTCGTGTTCAGACTATATATTTTTTTGTCAGCGTTTTGGTATAGACGCTATATATTACCTATTTGATTAATAATCTGTATTATGTTTTAAATTAATTTTTGTACATGTTTGTTTACTTAAAAAATCCTTTATATTAGATTATTTCAAGAAGAAATAATAAAAAATAAAATTTTTAAATAATAAATTAGAATCTTTTTAAATTTTTTAGAGAGCTGCAAAGTTACTCAAAATTTCATAAATAAAATTCCTGTTGCAACATTTTTATTTATAGAAGCATTTGAAAGATAAAGTTGATTAATTTGAAAGTAATAAAATAAAGGAAATATAAATCAATGATTTGTTTATTAAAACTAGTATTTACAAATATGATTTTTTGTTAATGATATTTGTAGGATGTTTCTTTGAATAATTAATAAATATTTATGTAAAATTTCAGCAGAAAAAAGACTTGGAATCTTTATTTAAATCACCTGAGCCAAGTACGTCTGTAGAAAGAACTCTAGACCTCGAGATATGTTTAGTAATAATTAAATTCTTTTTTTTTTTATTGGTAAGAAGAAAATTACCTGGCGCCCTAATGTCCGAGCAAAGCTTAAAATCAATCATAAATTAATAATTTTTTTTTGTAAGATAATTGAAACTTAAGAACTCTTCAAGTTAATACATTTCTAAAATATCACAATTGTCGCACAACGTGTGGCACTTTTAATGAACAAAATAAGCTTTTTCCCTTTCACCGCTATATTTTTAAACATCACAAAAAGCCTTTATATCATCAAAACTTCTTGGACAAATTTGAACATATTTGATTTTTTAAGTCATAGTTTATGGTTAATTTTATTTTTTTGCCGATTGATATTTTTGTGGATTTGATGATTAATACTTTTTGTTTTTGCTTAGGTTTTGATTTTGTTTATCGAGGTATGAGAAAGATGTGGAATCTTTATTTTTATATCTCAGTGTTACTCAGTTTATCTATGCATAGCATTATGTTATTTCCCCAACATGTTTCTGTTTCCATATTCAATCTAAAACACAAGAGTAGATTAAAATGCTTGTCTTGTTACAGGTTATTATGTTTGTGTATTTCCTGGTCTAGTTAGTCTTAATGCACACAATAGTCAGAGGTAAAAATAACAACCAATGGTCTGTAAGGAAATAAAATTTAATGTAAATTATAATAGTTACTTAATTGGAAATTTACATACAATCAATTTTTGTAATTCCTTGGTTCACTTTTAAGCTATAGTAGAAAACTGTTTCCAAAGAAATCAAGACAACTATCCTGCTATTAATTTAATGTTCATTGTTCGCGAACCATGAAACCGTGCGCATGTATAAAAAAATGTTAAAATCAACGTATATGTGTATTTATTTAATTGTGTGTATAGTGTCAATGTTTTTGTGGTGTTTAATGTTTTAACGACCTCTACGGAGTGAAATTACTGAAGATGGAGCTACGACTCCGAAATGCGTCTTTGTAATAAAGACAAACTCAAAGTCACATGACGGAACTATAAAGGTAATATAAATTAATTTATTACTCATTATATTGCTATTAATGTTTATTTAATTTTCTTAAAAACTAAAAATTGTAAAAGTTTACTTTAAAATGTACTTTTTTATTCTTCCAAGCAGTAAAATCAAAAGTTTAACCCTGAAATGGCAAAAAATGTGATAAATCACATTTTATAATAGTTTACTGGGCCAAACATTCATCTTTTATATAATAGTTTACTACTGTTGTTCCATATTTGTTTACTGACATGAATGTTTAAACTTTTTCACTTGAAGTCTTCTCTCCTGAAATATTATTTTATTTTGCTAAAATAACTTTTATAAACTGCATATTTTGAATTGACTATAAATAAATGCTTCTTTTGTTTATAACAGTTTTCTTTTTCTATGTAAATAAATTCATGTTATATGCTGTAAAACTTGTAATAATTACAAAATATGCAATTACAATCATGCGGAAATATTCCTCAGAATGTTCTGAACAAAATGATGTTTAACCATGATACTGTATACCCATCATATCTTATTAGCTTTATAAACATTTTTGACTAAATACTTGTATTAGAAAAAACCAGCCCTACAGAGTAAACTGATAAATTGACCGGCCATTGCTGGTTTAAAATATCAAATGTAACTTAGATATAGTTTTTAAACATTTTGAATGGCTTCCACGTGAACAGAATTCAGTGGTAACAAACTTAACCTAGAATTTAATAAGATTCAATTTTCCTAGCGAAATTGGAAAATGTTACAAGGATCTAGAGAAGACACAAAAATTTCCTAATATATGTACAAATATATACACAATTTTGAACAAATGTTATTTACAGTTTTTGGATTATGAAGATCAAACATATAAAAGCCGTTACCTTATTTTCTGACAAGAGAGAGAGATCATAATAACCTATTTTGTAAAATTCGCTAAACATTAAATTCTTGTTTATAAACTAGCTGGAAATGTGCAGCGATTCTGCACATTGATTTGAGCAATGATGTAAACATATATTCTAAAAAAAACTAATCAATTTGTAACAGCTGAAAAAATCTGTTTAAATCGTTATAAAATGGAAAAAAACTTGTTTATGATTGCTATGGAGCATTTAGCAATATGCATACGAAAGTATATAATTTAAAGTGACAACAGTGAATGCTTGATGGAATTCTATATTAATGGAAATAATGAAGCATTATTAAGGAATTTTTTAATTCCACAAAAGAGCTTGATTAAGCTACATATGTTTTGCTGTTAGGCATTTTCAACATACTAAATTAAATAAACTTCTTATAGTGTAAGACACAAATAGAGTCTATGGACACAGGACTCTCATCCACATTTGAATTTATTGTTCATAGTAGCTCTGTCAATTTAATTATTAGTCAATTAACTGTTTTCATTGAAGTAATTCAAAAAGTCTTGGTTAAGGAAAATGAAGCTACTTTAAAAAGAAAAATTATTTGAACTTGAAGAGTTCTTATTTCATTTATTTAACTAATGAAAAAAATGAATTTATTATAATTTACAAAGTTTTATGGGCGCCAGGTAGCTTTAGCTTACCAATAATAAAAAAAAAAGAATTTAATTATATTTATTCTCAGGGTCGCAAGTTCTTTTAAAAGTGTACTACACAGTGAAATTTGGAATGCAATGAAAATACTTTGGCTGAAATATTAACATAAACATTTATTAAACATAAAATATTGTATACAAGAACATATTATTTAAACACATTAAGAAATTAAATATGAATATTATCTTAGTTAATATACTTTATTTATTTTAATTTTTTCTCTGAAGGAGACTGTTTCATTTATTCCATGAATTTAAATCTTTACTTTAAATGTTGCAACAAGAAATTACTTTTTAAATTTAAATTACTTTGTAAATCTATGAAGGAGATTTACTTTTAAAATTGAAAATTTCATTATTTTATTAATTTATTTTTCTTAAAATATTTTTTAAGCAGATAAAGAAAAATCAAACATGTACAGCACATATATCAAAATATAATACAATTCATTAGTCTAGAGTTAACATAGGGTGTTTATACCACAACACCAATTTTTATAAAAATTGTCCGAAGGTAGTAGTTCAGACGTCCCGTATCTTGTAGTTTACTGCGATCGTGGGTTTCAGGAAAGTTCATGTTACATATATCCTCGCACAGCACTGAAAAAATGTTTTCCTTATAATAGTTTATAGCGAGTTTATTGTCTTTAACGGAAAGTTTATCTCTACAAAATTCTCACTACGCGGAAAATGATCTGTTTCAAACTCGCGTATAGAAACCATTGTCTTTTATGTTCCCGCGACATTGTCATTGAACACACTCTTTATCAGTTTTTAAACACTTTCAATCTCTACTTGAGACAAAAATCAAATATACATTGTTCTAACAGAACCTAGAAACTCTTTCCTAAGACTGAATAACTCAATCATGCTCTACTGAGCTCTTATTCACATCTTACTCCTCCAACCGCTAAACTGATACTTATTCACCTTGTCTCTCCAGACGCTGGACTCATACTGACTGACTAACCACGAGATATATTACTTCCGAAAACGTCTTTTCCGCTTTGCTGTTATAAATACTTCACACACCCCTATTTTTCACACAAACTAATAAACACTTCTTATTAAATAAATTATACTAAGATTAAACATGATTATTTATTTTCTTGTTTTGAAAATCCATTTTGTTCTTATAAATGAATTTACTGAAGACTGATTATTATTTCAATAGCTTCCCCCCCCCCATGTACTTTACCGCGTACTTTTAAACATATGATAGGCTTTAATTTTTTACATTATTACATCATGTATAGATTGGTAATAGTATTAAAACATATAATTTCTAGTAATGGTAAATTTACCTGATAAATTCCTGCATAACTGGTGACTCATACTGTATAACTGTCAGCTGATGGTAGAAGTCTGCTATCATGTTAACAGTAGCCATAGCAGCTTGTACAGTTCCTAGTGATTTCTGTTGATAGAAACTACTCAGTGAACCACTGGATTTGAGTTTGTACGAGAAAGACAGATCAACTTCTGTGTAATTTTCAGATTGTTGCTAGAAATATGAATAATATTACAGGTTTTGTTTGTAGATAGGTGTACAGTATATGGAAGTTGTATTCTATCGGAATATGAAAATGATGGAACATAAAATAAGAACTATTGTAAAGGCGGAAGAAGTTGTTAAAGCACAAGGTCAATTTGTGAGGACCTAGGAGTAGCAGGAGGAAGGCTTATTTTAGAATTCTGTATGCTGCTCCTACATGGAGCAGGGGACTTCAATATACATAGTATAAGAAGTTGTTAGAGTGCAAAGGAAGATGATTCTGGACTGTAAGTAGATAGAGGACAGTTAGTAAGAGGGTGGCCAGAGTTCCATTCCTGGATCTTCTGGTGTATATAATTATTATGAAGAAGCAAGTCTCAGAGGGATACTTAGTACATCAAGATTTAAGAGGGGAGATGCTTGACCGACAGCAGGGTAGGTGGTCAGAGGAGAAAGAGTAGGAAACTGGATAAGATGTCTAATCCCAGACCTAAAAGCATTGGTTACTAAAAATTTCAGATTATTTCACTACTTAGATCCTTACTTGACATGGGGAATTTGGCAGGTACTGATCTAAAATATGATTATTATGGAGATGACAATGACACTATAGAGCATACTTTTTGTCACCGTTTGAAGTAGCAGCCGGGTAGGAAAATCTTCAAGCATAAAGTGAACTTCTTAACAGAAGCAAGTGACATTAAGGGTTGCATGATGAAAAGCAGGCAGAATTGGGAGGATGGTGTAATATTTTGCCAATCTGTTCTACCTCAAAAAGAAGAAGAGAGCCGGATAGTAAGGTGAGGGGAATAATATAATACATACGTCAGAAAAATGAAGGTAGATAGTAAACTTCCAACCAGAAGTAATGTTTCACATGTTTAAGGAGTTCCGTCTTGGGCAGGGATAGTTGGTTTTAGTTGATGTGAACACCAGAGTCTTAGGAGTTCCTGTGGTAGACGCTGAAAAGCTTAGAAAAGCTGGTAGACGCTTCACCTTCACCATGGAAATAGAAAAGTTTATAGTACTGTAATAAAGCTTTAATTTTTTAAATAACTACCATAACTTTTTAGTTTACTGGCCGATTTTTACAATTTTTTTTTTATTCTGTAGAAAAAGTTCTGAACTAAAAAATAGTGTAATATAGAACACCCTATAATTAAATTAAAAATAATAAACAATTTAAAAATACATACCTTAAAATTGATTTTTGAATATTTTAAGTTTTGTGCTGAATGAAGCCCACAAAAAAATAGTAGAGTCAATAAATTTTATATCGCCAAAAAGACAATTTTATCTTGAACAAACACTGAAAGTTTCACTTAAAAAGAACAAAAAATATACAGTTTATAGAGTTTTTTTCAAAAACCGTTTTCGGAACATTTCACAGAACTGTAGTCCAACAATTATTATTTAAATGTATAACTTGAGTTTAAATGTTTAGCATTTCATACAAGTTCATATTAAACATTAATACAAAAAAAAGAAAGAAAAAAAAAAAAATAGAATGAACACTATTACAGTAGAACCCCTCTTAACCGGTCTAGTCGGGACTGACACCCGGGCCGGTTAATCAGAGGTTCCCCTAAAAAATCGTTTTTCATTGAAAGAAAGCTTATTTAATCAGGTAGCGCTAAGAATTATGTAATTAAGATGTTATTGCAACTCATTTTATTGTACATAAATGTATCTTATATAATTATTATGTTATGTATATTATACATCAAACATGAAAAAATTAAACACTACAAAGCTCGTTTACAGATTCCCCTCTGTCAAGTCTTTTGACACATTTAACCGCATCTCACACGAAACCAACACATGCTTCCGTTGTTTTCGTAACTCACTCATTTTTATTTACTGTAATATACCCGTCAAAGACAAGAAGAAAACTGAAAAGAAATGTTATATTTTTCATAATGTATACTAAAATGATTCGTGGAAAAAAAGCGTCCCATCAAACGTTTTTGTGGGTGTATGTCTGCTATACCGACGGGTGCCAATGCCATGGTGTTTTTACGGTGCCGACAATGGGATACCGCTATCGACAAAGTCGTTTGATATCGCCGCCGCTTTGGTGCCGCGGTGTTTCTACGGTGCCGACAATGGGATACCGCTATCTACAAAGTCCTTTGATGTTTCAATTACAATTTATTTTCGGAAACTCTCATCCAACCAGTACACTACGATATAGGCCGGTTAATCCGAGGACCGGTTAATCCGAGGCTGGTTAACAGAGGTTCTACTGTATATATATATATATGCATGAATATATATAACTTTAACAGTCATGTTTTGGAATACATTTATGGTGCAGTCCATTTTTGCACCGAATGCACATAAAAGTAGATTTTTTTCTTTTTCCTCCTTGCTGGGTACTAGTTTTGCTGCATACAGAGCAGTTCTTTTCTCTGTTTTCTTTATAAATATTCTCCATTTTAAATATTTATTCAAAAAATGATTCATAAAACAACACTACAACACAATGAAGAACTTATTTTACACAACAAAACAAATACACGATAAACAAATCTGTCGCTGTACTATACTTTCATCGTCCTACTTGATCATGAAGTTTCACCACTGCCACTGCCAACGTAATTATTGATGTGTATTATATAATATTTTTAAATGAAAAAACATTCAATTCTAGTTCACATGAATATAAACTATGTGTAAAAAAATATTTGTCGTATTCTAAGAAATTATTTTCCGAACGTCCCGTAAACCAGCCGTTGGCACTTATTGCACGTACTAAAAACGTCTGGCTTCCCGGACGTTGGCAATTCTTGCATGTTCGAACTTAAAATGTCCGGTTAATTGGACGTTGGCACTGAAAGGGTTAAAACAAATGAATTAAGAAGATGGAAATTAGTAATAAATATGGATTGTTGAACTAGCCTATGTAATAAGTTTGCTGGAGTATATAGAATTTTAAGCATAGATGTAATAAGTTTTTTGTTGTATTTATATTGTCTAAATAGTTGTATTACTTATGCATAATCAGTAATAATAACAATTCTTCAAGCTAACACCACAAATTCTGTGGGATTCAAAGTGTTTTCTTTCTTTGACTGTTAAGTACTGTATTTGTTGAACCCCAACCAGTAAATGTTGATGGAGATGGATGACTTAACTTCTAATTAATTATTTTGTGAAATAAATATTTCTATCTATATATCTTATAATACCTTTGATGGGTTAGCTGTGAGGATTGTAATATTGTGTCCTCTGGTAAGCAAACCTTTGGTTAAGGCTAAGATAGGCAGCTGGTGACTGTGCACAGGTAAAGGGGAAAATACCAAAATTTTGGCTCCAGTTACGGATGATATTACAACAAACAAAACCCATAGCAGCATACCTAAAAACAGCCAAGATCTTATGAATATATAACATATAATATAGTGCTGTATTGTATTTCCCCACACTCTAGTACACCAGAGGTATTCTAAATGCCAATTTGGGAGTGATCGGAAAAAAGTGAAAATAAATCATTCACACTGTTTTGAAATGTTCAATATTTCAAAATGGGTTCTAAACATAGGAATAAAATGTTGATATGTGAAGAAGGTGTAGAAGGTGTAGACGCAAATAAGTGCTAATCCAGATATAAAAGATTATTATAGCCAGTTGATAAATGTGAAAATATTAAAATGAATCTGATGGCAGTCAATAAATTTCTATTCGTTTTAATTTGGTCATAAATTTTCATTCATGTTTGCATAAATATAACTAATTTTTTTGATCAATCCCAAATGATAATTTCCTTACATGAGGGGAAAAAACTATAATTATAATTACTTATCATACTGAAAAATATATTATGTCAAAATTTCAATGGCAGCAGTCAGGTGTTTTTTAAAAATTCTTGTTAAATTACATTTGTTTGTGTCTTTACATTTAATTAAAATTTGTACAAAATTACAAAATCAGATTTTGAGTGAAAAATCTATTTTTATTTTGAAACAAGTGAATATTTAAAAAAATTTAAACTTTTAGAATCATCATGAGTTCAAGTGACCAGTACATAATGCTTACCCATAACAAATAATCTTGAAATCAAATTTATTTTGACAATCACAAAATTTTCTCTGTACAGTATTATAAACCAATACAGGCTCGCATTCTATTAAAAGAAATAAATACAGGTATAAAACTTTAGTGTTAAAAAATAAGCTGTATGAATCTTATCATTCACCAGAATAGAATATTTAAGTTTTTTTTAAAATATACACTGAAAATAAATATTACATGCTACTAGCCTACCTTAAACTAAACTCTACCTTAACGTAACAGGACTGGTTATCCGGAATGCAAAACTTTTCTAAATTAGTTTTCACTATTTTAGAAAACTATTGTTAATCAGTGACCTTGCCAATGATAAATTATCCAATAATCAGCTGTTAATGCTAATAATTACCTTCGATAATGAGTTGTCAATTTACTCCTAATTATTCTAATCATTAAATTTACTTTTCTTAGTGAACTAATTATTACGTTTAAAAATTAGAGCGGAATAATTGTGAAAGAAAAATTTAATGTTTCCAAATAATATAAAAGCCATAGAAAAATGTAGAAACATACATTTTACTCCTTTTTTTGAGGATACATCCCTCTGAACCCCCAAAATGTGGTTTTTGGAATGATGTCCTTCATCTGAACTCTGCAGCCAAATGTGGTGAATGATCTTAATCAAATTTTATATGTGGGCATATTTTGGGACTGTTTTCGAATAAATAATGTATATCCTCTAAAGAATCCAAACAAATCGTAATGTTCACCACCTCTCCAAAAATGACGGTTCGTGAGTTATGGTAATAATTTGATGACATAATTAAAAAAAATTCAGTTCTAGTGATTTTATTCAATTTCATGTGAAAATTAATAACCCAATCCCATATGAAAATCGTAAGCAAAAAACACGACCCTTTAAGAATAATCGACCTTGCCTGCTGTCATTAAACGCTCACTCTATAGGATCTACACTGAGGTGACACAAGCATAGTAAGTTAAATCCATAGTTAATTTATAAACATTTTTTCAAAGCGCGTGTCCATGATTCATTTTTACTTTTTAACTGACAAGTACTAAAGTGATACTTTTGGTGACTAAACATTTTGGTTGGGTTTGGGGATGGGTGAGAGAAATTTTGTACAATATTTTTGGATTATTTATTAACTTGTCTGTTTATTTTAATCACATAGTTTGAGCTGCAAATCGTTGTATAGTGCAACCATGATTATTAATCTGGTGTAATAAGTCGCAAAACATGGGTTGTTAAAACAGTTCTTCATAAGTGTATCCAATATTATTTGATACTAAATATAATCTTATTTGTGCAACTAAGATAAGTAATTTGCAGAAGTTCCATATGCAGAAGTTTAATGTTTAATTTAGGATCAAAATTATGTCCTGTGTCTAATAAATGATATGGAACAAAAAAGTAGGAAACTCAATAATCTGGAATGTTTAGAAATCAATAGATCAATTTTAAAAAACCATACTTCCAACTTAAATGAACAAATATATCTTAACTCATCACCACTATTGAGACCTATTGTGTAACCTTTGTTTTTACAATCTATCTATATTTTTTCCCTCACCTTTTGTGGTTTATTTACTTATCTATTATTATTATTAATTTCCCTTTTTTATTATTACTTTTAAGGAATCTAATACTACATTAATGAAATAATAACAATGGATTACACTGAACGAATAAAAGCTTTGCCTTTTATTTATTTAGCTAAAGATGAAAAACATGGGATAAAGTTCACATATATAAAACTATAAGAAAATAGATTATGGATACTCCACAACCAAAAGATAAATAGCAAAGTTCAGGACATAAGGAAATTCATAATCACAAAAAAAATAAAATTAAAAAATACACATTATATTTGAGAAGTGTTTATCACTATCAGTCTTTTCCGAACAATTTTATAATATTGGAAATTAGAAAGTTTTATCACAATCTGTTTCACTGTCTCTGTGATTTGCTCCAGCTAGCATATTTCATTAGAAGAAAAGGGGGAATTCAACAATATAAAATAGTCGAGAGCTCGAGAAACTTAACCTCGGGAGGTTGGTGCCGACTCTTTCCAAAGGGTATTCAAAAAGATAAAATACATGAATTATTGAACTAATAATAATATTAGGACTATGTCCTATAGTCTATATTTAGTGTAAAATGAAATTATGTTAGTTTATATACTGTGGGGAAAAGTTGTGTGTATGTCAGTGTATAAGGGGAATAAATAGTTTACAAACTTTAAATTATTTAGTCATTACTGTTCACAAGTATAGTATTACTGTATTGATTGTTTTGCTCATATAGTAGGATTGGTATGAGTGTAGAAATGAAATTGTAATATGTTAACAACTCAAAATGGTCTAAACTCACCAATATTCCTCTGTTTAGGTAATATTTTGTTCACTGTCGTCTTTCACTATACTAACAAACACTTTTTAAAACTTCGTATACTTTATTAACATTATACTTTTTTTTATACACTATTAACATTCACTGGATTCGATTGGATTTGATTAAATTCATCTAACATGCAGAGCATTCTTCTATGCTTCTTATCTCGTTGTATGCCCTCGCTCCACTTCTTTCAAAAAGGGACGCTTTTTCCTCCTTCTCGGAAATCCAAACTGCTGCTACCTTGATTTTTTTATTTCACCTGGGGTTGGACTTTTCATGTAAGTGTGTGAGTGTGGTGATTGAATGTTATTTTATTTGTATAATTTGAATTAATCACGTTTAGAATAGTGTCAAAGTGTATATTAGCATTTGCTAATATTAATAAATAATTATTAATGAAAAGAATCTAACAAAATACTTAAATAACTCCTTAACAAATAAAAAAGAGCCTTACTATATAGTTACATTTGAATTAGAGTTAAGATAGGCGGATCCGTTCCTTGTATGTTTGATTTTGTATCGACCAATCACAAATTAGTTTACTCGCGGGAACTGGGAATGCTTCTAGTGACGTCACGTTCCACAATGTCGGACTAATTACGTTTTGGCTAGTTCTTGTCGGTGAAATTAATTTATTCTGCTTTATGCGTACAGATATTAGAGAAGGCCTAACAACCTTTTATGTTTATGGGATTTGGATCTGTCTATTGGTATAGTTAGGTTTCCTTGTTAATATTGCGTTTTATTAGAATTTAATTTATTCTGAACCTTCCGTTTAAAATTTCGTGTTCGATTGTTTACTTACTTCTGACTTCATGTTTGTATGTTAGTCTGGGGAATATCGATTGTGTTAACCTAATAATTTTCCTAGTAAGTTGGAACATTTTAAATTCATTTTGAGGTGGCGACTATGGGTTAAAAATGTCGGGAAATATTTTTAATTTGGCCAAATCGTAACGAAGTCAGGGATTCTGTTCTATCTAGGCGCCTATATATCAGTTTCGCGTGTTTCCCGTCAGATGTCGTTTGAGTTGGGGTTTGAATGACATTCCTTGCTTTTATTGAATCTTGGTATTCAATATACTATTTCGAATTGTTACATTTTCTAAAACACCCCCACCTCCATCCCACAGGTTAGATCATTGACCTTTCTTTTGTCATTTCTCAACCCCTTTACTCTAACCTTTCCTTTTGTCTCACATTTTTAGTTTAGACCTGTTTTGTTTTCAATTTAGTTGCTTGAAAATGCCTAACGGCGAAACATATGTCGCAATTAAAGCTGTTTTGTGGAATTGAATAATCTTCTCATTATTTCCATTATCATGGAATTCCATCATGTACCAACTGTTGTAACATTAAATGATATAAACTATTATTAAATTAAATTAGACATGAGTTTGATAGTATTGTTTTGATTTTGATATAATTTTGGTTTTAATTACCGATAAATTAAGAGTTATACAGAACATTGATTTAGTAATTTTTAAATAATTGATATTGCTTTTGTTGTTTTTAATTGCTATTGTTTATACTAAACCATGCAAATTTTATATGTTTTTTAGGAAATTAGTTTTAGCCTATTGTCATCTAAAGTGTACTTCATGATATTTATTGCCTGAAAAAGAAATTGACAATTTAAAAAAATGATAATTCAGAGCAATATGTATCAAACTTATAGCTCTGTGGAACAGTTACTTTGCAGGTGATAGTGGTTTTCTAATATGAGCATAATTTTTTTATTAGCTGGAGTTAAATTTTGTTTGTATTGTTGGATAAATATACTCAAATATACTAAATAAATGTCCTCTGACCCCAAAAAAATTATTTTTGTTATTTATAACAGGTTGGAAGGAGCTTTAGTTCCTGGTTAGTTATTTGAGAAAATGAGAAAGAATAGTCTTATTAACTCTTATCCCGCATATCTTTATTGGCCACTGTTATCTAATTTTCCATTTAATTTTAGCTGAGAACATGCCACAGTACAGTGAAGTAACATAGCCTCATCAATGGGTAAATCCTTTCCTAGCTTTTAATGATTACTAAAATTATTAATAATATATATATATATATATATATATATATATAAAAAAGGCCTAATATTATGCATATAGTCATAATTGGGATTATTTTCTTCAAATAAATCACTATTGGAATCGCAGACATGAAAGTACTGATTTCATTTTTGGAAATTCCATTAAATCGTACAATTTGAAATAAGATCACTACTTAAAAGTCCTTTTCCTTAAGCAAAACAAATATTTCCTTATATATTAGAATGCCCAAAAAGGGTTTTTTTAAGGAATTAAGTTCTTTACCACAATATATATTTGGCTTATGAAGTATGCATCTTAACTTTTCCAAGTTTGAAAACAGATCACATTACAAACTAATTAAGGAAATTTACAAAACTTTCACGTTGTTGTTTAGAAGTGTGTATTGTTGGCCACTTTGTAGTTTCATTGCAGCCTATAGGGAATAGATGCTTGAAGTATGTGGAGTAAATTCCTGCTCCAAAATATCCTTCTTTATCCTTCGATCCGTCTCAGCCAGTGGTTTGTTGGATACCAATTTTCTATTGTCTCCAATGAAGTTGTTTGAGACCAGCAATTTTTTGTATGATCTTCTAGATAAGAAATGTTATTATAAATGAGGGAAATAGGATTTCTGAGTGTTTTTAAACTGTTGGTTTCAATCTATAAGGGCTGTGATAGTCTGTGGAAGCTGAGAACAGTACCTGATGCATGTACTTTAATTTCTAAATTTATGAGCAGATTGTTGGTGCACAGTTGTAGTTCCATAGCAACTACAGGTGTGGTTTTTACTGCCTCTGTAATGAGTCTCAGAGTGTTGTTTTGATTTTTCTGTTAGAGTTTAGAACATAATTCCTCTGATTCTACTTCAAATCCATTCCATTAGAACCAACAATAATATCTGACACATTCATAATCAGATTCACTAGTTCATAACAACAAATCATATATCTGATAACTACATACAACATTGTTATGTGAAGTGCCCAGTATATTTGTTTAAAATGGGTCACAGACGAGTTAATTGAAATTAATTATAAACAAACTGCTGATTGAAACAAACGTCATCATGTTATGAAATATAGAACATATTAATTAATATACAACTGCAAGTAGTTTAACAAAAATAGTGGAGATATGTACTATAGTTTCCAAAGGTGTACTACGAAGTAGTTGTAATATCATCGAATGAAAGATACACTAATTTTCACAACAAAAAATATATTTTCTTAACAAGCCATTTCAACGACCAAGACATATTCTTAGTTGTTTACACATTCAATTTAAAATGTAATCAAGTTGGCAGGAATAATATATAAAGTCAAAATCACATTGAAATATTGAACATATTACCGAACCGTCCAAGACCAATGAACTTCATGCGATTAGAGGTAATTAATTGGAAATCAGTCTGCACCAATCCTATGCTAGCTTATAATGGTGATTAATAAATAAAACTCTTGCACTGCTTAATACAGATATTATGAAATGGAAATAGGCCTCATAATGGGTTATGATAACAGTGGTTTTTAATCTATCAATTTTAGTTTTCTACCATAGTTTTTTTTAGTCAAGTTAAAAAACCGTGAAAAAAACAACAAGTTAAGAAAAAAAGACAATAAAAAACAAAGGAATGAACTGTACACAATATATTTATAAGATTTACAATATTGATACATGATTAAATATTTCCACTATACTTGATTACAAACTGTTTCATCTTTATGGAAAGTTTTCATTTTGATATGAAGAGACATCTTGTTTTAGGACTGACTGGAAACAATCTGCAATGATAGAAACAACTTTATCAAAGACAATACAATGTAGTAAGTAGCATAATCTAGATTCTATTTAAAAGCAAGCAAAGAACTGATTGGGTTGGTAAATTAATAGATATCTTGGACAAATCCAATTATAAATATATTGGACAACTGTACTTCTTTTATTTTATTTCAAAATTTATATTTGTGTTCTTTCAGATGGTGAAATCGAACATTTTAAAATATCAGATAGCAAATTATATCTAATATGTTGGAATTTATCTGCTGATGCTGTTTGTGATGCCGAAAGAGCTGTGACAAAAACACTTTTCGACAAGAATTGCATAAACATTCAACGAGAATATAAAACAATGTAATATTTTTTATTAAATTAATATTAACAATGAAGGAGAATGAATACAATGATTCATAATATATGAGTCTTATTCTATTTCGTGATGACTAAACTACAGCACATGTTTTATTAGAAAATTTGTTAATAGATTACGATTATATTCAGTACAATTTACAGAAATTCTAAACTTCACCAACAATCCAAATCTAATCCCAACAATTTTATTTTTATAAAATCAACATTTTTAGAAAGTATCATAAAATAGTTATTTATGTATTAAAAGTGTAAAGTGGGTCCTTATAGCACGAGAAAAAGTTACCTCGCAACTAGTAGCGGAGCACGGATAATTTCTCGAGAGATAAAAACACTTTACACTCAAATTACAAACAAAATTTTTCCTACAACTGCAGTATATATTATATTTCCTTCTACTTTTTATTATTTTTAGGTTATGTGAGAGCTATATAAAATAGAAGTTGGCATGTTAAAGAACAATAATATTGTAATAAAGCAGATTGTGTCTGATTCGAGTTCTTTACATACTTCGATAGTTTCTGATCTGATTTATATAGAGACCTATAGAGTTTACCTCTCGAGATTTTCTTCCACCATACAGAACAATAGTTCGCATATTATTGTAATAATATTGTATACAGAACAATTAAAAAAAATAATTGTATTGAAAGTAGGTTTAGCCCAGGACACATCAGCCTGAAAGAATTTTTGTGGACTTCCTATTTCCTAAGCCTCCTAGCTTAGTTCAAAGATCTTCAAGAGATCCAGAACGTGTCCAGCCGGAGCATTAATTCCTTTTGGGGATTCTGACGGGCCAAAGATCCTGAGCTTTCTTTGTCCTAGTACGTCACACTTAAAAAAAAGATGTTCTGATGTTTCAGGAAATTGTTTAGATTTTGCATCTCAAGTCTCCTTGTAAAAATCCCATGGTGTTTAAGCGTTTCTTGAATGCACCATGTTCTGCCAAGAAGCTCAAGATTGTGTCTGCTTAGTATTCTTACATACTTCAAGAGTTTCTGATCTGATTTGAACAACTAGGCCTATAAATGCATTTGAGGTTAGCTAGTCTGTTTATTGTTCAGTGAGTGGGCGACGTGACAATATTAAACCTAAATCAGCTGGGTTATTCAGTGTGAGATAAAGAATCATTTTTAATCAATGTTAATTTGTGTGCAATAATTTTTTTGCACACTAAGTAGTAATCAGCTGTTTTAGAACCTGTTATTAGGTCGTAAATGAACACTTTAGATATAATTGTAGGAAAAGAAATAAATTTAACTAAAACTACAACAATCTTGACCTAATTAACAAAATTGACAACACCATAATACTTCATCGCCATGTCTTAATTTCCAACGTTAGCATAAAACAAAAAAAAATAAATAAAGATTTGCTAAATGTAAGAAGTTGCTGGCTAATTGCCAGACTATAAATGATTTAAAATCTATAAATAAAAAATTTAAGATATTTATTTAATCTATGATAACTGTATTTTGAAGAGGAGTGAAACAGTGAATTTTCTGGGTTTATCTTTTGATATTAATTTAAAATGGAATTTTAATATTCATTAATTTTCTAAGAACTAAATTTTGTCCTTTTTTTGCAATGAGAATGTTAAAAATTCCACTTGCTTATTCAATTGCACATTTATCATTCTTACTTCTATTCTTTTTTAATATACAGTATTCTAGATTAAGGCAAACATGCCTAAATATTCTCACTGTAAAGAAAACTTTAAATATTTAAAATCTGACACCAATTTATATTTATGAAATGAGCTGCCATTTTGGAAAAATTTTGATGTTTTCATGGACCGTCATACACTTCACAGTTATCATACAAGAGGCAGAAGCAAATTAAAATCTGAACTGTGTTGCCTTACCATTTTTGAGTCATCACCAAAATATATGGCTCCAAACATTTATGAGTTGCCATTGATATGAGATCAATTGACAATTTTAAACAATTTTGATAACAGCTAAAAATATGGCTATTAAATTAGAGCATTTTATTCACAGGATGAATATCTGACTTTTAGCAAGTCTTGGATGAAAATGAATTGAAAGAACAAATTTTGGTGATATAATTTCAAAAAGTTTTAAAATGAGTTTTATTTATTTGTTAAAAAATGTATCATGTTTGTGTGTGTTATTTACCTCTCTCTAGTTATTACTATGTTGTCTTCTATGTTTTAATATTTCAGTTGGAGTCAAATACAATAACTTTCCACATTGCTGACAGTCGTAAGCGTCACTGTTAGGCTTTCTCACTTCATCTTCTACTGCTGACATTGTGTCATCTAAATCAAGAAAATAAACAACATTAAATAAATGGTGTTTAATACTGAACAACCTTCTCATACAATCCTTATACAATAGCAAAATAAATTTATTTATGGCACCTCTTCAAAATCGTTTGATAATTTTTGGTAAAAAAAATGAAATGGATGGTGGGTGAAATGGAGACCAATATGTTTTGTTTGGATTTGCACTTCTGTTTAATATTGTACGTTTGAGCAAAATTTTGTATTTTTGGTCTTATGACAGATACTCCTATTTTTTGTTTAAAGCACACATACAGTAAAAATATGTATCATAACTAATTTTATAGAAATAACTTTTTATCATGTACATGCAAGAAAGTAAAATGTAGCTCTATAAAAAGAGATGGCTCTATGTACGGTACTTTAAAAAAAGAGGGAGAGGGGGGTTGAACATTTGAACATACTAACACATAGAGCTAAAACAAACTAAAAGTGTTACATAAATATTAATATTTACCACACCTTTTATACAAAAGTAATAGTCTATTTAGGCTCAAAATATTTATTGGGTAAATTCTTTACAGCAGTCATTTTAACGGATGTATTATGAGGTCGAAATTTAAAGATCAAGAAAATTGAATGTGAATGCCAAAGGGTTTGGATTAATTGTTACATTAGTTGATATTGTACAGCATGTTTTCTTTGTAAACTAATGTTGTGATGATATTTATACAATTTCAGTAAATTGATATGATATTATTAAACCCTTTTTTAGCACAAATTATTAACAACAAAGACCAGACATAAACATTATTATAACTTTTGTCCCATCACATATTTTCTTTTTATTATGCATAATATTATATTTAAATATACCATTAAAGAGAGTATATTATGCTTGTCTAAAAATCTTCTTTTTAATGAGCTATATTTTTCTATAATAAGGAATTTTCCATGGGAACCAGCTTAAAACTAGCAAGTATATAATTTAATAAAATAAGTTTTTTCCCCTTAATTTTGCAAAATTCCCCAAAATGAATAATTTTATTTGTAGACCTTTATTTGTTTTAGTTATATAGGGTGATTCAAATATTTCCAGACTCAAACGGAAAATTAATCTCAATATACAAAATGTAAAATGTACAAAAGATGCTGAAATTCCATTTTGTAACAGACACAAATCTATTTGATGACATGTAACTGGGCTGAGAAGCACTTTATTATTGTAAGACACTGTCGCCATAGAAAAAAAGATATCTAGAGGTGACAGATCCCACAAAAAATCAGGATGACCACAGATTTTTTTAGATTAATTTATAGTCTAAAAATATATTGAACATCGTTATTGTTTCATTAGAGGTATGATACGATACATAGTCTTGTTGAAATTAAAAATAACGTTCATTTTTTGCAAAGACAGATGTAACTGATGTGTTGAATAACAAAAATCTGTCCAACAATTCTTTGCTTAGACATATCATAGCTAACATAATAATAATAGCTAACTGTATATTAGTAGTTTTGATGGCTAGTGTTGGATCTTGGTAACAAAAACAAAATTATATTTTTTGTATAATAAAGAAATGACCGAGTGGTAATCAAATAACAATTTCATACATAAATAGTATCTAGTTTAAGTCAATACTAAATAGTACTTTCATTAATCAATATTTTTTTCTTTTGTTGTATAAAGATAAAAACCTCTCAATCACCATAGCCTTATAATAAAGAAGAAAAGTCATACTTAATATCACAGACTTTAGATTTATTGAGTAATTATTTGATATTTATAAAACAATTGTTTACGAAATACTGCATGCATATTCAAAGGTAGTAAGTTAAAATTAATTGTACATTGATAAATGTCTAGAGAGTGGACATTTTTGTCACACTTGTAATAAAATAATTCTTCTGACAAATTAAATTCTTTTCGTTTGTCTTTAATTCCAAACACAAATAGTTACTTAATTTGTGATAGAATCTATCTTCAAGAACTTGTGAATTATTTACATACCTGTTTGGACATATTCAGGATGGCAAGCATGGAGATGTTGTAACTTTTCCAATGAGTTGAGAGCAGCTGGTAGATCACAATGAGGACAGATCCATGTCTCTAAAACTACATCATTATCCACAAGACTGAAAACATTTAATACAGTAGAGAGTTACAAGACTCCTGACAGTCATAGATTGAGATGTTTATTCTAATCTAACCACTAGAAGTTTAAGATCATTAACCTAAACCTTAACCTAAAATTGAGTTTAAGATATAGGAGACCCCTACACATATTATCATTGACAAGAGTTGTACAGTTGTCAGATATGCATCAGATTTCAAACTAAACTATCACATATTTATATTATAGAAATAAATTAACTAATTACTCTCTTTCTCCATCATAACATTTTACTAACTTTGTTATTGAACTCTTCTGCTAATCCTTGACATATTGTCATAGATTTTCATTAAATTTGGATCAAACATTGTTTTTTAAAAAGATTAGGCAAAAATCGTTAGCCAAAAAATCGGAATTTTGTTTTTAATAGTAACAACTGAAAAATCGGAAAGGAATGGATTATCAGTAGTTCACTTCGGAATCTGTTAAGATAATATCGACCATACAGGGTTAAGTGAATAAGACTGGATCTCTGGACACAGGTACATAACACTGACATGAGTTAAACAAAACTTAATTATTGGAGAGAAAAAAGTCAATTTTGTGGTAGTTGTAGAGAATACCTCAACTTAAAACTCGGCCAATTATCAAGATTTTGATATATTTTTACCAATATCTACCACCTAATAACAAGTATTTCTTTTATAAAGATAATAAAACACAATTTTTTATTTTGTAATACCCACTTTTTTATTAGTCTAGCCTTACAAGTGGATATTACAAAATAAAAAATTGTGTTTTATTATCTTTAAACATGGAATTCCACCAAGAACCATCGGTCTCAATAGTAAAGAAATTTTTTTTTTATAAATGGTACATATTCGTTATTTACATTTAAAATTTGGAAGATCAATGAACGTCCTTATCATAAATCATATTTGATTTAAAATCAAGCTTTTAATGAAGGGATTAAAGTTCATTTTTGTTTTTCCTAATTATTCGTAAACCGTAATATTTTTATACTTGCGATTTTTCACTTGGGTATGAGTCATTAATCCTCACATTCAACAAAAATTTTAATGAAATTGCTAGAGATGATATTGAGAAAATACATATTTTGTAAACAGCCCCATGGGAGGTTTTTTGTTTTTTTACCAATAACTCACAAATCAGCATTTTTGGAGATATGACTACATTTTATTTTGGAACTTAGAGGCTACATTTGAGAAAAATTTATTTGATCAAAAAACTTATTTTAATGACAATGTTTTACAACTGTTTGAAGAATTTTGGTTGTTAAAGCTTGTCCAAGATAGAGCTAAACAACCTGTGTTACAAATTTGAACATAATTGTCCAATAAACTATAGAAATTATAAGTGCCAACATATAAATAAAGTGATTACAAACCCCACTCTAAATGTCTTGGGTTTATAATGAGAAACATATCATACTCTTACCATTGACTACTGAAATTTATTTATAATTATAACAATTAAATACAAATTTTTAAAAATTATAATTTTCTTACCAATTATATGTTAAATAAGAAGTCAAATGAACTCCTCCTAACTTTACATTGTATTGTATTTCATAGTCAGGACAAAAAGGATTTAATCCTGATCCTCCTTCAGCGCTCTCTTCAGGACCAATATACAACGTCTTCAAATGTCCTGCGAGAAGACGTCTTAAAGAATACAATACTTGACAGTTCATCAGACTTATCAACTCTTGTGTTAATGCTCTCTCAACACGGCTACTTTCTTTGTCTGAAATATAAATTTATTTTCAAAATTCTACAATATTAATTAATTATTTTGAATCAATAACACGTAATACAATGCCATACAGAATGTACAACAGAGAATTGATAGTATATGAAATAAGTTACAAACAAGTTTGTTCAGACTCTTTTGTTTATATATTATTACAGCTGATTTAATAATTATCTAGTTTAGATTTTGAGTGGATAGGAGACACAGACATTGGAAAGTGGTCCTTTGTATTACCTAGTAATACACAAATAGAAATACACACAATAAAACACTAAAGTTTGTGTCTCTTATCCATACAAAATCTAAGCTAATAGGTTATGTGCTCCATTAAACTCTAACTTAATAATTATCTAGTAATTTCTGTCAAAATAAATAACATTTATTTTAAAAAGATCAATAGTTAATCCCAAAAATAAGGTAATGCATAACCAATTAATAATAATAATCATATATAATTAAAGCACTAAGTTTTGGTTAATTTATTCTTAAATATTCATTTAAATGAATGAGAATACTTTACATGTATTTCACTGCAATAGATTTTATTACTTCTTTGAGATTTTACATCCTTACGTCTTTATGAAGATCGTCATTTTTAATGTGCCATTTATTATTTTAGTTTTGCATCAAGGGTCATGTCCAAGTATTTTGCTGTTAGAGAACCTGTTGTGCATCGATTTGATTTATACTGGCATCCTGGTATTTTGTTAGTAAAATTTATGTGTGTTGATTTAGTAATTTACAGTATTAGTGGAGCTCTGCAGTTTTTTGGTAGATGCTTCTATGTTTTTTCCTATAGTAATAATAGATGTATCATCTGTAAATGTAGTTATGCATGCCTCTTTAAGCATTGTTTTGTCCAGTCTCCAGAGTATATAAAACATAGGTCTCAATACACTGCCATGTTGCATTCCAGCTTGGATAGTTTTTAATTCTAAGTATTCCTAATCATATTTAACTTTAAAATATCTGTCAGTAATACATTGACTTTTTAAACTTGACAGAACTGGTTTGACCTTTTGCAATATAAACTTCACTCTCGACGCCAAACATTATCGAATGCCTCATCTAAGAATATGCCTGAACATACTTTTATGTTTTCTATCTCATCTTCAATTATACTGGCAAGTGTATGAACCTGCTAATATAGTTGAGTTTTTTTCCCCTGAATCCAAATTAATGAGATGGAAAAAGATTTCCTTCGTCTATTATTGATTGAAACCTTTTCAAGAATAGTTTTTTCAAAAATTTTGAGATTATGGGTAACAAAGAAATATTTCCGATTCACTTCTCTTGTTCATGTACCATCTTCGTTTCTAAATGGGGGTATTTGTATGAGGACGTTTCAATTTCTTTGTAGCTCACCAGAGTGAATAATTTGTATCCTCTATCCTTTAATGCTGACAGTGAGGCTAAATATCTAGTGATGGGTTCATTCTTGGTTTCATTGAATAATAATTTTTTTGTTCTCTACTGAGGGTACTTGATATAGTTTTATTTTCTCAAGTGTGATTTCTTTCCTACCTTTTCTGTGCTTTACATTTTTCTTTAACAAGATCCCCTACCTCCATAGGAATTAACACATTATGAATTCTTTTCTTGTTACTTTGAGGAGTACTCGTCCCATGCTGTTAGCACCCACTATAACACATGTACTGGTTCAGTTATTAATGTTATCCAATTCTAATATTTGGGAATAAATAAACATATGTAGCAAAACAATGCAATAGGGTGAAACTAAGTAATATTGAATAATTCTTTATCCTTAATTTAAGTTTTCACCAAGTATGTAATCAATTATGTTCATATTATTGACTGGGTCTTACCATGATCTGTTATATCTTATTTCCTATGGGGGGGGGGACAATAATAAAATAAAAGTGACAGCAATACCTTCAAGTCTAAGTTTCAGGAGCAGTTCCCATTTTGAGCGTAATCTAATCACTTTCCTTATCAAAGTTTCAGCTGCTTCTGACAAAGAAAACTTTAGTTCCAGCCAGGAATCACAAACTATTCTAAAAACACAAATATTGAATTAGGCCTGTGAAATCGTGATTATTAGTTTATTAGGCCTAGAAACAGGATATTATTTGTTTGGTACAAGTCACTGACAGTACACAATGAAAAACAGTTGCACATGTGTTTTTAATTAAATAAGTACAAAATAAACTTTCTTACACAACCAAATCTTAACCAATGTCAAAACTTAGAGGGAAGTTACCATAACTTCAAAATCGATTCTATTATAAAATTTTGGTAAAACAGTCTCAAAGAATCTGCCTCATAGGGAGTTATCCAAAATAAAAATAAAATTAATCATGAGCATTGTTGTAATTGTTGGAATATTTCAAAATCAGTTATTTTGATCAAATTAGGATGAAATGTAAAAATTGTTTACCAAGTGGCAAGAAGATGAAAATGATAGTTTGTGATTAATTTGTAATACTAAAAATAAACCCGATGGCAGTTAAAACTTTACCTTCACTTTGTTTTTTTATTCTATCAACATTTTGGATTGGTTTATTATTGTTTGAAGTCATTAATCGATAATTAGTAAAAAAACCATAATCGTAAATCCCTAAAATTGCCTCATCCCCCTCCCCCTCGCCCAGCAAAAATTCTCACCTTCACTAAGTCAGCCTTATTTAAAATACACAAAAAATTAAAAATTTCGGAATATATAAATAAATAAAAAATCAGATAAAATCTTTTGCTTGCCGACAGAAAAATCCCAGGTATTTCACCAGACTATTAAAAAACATTTTTAATATATTCAGTATATTAATTATATCAGACAAGCTCATATAATGTGTTATTATTATTTTTATTTTTGTGTCAGTGTATGTTCTTGTGTTAAATGTGTTTTTTAATATAATCAATGACGAGTTCTTCAAAGAGAACAAAGTAATTTTCTGATGATGGGGTTACGGCCTCGAAACATGTAAGAAGCAATCAACAACGAAGTCACAAGACGGACCTAAGGTAATTAAATATTTTATTTAAATTGTGACTTGGAACCAAAAACATGCTTAACAAAAAAACATTTGCTTGTTCCATGGTCATATTATACTTGTTTTCACTGTGAAGATGCGTAAGACAAGTGATCTAAGTTATACTAAATGAAATAAAATTACTATGAATTGTTTATTAAAATGGCACGAATTCTTTGGAAGAATGTACTTAAATTAAAACAGTTATGGTATTTAAAACGCATACATTTATTATTAGATTTAAAAGAGAAAAGATACTTAATATTATTAACATTAATCCAAGTTGAAGCAGATGTTCATAAAACGGTCCTAAAATTGAACCCAATCAAAATAAATGTTTACAAAACAAAACCAAATCACAATCTTTATAAAATAATCCTAAAATTCAACCCAATCAAACTAAATGTGCAAATCTTTTTTTTTTAACAGCTAACATATTTCCCAAAAGTCAATATATCTGAATTATCCCTTTAATTAATTTCTCTAAATCAAAACTTTAATTCATTTAGTTCCTATAGTAAATCATTCATTTGCAAGAATATATAGTTAATTGTAAAACTTAGCGTATGCTATATCACCCCCTTGTAATGCAATTTCGCTCCAAATTTAAGGTTACTTTAGGTTGAATATTAAACATGGATATATACTTAGAATTTGTGAAAAAATACAAGATACAACATGAAATATATTCCAAAGAATCACTTACTAATGGCAAAATGAAAATATACTACAAATACACAATAAATGTAAAATCAATGCTATCATTAATCAAGTTATTTAGAACTGAATGGGAATGTTAGTAGTTACCATTCCTGAATATGTTTACTGACCTAGTAAAGTTAGAGTTACTGTGAAGTTCTTGGCAGAATAGCAATAAAGTCTGAGCTGCAGGCATACGTAATGTGTTGACTAGGTAAGGCTTGGCTGTTTCCAGCAGTGACCTAAGGGAATTATTAGCACATTTACAAAATTTTAAATTCAAAATATAATAAATTAGAAAACCACTTTATGGATAACATTTTATATGATCGAAGATACAACTTTATGAAATTACATTCCTTATATAACAAATGAAATGTTTTAATGCAAATTGAGTTAGAATATATTTTACAATGTATAATAGGATATATATGCTGTTTAATAATTGTGTAATAGGATTGTGTGAGCTTTCGAAATTTCAAGTTGATCCTGATCTCGAGTTTTGGACCTGATCTTGATTTTACAATTCAGGCACAGTTTTTTCAGCATGGCTCAATTTTTTAGCTCCGGCTCAGTTTTTGATAAAGATTCAAACTGATGAAATAATACTGCAATGAAAGCTCAATATAACGAGAACTGATCAAATGAGTAAAAACAGTATTATTTGAGAACGGATATTATACCAATGAAGTCATTTATCTCTAGTCACTCTTCTTATTAGTGCAAAGCAAACCAGTATGTAAATAACAACAAATAAGTCAACAAATATAACAGTTCAGGTGCAATTAAAAAAAAAACAAAAATGAACCTCGATCAACTCTATAAAAATTCGATTTTAATCAAACATGATTTACGTTGAGGACATGTTTATGGCACAAGCAAAGCAAGTTTAGGTTTATTTAAATATACAATTTCTTTTTAACTACATCCGCGGTTCATTTTACCTTTTTGATTGATAACTACTAAACTGTTATTTTAGGTGATTATTTAGGATGGTTATATGGGCGAGTGAGAGTATTTTATTTATTAATTAGAGTATATTAATGGGACTTACCGTCACAATAGTCTATATTCGTAGTTATATCACTACGGCCGTTTCGGCTATTCAGCCATTTTCAAGTGTTTTATGCTGGGTTTTCCCGTTGTCTTAGTTTAAAAACTCACAAATCACGAACACACGACACATAACAGACACACAAGTTCTTTAAACATTTAATACAACGATGCAGTAGGGCCACCGTCACAACGCGTACTCAAAGCGTATATTATTTACTCTATTAAGTGAGCATAATTTTTACACCTTTTATTTATTTCAACAAATAGTAAAACCTGCATATATGTTAAACTTTATAAAAATTTTGGTGTCACATTCAGTTGACAGTGTGAATTTAATGCAGTAAGCCACGCTATCATTTGTCTAAAAAACATCCTATATTTAATTCGCTAAGGAATTTCTGGGCTAGTCACATATTTCTTTACTATATGTCTGATTTTAATGCTAGAGGTTTCAAATTAAACAGTGTTACCTGCCGATTTGAGAAAAATTATTCATTTTCCTTGGAAACAGTTATTTTCTAATAAATTTATTATTAAATAATATACCTGTTAATGGGTAAATAACATGTTTCACAACAAAAATAATTGTAAACAGCTGTTATAAATTTTCAAATACTTTTTGTTTGTTATTTGAAAGAGAATTATAACAGTGGTTTTAAATTACTTTTAGGTTAAGATAAATTTATCATTTAAATAACATACATGAGTAAACAACATGTTTCACAACAAAATATATTTGAAACAGCTGTTGTAAATGTCAAATATATGTTTTATTTTGTCATTTTGTTTGAGAAATTATAGCAGCTACTTCAAATTATTTTAGGTTAATTTATATAATATTTACTTTATTTGTGTGGATTCATGTTGTGTTGTGATTGATTGCTTACATCTCACAAAATTAAACAGTTTATATGGCTTATTGGTAATGTGTGGCAAGTGGGAAAATAAAGTAAGTTTTAAGCTAAAGAAGATCCTTATAATTATGATTTGTTGTAATAATATTAATTTTAATAAAATATGAATATATATTTGACGAAATAATCACATAAATATAGTTATTCAAAACTGTTAAAATTCTTAACTGGAAATGACTAATCTTGCTAAATATTGCCAAAATAAACACAACAGATGTACAATACTTATAAAACCGTATGTACTTTTAAAGAAAAATAACCTATGGAATAAAAATATAATACAATCCCCCCACATTTCTCATTAACACTACAATGGTCGTGCGAAGCACAATAGTGCTTCAGGTATTTTGTTTTGTTTTCCTTTGACAGTTGGCAGTACTGTTAATTTTAAGCAGCTATATACCTTACTTCAACTCTTTCTAGAATGTGTCAGTGTAACTTCAACTTTCTTGTTGTGCGCATATATTTTTAAGGAGTGTTTATTTTGAGCCCTTCACACCTGGAATATTACTGTGCTTCGTGCAATAACTGCCATTACAGTTTCCCCCCTATTTTCAGTTTATTTTAATTTAATTTTAGTGATTATTTAATATTATATAGTAATATTCCTTTAGCAATATACTTAAATATGTTTGTGATCAATTACGTCAGTGGTTTCGTGAAAATAATGACAACAACAGAGTGTTCTCGGTGTTGAAGATTAGTAAGGAAAAGAAAGATAATTTTGTTGAATTAAATGAAGAAAATAGAAATTATGAATTTGATATGGATGAAGAAGTTGGAAAAGATATTGCCCAAGACATGCAATGTGTGCTAGAAGTTCCAAAAGTGCCAAATGATCACTTGAAATCCCCCACCTGACTTTGAAAACAAGAGTTTAATCTTGGGAAAAACGAGGAAACCAGATAGTATTTGGAACCACAAGTACCACAAACATTGCATAGCGGCACAACATAATCCCGATTTTCCATAAATCAGGGCCACAAAGTAATGCGAAAAATGTCTATTGAAGCTAATCTATTCCACTTTTACTATACTCCTATTAATGTATATCAAAAAAATAGTAGAGTATGCAAAAACTTACATTCGAAAAATTAGAAATAATTTCAATAGAGAAAGGGACGTAAAATTCACAAATTAACTGAAATAAGACTTTTACTTGGAGTGTTGTTCCTTGCTGGTGTATTAAAACCATCTAGAATAAACGTCATTGAAATGTGGGATAACTCCTGTGGTATAAATGTAGTTTCAATATATCTAGATATGAGTGAGGACAGCTTTAGGTTTTTATTTATCTAATGATATGTAAAGTTGAGTCTACATACTAAATTCTAGCAAAATCAGAAAACAATTGTGAAAATAAAAAGTGTTTACCAACACTCCTAAAAGGACACCAAATTATCTCTATTGGATATAGGTATAGTGTCAGGTGATGGAGATCACAATTCACTAGAAAGCTCTCAATATCCGAGTTATATAATGTTTATAAATATTTACATACATGTAACAGAGTATCTGATGCTTGTGACTCAGAGGATGTTTGCTCGGCCCCTCTACAATGTCTCCTTCCTCCAGTTGAAGTATTTTTGGGTTGTTACCGAAGAAACTCATCGGATGAAGAGCTACATAGGGTTTGCTTTCGGTATGGTACAGCATATCTCCAACCGTCTAAAGCAGAGAGAATATTTTGATTATTTGTTAGAAAGTGATAGGTCTATAAGAAATTAATAATTATATAAATAAAAAACACCTCGTATTTTACTCTACATACTATAGAAGTGAAACTGACACAAAATCAACAAACATATTAGGTAGATATACGGATATTAAGATCTGTATTGAGAGAAAACATGAAGAGGTCGATTTCTTTTTTACTAAACTCCTTACAAAAATTTTTTACTCACCTATTCCCAAAACTATATAAAAATAATCATCACCAAAAATGATAGTACAGCAGTTGTTGAACCAAAAGTGAAATAGGATCATGGACGGTGTCTTGAGTTTTTAATGATGGCATTAGAGGTTGTGTCTCTTTCGCCAATTAATCCTGAACCGTTATATTTTTTTGTTTGAGATTTTGCATAAGGGTTTTTGAGTTTAATCTTTACATTTCATTAAAATTGAAACAAATCGGTAGAACCAATTTTTGGAAATTACCTTTTTTGTACAACCACATGGGTGATTTTTTTGGTTTTTATTGATAATTCAGGAACTGGTATTTGTCGAGAGATGACAATCAATAACTTTTTTGGGTCCTAATGCTGATTTTATTAAAAAGGTAATTTTGTTTTTCCCTTATGACAGCTATCCTCAAATTTTGAGTCATAAAACATATTTTAAAAAGTCCTGAGATATGGCCAAAATATGCACACATACCAATTATGATTAAAATCAGTCTATGTGTTTGGGCTGTAAAACACTACACATACGACAGACAGACATCATTCTACAAACCACTTTTTGGACTCATGGAACCTGAAAACGGATATATCCACAAAAAACTTGAAATTAATTTTTTGACTCGTCTCATAACTTTCTCTATACCATACTATGTAAATGTGAATATATATATTAAACCAAATGTTAAAAACTTGACCTGAAACTTAGCCTTTAGTAATTACAATTGAAATTTATAAAAAGCGAACATAAAAAAAAAAAAAAATTAAATTGATAACAAAGCCCAACTAAAGATTTTAGAACAACCAACGACTTAAGTAAACAAACACAATGAAGTGTGTACAACTGATTATTGTACTACGAAAAAAAAGAAAAAAAAAAGAAGAAAAAATTGGAACTTTAACAATGGTTAATACTTGAATTTTTTGCTTGTTTACAAACACTTATGAGATATCTGTCAAGGCTGTAATCTTAGTAAAAGTATAAGTGGCATTTGCAAAGTTTCAAGAGTGTTATCAGCAAACAGTCATTTAAAATAGCGGGACAATTTTTTTTTTTTAAGATTTACTATTGATAATCCACCTATAAATTCTAAGTTTGTAATAAATTATTACTTATTTACAAGAAAATACGAGGAAAATATAAACTGGAATTTTAATGCTCTGTTCTTGTAAAGGGTTCAACTTAATCATGACTCGGGCAAACGGACACATAGTTTGATTTGTCATTAGTTGTGCTTGTTCCTCTCTCCATCATTTCTGGCAGATGTAATCAACGTATCAGATCAGAATGTGTTTACCCAATAGTGTTTCACAGTGAATTATTTTCTATAGACGAAAGTATTGTTCCATCTCAAGATTCATTTGACAGTTAGAATTCAGTTTGTCGATGAATCTCTTTCTCTCTCAGTCCAGTAAGTCTTAAAAAAAAAAAAAATCTTACTTTAAAAGTAAGTCTAATATAAATTTCTATGTGCAACACATCTTCTTTTGTAAATGAGTCCTCACTTTACCGAATATCTCTCTTTCCAAAAACGCACCATGTTACCTCTGAACAAAACAACGTCCAGTCTCTGAGTCCAGTGTACAAGTAAGAGTGACGCCAAACCAGCTTAACAACACAGAGCTTTTACTTCAATTTCCACCATTTCATGTTGTGGGCCAATGAAAGTTCGCCTTTTTGTCTAATTTCGTTTGAGATGGATTCAGTCTCTATCACAACCCGCGCCTTTTTGTCTTTTTCGTTTGAGAAGGTATCGTGCTTTTTCAGTACAGCACGCACTTAATTTAAATTGTTTAATTTATCTTTTTCTTTTTTAAAATATGTTTTGTCCAAAGTTTTAACAATTTTTGATTTTGAATAATACTTATTTTCTATTTTCTTAATTAATTAATTATCTGACCAATTATCCCTAATATCTTAATTTATTCAACTTTAATGTAATAGCAGATATTTCTTGTTGAAACTCCATATTCAAGGATAAAATAAAGCAAAAGCTTAAAGTTTCAAATATTTAATAGTATAAATGAGCTACAATTGTTTCGCCTTGCGGCATCGTCGGGCAACTGATAATTTACAGGTATAGACAACTATTTAAACATAAGTACAGGAAACTGAAATACAATAGAGAAATCGGAAAGGTAGGGGGATGACCTAGCAGGTAGATAAAGGTTAATGAACTATGTTAAGGATGGGTTTTGGAAGAGGTGACGAATTTAATACAATTTGGTCATTTAAGTTGAGAATAGGCCTAAGTGAAATAGATCTATTTATTTCTAAACATTCTAAATTATTTAATCTATTGCTTTTATTTTCTATATGTAAAAGTTTAACATTCAATTTCGGATCAAAACTATGACCCGAGCCCAAAAGGTGGTTAGCAAAGTTAGAGTTTCTATAGCCATGTTTCCAGCTATTTACATGTTCTTTAATTCTAACTTTTATAGATCTACCTGTTTGACCTATGTACTCAGAGTCACAATCTTGACAAGATATTTTATAAACTCCACTATTTTCTAACATTTCTTTTTTATCTTTATTATTAACCAACATTTTCCCTAGATTTTTTGTACAATAAAAGGCAACTTTACGATTACATTTAGTTGAAATAAGGTTACTGATTTTATAACTAGTTCTGTTGATATAAGATAATTTACAATATCTAACTATTTCAATGTTCTCGTTATGGGAAGAGTAGACTAAATTTTCAGCTCTACGCTTTAACTTTTTTCTTAAAATGATCTTTAACTAATGACTTTTATGATGAACTGAATGTCGTTAAACAAATTGCTGTTAATAATAAGTATGAGGTTAGTTTAATAGATAATATTTTAAGAAAAAAGTTAAAGCGTAGAGCTGCAAATTTAGTCCACTCTTCCCATAACGAGAGCATTGAAATAGTTAGATATTGTAAATTATCTTATATCAACAGAACTAGTTATAAAATCATTAGCCTTATTTCAACTAAATGTAATCGTAAAGTTGCCTTTTATTGTACAAAAAAATCTAGGGAAAATGTTGGTCAATAATAAAGATAAAAAAGAAATGTTAGAAAATAGTGGAGTTTATAAAATATCTTGTCAAGATTGTGACTCTGAGTACATAGGTCAAACAGGTAGATCTATAAAAGTTAGATTTAAAGAACATGTAAATAGCTGGAAACATGGCTATAGAAACTCTAACTTTGCTAACCACCTTTTGGACTCGGGTCATAGTTTTGATCCGAAATTGAATGTTAAACTTTTACATATAGAAAATAAAAGCAATAGATTAAATAATTTAGAATGTTTAGAAATAAATAGATCTATTTCACTTAGGCCTATTCTCAACTTAAATGACCAAATTGTATTAAATTCGTCACCTCTTCTAAAACCCATCCGTAACGTAGTTCATTAACCTTTATCTACCTGCTAGGTCATCCCCCTACCTTTCCGATTTCTCTATTGTATTTCAGTTTCCTGTACTTATGTTTAAATAGTTGTCTATACCTGTAAATTATCAGTTGCCCGACGATGCCGCAAGGCGAAACAATTGTAGCTCATTTATACTATTAAATATTTGAAACTTTAAGCTTTTGCTTTATTTTATTCTTAATTTATTCATTTTTATTCTTTATTGGTTAGACAATGTCCCATGCTTACACACTATCTATCGGAAAGTGGCGAAAATTGCTATAGACCAATTTATATATATTGTATGATAAAACTGTTATGGTAAGAAACATAATTTGTGAGTATATTAATCAATGAAATGAATGAAAAGACTATATTGAGCATTTTATACCATCTTATATAGCTATAATATATAATTATATATTATAGCGATATAAGATCGCATTGATTGATTAGCATTTCAATCTATACTGTAAGTTTCTTTTCATTTATTAAAGAAAGTTAGGGTTGATATCAATAAGTGATTAATCAAAATCTGTACATTTACATGTTTAAAGTTAAATTATTATTAAACTAGGGACAAAATTTTTTAAACAGCTGCCACTTTGGAACAGAATGATTTTACTGGTTAAGAAACTTGTCCAAGATAATGTTAAATCAACCTACATACTAATTTTAAAACGAAACCAGAAAAAACAATTTTGACAATTAGAGTGCCTACACTCTAAATCATTCTAGGAATCTGGGTCTGTGTGAATAAAACTGTACTTTACCTTACAGTGATTGAACTCATCAGAGATTGCAAGTTGTGGGTAAAGGCCACTAGAAAGGATTATCTTCAACATAGTCAAGTCTGTATAACTACATGCTGTGGAGCCACTAAGCAAGTTCTAAACAAAACAAAAAAAAAACACATAATAATTAGTCTGTCTACACATATTTCAAAACAAAAAAAAACATTGTACAAATATTCTCATTCACCCGTCCCCAAAACCAAATAAAAACCAATCTAAACTATTTATCACTTTGGTAGTCGTCAGTCAAATAGCAAAATTAAACCATGGGCATTTTGCTTCGCTTGTAGAACCAATTTTATAATAGCCAATGGCCGATTTTTTTTGTTTTTTACTGATAATTCATGAACTGGCATTGGAGAGATTATTATTATAGTAATATGTTAATATAAATACAAACATATCACTTGCAAAATAATTATCCATCAAACAAACTTAGCAAATATAGGGACATTATTAGGGATATTTAGCATGACATTAGGTGACCTGCATAAATTCATCGACTGAATAAAAACAATTATCAAGAAGGTAAGATAGAAAGGGAGTCCTTATATTATGTCTTTGGACAATCTAGGACTTTTATATCTCCAGAAAGTTTATTAAATAGTCTAATACCACTATAATATGGTTAACTCTCAAATCTAATCGTTCCATCAGCAGGATGGTTTATTAAGTCTTTACCTCAGGATGAATATCTGTGGTTTTATTGTGAATACATAAACTCAGAGTAAATTTGATTTAACAAAACAAAGGGTATTCACCAAATATGTTATACAATTTAAAATAGGGTCTATACAATTTACAAGTCTTCAGATTAAATATAATAATAATAATTTCTATCTGCACATCAAAAATTTTGTTTGCATCAACAGAATTTCCCTGAAATGTGATGCCACAATATACTAATGAATACACATACACCATCATGATAGTGATAGTATCACTAACTCTTTTAATGGTCAGAATCATAAAATATGCTTTATTTAATTTACTAATCAAATCTAGAATATGTTGTCATCACGAAGTATACTACCAATTAATTCCAAGAAAATTTACACAACTTGAAGTTACTTTACATTATGTAGATAGTCGTAATTATTTTGATCACATTATATCTTAGAGACAACACTAAAGTCCATGCAGAGAAGCCGTGCCTGTGTCATCTCAATCTCCTTACACTTAAAACCATGGAATGTCATAATTGAAAACATTAGCAACTAACTGTTCTGCTACTAAATGTTACGTATGCGTTCTGCGACGTTACGTTCTGCGACTCAAGTTCAGTATATGATTTGACTTGCCTTTGATTACAATTTGGTTTTTGTGCATAATGTTAATTTTCAGGGAGTGAAAAGTTGACTGATGTTTTCAGGTAGGATTTTTGAATGTATGCTGAATTAAGAATCTTCTAAATTGAAATATGTGTGCTCACTGGCACAGATGTATTGCATGAATTATAAGTAATATTTTATTAAAATCGTTTGAGCCAATTTTGAGAAAATTGTAATTTTCTCTTACAAGACAGCTTATTTTTTTTTAATCTCTAGATATGGCCAAAATATACATTCATACCAAATTTGATTAAAATTGATTCACTCATAACACATATATATTCATGAAAAAATCAACATCAATTTTTTGACCCTTCGCATAACTTTCCTATGTGTATATGTGAGAAAGTAAATGCTTAATTTTTTTTTTCCATAGTAAATAATTCAAATTATAAATCAATGTTACTTGAAAGAAGTTCTTTAACTTTAAATATATGTTATAATACAAAGTTTTAGGTTAGATTTGAATAGATCACATGACCTATTATGTTTAGATTTTGTATGGATAGGAGACACAGGCTTACCTTGGAAAGTGGTCCTTGGTATTTATTACCTAGTAGTACTCAAATAGAAAAAAACACATTAAAAAACACTAAAGTTCTGAAATAGTTTATATTCTCAATCAGTAGAGTATAAAAAGAAGAGTAAATTGTTGTAATTTGATTGCAGATCTGTGTTGAGTGTTGAACCACAGACGAATGTTTCATTATTATTTTTGTTACTGTTATTATTCCATGTTTTAATTAATTACATTAATTTTAAGTAAACTTGTTGGTAGAGGAAAAAAGATAAATGATGATTTATCTAAAAGGGGATTCTCAATATTGACCCATTGATGAGACAGTTCTCATCTTCTTCGTTCTAAGGAGCTGAATTCTAGAGGGAGTGATTTTATATTTTTTGTCGAGAAGCAGTCATCAAAAGTGGCAATGTTGTGAGTTGCTGCATGTTGTGCAGTTGGTTTCTCTATATCCATGATTTTTACATCATGTCTGTGGTCATTCATCCTGATGCATAGGTTGTCTGTGGTTAGGTTCATATATTGAACTGGGCAAAACCTGCAATATAGTTGGTAGATAACATATTTTTTTGGTACATGTGTGATTGACCTTTAATTAAACTTTTTTTCCCACTACTAGGTAATACCAAGGACCACTTTTCAAGGTAAGCCAATGTCTCCTATCCATTCAAAATTTAATACAAAGTTTGTATTGTTTAACAAAGTGTACCACTCCCAATAGTAGTTGTTCTGACAATACTGTATTAAGATTTAGAATTTTATAGTGATAGGGTTATTTGTGAAGATATGTTTTTAAACACACAATACATCTTTCAAGCAGAAATTCATTGATAAATTGTTGCTGTATGGGGCAGGTTTAATAAATTAAAACACCACACTGTATTCTAGAGATTAAATGTCAATTTTCTGAGTGAGACCATTGATCACTTTCCAAAAAAAAAAAAAAAAAAAAAAAAATCAAACAAATACTTACAACATGGAAATGGATGGTTACAATTTATTATCTGCTTTGGAGTATTACTAGTGGTGAAAGCAATCAATTTCGTTTCCTATTGCTTAACACTTACATGACCAGTAGAGTATATCTATTTCACAATGGTAAGTTTCGAACGAGGATGTATCGAGCATTCATTTCATAGTCTTCCTTGCTAATTACCTCTTTTTAAATGTACAAGTTTTTTAATGGTGTTTGCTTGGAAAGTGATGAGGTAGTTAAAAAGAACTGTCTTAAAGTGTCCTTAATGGACTAGAAAACTGTCTAAGTGATTTCAGCAAATTTTTAATGAAATGTGAAGATCTATCAAACTGCTAAAAAACATGAAAATGGAAGTTCATTTTATTATTTCTTTTTTATTCACAAATCATAATTAATTTGTACATGCAGATTGACATATATTAGTTTGGGTCATAAACCATTATATTTCACACAAATTTTATCAAAATTGCCTGTGCTGAATTAAAAATCTTCAATCTTCTAAAAAAGTGTTCATGATTCACTAAATTTTTTACTGGTCAATTTCTGGACCACTATATTTGGAATAGTTGTGACGAATACACTTTATCTGGGTTTCAGTACTATATTTGAGCAAAATTAGTCAAAATTGTAAGAGTATCCAAAAACTATATTAAATTAACAAAAATGAAAAATGTCTGGGGTAAATGAAAAATATGTATACAGACTAAATTTCAGCCTAATCGGTCAGTCATTTAAACTCTGTACATATATTACTTGACAGTTAGTCAAATGGATGTCATTCCGAAAACCACTTTTTATTAAAACTCAAAACTGATAAAATGTCCTTAACAAATATATTAACAATAATTTCTATAATGCTTATCTACCTGAAGTTGAGAGTTATCATTTTTTAGCCTAAAGTCTACATCTCTAATATCCACCGTAGGTCTGTCATCATCTTCTTCTATTTTCCAAGTGTCCATCTTAAGTAAACGCTTCTTCTTAGGAGCCTCTTCTTGAATGGACTTTTTAATTGATTTTAAAAGTTTTACTTCACCATGTCTTAATGATCTCTCCGCGCTACTCATGCTTTGGCTTGGCCGTTCACTTAACTTAAGCAATCCGCAGTCCTGAAAATGAAATGATTCACCAAATTATTATTTTTAAAGAGAAATATTTACATTGCATATTGATTAATAGAGGAAAATCTTATATTGAAGTTACAGCCAAAATCAAAATTTCGGATGATAATCTCACAAAGCTGAAATGTGAATATATAGAATTCATTAAACAAATATTGTTAGTAAAGGAGAGTAAACATATGCTAAAGGAGAGTAAAAATATATTTAAAAACCGTTATTCTTGGTAATTGGTTGACTTCACAGTTTGGGTGCACTAAACAAATATCATACAATGATTTTTTTTCCTCCTATAAGGAAATATAACTACATAAGCGTCAAGTAAATGTATGAAAAAATTATCTTCTTCTGAACCGATTCTAACTGAAAAATCATTAGCTGTAGATCTTAATCGATTCAATATTCATTTATTTTCAATTTGTTTTTTAGCCAAACAATGTATTATTATGTACATTATATAAATTGTTCAAAGGAGATTATTAATTTTGTTTAATGCTTTAGAATAGTGGTTCCCAAACTTTCCTAAAGCGGGACATCTTTTTAGCAAGAATTTTGTTGGCGACTCCTTTCCGTTCCACAATGTTGCAGGGAAAAGTTTTGATTTTTTAAGGTCAAACTGTTTAAAATGAAGCTCTGGATTTTTAGCTGTTATTCATAAAAATATACTCTTCACAATAAACTTTTTTCCAGATCTCCATCCCTCTCCAGAAGGTCCAACTTACTGGCCAAATTCAGCTTCTAAATTCTAATATCTATTAGATTTTTTGAATCTCAAGGCCTTAATTTCCTACACAAATTTGCCATAAATTTGCAGTTGGCTGCAAAATTAAAAATAATACCAGTGTCCAATAATACTATCCAGAGAAGAATAAGTGGCATCGCAGAAGATATTCAGACAAAAATTGTTGCAAATATTAAGAATTACACAGACTTCTCACAACAGATGGGCAAAGCCACAGATATTTCTAAATGTGCCAAGTTTACAGCAGTCTTAAGACACAATACAACAAATGGTATTACAGAGGATATTTTATTTTTTACACCATTACAGGCCAATACAACCGAGAAATGTCTTTCGACTCTTTTATAAAAGGTACTAAAAAGTACAACAGTAACTGGGCAAAATGAACTGCCATATGCACCAATGTATCATAGGCTTGTAAGCATAGGACATGTCCAACCAATAATAATCTGTAGTTATTGGTAATTGTAATAATTATTAAGTGATACAAAAGGTTAAATTAGGAAATAAAGAGACAAATGTTTAAAAATAATAACTTTAGAATTTAGAAATATGGTAAAAAAATTAAGGAGTTTTTATAATTATGAATAAAATAGTGAATTTAAATGAATGTATTGTAAGTGGGAAAGACAGCTTTTGTGTGAAAAAAAGATTTAGCATTACATGATATCTCATAAAAATACATGATACTGATCTTCTAATGTGATTGAACTTCCAGACTGAATGACATCAATCTGGACTTATGGCCAAATTACAAGTAATACCAAATGCTACATGGCTACAATGTTTTTTACACAGAAAAGCTTTTCCATCAAAATGTTTACCTTCTGAAATAGATTGTGTCATTAAGGTTTTTCCTCAATGCTACCCTTTTGATGTCTGAGAGCTTAATCATGCATAATCCCTACCGTCTCATACCGATTATGCTCTCAGACCTCCAAAAAACATTTTCAGAAAATGTCACTTTTTAACAAATTTTAAATGTTTAACGCTTTTATTAGAGCTTATCATATATTAAAAACATACAAACAAAATCCGTTGTAATTTTTTGGGGTAAGTTACGATTTATGACATAATCTACATTGCTTAATGTATTTAGGGATAAATTAAAACAATTCTAAACCTAAATTGATAGTATTGCAGTTAATCGGTTTTAAACAATCACACACCTTACTGTAACCCCAAAATTATGACAAATTTATAAATTTGGCATTGATTTAAAGTGTTTTGGGCTATTGTATACCTAAATTGATAATTTTACAGTTAATCTGTTTCAAATGAATAATCACATGGAACTTCCTGGTATTGTGATTAAAAACTTAATTTAAAATATTGACTACACTATGTTTAGGTTACAACAAAAAATACAATTCATCTTTATTAGGTATATAATAATTACCTCAAGCAAGTCTTTAAATTGTGCCCGTAACTTAGTCATCTCATAGAATCTTTGCTCTTCCAGTCCTCTTCTGCGACACCACTTTTTTGATGCTCCTCTCTCTTTCTGTTTCACTTGTAACCATTCCCTGAATGCATTTAATAAAGTCAGTGGATCTCCATGATCAGATTCCAACTCTTTCCTTGATGTCTGTAACATAAAGTTACTTGTCAATCACTCTAGACATAACATCTGTTCTGCAGGATTGACCGCCACATGTGAGCAACAGTGAGCGAATTGTAATAATGAACTCAACTTACAATGTTCATTCATTGTAAGAATGAAATTTTACCTTTAATTCTACAAGGAAAATTGATTCTTGATAGTTTTTACAAGAAATTTTAAATCTTAATTAAATCTCTCTTTATTTGATTACTCTAGCTCTACTTTATCATTCTAATAGAACTTTCTCTCTGGGAAAAAGCAGTTTGCAAAATCTATACTTATTATTTAAAACATGAACACATATACTTTAATCCACCTGAAAATGCAAATAGGATTATATTTATAACCCAAATAAATAAAACCAAAATGTTTTATTTATTTAAAGTTTTCTCATTTAAAATTATTCTTTTACTTAATTGAATAATTAATTTTATTTCTCAATGTAATGTATAACTTTTGTTTTTCCACTTTTAAACTAATACAATCTGAATTACATGAAAATCTTAACCTTTACTATTTTATTACATTTACATTATATGTTATGTTTGACCAAAGAAGGCTAAATATATAAATAACAAATTGACTCTACTTTAATTTATGTTTCCCAAATATATTTAATTTGTTGTTTTACATATCCAATATTTAAGGCATATTTGTTCATATGTTAAAAGTGGTATTTTGGTTATACATTTTAAAGTTGACTTTGGTTCCTGAATGTTGATCTGTAGTAAGCAGCAACAGTTTATTTCCTGATATCCTCAAATTGATCAAGGGAAGTCGTGAAGCGATGATATTGAAGTTGCATGGAGATTGGTTGAGAAGTTTCTGAAGATATGTTGTTGTTGAGATGCTATCATGTTGAATTCTCAGGATCTGCTTGAAGTTCAATTTTAGTTGATTTTAATCAAAGTTTATTTATTATTATTATTTGTAATCTTTTAGAATTGAATCAGCCTTCATTTATTTATTCTTCAACTTCAATTTCTTTTCATTCTTATCCATTTATCTTCTTCCAATTCTTCATTAAAACAAAAACTGTCTCAAAATCTTTATGAAGTTACTTCATTTCTTGATCCAGTTTGAATAAAGAAACCCTTTGGAAATAGTTGACTGCATAATACCTATCACCCAGTAGTTTTTCTCTGAAGAGACTTCTTGAAGATGTTCCTTGAATGAGGGAAATAATAACAGCAAGTTTAATTTTTAAATCACTTAGGAAGTAAACTCTGTTTTGGTCAATTTCCCTTTTAATTTTCCTCAAAACTTTCCTTTTGTCTTTTGACATTTATATGCTTCATTTTGGTTTAAATGCACCAAATTTTTGTTCTAACATTATTTGTAATTCTTCTTTTAATTATTTTTCTGTTTCTTTTGATTTAATTGCTGCTTGATTGCAATTTTTTAATTACCAAATTTCTGTATTGTATAGCATGCAGTTGGCTATGCCTTAAGTTCTGCTTAAGTGTAGTGGGGCTTCCTTATCTGAATGTTTCTTGTCCTATCCTGCAAAATTATTTATTTTTTGAAATTTTTTTAAATATTGCCATATCTTTGTTTTGAGTTGGTATTTGGGAATTCCAAAAGTGATGTCCTCTTCCTTAGGCCTTGTAGAATCCATTGAAACTCGAATTGTGGTTATCCAACCATAACTTTCCAAGTTATTTAAGTTTGGAAGTTTTCGTATTATTTTCTTGGCCATATTCTGATCCTTACTGAATTTTACATTTTTTTCTTTTGTTTCTGGTTCCTTTGGGTAGAAACGAAAGAATCATTTTGATTTTTGAGGAGTTATTCGTTGTACAAGGTCTTAATTTTCTCATTCAACTTGTTTTAATGAAAACTCCCCCATTTCATAATATATATGGTTCAATTGATCTTACATTACAAAACTACATATTCTTATTCTATTTACACCATAAAAATATCATATTTTATTTTCAAAAATACTTATTTTTGAATTGAAAATGTTCACCCTCTTTTATTTTACTATTTAAAAACGTTTTAGTTGATTTTGACTAAACTTACCAAAACTGTGCTCTTTTAAGTACTTTATTTTAATTTAATTTAAATTTATAAAACCCTTTTTTAGTTTTTCTTTAATTTCAGAAAAACCTCTCCAGAATGATCTTTGCCGCCATTTTACACAAATAATTACTTTTAATTATTACCTCTTTTTTACACATTTGCCCCTTTTGGGCTTTATTTGAATTTATTTAGTTTTTAAAAATATTTTGTGTTTTGTATTTTAAGTTTTTCAATGTACTGTTTTTTGGCTATAATATTTTAATTATTATAGTTATTAAACTTCATTTTACACATTCATATATCTTAAGGTTAGATGAATATTTAAAACTAAAAATATTTTTGATTTTTAACAAAATAAGGTTTGCATGTTAACTGCTTGGTTACCAGATTTCCTGTTTAGACATGAAAAAAATGATGCTAATTTATGGCGGCATCGATTAATTATAGCATTGCATTGAACAAAGCCCTGTACATTCTTGTCATTCTACGTTTCTTATAAATTTTAACATGAAGCATTTTATGAATTTTTTTCCCCTTTTTGAGACTTGAGCGGTTTTATAAAAATCCAAATGGTCTCAGTACACCCACTTCCCACCACTGAGGGACAGTACAGTAAAGTTCAACAGCATTGCTACAACACTGAAACAAGGGAGAAAAGTCATAAAGACTTTTACCATTAAATGTTCTGTGTGCAGTGATTTCTAAAAATTATTTTGTTTAGGTACTCCTGAGGGTCATTTTTATGTTAGCTACTGTATTCCTTAAGAGACTGGCATTGATGACATTCCAAGATGTCATTACTTCTGAAAGGGTTAAATAAAAACAAAAAATAACTTCAAATTAATTCATTTTAATGTTTCATATCAAACTGAATAATTTAGGTTTAGAAAATGTGTCCAGACTTGCGATCAATTAAATGTTCCACTGTAACACATACTAGAACTTGTTATAATTATAAGGGACAAAGGATTATATAATATTTGGATTCATTTGTAATACTGGTATAACAAATATTTAGTACAAATAATTTGTACAAAATGATCTATCAACAGACACAAGCTCTTTTATCTATGAATAACGTAATCTATCAAATTAGAAAAAAAAACTATTTATTATTTATACAGTATTAAACCTAATGATCTATAGACAAACAAAGCTCTATACGATAAGAGAATAACTTATAAATAACCTAATGTTCAAATCAGAAAAGCACTATTTATTATTTGTACAGTTTTTAAATCTAATGATCTATAGACAAACAAAGTTCTGTATGAAAAGAGAATAATTTATGAATAACCTACCCTATCAAAGTACTATTTATTATTTGTATAGTATTAATAAAACCTACCTGGCAATCAGGATCTCGATAAGCTCGATTGGTAAACGGACTCTGAACAGATAATACAGCAGCCAATGACAGAACTGGTTCCACTTGATGGAATAAAGTACCTGTGATTAACATTTTGCCTAGAGGAATGTCAACAGGAAGTTTTGCCAATAACTCCCCCATTGTGGTGAGTTTCTCATCCTCTGTCAGTGCTGCCTAAAATATATAGTCAGATCATCTTTAGCTTATTATTATTTGATGAGTTTTTTTAAAAATAATTAGTAATTTATATATTTTTTTAAATGAATATCTATTGTTTTGTTTTAGAATATTTTCAAAGAATTCATTCGACAGACTATAAATGTTATGAATAACTAGGTAGTGCATTTGTTTTGTGTAATTATTCTATCCACACTTAATTAACCAATTGCAGCATGGCTAGCCAATTCATGATGGAACTAATTCAAACTGGTGTCCTTTTCAATTTTCCTACTCTTAATTCTGGTACTGAATGTTGCACAACATAATAATGGGTTATAGATCCCACATTTCAAAACATATTGGCTAATAATTAGGCTATATTAAAATCTAATCTCAAACAGATATAACAAGTCTATAAACATATAACTACGGTTTAGTCAATTGTTACAGCATTTTATCCACAGAGGCTGTATCGTTCCTCTAATAAGTTATGAATCATTTGAAAAAAGTACCTCATTTACCAGTTGGACAACTGTTTCAATATGGTGGCCCATTAAAGTTATTATTGAAACTATTTAGAAAAATACCAACTTTTTTAAAAGTTATATAAAACACATGTGCTTTTTGAAGAAGGAAACCAAACATTACTTATTGCACTGGGTTAACAATCAAGTTAATTAAGATTTAAATACAAGAAGAAGAATATTGAATCAAATTATTTAACAAAATAACAAAACTAGCAAATAACAGAATTTATAACTGAACCGGATTTGGTATTTTCGTTATGGTTTAAATTTGTCAAAGTATATAAACACTTCATATTCAAAATCAAAAAATATGATTTGGTTGTGGATATTCAAATAAGTTCTATATGGATTAATATTACTCACATGTTGTTTTAATGTTATAACAGCATTCTCAATGCTATCTTGAGGTGGTGGTTCTACAAAAGGAAACTTCCGTGCATCAGGCAAACCCATTGCTATCATCTGCAACAGTAAGCTATCTAAAGGCACACGTTGGATTTCTGGTGTTGTGTACGGAGACATGGCTGAGTAGTCTTCTTCAGAATAGATGCGATAACATACTCCTGGACCAGTTCTTCCTTAGGGCAGGATAAATATTATTATCTAAAGTAGTAATAGTTATAAGGCAATTTGAAGTAAAACTCTGCATTATATTAACTAATATAGTAGTTTACTCAAAAGTAACTTTAGTTCTCAATACAAATAGAAATAAAGAACAAGTAAATAGCTGTAAGTATGGTCAATCTGTCTCATTTATTGGAAACTATTTACAATTTTAATCGTAAAAATTGAATAATTAAAAAATGAACAGGACTTTTTTCACAATATATGTAGTATAAAGATGAGTCAAAAATCAATGGTCTAGAGCTCAAATGCAAGAATATTTTTTCAAAACAACTTGGTATGTGGACATATTTTGACAATATCTCAAAACAATTACTTTGGAGGTACCTGTGATAAGAAAAAAATACAAACCTGATTTTCTAAAAATAGGCATTTAACGATTTTGATCAAATTTTACTCGAGTATAGTCTCTACTAACATAAACAAAGTGTATTGGTCACCATCTCTCCAAAAATTCTTATTCATAAGTTATTAGTAAAAAACTAAAAATCTGCTATTGGGGTGTTATGAAAATCATAATTTATCAAAATCAGATGAACACACTTTGTTCAAAATTTTGGAAAATTATGTGAAGATTAATGATACAAACCCATGTGTAAAATTGCATAGAAAATATTATTACAGTACAGGAATAATAAGAGAACAAACAAAATTCACTGTCTGCCATCATTAATAAAATAGATTTAAGGTGAGAACACGTTTATGGCAAGAACGCGTTTATGGCAATAGCAAAGCAAATTTAGGCCCTTATTATTTTTTTAACCATTCATGGTTTATTTTTATTTGTTTAATCATCAAACCGACATTTTAATTTTTGCTTAGTTTTTATTTGGTTTTCTTAACCCACCTCCTTTACTCAGACCTAATGTAATTTACATTACCTTTCGCTATCTTCCTTTTACTCATTGACTAATTATATTTCAATAAAAGATTAATAAATAATTTAGTCAATTTATTATTCTTAGAGTAAGTAATATTTCTTGACATAAGAGTGGTGATCGGAACAAATAGCATATTTACTATTTAAAGTAACCAACACTTACCAGCTCTCCCTTTTCTTTGTTCAGCACTCGCCTGACTGATCCAAAACTCTTTGAGTCTTTGCATTTTGCAGACAGGATCATAACTCATTTCTTTGACTTTGCCTGAATCCACGACAAATCTGATTCCATCGATTGTAATGGATGTCTCTGCAATGTTAGTAGATACTATACATTTACGTATGCCTTCGGGTGGATAATCAAACACCTGAAAAAATTACAATTTACAATATGTGAGATGACAAAGTGATTCCAAAGGTTCTTTTTTCCTATAAAATCAGGATTGAAACTCACTCACTATATGCTGCCAAGAAATGCTACTAATTTATTACTTCTTATTGAATCTCTGATTAAAAAAAAACAAATTCTAGAATTAAGAAAGCTGTAAAATAATCCAAGATCTCAATTTGATTGCTTCTAAATTATACGTCTTTAAACTAAAAACAACTAAGTTGTATGAATAAAAGTCTGCTCCCCTTCTCTCCAAATTTGTATATACAGTAGAACCCCTCTTAACCGGTCTAGTCGGGACTGACACCCGGGCCGGTTGCCCGTTTGACCGGTTAATCCGAGGCTCCCGTGAAAAATCGGTTTTCGTTCAAAAAAAGCTTATTTAATTAGGTAGCACTAAAAATTATGCAATAAAGATGTTATTGCAACTCATTTTATTGTACATAAATGTATCGTATATATTATGTTATGTATATTATAAATCAAACATGAAAAAATTAAACACTACAAAGCTTTTTTACAGATTTCCCCCTGTCAAGTCTTTTGACACATTTAACCGCGTCTCAAACGAAACCAACACAAGCTTCCAAGAAAAAGAAATGTTATATTTTCCATAATGTAGGCTATACTAAATTGATTCATGGAAAAAAAGCGGCCCATCAAACGTTTTTGTCTGTGTATGTCTGCTATACAGACGGGTGCCAATGCCGCGGTGTTTTTATGCCGCCGACAATGGGATACGCTATCGCCAAAGTCGTTTGACTCGCCGCTGCTTTGGTGCTGCCGACAATGCGATACCGATATCGACAAAGTCGTTTGACTTGCCGCTGCTTTGGTGCCGCGGTGTTTCGCCGACAATGGGATACCGCTATCGACAAAGTCGTTTGATATCGCCGCCACTTTGGTACCGCGGTGTTTTTACGCTGCCAACTTTGGGATACCGCTATCGGCAAAGTCTTTTGATATCGCCGCCGCTTTGGTGTTTCAATTACAATTTATTTTCGGAAACTCTCATCCAACCAGTACACTACGATATAGGCCGGTTAATCCGAGGACCGGTTAATCCGAGGCTGGTTAACAGAGGTTCTACTGTATTATTATATATATCAAGGTCATGATTGCTGTCTATATAATCTGCATGTCCCTGCTGAGGATGTTAGCACTGATAGTGATAATTCTCAGTAACCAAGGCGATCATCTCTGACAAAGGGTTCACGAGTAAAGTATGGGGTGGATTGACAGATTTCTGGGAGAGTTATGTCAAGTGATTGTAGGTGTATGCCCTGTACACCAAGAGTCCTGTACACCTATCGAGCAAAATATTAGTGAGAACCTATTCCGATTATGTTTTGCTTTTAAATAACATCTTGTCTGTCGTTGTGTACAACTGGATTGAGGTTTGAACCTGTGACGGCTGAGTGTACTGGATAACTGAAAATACACTTCCCCCTACAATTCGTACAAATTGACAAACAAACAAAATTAAAAATACAAGATTTTCTTTTGTCTGGAAAAAATGAACAAAACATAAAATTTCAATTAATCCAAAAAAACTGTCTAAAATATCACATTCTGATTTTCTTAGTAATTCTGATAACTTTTCTAAGCTATTTCAAAAAGAAATGATTCTATGAAAATTATGACCACTAGGAAGAATCTATAAATATAAATACAAAAGGATGCAATAACTATGTATAGCTTATAAAACCCATTTTTAATAATGACAACATAGAATTAATTTTATATATGTGTCTTACCGTCATATATATCTTAATGTAATGTATGACGGTAAGATACATATATAAAATTAATTATATACGTTAAGGAATAATATATATATATATATATATATATATATATAAATATAAATTAATAAATAATAAATACAAACTGTATTTAAACAAATAAAATACCTTGTCCTGATCTACGAGAGATAAAGTGCTATGTAGAGGCAGAATAATCCATCCTTGGGTTTTCTCATTATACTGTTGTGCAGCTTCCACAACTGAAGTAATTTCACTCATACCACTCAAAAATATCAACAGATCCCCACGTTCATTCTCTAAAATATTTATAATAAATTAGAAAGAGTAAGTTAGGTCAGCTTCATAATATTGAAATGTATGATTTAATTAATTAGTCTAATCTGGTTATTGATAGCACAGTGATGTGACAAGTTTAAAAATAAAGAACACAGAAAATTTATTGATATTTGTAGGCAATATCAATGTACGTAAAATTAGTTGGTATACACTATACACTTCAATACAGAGGAACAAAGAAAATTGTGGTAGGCAGTAAAACTATTTTATACTAAATAATACATAATTAAAACTTTAAAAGTTTAAGCTGCTTTTCTATAGAAGTCCATAGGGCAAATATTGAGGGCTTATCAAATACATTCAAAAAGCAAAAAACTGGTTTTAAGGCAAGCATGGTGGAGATCTAATAGCATCGATTGTCAAAGGTGTGTGTAATGTTTCATTACACGTTCACAGTCACATGAATCCAATCCACATGTGTAAAGAAATTTCACTTTACAAAATCAGTGTTTTTTCTGCCCCAAAGTTGATCATTTGTGACTTTACGGCTTCCTTCATAAAATAAGCTATGATGTATAATGTTCTTAAATATACTGGAGAGATAAGCCAATTATTGCTTTAGCGCCAGAATATACAAAATTGATTTTATTTAACAATTGACAATGATTCTGTTTTGTGTTATGTTCTAATTGAATCCCAAACACTGTTATCAGGGTTAGTAATAAAGTCATTTGTAAACCAACTGCCAATACAGTAAAAAAAAAGTAGTGACACTATCGGTTAATAGATATGTTATTAATAGAAATTATTCAGTTTAAAAACCCCAATATGAGTTTCTGCAAGTCATGGAGTTTGAATATATTATTGGGTACTTCTAATGATTAGCCACATGCACAATCAAGATCAGACGGTAATTGACAGGTGCTATGATGCTTATGTATTAAAGTGATAACACACCTCTATAACCGATAAGCTAATATGAAAAGTAACCAGTACTAAATTATTTGGTCTCTAATAATCGTACTTGTTGTTCTATAATATTTTCCTTCCCAACCAAATCTAATTTAACAAGATATTCATTGGGGGGGGGGGGAGATAACGGAAAAGAATCAGACTTAAATATATTAAATATTCGGGTACAGCAATTAAATGTCACGATAGAAATGATTGACAATCTGCAACTAAGACTTTTCATATGTAAAGTACACTTACTAGGGTATTTTTCATCAATAAGGTGCATAATCTGAATATACGGAGCAGGATTCAGTCTTTCACTTTTTGAAATCTTTTCTTCAATTAAAATGGGACGGTAATGAAGACTTATAGGATGAAGACGTCCAGGAACCTAAAACAATAACAAGTTTACCTGTTTACCGTATTATCGGTATCACAAATTTTATTTATCACATCAGTTTATATGAGATTATATTGGTGGCTATGAAATAAAATATTTAAAACTGTTCATGCACAACATATGTACTTTTCAGTTGTAAGTTTAAAATCTGTTGAGAAAACAAATTTCAATTGTAAACTATTCTTGTTTTAAAGTTATTTGAGTATATGAAAACTAATCCATGGTGTTTCGAAGTATAAATCAACTCTTGTTATCAAGTAATGAATTTAGACCATAAAAGAAATTAAAAACACCAACATAGATTAGTAGACTAGGACAATGTTAGAAAATCAAAACTATAACCTAAAAAATGAATCCACGCCTAAAGTTAGGCCTGAGTAGTCTAAACTAAGACTAAATGCAAACATGATCAGGAAAAAAAAACTACCAGACATAGGAATGCACTACACAAAGAACAATTAATTCTTTAAGTTTTTTCCCAGTGTTTTATTTTTTATCCTATAGGTAGGTGTATTTGAATCTGGGTATTTAATTCAAATATAGCCTCAGTTAAATCATGCTTTTTATGCTACGGTACTGAGCTCAAGCTTACAGTGAATCGTAAAATAGCTACAAAAAATCCTTTATAGACTGCTGGAATATCTTTAAATAATATGCCGGATCATATTAAACAGGAACTTTTGCAGGAATACCTTGCTTATAAGGGATTCTATTCTATCTTGCAGTTTCTAACGGATAGATGAAGCACTCGGAATGAATGTTGTTTGTTTGTTGTAAGTTTAATTTGGTGTTAAAATATTGTGAACATTGTGTATGTTTATAAGTTGCCCTGTATTTTGTAATTATTGTTCCGATTTGTCACTTGTTTTAATATCCTGTTGATATAATTCATAAGTTCTTATTGTATATGACATGATTCAACCTTACTTGTGCTTAAATGAAGAAGTTTAAATGAATAAATGAACTCGAGTCTTTCTACAATCTCCTTTAATGAGTTATGAGTTTTAAATGAGCTCAAACAATTATAAAATGTTTTATCGAGCTCAGTTTTTTTAAGCTTTCACTAAATTTCAGATTGCAATATAAATCAGCAATACCTTGATCTTTCTTTTTGGAATGGGTGATATGGAGAAGGCCAAGGGAAAGGCAAATAAATTGTAATTGACAGTAAAAGAACACTTTTGATCTAACAAGGATCAATACTACACCCAGGATTGAAAGGGTAAACAGGGGTGTATAAAACACCACACAGTAAACATTGTCACTCACTGTTCACATGATACAGGCGCCCTACGGTTGATGTACACACACGGCTGCTGAAATCTACCATGCAGGATCATCATGTTACTGCCAATGCATTGCACGCTGGAGATAATGTAGAGCTAAACTGGAGAGTATGTTTTACAAGTGGAACCTATCAGTAAAGAGAGCCAGGTCCTGACAGAAAACAAGTGTAGTAGGATTCATCAAGATGGAAGTCTTATTGACTACCTGTAGAACAAAAACTCAAACACAAGATCTCAAAAAAATTACGTTTATTTAATCAAACGTATTTCAACGACAAAGTTGCCATCCTCAGTGATACATTAGCTACAATAACAAAACTATAACGACTTTGTCGTTGAAACGCGTTTGATTAAATAAACAAATTTTTGTGAGATCCTGTGTGTGTGTGTGTGTGTGTGTATGTGTGTGTGTGTGTGTGTGTGTGTGTGTGTGTGTGTGTGCTAATAATTTTAATTAGTTGAATTTAAGATGTTTATAATATAAATTTAATTATTATATTTGAATAAGTATAATGTCATCTACACAGTCTGCTACAGAAGTTACTGAATTCCCCTCCAAAGAAAAGAAATTTGAAAGCATTTACTCGTGGTGAAAAAGAAATCATTTTAAATAACTACTTACAAATCAGAGACTGAATCAAGAGGAAATTTGTTTAATGCAAATACATCAGAAGTTGTAAAAAAAAAACAGCTTACATAACTGAGACAAATGACAGATCTAAATATAGAATGGTACGAGAATATAAAACTATTAAAAACTTTGCGATCACCAAGAAAAAAATAATAATAAGTAAAAGTGTGTTAGAAAAAAAGGCACATGAGTTCTACTTCCAGAATGAACTTCCAATTGATTAGGTTTTGAAATTAGTTAACAATGATAAAGACATTCCAAATTTCTGTCAAAGCACATTTTATAACTTTCTCAAACAAATGAATTTTAGACATGTAAAACAGGGTTAGAACAGTGCATTAACTTGAAAGAAATTACATAAATTTATGGAGAAGAAAGTATTTACAAACTCTTAATGCATCAGAATGGAAGAAAAGTGTATTACATTGACGAAACTTGGGTGAATGCGGGTCACACTAAAAGCCATGTGTGGAAAGACAAAACGATAAAAAATTCAAAAGAAGTACTTCTGGATGTCCTGTTGACTGGAAATGACTAACCATTACTCATATAGAGAGTGGCAGTGGATTTGTTGAAGGTGGACTCTGATTGTTTCAATCTAAAAAAGCTCGTGATTATCATGCAGAAATGGATGGAGATTACTTCGAGGACTGGTTCTCTAAGACCCTTCAACTAGTCGAAGATAACAGCATAATCGTGTTGGACAATGCGCCATACCATTCTCAGAAAGTGAACAAAGTTCTGAATTCTTGATGGTCGAAAGAAAAATAAAGACATAGCTTAATTCGAACACAATTGAACGGATGATAATAAATGTTGGAACATTTCACATTTTTGGTTCTCTAAGTTGGGTTAGTATGTGGTTCAACATATAAAGTAAGCGAGATATGACATCGGGACACTTCCGTCATCTCTCGTATTACGATCATACATTTGAAGCTTCGTATGGACGGACAGACAGTGTTACGAAATTGGTAAATGTTATAGAATCACGAATAAACGATTTATATGAATGAAAAAGGTTAAACATTATATTAATAATAATACAATACCATTTTAAAATAAATAAATATTGTAAACTTTTATAATAAATAAGTAAATTTAAGAAAGAATAGTTTTTCCCAAAAATTAAAACATATTAAGAAAGTGCAGTATATAGTGTGTCAATATAATTGTCATGTTATCCCCAATTGGCCTAAAATATCCACCTATCACAGGATTTCACAGCCGGACTGGTACAAAAGTCTTTTTGGAATTTGATTAGCTCGTCTTCGTTCGGTAAGAGTGGTAGTGTTGACTCTCTCATCACTACGAGATTTTCTTGTTAGTCTGATCGCCTCTGACAATCTTCAAGTGTGACACAACAAATGGGCTTTTCAGTAAAAGAAACAGTTTTTTCTTGATTTTAATTCGAATCGGTGATTAGCATCCTGGTATAGACGTTTACATTGTTTTACAAACATCATTTTCATATGAAAGATATTATTGGTTATTGCAAAACATTAAAAAAATATATAATAAAAAAATAACACTAAAGAAACATTCTAGTGGAACAAATTAAAATTTTGAGGAAAAGACGATTAATTTATAAATTGATCATAAAGTAAGAGACATCGACAGATATTCTAGAAATAAAGATAATTTACGAACTTTAAATATTATCAAATTAAAAAACAGACTTTGTGAATTTTTCCCTAGTTTCAAAGACAATCATATACTGTGAATCCCAATTATTTGAACTCTTACTATATATATATATTTTTTTAATTTATGTATTTAGTTTGAAGAATTTGTGTATTTGTGTTTTTTCAGGAAGTACTTCCATAACTGGAATTTATTATACTATATTTCATACTGTATTTCAGATGGATATTATTCAATGAATATTATAAATGAAGTATTTAATCAAATTTGTGATTTGTTTGTGACTATTAAGTACACTTTCCTAGAGTCCACGATCCTGAATCTGTTTTTGTTAAAGTCTATGCTCCATTCATAGAATGGCCCCCAATAAAATTTCTTAATATTTAACAATAAATTCAGTAAAATAAATCTAAATTATTTTTTAATCCGCGGAAACGAAATTGTTACAATGTTAACAGCGACAGTGGCAGTTTGTCAGCGTGTGACTCGGGCAGTGATAATTAATTTTCTATGATTTTGCACTCCCTTTAGTGGTTTGTTAGTTGTTTTTGTCAAGTATTTGATTGTTATAGTGTTAAAAACTAAAAAAATATGAAATGTTTTGTTTAGACTTCATGTTTGCTTTTATTTTGTTTATGTTGTTATATCGTTGTTCACGTTGCAGGAATTCAATACATCTTTATGAAAGTTAAGAAGTTAATAATTTATTTTAGGATTTTATTAAGTATGCTGTGTTTGTTTTAAGATATTATTTGACATAATTTTATTACATAGGTAATATTATTAATATATATTTTTTAAATTTTAGTCCTAAACAATAAATACAAAAATATAAGAACGTCTTATGATTTAAAAAATAAAATATTAATAATGTAAATTCTTTTTCAAGTAGCTGTTGCGTGGACATTATGTGTTATATGGGGTCCAGGAGTGTACAAGAAGTGAGAGAGATGACGGTATATGTTGGAAAGAGACACCAATACAACAACTCAGCTCATCACGTGAACAGTATGATGTCTATTACTTGCTGGCTTTTAAATAGACTATAGGTTTATTACTTGCTAATGTGAATTGATTTATACTCTTGAAATATTGTGTATCATTTACAATTTATACTTTTTCTTTAAAATGTTTAACACAAACCTACATAAGTGAAACATATGTTGGGCAAGAAGCAAAATTATTTATTTATGGGAATGTTGCAAAATTAAGGGATAGTAGGCCGATATTTAATTATTTCTTGCAAACTTTGCTAAATTGTTTTTTGGTAAAAAAATATAACCCATTTTTTTTTTTTTAATAGAAGTATTGACTTTAATACCCTTATGTATATATTAATAATATATTTACATATTACAATATTATACACAGTTTTATAAATATTATTTGAGTGTAGAGGTTCTTTATGAAATTAGCGCCGATATTTATGTTTCACTAGAGTTACAGAATTGAATTTTCCAAGTCACAAAACAGTGAATTTCTAATTGAACGGTTGTTCAGATTTTAGATGAAATGGAACATATGATTAAATGGCTTACAATGGTTACCCAATTATAAAAACTAAATATCAGCTCATTAATTTGATAGCTGTTTTATATAAAAACTAAAAACAATAATTCACCTGAATGACGGCAGCATCGCTTCCAAAATAATCACTAAATAAGTTGATGTTTATGGTTGCAGACATAAGGATAACTTTTAGGTCCAAACGCTGGAAGAGTAGACATTTGACAATACCCAATAGAAAGTCTCCGTGTAAATGCCGTTCATGTACTTCATCTAAGACTATTACATCATACTCGCACAGAGTACCTGCTCCTGCTATCTGAAATAATATACACTCTTTGTAACCTGTTGTGAATGTCAAGGCTTCAGCAAGTTTAAAATGAGGCATAAGAACTTCTAGTTTTCAATCTGATTCAAAGTAACATTTTAAAAACCAATTAGAATAGAAAGGAAGAAGTTTATTGGATGTACAAGTAAAAACAGAATCTATTTTGAAAAATATAAATCTTAACATTAACAAAACATCTTGACTGCCGCATTTAACTTTGATTTATCACATCCAAACTTAAGACTCTTACTAGGAGGAACACCTTGTTATAAAAATCCATATTCACTTGAATACAGGTGATAGTTACCATTGTGGAATCCTCATCCAGGTCACTGTGAAGATCTTAAATCTATTTTGGCAGAGAAATGGGTCTTTGGTACAATGAACATAACATGGCAGAAAAGACACACCAATCTTTCTTTGGATAATAGAAGTGAGGATCTGCTGCTCAGTGAGAGATCATCAAAAGTTACGGGAGTTAACGCTTAAAGGAAAAAACCTACAGTCCCTTTATCTCACACAACAAATATCTTCCTCTAATATAGAATCAAACCATATTTTATGTTAGCTATTGAAAGTAAGGAGCAACCAGCAGTTTATTGTTACCATGCAATATTTGTTACTCAAGGCCGAACAAAAAATTAGGTTCTTTTAATACCAAACTTTAAAATTACAGCTGCAATTCTAATTTAAAAAATTACTAGCTTTAATAGAAGATAACAATATTATGAAGGTGAGTGGTGTAGGAGATGTCAAATAATTAATATTGGGTCTAAGGGATGGCGTAAGATAACTGATCTGATTCCTTTGCCATAGGAAATTCTTAGAAATTACCGTAGCTTTTTCCAAGTGATTCAAAATTACTAATTTCATGTCCTTGGCAATGCATTGCAGACCAGGGATAATGTACCAAATTGGAGAAGTTTGCGTTTTACCATTGGAACCTAATAGTTAAGAGAGACAACTCCTGATAGAAAATGAGTGTAATAGGATTTAAGAGAGAGAACTCTTGACAGAAAATGAGTGTAGTCGGATGCTTTAAGATGGAAGCCTTATTGACCGACTACTTTGGTATACATCATGGTTATTGCCAATGCATTGCAGGCTGGAGATAATGTAGAGCTAAACTGGAGAAGTATGTTTTACAAGTGGAATCTATCAGTAAAGAGAGCCAGGTCCTGACAGAAAACAAGTGTAGTAGGATTCATCAAGATGGAAGTCTTATTGACTACCTGTAGAACAAAAACTCGAACACAAGATCTCAAAAAAATTACGTTTATTTAATCAAACATATTTCAACGACAAAGTTGCCATCCTCAGTGATACATTAGCTACAATAACAAAACTATAACGACTTTGTCGTTGAAACGTGTTCGATTAAATAAACAATTTTTTGTGAGATCCTGTGTTTGAGTTTTTGTTCTACATAATATTATCTCACAAGTCAAGCTCAATATTTAATCATGACTAACTACCTTGTTATACACCATGGTTATTGGCAATACATTACAGGCAGAGGGTGTAACTAACTGGAGAAGATATGTTTTATAAGTGGAACCAATCTGTAAAAAGAGACAGCTAGCTCCAAAGAGAAATTAAGTACAGTAATGTGCATGAAGATGGAAGCCTTATCGACTGACTATCTTAACATATACCATGGTTATTGGCAATGTATTACTAGAGAGATAGTAAATAACTGGAGAAGATGGTGTTTTACCACTGGAATCAATCAGTAAGAGAACAAATCCTGACAGAAAACAAGTTAGTATAGATGCTTCAATATGGAAGTCTCAACAAGTGTAGCAAACAAGATCCATCAAGAAAGAACTCTCATTGGCTACAGGTTGGTAAGCTTTACAAAGAAAATATCAAACATACTTAAAATGTTCATGTACAAATAGCAAAGAATCAACAAGTGAAAACACAAGTAGCAACCCTACTTCTTGAAGTGAAAAAGATAACATTTTTTGTTCAGACTTAAAATTTGTAAAGGTTGTTTTTTTATATTTTTTAAAATTTTATTTGATTTATTAATTATTTTTTTAACAAAAATAATTATTAAAGGAATTTTATTAAAAATTTGTTTTAATTTAGCAAAACTAATGCATTCAATATTTTAGAGTTAATTAATATACAGAACTCTGAAACTTTTTGAATAGTAATAAAAATGAGTATTACTGATATAACAAGAAGTTGTATAAATTATATTTTAGTCAAGGCTTCCTCTTGAAAGGGAGTAGTACTTCAAAATATTAAACCACTCTTTAGAATCTACAGGAAAAACTAAAAGGTAATCTTGGTAAGAAAAGTGTTTCATCTTCATCACTGCATCATTAGAACTATTGTTCTATTGTATTAAATTTTGAAGTATGTGCTTTTATTTCAGTACTATTATTTCACCTGTTCTTTTTATACAAAATTGAAAATTAATTTACCCAAAAACATTTTAAAAAAAGAAAATTTACTTAAAAATGGAACCAAAGAAATGTTTTTACTGTAATTAAAAATCACAATAAATCATAAAAACTATTAACAAATCTTACCTGCCTGAGCAATAAGCCTTCTGTGATGAAAAGAATTTTTGTTTGTTGATTTCTATTTTTTTCAAAACGAATCTGATATCCAACTTCATGTCCATACTCATTTAGTGTCTCATATGCTACTCTTTTAGAAAGAGAAATACATGCGATACGCCTCGGCTGAGTACAAGCTATAAATAAAACTAATTTATTAAAGAATTTTAACACTAATAAATATTACATTAGATAACTTTGGGTTTAAATATATTTTAAAATGTTTATAGATTGTTATAGCCAATGTCACAATTATTACGACAATACTAATCATCAAGTGGTTGGTGCAGGTAGGGGTGGGAACGGACAAACAGTTACAACTACCCTTCCTAAAAATATAAAGTTAATGGGTCAAGTATTGGCTAGTTCCTCTTTCACAACAAATCAATGCGTTATTTGTAAAATCCATATATTACAACTAATTTTTTTAATGGTCATTGTTTTCAGGTCAGTAATTATGTACCTTGTTGCTACAAATTTTTAAACGACAGATGAGAGCTTCGAACTACTTACAGCCCAACATACAAAGGCCCACCATTTCATATCTATTGAGTGATGTGGAGTGTGAATGATAGAAATCACTAAAATAAATTGTTGAAATATGCTAAACGTTAATGGCTTGTATCATTGTTGTGGTTAAACTAGTACTCAAAGTGTTAAATGAAGAAACCTTTTTGAAACTTTATTAGACTCTTTGATCACTCAACCATTTCCACACTTGTCAGGTTTGAATTTTTACAAATTGAATTCTAATTATTCTTTTTCAACAAAGTGTGTTACAGTTAATAAAGCATATGAAAAGTGTATAAGACAGTCTATATAACTTAATTTTACAATATATAAGTTTGTGCTACTTGAATTACTTACAAAATTTTTCACAGAAGTTTTGGATCACAAATTTGTCTATAGATACACAGTTTTTGAAGGACAGGGTTAAAAAAAAACCTGTCACCATACTAAAAATCCATTCACATTCAGTATTACTATGTAGAATAATTAGAATATTCAACATTATTACATCATTTTAAAATTTAACTACACCATCAGCACTCTTAATTTTACTACTTAAACCACATTGTCTGTCAATTCATTCATAATTTAATAGAGTGGTTAAATTTTCCAATTATTGTAAGTTGCATAATTCAGACTGTAGTGTATCAATTGCTGATTCTCCATTCAATAAAATTGAAAATTTATCAATAAAATATAACACTTTGAAAAGACGAATCAACAATAATTGATGAAAGTCTTACAACTCTGGAATGTAGCAATTAATGTCATTATTAATTGGAAGTTTGTGCATAATGTAGTCTTATACTTTAATAAAATAATTGCGAATAGAATCATTAAAAATATTTTTTTCTGCATTGTTAACCAGTTTTAGTACTTCCTATAACCAAATCATTATCTGATTTCTGTTTCTCTTTTGACTGATATTCAACTTTAAATATAGCTGAAGCTGACATAGTGGCAGAAAGTTTAACAAATTTAGATAACAAGTTCTTAAATAAGTCTCTTAATATAGAATGGAGTACATGCATTTGTGGTTCTCTAGACTACAATATAGTATTAGATGTTTCAAAAATCTGCAGAATGTATTGAAGAAAGAAACAAGCAGAACTATTTAAATTAGAAGACAAGAACATAAATAATCTCTTTCCTCAAGATAAATTTAAACCTTTCCTACTAGTTGAGAAAGCACTTTTAGTGATTTGTGTCTTGTTAACTTTTATGTTTTTGTTTAGATCTAAATTTGCATTTTTTTCAGTAGCTTTATTTTATTTTGCTTTAAATTTGGAATTTTATAACTGTCTAAATTTGCTTGAATGGGAACGTGGTTTTGATTTATTAACCTCTTTTTTAACCACTGTTCCACCCTACTCAAACATTTTCCTAGTGATAACAACCAAGTAGAAACATGTTTAATATTTTTTTTCACATTAGTATCATGCAATTTTTGAAAACAAATTACACTGTCCTTCCTTTTAGAACTCTTTTGAAGATAGTAATAAATGTCTATAATACAATCTCCATTAACAACAACAACAGCTCCCTTTTCAGCGGCTAAAATTATTACAACCCATTACAATTAAATTTGCAATTTCATCTTTTAAAAAATTAGCTGCACCACTTTTTTGTGTCTATCATTACTGGAGCATTATAAGTGCTAAATGCAATGCGGTTGTTCAAAGACAAATTTTAAATTTATTTAGAAGTAGTTCAGAAATTCTAAGTCTTGTAGCATCACCATTAAGATTAGGCACAGACAATAAACCATATATAATTTCTAAGTCCTCTGTATCTAAATAACATAACCACAATGGGGTAAAGTTCTGCACCATTCTGGTTGCTACAATTAGTAGTAATACAAAATGGCATTTTTTAAATCACATTTCAAATTGTATCAACATTTTTAAATGATATATCCTAAATTATAGCAGTTGTTATTGTTCGAGCACAAGCATATTTTTTAGCGATTTTGCTTATAAGGAAACATTTTGCATGATCGGAACTACTAAGAGGAATATTATGTTCTAAAAGAAAATGTGTAAAGTAGAATTACTCGGCTTTTATAACATTATTCTTTTCTTTTCTAATACTGAAATTAAGTTTCTTATTTTTCTCAATGGAATTAACACATGACTTGTGTTTTCCCGTATCAATATGTTTCACTATGTCCTGTCGACCTTTGTGTGAAACAAAATCATACCGACAAACACTACAAAAGGCAAATGTATTGCCTTTTCTTGATTCTAAAATTGACGAAAACTCATCCACAAAATATTTTTTAAACACAATCGTATTTTCTTTTAGCCATGATAATACAGAACACATTAACTATCGTAATATATAATTCAACTTTCATTATACCAAAACTTTAACTAGAAAATATATTTTGTAATAGAAATTGTATAGCAGGTTTCCTTTATTTTCTTTTATGAATAGTTCAAAGTCAAGATGCTAAAAATTCCCTACCAACTTTCTCTTTTTACAAATCGACATGACAGCAAACAAATCGATATGATAGTAAGTGGTTGACCTTGAGTCAATGTCACAACTTCTTAGGCATACAATGTAAAAAAATAAACACGAAGTATTGATTAAAGAAACAAAACAATTGCCTAAATATTTTACTGGGAAAAATTTCTAAATGTTTCAAACTATGAATGCTTTTACTTTATTCCTAGTGTTTGTTTTGTTAAAAATCAAATTGTGTTAAAATATGAAGAAATTGATTGCAAATACAGAATTCTGGAGATTGCTTTCAAAATACAGTCTCCTTCCTAAATGCGGTGAACTAGTAAGTTTGTATTTCCAAAACTAAATTTAAAAAATAATTGTCAAAAAAAAAAATATTAGTTATGTCAATAAAAAAGTGAAAATAAACAATGGATGCAGCCTTTGCAAAAATAATTATATATTTAAATAATGGCCTAAACTTGTTTCGCTTGTGCTATGACACACCCTCAGTGTAAATAGTATCTGAATGAAATCAAGCTTTTAATGATAGCAGTCAAAAGGCTTATTTTTATTTTTTTTTGCTAATTATTCCTGAACAGTAATATCTTTTTGAGATTTTGCACTCATAAACAGGCATTTTGGCAGAGATGGAACATACTTTTTTTTGGATCCTTAAAGACTACACTTGGGCAAAATCATTAAGAGCAGATTTTAAGAATATTGTAATTCTGTTTTTTTCCCCCTTAGGGTAGACCCAAATTTTGAGTTTGCCAAAATATGTCTAAATACAAAATTTGATTAAAATTGGTCTAAATGTTCGAGCTGTAGCACTGTAGACATCATTCCAAAAAAACACTTTTTTAGGACTCAGGAACTTCAAAATAGATATATTTGTGAAAACTCAACATCACTTTTGATTCATCATATAATTTTCTCTATAATTACATATATGTGAAAGAAAGTAAAGTATGTTAAGGAAATTAGTACCATTTCACAACAGGGAATAATCATAAGTAAAAGGTATTGTTTATACAACTATGACTTACCAATTTTATTATAACCAGCTCTCAGGAGATATTGAGGAACTTGTGTGGATTTACCACAACCAGTGTCTCCTGCGATGATCACTACACGCTCTCTAGCAACTGTAACTTCTATCTCATCTCTGAAACAAGTCAGTTTTCTAATTGAAATAGTTTTACACTAAACCTAGTTTATCCGAAAATATTGAGAAAAATTATATATTTTTTTTGTTTAAAAATATTTTGTCATACAGTAATAGAGCAATTCATCACAACTTCCCTTGATTGTTGATCAAATTACTGCGAAATCAGCACAGTAATTTGAGCGGAGACTATAGGACAGTGTCGAGGTTAAGGATAAAATTGGTGGCAGGACTGTACTGTTGAGCCACATAATCTCATGTGACAGGTGCTGCTCTAGTTCAGTAAATCAGCGTAGTCGTTACAGTAAACAAAGTTATTCAGCAGTTGTTTGTATCCAGTGTGTTTAAGTTGATATTGGAGTTCCCTTTTTTTAAAAATTGTGTGTTAAGTTTTAAATTTTATTTATGTAACGTTTTATTTATTCTAATCAGTTTGTAGTTGTGTGAAAATTAGTGTTTTGGACTCGTGGTAAAATGCCATTAAAAAGAAAAAAGATCGTTGTGACAATTCAAAATAAATTGGAGGCTATTTTTAAGATTGACACTAGTGAGACTTAAGAAATGTTGTCGAGGAATATGGAGTAGGACTTCCACTGTCAGTGGTTGGAAAAAAATAGAACTCAAATTGAAGATTTTTATGCAAAAATATAGCACACCTCGGAAAGCACAAAATGAGAAGGTGGATGATGCTTTATTTTTGTGGTTTTGTCAAGAAAGAGACTGTGATGTCTATTTATCAGGCCCGAATTTACAAGAGAAGGTGTTAATAAAATTCATTGTTTACGCTTAGCAGTGGGTGGTTATGTGATGGAAAGAAGGGCATGGAATCCGCCAGATTACTGTGACGAGCAAAATATTATCGGCAAATGATGAAGCCACTGACAGTTATAAACTTACTTTTGTTAAGTTAATTGCAGACGAAAGTTTTCACCATCACAAGTTTATAACGGCGACAAAACTAGTCAGTTTTTTAAAATGCTGCCTATAAAGTCATTAGTGTCTAAGCTTGAACAAAAATCTAAAGGTCACAAAAACGCATGACATTGCTTTGTTGTTCAAATGCAACAGGTGAACACAATTTGCCCCTGCAGTTGATCGGCAAATCTGCAAAGCCAAGGGCTTCAACAAAATATAAATTTTATCTCTTTGCCAGTACTGTACCGCTCACAAAAAAAGCCTGGCTGTCTACGGACCAATTTAAGAAATGGGTTTTCAACCACTTTGTTCCCGCTGTAAAAACTCCTCAGAGAAAAGGGACTGCCTGAGAAAGCAATGTTACTAATCGAAATGTCCAGACACATCTTGGACATTCTCCCACCAAATGTAACATCTCTAATTCAACCAATGGACCAAGGATTGATTGAGGCTTTGAAACAGAGATACTGAAAGGCACTTTAAAAAAAAAATAGTCGAGGAAAATGAAGACAAGAAAGAAGATATCAGGATCATTTTGAAAAAAATTACTTTAAAAATGTAATTTACATATGTGCTGCTCCAAGAGGATGTTTCTAAAAAAAACATTACAAAACTCATGGAAAAAGTTGTGACAGGAAATTTCAAAAAACAGTGAAGTTGAAAATACAGAGTGTATTGAAAGTGACGAGTAATCTGGAAATAAAAAAAAAATACATAAATGTTATAAGAAACTGAAGGATATGAAAATGTGCAAGAGGAAAGAAGTATCTGAATAGTTAAATAAATATAGATGACGATGATCTGGGAATCAGCTACTTTCAGAGAACGAGATCGTTGATGAGTGTTCTAAACAATCTGTGAAAGAGTAATCAACTTCAGAAGATAAAGAGGACGACATGGCAGTCAAAACAATTACACATTCATTCAGAAGCTACTGCAACGTTTGACCAGTTTTAAAATTATTTAGAGTGTCAAAATGAAATGAGTCTAGCAGAAGTGCTATTAATTAAAAGGGTCTACGATAATACGGCTAAGAAAAGAGTTTCATCGCTGAAGGAGAAAACATAATAGACTTTTTTTAAAGCAGTAGGACAAATATAATTTAAGGTCTGTTGTGTTTTAATTTATTTTGAATCATTTAATTATAGTTGTTTACTTGTTTAAATGTAAAACATAATAAATAATGTTTTTATAATTTTCTACCACAAATTATTTGATTTTTTTCTTTCTTTAGTATCAAATAATAACCAGCAAATTTGGTTATTTGGCAAATTTGGTTGAGTGAAGTGCCCTACTCTCTTTACGTTGGCTGATAACACATCAAAAGAAAATTTTATATAATACAAATATATTGGATGAACCAAATAAAATGATATGAATATCTTTAAAACCATCAGACAATAACAAACTTTTGGATAGAGAAATGCTCTTACTTTTTCATGTGTAATCCAAACTTTCATGTGTCTGGTCTCATCAATTTCGGGTAAACGAGGTTTCAGTGTACTTCAAAGTTTTATTAAATAATAAGAAGCAGAAGTATTTTGATGAAGTTAAATCAATTTTTAAATAAATAAATATACAATAATATTTCAAGTGAAAAATATACGACCTAGACTGGGAATCGAACCCAGGACCTTTGGCTTTACGCGCCAATGTCTAGGTCGTATATTTTTCACTTGAAATATTATTGTATATTCAATACTTGCTAGTAAAAACGTAAAAATCAATAAATAAATATAGTTTGAAATTCCATGATGAAAATAAAAATAACTTTGTCCATAATGTGTGCATTTCTTATCCTATCGAGTTGAGAATTTCTTTTAAGGATAATATTTAAACAGTTGACTAAATTACATACGATTTATAACTGTGTGCAAACTATGCATACACTGCAGAACACATACTTTTAAAAGTGTGAGGTACTGGAATAAAGAAGAATTCTAAAAACTTTGGTGTATCTAGTACTCAACAAGAAGAAGAAAATCTAGCTAAGTAAATTATTCAATCCTTACAAAGGATATAGAATTAAGCTGGCTGCATTAGTATATGAAATCATATAAAAAGTCTTTTAGGCTGAAATGTCAATGGGGAAAAACCACCTTCCTGCAAAACAAAACAAAATTACAAATGACAGCAAAGGTTCATTTAATTTATTCCCAACAACTATCCCCAAAATTTGAGTTATCAACAAAAAATTTTAATGTTATGGATAAAATATACCTACACCAAATTTGATTAAAATCGGTCCAAAAATTTGGGCTCTAGATCATTGAACATTCGACATCATTCCAAAAACAAAGGTTATTGGATAATCCGCAAAAAATTCGACATCAATTTTATGACCTCTCTATACTATGTTATATCATAAACTTTTCATAAGAGAACAGTATAAAATGAAACCAAAGACATTTATAAATGTATGCTACACAACCAACAAACACATTTTCACACTCAGATTCTTTATATTTTATTTTGTTAATCTTACCTATATTGTGCTACTGGTAAATTTGCTTGTGTACTCCTTAACTTCTTTAACTTGGTGAAACGTTCCTTTTGTTTGAAATCAAGATACAACAATAATATGGAACAAAATTCTTTAAACCTTTGACGAGAGAGTGGCCGAGACGAAGAACAAGGCAGTCTACCAAACAATTCAGATTCCTTACAAGATAACTTTATATTTACAAATAAAGTTTTATCGTAAGTTTGTGATATTCCTAAAGGATTTTCAGTTTCTTCATCTGGAACTAAAACAATGTGATTAAATTAACTGTGAAGATTTCATTCTATAAGTATTTTGAAATAAACAATACAAAATATTCATAGACTACGGCCTGGTTCTACAATTACTGTTTAAATTTGTAGTTAATGCTACCTCTAGGTACATAACCAATTTAGGTTATGCAATCCCTGATTACCCCTGGCAAGTTTAACATGCTGATTTATTATCTAAACTTTCAAAGCTGTGGAAGAGTAAATAGTGTTACGTTATACACCACCAGGCTTCGCTGGTTCACTCGATGATGCTACTAGGTAACTGAGCGAATTAAAATAAGAGAATTAATCTCACTACTCCCCAACGAAGAGAAGCATTGGCTGGAAACAATAATTGCTATCTTTAAGCAATTAGGTGAAGAAGAAGAAGAAGTTGGATCGCCAGATTAATGATGGACATTCTGAAGACTACAAGGGTGTTTCTTAAGGCGCACTCAAGCTTTTGAAGTGATCCTGGGAGATCACTCCAAAGGCTATGATTTTGCTTATGCCATAAAGGCTGTAAACTTCAGGTCAAATCTGGGACTTTGGCAAGACACCATTGTTGTCACTTCAACCAAGACATAAGTCATGTAGATCAATCTATAGAGACTGCTTCCTGTCAATCTAGCATTGATTTAAGAGCCCTTGGTTCACCTGGGATGAGTCGTAGACCTGGGTGACGCTAAGGGTAAGTTAATTTACTTTAAATACCATCAGAACATGTTTTCCTGTTAGGAAAGATGTGGAATGTCTGCCCTTATATCAATTCTGTTCTAGAGACATCACTGCTGTGATGATAACCTGGAGTCCTGAAGGTGAGAAATGGGGCTTAACTTTAGGCTCGGTTTATTTCTCATACGACTCCAGTTATCTGCCTGCCCCCTTCAAAAGATCTTAAGTATCTGGTGAAACACTCTACAATTTGTGGTCAACAACTTCTAATAGGTTGTGACACCAATGCCAATTTGAAAATAAAGAAGGAAACTACTATGAAGACCCAACTATGCTGGCAAATGTATTCAATTCTTTTTTTTTTGGGAGTGTAGGATTTTCCAATGAAAACAGAAAGAATTTAGTATTCTTTTAGCATATTGGGCAATTAAACTATTATTTTTATAAAAAATACACGAAATTGTAATTTAAAAAGAAGAAAAATAATTGCATTGGGTGTAAGTTTAATAATAATTGCTTTTTGATGTTTTTCTTGCTGTTCTCTTTCGTTTATTAATAATATAAAATGTTGTTATATGTTTTGCAGTATTGTTGTATTGTAAATTTGATGTTTGTTACTCAGACTGTGTTTGTATGGAGCAATAAGAAAATTTTTAAAAATATAATAACAGTGGCTGGAGGGTATTCAGTTTCACAAAATCGTTTGTATTGTTAATAATGGTCCCACTTTTGTTGCAAGAAATAGGGTTGAAATTATTGACATTACCGTTTGCACAGAGCATGGTTTTGAGGTTATTGAAGATTGGCACGTTTCCTAAGAGCCCTATCTGATCATAAATACTTCTGTTATAATCTTAAGCAAAATTGTAGCACGTCATGTTATTGTAGTCCCAAGTTGACAGGTTCTGGGGTCTTACAGAAGTGACCTTTCCGCTATAATTGGGCCAAAAGTGGTAGGGTTTCATGTTTCCTTGATATTGAATAGATTGCTTCTGACTTACTGGATGTAATTTTATATTGCTATCATGACAACTGTCCTTTGTGCCAAAGGATGAGTCGAATACCAACACCAGATGGTGGAACAATGATCTGATGCATAAAACAGCACACATCAGAAAAATTATAAATACCGTAGATTGGCTGTAACTGGGAGCCATATCGTTCTACTCTTACTGAGTACAGCAAACAATTAAACAAGCCAAAGAGTTGTAACAGGAGGCGGTTCACACAGAAGGTAAATAGTCTTAGCATTGCAGCTCGACTGCAACATACACTAGCTTCCGGTCCAATCGGTCTCCTGAGATCCATGAAGTCTCCAGAAGGTAGATATACTTCGAATGCAAGTAAGAGACTAAAAATTCTCCTCAAGACAGATTTCCCTGATTGTATCTCTATGAACAATGGGTGTAGAGAGTACAACAGTATTGATGAAGGTTCTTGGTCGAGAGCTAATTGAGGAGGTTGGAGAATAGCTAGATGGATATTTACACTTTCTAGTGTTAAATGGGCAATCAACAAGTTCAGCCCTTTTAAATCACTTGGTGGAGACTGAATTTTCTCGGCTTTACTACAGGAAGGTCCTGAATTCCTTCACACAATCCTATACACACACTCCTTAGAGCAAATCTAGCCTATGGGTATGCCCCATAGGCTTGGTGTTTCAACAGAGTTGTCATTATTCTGAAAAGGGGTTGCTATTACTCCAATCCAAAATCCTTTCATCCCATTAGTTTTTCATTGTTTCTTCTGGAGACTCTTGAAAGACTGGTGGAGAGATACTTGAAAAAATGGATACTTTCGGATACCCCTTTTCATAGCAACCAACACGGCTATCACTTGGGCAAATCTTATGAAACTGCTATGTATCTTCTGCTACGCAAAATTGATGCTAAGGAAATTGGCGTTCTTGGATATTGAATGTGCAGATCCCGTCATTTGTAGATGGATCGGTGCTATATTTCTTATCAGATGCATACAGGTCTCAATCCTTGATAAATCAGTTGAAATTTCTCCCACCAAGGGCTGTCCACAGGGAGTCGTACTTTCACCACTTCTTTGGAATCTTGTCATGTATGGTCTCCTCGATGATCTGATGCAAGCTGATATATATCAACTTCAATTTGGAAGGAACTCAACTGGCAATCTCTAAAGTTGGTCAAATATTTAGGACTGACCCTAGATTGTAAGTTGACTTGGAATGAGTATATAAATAATATTCTGCTTTAAGCCAAATAGTAGCTTACCAGGCACTTTGGAGGTTCAAATTGGGGTATCAAACCACATACTGCTCTATAGATATATAATGCAGTAGTGAGGTCTCAAGTTACTTAGTTGTCTGGTGAACAAAGTAACAGTTATGACCAAACTAACCAGCTTACAGAGGCTGGCTTGTATCATGATTACTGGGGGACCACAAGTACCCCCTTAGCTACCTTAAGGGCTGCCCTAGGGCTTCTATCTCAAGACATTTTCATTATGTCGTCAGAAGTATGCAAATCTGCTTAACCCTTAAATGGCCAATGCTACTGATACACGATTATTAGTGGATTTTTAATACTTTCTTTAAAAATTCACAAAAAATAGTAATCTTATCTTTAAAAAAAGAAAAATGTATAATTATATGTTATTAAAAAAAACAAGTTTTTTGTAAAATTGTTGGAATCAGTACGATAGGAATCCAAAAATTGCAGTTAGGCAAGCTAAAATTTCTACATAAACGCCTATATACATCAAACAAATATATTTTTTAAATTTTTCACATAAATGTAAAAAAGTTTTATCATTTACTTGTCTATAGATTCTGCAAATATATATATATATATATATATATTTATTGAATTGTTATTAGACAATAACAGTTTTTATGAAAAAACTAAAAAATAGCTAAAAAAAAGTAGGCTTATTTTGAAAAATTAAAAAAATATATATAATTATTATTCAAATGAACCTTATAAAGTATTATAGAGTATTGATTCTGCAAATTAAAATATGTTAGAAACTGATGACAATAAATAAATCATCAAATGTAAGCAAAAATATTTAAATTCTATATAATATAAATAGCTATAATCATATTTCTATATAAAACTGATGTACTAGGTGAAAATAATACAAGATAGCATATTTTCAAACGATAAAAATTGAAGCTATTAACCTACTCATATTAGTACTTGTTTTATAGATGTCAAGTTTACTTATTATTACTATTAAATTCAACAAATAAAGTCTTACTCTAAACTTACATTTAGCTGTACTTGAAATTCCTTTAAGGTTGGCTTTCTTCCGTACACATTCATATTTCTTTAAGAACAACCAAAAGTCTTCAACATCTAAAACTAAATCAGAACTTCTAAAGAAAACTTTGTTCAGTTCATATTTGTAAAACTCAAAAGTAAAATTTTTATCCAAATCAGTTTCAGTGCTTGTTTGTGATTCATCTTGTTTTATGTTTGAATGTGGAATTCTATTTTTTTCCAGTTGTGACCAATGTTTTCTGGTTTTTTCATCTTTATTTCTCCTTCTATTTTGTTCATAGTTTGAATCACTTGATGAACTACTACTTCTTCTTCTCCTCTTTCTTTTGTTATATTTTTCAGATGATCTTCTATGTCTGTCCATCTGAAATCCATTAATTAGTTTATATTATATGCATAAAAAAATAATTTGTAATAATTTAGTTTAAAAAAAAAGACCAGTTAACTTAGATATTTACTACAAGTAATAGTTTTACAATGAGGGTATTTATTTATATATGAATTCCTAAATCTCAATCAAATTTCTTTTAATGTTATAAAGTTTAAATTGATGAAAACAAATGTCAAGTTAATGAATATCCTCCATTACCTATGAAAAGACCCTCGAAACAATATCTAGTTGTAAGAGAGAATATAAATTGTAGCTATTTGTTTGAAATCAGTCAAAAAGCAAACAAATTAGGCATATACAGTGTGTGTAAAAGTACATGAAAAAATAAAGAAAAATATTTTTATAAACAAATGTCTTAAAACACTTCGTGTTGTAATCTGTGCATCTGTTTGTGTTTTTTATTTAAAGAATTATGACTTCGAAAATGTATGATGTAACAAGTGAATATTTGATATTATATGCATTTTGTATGCAAGTTTTTACTATTATACCAAAAACCAAGACATAAGTGTGTCCTTAAAATGGCAACTAGGGAACGTTTTTATTTAACTAATAACTTGAAAACGTTTAACTTCACAAAAATTTTAAACGAGTTGAAATAATTTGCTCTTTTAAAAGACAAACACAGTAATATCTTCAGTTTTATTATAGATTAAAGGATAACAAGTTATCAATAGTAACTTAAATTTGAATTACTTGCTACAACACTCAAAAGAGTATGATAATTATTCCTCATATTTATTGTCTGAATAACTGTTACAATTCAGATAAACTACAGAGTGTTGAAGTCAATTACAAAGAAATTAAAACAAAATTTCTTTTATTGGTATCTCGGTTATATGGATTTACTTCTAATATCAGGTAATGGCGACAATTTGAAGTTTCTTATACATTCCGGTTATGATATGCCAGAATGATTTTAGAGTGTAGTTGTCTTGCTTATTGAAAACTTTAAATTTCAGAGCATTGTTTGCCAGGCTCAAGGATGGACAGTTTAATATTCTCTAGAGTCTCCTCCGCAGCTCTATATATACATAATAAAATGGGGAATCCATAAATTGGAATCATAGAGATAAACATCTGGGACTATGTGTCCAGTCCTATCCCTATCTGCAAATGTTGGTACATTTGACAGTAAGTTTATTTATTTATTGTCATTAAATTACTACAATCGTAAGAAACATTGCCAATTATTTTAGCTTATATTCTTAAAATAACATAAAACTAATACATTCATTTAAAAAATAGATACTAGAATAAGAATACTAAATCTATACATATACAAATAAAATAAAACAAACAGTATGAGCCAAGGACAATTTACAAACATTTACATTTAATACTATTACCACTACAGTTTATTTGTGATGATTTTAGTCAACCCCATGACAGGATTTTATGAAGTCATCATATTCTGTTACATTATAAAAAGCTTTTGCTTTGAGTTAAACCTGTATAACATTTTGAAATTTGGTCCTAGGCAGGAGTTTGACTTCATCAGGCAAATTTCGTCCCAATTTGATTATAGTGGGCTTGAGATTTTGGATTTTGTGAGCCTGACGTGTTAAAAATTATCTTATTTTTATTTCTTGTGTACTGTAAGCATTAAAGTTACTTTAGTTATCCTTGATATACTTGAAATACTGTAAAATGAACATACCTGGTAAAGTCAATATTTTTAAACCAATGAAAAGCTTCCTGCAAGAAGCAAATTTATTAGTCCTAACATTGTGTGTAAACCTCCCTTTTGCCACTGAAAGACTCTTTTAGCATTGTAAGTATTTCTCCAAATATTTAGCCATAATTAAAGTGAAAATTTAAAAAAATCATAATATTCCATTAACAACTTTTTTGGGCCTAGAAATGTTTTTGAGTTTTTACAATAAAAAGATAAACCCTAGATAATTTAGTACAAGCATAGTTTGTATGATATTCCCAACTTAACTTACTATCTGAAACTACACCTAGTAATTTAATTGAATGGTTTTCCAGTTGATTTTTAAATTATACACAGAGAAGAGTAGTTGTTTGTTTTATTAATATTAAGTGTGAGTTGCGAGTAAACCAGAGAGGAGATATTTCCAACATAATCTTAGTATTGATTTTACATCATCCAAGTTCTCATTGGCTGCATTTTGTATCATCCATATAAAGGACTGATTTATGAGGTAGAAATCTTGACAAGTCATTCGTATAAATAACAAATAAAAAGGGCCAAGAACAGAACTCTGAAGGACCCCCATTTTCCAACTTCATTAATCCAAATCTCAGATTGTTAACAGTTAAAAGTTGCTCCCAATTCGTAAGATTAGAGTTAGTTCTCTACCCTCTTATACTGTAATATTTAAAGAGTGGGATGACAGATGGAAACAAAGGCTTTACTTAGGTCTATCATGGCCTGGCCGCATTAACATAGTGTTTATTTTCAAAAGAATCAAAGATAAAAGATACAATATCTTGAACTGCTTTTGATGTATTTAGGCTATTCCTGAAACCCAATTGAAGATTATTCATTCGATTACATTTTTCAAAGTAATCACATATCTGGTTGTGCAAGATACCTCCAATTACCTTCTATAGATAAGATACTAAAGAAATTGTACAATAGTTCTCAGCTTCAATTGTTCTCCTTTTTATAGATTGGTACCATACCGTCAACAGTTTTCTTTAATATTAGTAAGAAAGAAACCCTCCCTTAACATAACATTTACCAGCTTACATAATCTTGTCAATATTTCAATGAACACAACTTGGAGTTAATCCTATTAAAACTTCATATTTGTTATGTAGCTTAAAATCTAATCAGTTTGAATTCAGACCTAGTATAATGCTTAGGGATAACATATTGTAGTCAATAACTTCAGTAAAATACCTTGGCATCACTATAGATGAGAAATTGACTTGGGAGGATAACATAAACGAACTGTGTAAGAAACTCAGTTCAGTGATCTTCCTCTTGAGAGTGTTACTACAGTATTGTCCATTAACAGTTTTGAGGATGGCATATTTTGGACTTTTTTCGTGTCATCTGAATTATGGAATCGCTCTATGGGAAATCTAACAAGCAGTTGACTCACAGGGTCTTTAGGCTGCAGAAGCGAGCAAGAATTCATTTAATAGTTTAGGTATTTAAACCCTACTGTGTTTGTACATCCTTAAAGTAATTTTCCATTACAAGTTTAAGAGTCAAACAGTTCAAAATATGGATGTACATGCATACAATACTCTTGTACCAAAGATAATTTCCTTAGATTGGTACTGTTAGGAATTAGGATAGTTTTAGTTAGGAATATAGTCTAAGTTCTTTTTAGGAACACAGTATGACAACAATTATTGTGACAGACCTGAAAAAATGATGAAATTGCTTACCTTGCATGCAAGGCAGACGTTATTGATGCTACAAACACATATAAACCCTTGGGTGGGAGAAAACTTGGTCAGTGGGCCAAGATTAATCGAGGGAGGTGCTGCAGGACTTGGCGTATACGAGCTACCTAGGAGTTTTGAGACTTCAGATGAGCATCCATGAATGGCAAGCAAGGTGAGCAAACTTCGTGTCTAAACCTTGTAATTATTTCAGACACAAGTAATAATAAAATATAACGTAGAATCAGATCTGTGAGTCACAATAATTAGAGTCATTCTGGATTAATAGTAGTAATAAAGATATTGTATTATTATAATAAGATAGGAGATAGTCATTGTTAATAAAAATTAATTAGTATACTGAACCACTGATTTGATGATAATTAATTGAAAATAAGAACCCAGGCATATTTTAGAGACCCAATCCTAACAAATGGTGCATCGGCCGTGCTTTTAGTTTTTACTAAAAAGTTTTATAACCATTTTATAAAATGTTGAGTTTTGTTGAATTCTTATCGGTCATGGGTTTAGTATTTATTAAACACTTTATTACTTTATTTAATTATTTGTTGATTTTATTAATTGAATGTAGACTTGAAGTTGATTTACTTGATAAACGTTAAAATGGAAAAATTTGTTATAGACAATTAATTTATCTGTATTTAGTGTTTTGTTTCGTTATTTTGAAATTTATGACGGATTACTATGTTATGTTAATTGTTTAATTTGTTGAAAAGTTGATTTGTAAATAGTTATTATAAACTTTGAGAGAAATATTATTAAGTTTTGAAGTAACATTTATATTCAATTTGTTCTACGCTTTTAGGTTGTCAAATGTTTGATATTTCTGAAGATTATTAATCCCTTTTGTATAAATGTATTTAATCTGTTGATTTAAGAATAATTTATTTATTATACAGTTTGAATTAATAAATTTTGAATGTATATATATATGGTTGTTATGCATTTTGAAACATTTGATATTGTCAGCGTCTATAGTAAATAGTTTAAATTAGTCTTGTATGTTTCATAGGCATTGAATTGCAAGAAATACTTAGGTCAGGTTTATTGTGAATGAAGTGTAATGTGAAGATTATATAACATGCTGAGTAGGGAAATTCCTTGGAGTTTGATTGTTTATTTCAGCATACCTTTGGCAAGGTGTATAGTGTGAATGCTGATTATTTTACAACAAATTAAAGTGTTATGCGATTTCTATGGCAAATAATGGCTTACGACGAAAATTTAGACATGCTAAACCAAAGTGTGCAATTTATTCCAAAAATGTAAACCATTTTAAGAAATCGCATAGCTGTAAAGAAATTGCTCCACTTATGATAGACAGTTACATAAACAGTTACATAAACGGTGTGTCAACAGTTTACATTACACAAGGTCGCGGCGGTTAGATCATAGACTGCTGACAAGTCATTGTTATTTATTTACATTGGTTCTTGCTTATTGCGTCAAAAGTCTTCTCGGAAATAGAATTCACAACTAACTTGACATACATTTTTATCTTGTTTTCGGTGAACTAAGTAGCTGAAACGGATATTTATGGGTGTCAGGTGTTGAATTTTTCTTTGTTTGTGTAGGAACACCAATAAAAAATAAATAAATTTTTCTAAAGAATGCATAGTTTAGGTTAAAATTATAAATATTTTGATTGTATGTGAATATAATTAAAAGAAAGTTAGTAAACATTAAGATTTAGATAAATAGGGAATAATAAATAATAAACATGTTAGAATTTACTAAAATAAGAAGTTTAGAAGGCAAATTTGAGGTTAGATTGATAAATTACTAAGGTTTAAAATAATGTTAAAGTTTTTACTTGGAATAATTAAATAATAATAAAATGGAACAATAAAGTTTAAAATATTGAAGTATCTGATTTGAAATATTGATATGATTAATAAATAATGTAATTTTAAGGTAATTTGAGTAAATTTGAAGTAAAATAATTAAAAAATGAAATAGATGAACAATATAAGTGGAGGTTTAAAGATAAAAAGATTTATATAAATGAATTAATTGTCAAGAGAGTTACATGTGCTTAATGGACATAATTGGTTTGCTGGGAATAATGATAATTTAGAATCAAGGTTTTATGAGATAGTAAGATTTTTATTTTTTTTAAATACAAATAAAGTAATATGAAGAGATATTTTAAGGTAATAAAGGAGATATGGAGTTTACAGGAATATGATAGGGTAGTGTCAAATAGAAAAATGAAGTCTATAAAGAGGTTTTTTTTTGAAGAAGGTAATTTGGTTGCATTGAAAGGTAGTTTTTTAAGTTTACGAGGTTTCTTCGATGATATATGAATTTGCGACGTTTTATTGAGGTTAAAGAGGTTTTATTATTGAGGTTCTACGAGATTTACGACGAAATGCGAAAATTTCTATACACATAAGGTTTTAAATGAGTTTCTACGAGGATATATGAGTTTTTTATTGCGACGAAATATGACAGTAACCAAAAAGTTCTGCATATAAATAATAACAATGAAGTTTTTTTTTATAAGGAGTTGATGCAACCTGGTTATTAAGTCATGAGAAGCCTATAATAAGATGAGTTTTGAGATGAGATACTATGATGTAATATTAATGTAAAAGGAGTTTTTGAAGACAATAGGTAATTTTTTTTATTTTAAAAGGTAATGATATAATTTGAAATGTATGTAATTAAAAATGAAGTTTGTTTTTGTAATAAATAGTGTTTTGAGAGCATATTATCCCAGCAAACCAAACAAGTTGAGAATTTTTTTTAATGAAAAAGGAAGGTTCATGAATAATAATAACTTAAGTAATGAGATTTTAAAATAAATGATAATATAAGTTTGTGATTAATGTACAATACAGAATGACTCTAACCAGGGGGGTTGAATAGTGCAATGATTTTTAGACACAGAGGGTAATTAATTTTTTTTAAATTACAAGGAAATTAAAACATGACGTTTGCTCAATGGCAGCAACCCGTGTGTAGGACTGTTGAAAAATTGATAATTAATTTTTTTTTTGTTACTGCTTGATAGTTTCAAGGCTAAGTAACATGTTGGCAACTACGAGGCTATTCTCAGAACCACATTCAACTGCTGATTCACGTCATGAAGATGGAGCTGATGGGAAGGATAAATTGGCAAGGTGGCAGCAAATAATTGACATCATTGAATTTGTAATAATGATTGTATTGTTCATGGTTTGTTATGAATTACTATGTATATTATGGTATGTGTTTTAATATATCATGTTAAACTCAATTAAAATTTCAGAACACCAGTGTATTATATAAATAGTATGTTTTGAAAGTATAAACATTAAAAATGTGACATAAGTTGTTTTAGAATTATGAAAATTGTTACTAATTGTAAAAATTTATTTTATTTTTGAGATTATTTGTATGAAATATATGTATGTCAGTTGTGATGCAATATTTAGGTATAGTGGTGATGTATTTTTGTATATTTTTTTTGTTTCTATTTTGAACGGCTAAAGTGCCATGTTTGTTTTTTTTAAAACATCGAGACGATGTTTAGAGGGCGCCGGTGATGTTAGGAATTAGGATAGTTTTAGTTAGGAATATAGTCTAAGTTCTTTTTAGGAACACAGTATGACAACAATTATTGTGACAGACCTGAAAAAATGATGAAATCGCTTACCTTGCAAGCAAGGCAGACGTCATTGATGCTACAAACACATATAAACCCTTGGGTGGGAGAAAACTTGGTCAGTGGGCCAAGATTAATCGAGGGAGGTGCTGCAGGAATTTTTGAAGATAGCCAGACGGACTTGGCGAGTAAGAGAATCCTGGGAGCATAATTCTGGAAGATAGCCAGACGGACTTGGCGTATACGAGCTACCTAGGAGTTTTGAGACTTCAGATGAGCATCCATGAATGGCAAGCAGGGTGAGCAAACTTCGTGTCTAAACCTTGTAATTATTTCAGACACAAGTAATAATAAAATATAACGTAGAATCAGATCTGTGAGTCACAATAATTAGAGTCATTCTGGATTAATAGTAGTAATAAAGATATTGTATTATTATAATAAGATAGGAGATAGTCATTGTTAATAAAAATTAATTAGTATACTGAACCACTGATTTGATGATAATTAATTGAAAATAAGAACCCAGGCATATTTTAGAGAGCCAATCATAATAGTACATCTATAGGTTAACTTTTTTCAGGAAAACTCTATCTGAGGCAGGAGTTATTTTGATGAACAAGCTCCCAAATGAGTTTAAAGAAATTACAGATAAAAAGTGTTTAAATCAAGCCTAACTAAGTTGTTGTGGGTTAACGTATTTTACTCGGTTGGGGAGTTTCTCAAGGCCATACTTTAGTATTGTTTCAGCCTTTTGAGCAATTAGGATTGAGCTTTATAGTATAAACTGGTTCTAATATATATATATATATATATATATATATATATATATATATATATATATACCTTAGAAGATGAGATATTAGCAGTATTTAACTCACATCAAAGACGATGGAAACTAGTCTTGTAATCTTCACTTTCTTTAGTCTAATAGTGATGTTTGGTGTTGGCTGTATCATGGTACATCAGCTCAGATTTCTCCCCAAGTGCATTAATAAATGTTTTGGTTGTGAGCTCCCTGTTTGGAACACTATAAACTCTAAATAATTATATAATAAATTGAGATTGCATTTTTGTTAAGTACTGGTAATACGTTTTGATATTTGGAATAAAAAGTGAAACTCTCTTGTGCACTAGGAATATTTGTAGAGAAACTAAACCATGACATAGACTACATTTAATGACTGTTATATGAAATGTATTTTACTTATTTAAAAAAGTGTTATTTCACTCTAGTGAAAACAAAAATTAAGGCATGGAATTAGATAAAAAATTTTTAATTGGAGGGAGTAGGGTCAGGTTTTGAACAATGACAAGAAGCAAAAGTAACTTTTTGAATTGATAGGCTTATTTTAAAAAATCACCAAAAATAGTAATAATATTCAAAATTCAAAATTATACTTTTCTCGGAAAGATGCATAAAATTCATGTGTGTAATGAAAAAAATGTTAGATGTAAAATTTTGGAGTAAGTATGTCAGAAATCAAAAATTGTTCAGTAACAGAAGCCAAAACGCCATAAAAGCGTTTTGAAGGGTCAAAACAAGTGAGTGGGGTGGGCTATTTAGCTTCAGGAAAAGTAGTGAGGAGACAGTTTGTTTTAACAAAAACGCTCTGGAATCAGTTATGATGAGGTTCATTTGAGAAAAGCCTCTCTCACATTCACTTGAAGACACTGGAATTGTGTTGATTGCAGTTGTCAACAGAAGCAAATTCTTGGGATACTTTGTTTTATTTTTACAATTTCCACCTAAGTGCTCACAATTAATTGTCAAAACATATTCACGAAATGCTTTAAGTGTCTCTCGTTTGTTCAATTAAAAGTGAATGGCTAGTGACTCAATATTATTTCCCCAAAAGTATTGTCTTTAATATCATTAGGCCAAGTGCTTGGGTTAACTATACGGGCCGAATTAGCCAAAGTTCTCTTTTTAATTGCTTCAGATAGTTCCTCATAAAAGACAACAGGATCAATGGGCAGTTCATTATTTTTTTCAAAAAGTTCAATTCCCATAAATCTTTTGTTGTTGACAGACGTCACAGCTTGCTCAATAAAATGTTCCCGGGCTATCTTTCTGAGCAATAAATGTGTTTGACAAAATCTGTAAACTTTTTTTAGCTCGGAACAAATCTACATCTCAGTTCTGCAGTTCTTCACTTACTTCTGATAGTTCTTGAAGAGCATCACACATTAGAGCCAAATCTAGAACAAAAGCAGTGGATGTAAGTTTCCTAAGCAGACCTTCATACTTGCATCTGTACGAACTATCACGGGTTTGGTCATCTTTAGCTGACATAAAATGATTTGCTAGAATTTCATAGTTTTCCCAAATTGCTGAAACTGTTCGTAAGCTGGGGGCTACCCAACGTGTGTTCAACACCTTTCCAATTTTTAAAAGCTGAACTAAAAGCTCATTGCAACCAAATGCAACTCTCGGTTGTTCTTTGACGAGGTGTGGTACAGAACGTACAGTTTATCAATGAACATTTTAAAGCAATTGATACTGGTCATTTTCTTCAAAACATTAATCATATCATTTTTATTGCACAAAATACATTCAAAAAGAACAAGTGCAGAGTCATCATCGCTATAACTAATTGATAAATTAATAACAAATTATAAAATTCATTCTTCACAATTTAGAGAGGATTATTAAAGTATTAATCCGTACTTTTTTTACAACTTGCTCCTTTATAACAATTTTAAAACAAGCTAGTCTGAGAGTCTTATACATTTGCGGCAAACAGTTATACAATTTTACTCTCACATACTGTGGACTATTTTCTAACAGCTTTAGACGATGGCATGGAAATCTGTAATTTTTTTTAGCTCTAGTACTATACCCATGCATAAAACTGATTTTTACAAAGCCTGCTTTATTTTTGTGAGCCCGGACTAAAGTTTCATAAATATAAAGTCCTGGCAACGTAAATATGTTACAATCTCTAAAAAGAACCCTACCACTTCTTTCTCTGCCTATACCAGAGAGAGTTTTTAGAATTTTTTTCTGAATTATAAATACCTTTTGTACACCAGCAGCACTTCCCCACACCACAATACCATACCTCAACACAAATTCTATATATGCATGGTAAACCACCAAACAAGCCTTCAAGGAAACCCCATTTCTTAAAACCGAGAAAACATAAACCATTGATCTCAACCTTCCTTTAATTTTTTCTAAATGACATTTCCATGTTAAACCCTCATCTATATATATATATATATATATATATATATATTATATATATATATATATATATATAATATATATATATATATACCCAAAAACTTATGACAATTTACAGAATTTTGAATTTTGTTTCCATTGTTTATTCCATTACTGTTTGTTTTAAAATGTATTATTACGGTTTTGTTTGGATTCAGAAGAAGCCCATTTTTGTAAACCAAGAATCTAACTTTTCTAGTGATTCAACTACTACATTGTTCAAAGTTTCACAACAATTTTGCTTAAAACTGCTGTGGTGTCATCTGCAAATAATATTAATTCTAAATTTTTTGCCAGTGAGAGATCATTTATATAAATTAAGAACAACAATAGTCCCAGTATGGATCCCTGTGGTACCCCAAATTTTACATAATCCCATTTAGATAGATATTTTTTACTACCTCTGTATAAAATAGTCCTTTGTATTCTATTCCATAAATAAGATTTTATCAAAGATACAAGGTTTTCATTAATACCACATTTCTTCATTTTCTGAAGCAATAGAGAATGATCGACACAATTTCCCGCAATCTCATTTACAAAATGTATGAAGGCTTCTCCTGTACCCAGACCCCTTCTAAATCCAAACTGAAGAGGATACAGTATCTTATTAGAATTTAAATTATTAACCAGTCTATGACATAACTTTTTCAAATATCTTAGACAAGACTGACACAGGACGGTAATTACTTAATTCAGATTTATCACCCTTCTTGAAGATTGGTGTCACTTCTGCTAATTTAAGGTTTTCAGGGAAAATTCCTGTTTCCAAACTCTGATTTACTATAGCAGTAAGAGGACCAGCTATTAAATTTACAGATTCCTTTATTAATTTAGTTGGTTAACCTAACCTAACCTAACCAAGCCTGTGATTAGAGCAATGCCAAATAATGATTGAGGGAAACTTGTCTTTTAACAAGGCACACACTCCAGACTTCCTGCCAAGCATCTTGCCTGCTGCTCCATCACATGCCACAGCAATTAATCTATTTTGCAAAACATTATCATCTAATTTGTAACCTTCAATGCATTTAATTATAGCATGAAAAATTCCAAGAGACGTCACACTGTAAAGCTCAACCAGGTCAAAAAATAAATTCACAGGGGATTCCATACTTAAATCCTTTAGGCAAACTCTAATGCACAAAATCAGAGTTGATGTTTTGCTTAAAGTTGTTGATTCAAACTTATCAGTTGATTTGATTATTTCCTGTACAATATGCTGTCTCATTTCTGCACTTATGTGGTTTATGATATTCACACAAGCCTTATTTGAATGTAGGATGCGACCCATATTTAATCCATTGAGCTCTTGTACATCGATTTCTGAGTCAAAATCGTTAAAAGACATTCTGTTTTGCAACCTTATAGGCAGTTCGGAAAATTCTCGCTGTAACATCTTTCTCTTTTGATAATGTTTTCAAACACACGTTTTATATAGTTTCTTTTTGGGACAATTTTTAAAGCTGCTAAAGGTGCATCACTGTCTTTGTGATCATATATTTTCTTCCTCAAAGCTGTTTACTGCTGGGCTCGAGTTTCCCCAAAACTAGTAATATCACATCCAGTCCATTGTTTAGACATTTTTATATTTTATGATTTTTGGTACCTAGATATCCAACATTCCGGCAAACCTCACACCCCAGCTTTTTGTTGTGTACAATAAGCCAACTGTCTAAAGTCCAACAGTCTGGCCACTGTTTATCACCCCCTTTGACGTCGTCAATAGAAGATGATGAAGTAACTTTGGAGGATGTAGGCTGTGTTGACTCCGGTTGATCTAATTCCATTGGAAGTGTCGAGCATTTTCAGTTTCTTCGTCTAGTTTTGGTTTCTTTGGTTTACTAACACAATAGTTATTTTATGCATTGTAAAGGCACGTACACGTAGAACAACACACATTAGCAAAATTTACGCACTTTGATTCCAATAAACTACACAATAAAATAGAACAAAACCATAAAACAGTGACAGGCCGTCGAATGTTCTGACTGCACTGACATTGACGGCTAAGTGAAAGATGAACTGTTGCGCGACAAGGGAGGGGATGAACCTGACTCATCAGCTAGCACCTTGTGTACCGCTAAAAGTACTGTTCAGTCAAAGACTAAGTTGACCTTGACTTACAACTAACATTCCACAGTTCTAAAAATTATGTTATATATTAGACTTTTCCCCCGATCAGAGGTTTTGGTACAGTGTACCAGTGTGTACCGTCTAAAATCTAGCCCTGTATATGTATGTATGTATGTATGTATATATATATATATATATATATATATACCATAGAACAAATTTTTTTTAAATATATACAATAGTTTTGTATGTAGTTGTGATAAACACAGTTTTTAATAACCATTATTTAGATAAATGTGCAGAAAATTAAACGTGATTTTAAAAGTTTTTTAAAGTCATGTATTTCTGAGTCAGGTAGTCGAGAATGAGAAAAATTATCTTCATGTCAACAAAATTTTAAGAAAAAATTCACATACAAACTTGTATCAAATAGCTGAAAACTTATATTAGACTACTGAAACATATCAATAGTTATAGACTATAGTTGTGAAGAGATATCTATAAAAAAATTTTTTTAATTTTTAATGTGTTAGCGGAAACCATCGATGTATGGTCGCTTAAGTGCAAATCGGACAAAAAGTTGCAGAATCCAAAAAAAATTTAAAATATAATTGAATTTGTAAAATACAATTGGATACTTGTAACATGTGTAAAAGATAATAATATATAAGCATAAGCTAAATTAAATTAAAATTGGTGTAAAATTAAAACTTACATTTGCATGACATTTCTTTAGCGTAATTTGAAAGTGGCAGGGGTTGCGTAACGGAGAGGATGACAAGGCTTCATTGATGAACTGCAACCTTCGTCGTCTTTTGGTATCCTCTTCTTGGCCTGAAGAAATGTCGCATGTGTATAAAACATTTCTTGTGTACACCAACGTTGCATGGTGGACACCAAGTTCGTGATCTAGAATAGATCCTTTTATCCTCTTTGCACACAATACACGGTCTTGTCTGACCTGGGCCAGTCAATGTTTTAAGCCTGTGATAGGATGAAAGTGTCAAGCTAGAAGTGGATGTTGATGGCGATGGTGTAGATAATGGGACACCCGACAGACCAGGAACAGGTATATCATCAGCAGTTTCCAAAGATAGTTTCTCAACTATCTCGACAATGAAGTCATGCCGACTTCTATAATGTGGATTCTGTGCTTTGAACAGAACCCAAGCATTGAAGATGGCCATGTCGATCAAGTTATAAACTATTTTGCGCCAGTATGTTTTGCATGGCTGAGAACAAGTTAAATGATAAATGCTCTTGTCCTTATTATCAACCCTACCCAAAAAGGTGTTGTAACGAAGAATAAGCATCGGTTTGGTTCTAACGGTACCACTCCTACTCATTACAACCATGTCTTCTGCGTGACAAGCTGTGGTTACTAGGTGTACAGGCTTCCTAGTACCCTTCTTATATTTCACGAGAAGTATTTCACTTTTCCTGTAATACAAGGCTTCGTCCTCAGCAAGTTCCGTTTGGACAATGTTTCGAGATAACTCTCTGCTCTTTTTGTTTATCGTTCCTGTCATATAGGTGTTGTTCAACAACAAAAAGCGGTAAAGAGGAATCTCTGTGTAATAACTATTAGTAAACAAGTGGTGACCTTTTCCCAAACAGTCTGCTTTTGTCATCAGATTCTTCACTATTTGGGTGAAGGCGGTATCATTGGTCAAGAACTTTTTAACACTGCAGAAAGAAACATGTAGAACGTAAGAAGTAGAAGAATCACAAATCTCAAACATCCTTATTCCAAAACGAGTATCTTTCTTATTTGACAAATATTGAATGAAAGTATAATTGTTTTTCTTGGCGATTATACTTTCATTAATACATACATTTTGCCCAGGAACGAAGTACTTCTTGAATGATTCATTCATCATGTCAACAAAATCCTGAACTTTCAACCAAGGCTCATACTTAGGTTGATCTGGCTTTAGAGAGTTGTTGGATGATAAATGAAACATCATCATAATCTGTTGAAAGCGTTTCAGGGTCATCGTCTTAGGATAAAAAGTTATAATTTGCGAGAAGCTACTTTCCCAATAATCTACAAGATTCTTCCTACTTGTTAGTCCCATGTTGATCAAAATAGCCCAGAATTTCTTCATCTCTTCAACAGTTACGTCAACCCACTTTAAACATTGCACCTTAACTTCATTCTCTCGGCATCGACGTAACAATGCATGTGCATTCTTATTAGTCTCACTGACCATAAGAGCCCACATTGCATTTGTCATGAAAAGATAAAAAAATTTAAGGGGATTTGAACTAACAGGAGTATTTCTAGCCCCTACATCATGTACTGTAAACTTTGACACTATTTCCTGCTTTGGTTCTGGAGGAAATACCCTTATCCACGGAGCCACCGGTGCTTGTGTTCGTGTTTCTGTTTGTGCTGGTGCTTGTATTTCTGTTTGTGTTTGTGTTCGTCTTTGTGTTGGTGTTGTTATAAGAGTATTTGTAATGTATGATGGTCCAGGCAGACTGATATCAATTGGTGCAAATGTGGGTGTTTGAACAACATTTGCCGCAAGTTCAGATTGAAAACATTCCTCAATATCCGAGACTTCCAATTCTTCAACTTGGTGCTCATAGACATCCAAAACATCGGAATAATCGCTGTATCTACCTTCAGAATCACTGTCAGGCAGATCCTCTGCTAAGAGATCATCCTCAAGATAGTACACTCTCCTATCCAGATGGCTCCTCAAAGGAGATGTCAGTATATTCCCCTCCAAAATATCCTCCACATCTGACAAATCTGGATCATGTAGACTTTGCCTCAAATCGTCAGATACATCCATCAAATTAGATCTGAATGCCATTGCAAGATTTAATTGAAGAAAACAATTTTAAAATGTAAAATACTGAAGTTATATTATAACCTTTAGGATAGGGCCTGTAACAAATACACTGAAAATATTAAATTTCACTCAAAATAATAAACACTAGAAACAATAACTCAGATATTATAATTTGTAAAACAAATTATAATAAATAAACCACTCTAAAAAACAAAATAACTTCATAATAATAGAAATAAAAAGACAAACACACAAAATGATTAAGCTAGACAAAGTGAGAAAGATTTCCTTTTTGAAGGTACAGTACCAACAAAATATTCTACTCACAGAAGTGTGCATTATACCAAAGGAAACATTTGAATTTCGTCTTTGCAATGGAATACACATCGGTTAAAAAATGTATCTATTAATAATCAAAATTTGACATTTCGTAAACTTATTGATAAAAAACGGAGAGGGTTAATCTTAGTCATCATTTCGTAGAATGTTTATATCACAATTACTATGAGAGCTACGATAATTTGGAAATCATAGATCGAATGAGTAAGAAAAATACTATGAAATAATGTCATTGGCATAGATGGGAAAAAATTTGGACTTGTGTCATAGTTTGACGAATGTTGATGTGTTCCTTCCTAGTAGTTAAACACACCAACAACATTGATTTATTAGATTTTTTCCTTATGGTTTATGGACTTTTAGTTGTATGAGTATAAAAGTGTGGAACATTAGCTTTTAAATTATTGTGATAGTACAATTTTTAGTAGGCGAAATGTTAAATTGAAAAAAGTAATGTTTACGACTCACATAAGTTGTTATGAATCTTGATTTTGTATAATTTTTATATCTCCATAACTATAAGAGCTACAATAACTTAGAAAGCATAGATCGAAAGAAGAAGATAAATACTATAAAAAGTGTCACTGTAGAGTACCTAGACAGAAATGTGAATTTGTGAAAACTAGACAATGAACGATGTAATTTCGTCTCTTCTGCAACGAATGTTGCTGCGTTACTAGCTAGCGGTGAAATACACTAAATTTATCAATTTATTACATATTAATTATAACGTTTTATGGACTTTTGGTTACCGTATATGAAACATTTGGTATACTACCTTTACAATGCGACTTAAATAATTTCGATATGACGACTTTTAGAGGGCGAAATGTTGAATTGAAAAAAGTGTTGTTTACAACTTAGGTGAGTGGAAGAGCGTTTTAAGAGATTCCTAGAACTGAGCATTCTAAATTCATAAAGTGGCGGGACATTTTGTTTATTTCTTTAAATTAATAAAAAATAGTAATATTATGCAAAACATAACTTGTTATACATAATTTTTCTCAGAAAGATGCATTGAATTTATCTGTGTAGTGAAAAAATTGCAGTGAAAACACCACAGAAAATCCTATGTTACCATATATAAAAAAAAATTTTAGATGTAAAAAAAGCTTGTAATGTAGTTGGTTGTGAATAAATGTTGATTAAAAAAATCAATCAATTTATAAAATTTACATGTTGAAAAATCAATTTTTATGATAGAAAAAAAAGTTTCTGAAAAGTTAAATTTGAAAAATTCACCCAAAATAGTAATAATAACCTAAATCCAACTTGTTATAAATCATTTTTCTCAAAAAGGTGCATGAAATTCAAATATATAATGAAAATGTATATGTAAAAATTTTGGAATAAGTCAGGGAAAAAAAAAGTTTTAAAAAAGAAGTGAAAATGCCAGATACAAGCCTAAATATAGAGCCTACCTTACAACAAAAAATTTGTAACTTTTTTTTTGTTAGTCTAGTAAACAAAACCAGGGGAAAAAAGGCCTCAACCCGTTTAAAAAAAGCATTGCTGAAAGTATTAGTCCTACAGAAAATCTTATTCTTATTGAAATTTTTTATTAAATAATGACCTTTAATTTGGTTTTATATTTATTTCAGTAGTATTAACGTTTCCAGAGAGACAATTTAAAAAAAAATTTAAGTTGTATTTTATGTGAATAAATTTTAAATTGACAACATTTTATATATATACTTTTGACTCACACTGTATATATATATATATATATATATATATATATATATATATATATATATATACAGTGTGAGTCAAAAGTATGGATACACCCTGTTAAATTTTAAATGGATAAAGATAGAAAAATGAAACTCAGGACACGTTTCTAGGAAATAAAAGTGAATTTTTGAGTCACTATTACAACTTTGCCCATTTCCCCAAAATGTGATTTTTGGGGGGCAGCTCAAAATTTTTAAATGTAAAGACCCATTAAGTGACACCTCATTTTAAAGTCCATGATTATAGAAGAAGAAGAGTGGAAACCAGAGCTTTCTATCTCAACGCAGTACAAAATGGCAGCTCATTGAAATTAAGTAAAACTTCATTGAGGCAAAATATGAACATCCACATTCAGATGGTAAATAACCCCAATAGACAACCACTTTTCTTACAAACTCAAACCTGTTTTACAGTTATTACCTGCTGTAGGGCAGGCCTCCCTTATGTTATCAGTTTGGAGGAAGTCCATTATCAGGTTCAGTTTCTGGTTGGAATCAACAAAGTTAAGGCGAGTTTTTGTGATACTGTGTTTTTGTGATACTATACGTTGAAATGGAGAGTTGTGAACAAGAGCGTATTATGATCCTGATGATGCGAGGCTACAGAGACCGGGTGAGATCTTATGATGAAGTAAGGAATTTATTTAATACCACTTATCCTAATCGAAACCCTGTATCTAAATCAGGAGTTCAAAAAAACTATCCAACGTTTCCAGGAAACAGGCAGCGTTAAAGACCGCCCCAAATATGGAAGACCAAAATCGGTTACAAATGAAGCATTGTCACTTGACGTTTTACAGTCTGTTGTAGAAGATCCTCACACCTCAACAAGAAATGTTTCCCTAATGTTAGGTATATCTCAAACATTAGTTTGTTGAGTTTTACATGGCGGTGGTTTTAAACCGTACAAAATTCGTTTAGTTCAAGAGCTAAGTGAGGACGATTTTGATCGTCGATTAGAATTTTGTGAACTGATGATGAGGCACATTGATAACAATACAATTAGAATTAACAACATTGCTTTTCAGACGAAGCCACTTTCATGTTAAACGGTAACGTTAACAGACACAATTGTCGATATTGGGCTTAAGTTAACCCTCGTTGGATCAGAGAGCAAACACACCCAGAACCCTGAAAAACTAAACGTTTGGCTTTGCATTGTGAGGGATCAGTTTGTTGGGCCCTTTTTTATTGATGGCAATCTGAATGCCGAGGTATACCAGGAAATGCTACAAAATCTGATTTATCCAGCTATCCAAGCAGCAATCAACAACTGTAATCAAGTTTGGTTCCAGCAGGATGGAGCACCTCCACATTATGGCCTGCATGTCCGCGAGAATTTAAACAATATTTTTCCCAATCGCTGGATAGGCAGAAGAGGAAGTATCGAGTGGCCACCAAGATCGCCAGACCTATCTCCACTGGACTACTTTGTGTGGGGTCACATTAAAAACAACGTGTATAAAACGAAACCCCAGAGCATTAATGACCTTAGGGACAGAGTAGTAGCGCAAATTTTAAAAATCCCGTGTGAATCCATACAGTGTGCCGTTTCAAGTTTTTACGACAGGCTTGGACATTGTCAAACTGTCCTGGGGCAGCAGTTTGAACACCTTTTATAAAAAACACAGGATAGTAAGTTTAAGCAGTTTTATTGTTTAATGTAATTAATTACTATGCTATTGTAATTACAAATTATTAATACATTATAAAAAGAAGTTTATTTTATTAGCTGTTGATTTTATGTTTCACAAATTCATTGTTTTCAATTAACAGTAAATTTCCCAAGTATTAGAAATTAGAACCAAGTTCTGAAAATTTCAATGAGCTGCTATTTTGTACTGGGTTGAGATAGAAAGCTCTGGTTTCCACTGTTCTTCTTCTTTAATCAAGGACTTTAAAATGAGGTGTCACTTAATGGGTCTTTACATTTAAAATTTTTGAGCTACCCCTCAAAAATCCCATTTTGGGGAAATGGGCAAAGTTGTAATAGTGACTAAAACGTTCACTTTTATTTCCTAGAAAGGTGTCCTGACTTTCATTTTTCTATCTTTATCCATTTAAAATTTAACAGGGTGTATCAATACTTTTGACTCACAGTGTATATATATTTAAACGCGCCGTCTCTCGGTAACAGTTAATACTAAACAAATACTGTAATAACAAAAAAATTAAAGGTGATTTAATGAGCTATAATATCGATTAGAGAAAGATTATCTATAGGACTATAGTTTCAGAAAAAATTAGTAAAGAATGTAGGTAAAATGTACATATAACCCGTTTTTTACCCCTACATAATGATCCCATATTATATGTCAAAGTTATACTTCTAAAATTTTACACTATTTGACCTAGGGTAGTTAATATTAAACTTATAATATGATTTAATAAAGCTTAAAAACGGATTGAATTATTTTTAATAACAATTAGGCTAGGCTAATTTATAAAACACATATGTAAAAGGGGTAAACTTTGGAATGTCATATCTCAATTAATATTGGTACTACGGCAATAAAAAATAAAATTAACTGAAAAGTACTGAAGTAAGCTATAATTTGATAAAAAAAATTGTCAGAATTACACTTTGAGATATTTGCAAAAAATAGTGAAAAAATTGATATTACACCTCCTTTCACTCCTTAAAAAAATGGTACCTTGCAGACCCAATGCATGCTTAACGTCCCGCAAAATTTTATTTCATGAACTAAGCTACCTTTCTGCAAAATTTCATAATTCAAAGATAATTTTTATGGAAATTTTTGATTAAGGTACATATTTTATGCTATCAACTTTAGTATATAGTGTCTTTCTCAGTTAATTCTGGTACTACAGCAATAAAAATTTTTTTTTTAAACATTCATGATGGTAATTATATAGCAGAGTAGCCTCACTTCAAAATCAATTTTTATGGGTTTTATTCGTCAAATAAATGTTGGAAAAAAAAAATTATTATCGAAAAAAAGTGTCGGAAAGATGAGTACATAATATAATTACAAAAGTTGTTTTTTCGTGAAAAAAATAACTCTGTTATCTTTATTACTCATGACATTCACTTCAATAAACGTACGGAAGGTTTGGCCAGGTGGTTATATATATATATATATAGTAACCTGGCCAAACCTTTCGTGACATATAATAATACAGCCCTACATATTTACAGCAAAGAAAACATTATTTATTCTTATGAAGTAAGTATGTTAGAGTAAGGAAATAGTAGAAGTAAAGAAATTCAAAACAACATTTCCATGGCCATATAGCCAAATTTATGTTTAAAAGAAAGTACAATGAGTATAATACTCGTTTTCATCATTTATGGCGAATTACGAGTGAAATACATTTAAATTCAATAAATTCCTCTTCTACTGAATTTGCAGCAGAATTTGACTCTGATTAAGATTTTCTTGTGTAATCTTGTGTAATTATATTATGTAATCATCTTTCCGACACTTTTTTTCGATAATAAAATATTTTTCCAACATTTATTTGACGAATAAAACCCATAAAAATTGATTTTGAAGTGAGGCTACTCTGCTTTATACAGTAATTACCATGATGGTAATTTAATAAGCTATATTTTTAGTAAGAACAATTTTTTTCATATCTTTTATATTTACAGAATTAAATGACAAGAAAGGTTGATACATCAAATTTCAACCTTTCCAACCCTCCCTAAATGCAATAAGCACACCTCCGCTATGGTCAGCAAAGTTTGAGGAGATCTCAAGGAATATTTTGCAAAAGAGTGCAAAAAATCTGACTGTCTTATTATTTTTTTTAACAAGTTATATGCTTAGTTTACTAGACTACATATTTTGAATAAATGTTGTAAAAACTAAAATCACTTTATCACAAAACTGTGGAACAAATGAAGTGAAAACACCACATAAAAGCCTTATGTATACGATACAACATTTTTTCTAGATAGGCCTATACAAAAGTTTTATAATATAGTTGTGAATAAATGTTGGTAAAACAAAAATCAATTTAAAAACTTTCAATAGAATAAAATAGATTTTTACGTAAAAAGTGGGAAATGGTTAAAAAGTTAGGCCTATTTATAAAAATAGTAAAAATATCCAAAACACAACTTGTAATATATAGCCTACTATTGTAAATCTGGATCATGTAACATTTCCCTCAGAATAAAATTTTAAAGTAAAAAAAATTTATAAAGTTTGGGGGTAATTGTCAAGTAAGCGAAATTAGTGTCTACTTAAAAAAAAATTCGATAATTTATTTAATATATACCTTATTTTGAAATAATAATGTAATAATTTAATGCGGAATACACTTTTTCACAGAAAAATTACAAATTGAAAACTACGAAATGCATGTATGCATAGGTTATATACACATAGCAATGGGAATTCATAGGTAAGCTCTAATACATCTGCCCATAGTCAAACTGAGTATAGACTAGTATCAATTATCGATGACACTAATTGTAGTTAAGTACACATGGCAAACAAAATGTTTCGACTCCTTTGCGATGTTTAGATCTGATCACCGAAGTCAAGCAGCATTGGGTATGGTTAGTACTTGGATGGGTGACTGCTTGGGAACACCATATGCATAATTTCAGTTGGGATTAGTGTTGTCATATCGTACGTAGCTTTATTTAATATATATACTTGCCCTTGTAAGGTAAAAACAATTCATTTACAAACCTATTTTAACGTGTAATTCACTTAATGGACCTTAACCTAGAAAACTTGAAAAAAAGGTTTTATTTCTATGAATAGCATTTTTGCTAGTAAATGTTTACTTTAAGGTGGCGCCGTATTTTTCGGATTTTATTATTTTTATTCTCTGCTACATACCTTACTTCATCAGAATAAATAATATTTTCCTTGTGCCGATCACTATTTTTCACTGAAAAATCACAATAAAAAACTATCAAATCTAACGTATTTATAGGTTAGACTTGTTAGACATAATGACAAATCTCCACTCTTACGTCTCATATTGTTATTAAAGATATTTCAATCTCCGTGATCACATTTTATCCGTGATCTAATTTCAAATTATTAACTTCAATAAACTTACAAAAGGTTTGGCCAGGTGGTTATATATATATATATATATATATATATATATATATATATATATATAAACACCTGGCCAAACCTATCGAGATAAAAAAAGTAATCTAATTATTAACTTCAATAAAGGTACGAAAGGTTTAGCCAGGTTAATAGCAATCTAGCTTAGTCATTGTGTAATGCACATGCATGAAACGATATTCTTATTCCTATTATGTCTTGCATTATGTGTAATGCATTATGTTCCATTATGTGTAATCTATAAACCCCTTAATTTGATAGTTTTTAGATTGTGATTTTTCAGTGAATATTTTTGTTCCTTTTCTGATAACTCTTTCTATATCTTTTCATAGTTTTGGAAAATTTCTCCAATTATGAATGGATTAATTTTTAATTTGTTTTTTGAAACTATCATAACCTCAAATGGTCCGGCATGTAAATTATTATAAGCTAGGCCCTACCTTCTTTGGTTGGGTTTAATGACATTTATTTTAGGGGGCTGATTTTATTTTATTATTAATGTAGGCTACTGTAACAGTACTTTATACATTTGTTACTGTATTTATTTCTTCATGATCATTTAACTTTGAACTAATGTCGAAAATACTAATTACTGCTCATTCAGTTTCGATTTCTGAAATTGCAATATTTTCCGAAATTGAAATATCACTGTCTTTAGTGACTTCCATGGCTACACACCCCCGTCACCCCGAGACATTCAGTCCCAGCCAGGATAAAAAAAAGAATGGTTTTAACCTAAAAAAATTGTTTTTAGGGTTAACTAATACAAATAATGAAATGAAAATAATATATAAAGAAAAGTTACTATAGTTACCTGAATACTATAAAAATTGTAAAAACCTTCGTTAAGAAAATTCAAATTAAAACTGTTAGAATCAAACAATGTAAAAACACAAAACACTCGCTGTCGCTGTGCAAAATTTAGTGTCGTATTTTAATTTGTAAACGTTGATCAAGAATTCAAGAATATTAAACTCACAGATATTCTGTATCTGATGATTCTAACAGAATCTGTTTCCGTTGAACGGTATATAATATTTTTTCTATTAATTCTTTTTTCGTATTATAATTTATCTATTCCTGTACAATCATTGCGTACAATATCCTCTTAAAATAAATTTTTAATTGAAATCTTAATTGTATGTTAAATTTACATTTAAACATTAATCTGTAAATAGAGGTGTAAAATATATATTTAAAACATTGCACTACTACAACGAAATCAATACAGTACCACCAGTAAATTCAGTTTTAATCGATTATTATTAGATACTAGCATAGTTTTTACGCGTTTAAATGTAAAAAATAAAGGTAATTGGAAAGCCATTCATATTTTTACGCATTATTTTTAATATTTTGTAGTTAAAAACCTGTGGTATATAGTTTTAATAAAATGTGACTATACTTAGCCCTACGAGGGCAACACAAACTAAACAGCTTTGAAAAACAACATGGGGTGGCGCATCACCCTAGCTTTAAAAAATCTATATTTTATACCTATTCCCCCCCCCCTCATTGAATATATTAGACTGTATATATAACAATATATTATTATTAATATTAATGAAAACCATTAGTATGTACCTTCCAAAATATTTAATTTTCGGAAAAGTGCATGTAATCTCATGGTGTTTATACTAGTGAAAAAAGCAGTTTTTTTTGTTATGGGTATATAAATAAACAGCCAATTTGTTAGGACAACAATATAATATTGTACATATTAGGATATTTTTTTTACAGTCTTTGAACAGTTTTATACCAGTTTTAAATTGGATTAATCTGACAATATATAAATTCTTTTAAATTTTAGTAGTTATAATTTTTATAACTGAAAAGTGAAATAAAAAACTTAAGTAAAACAGGTAAAACTTGAGTAAAATAATAAAAATAATTAAAATTGAATTAAAAAATAATTCTAAACAATAAATCTGAATTTTTCAAATTAAAACTAGACTATTTATATACAGTTATGACAAATTTCTTTGCTATGGTCATTGCATGTTGGCTGATTGCATTTAGCACAAACAGTTTTCACTTTTCTGTATCTTTGATGGGGACACATGTAACATCTTGACTGTTTTGCTACCTTTGCAGGGGCAGGGGTGTCCAGTGGTACTGGTGGATATTCGTTTCCTTAAAGCATTTTTATGTGGGTTGAGTTCCCTAGGAAGCTGTGATTCTAATGGCTTCTCCATGTGTGGTCTGGCTAGTTGAAAACCTAGCTCTTTAAGAAATTGTCTCCTTACTACATTATCCAAAGGTACAACTTTCTTAAATAGTACCATATCATTCACTCCTGCTTGTTCTAAAATACCATAAAACATCCTTAGTGGCTAACGTCTTGTTGCTCTCGACACAGAAGAGGTATGAACCATTTTGTCAAACATGTCTACTCCTCCCTTTGTGCTGTTATAAAACTCTATAACTTCAGGCTTTTGGGACTGTTCATTAACTTCCGTTTGACTGTGCATCGTGGAAATCAGTAGCACACATTTATTTGTCTTAGGAGTGAATGAAACTAACATGGTCTTATCAGAAAAGTCGGATTGAGAGGTTAACACAGGTTTTTGCTTATTAGCCAAAATTGACTTGGGTATTTCAGGTTTATTACGCCTCAAAGTTCCTACCAATGTTAAATTATGGTCTTTGAACATTTGTTGAGCTAGAGGAATTGACATAAACCAATTGTCACATGTGATATTGCGACCTGAACCATGAATAGTCTGTGTTAGTTTGTTAACATAATAACTGGCAGAAGTTTTGCCCAGTTCCTTGCCAATATAGGGGATTGCATCAATCATATAATAAGTACGAGAGTCACACATTGTTATAACTTTTATACCTTTTTTATCGGGCTTATTAGCTATATAAACTTTGAATGGGCATCTGCCACGAAATGCAAAAAATTGTTTATCTACCGTGACATAGGTGTGTGGCACATAGGAAGATTTACATTTATCAATGAACTTTGTCCAAAGTTCCCTTATTGGAGCAAATTTGTCTTCTGGATTCCTGTTATCTTTATCATCGAACCGGAGACGTCATAAGTAACCTAAACCTGTTCATACTCATTACACATTTATAAAATGATGATCCATAAGGAGACCACATTTCATCAACTCTAAGATGGCCAGCTTTTTGAAAACCAGCTGTATATAGTAAACCAATTAGGCCTAATATTTCAGCTGAATCTGTGTCATGTAGGTTATATATCTTTGAGGAGTGTTGTACTTATCTCTACGTTTTGAAATTTCTTGGTTTGTGAAATTAACAATAGCATCAATTTCAAACAACTCTATCAAGTTAAGGAAAGCATCCTTCTCATTTGTTACATGAGGGTACTAATTCTGGCATTAGGAATGCGAACTATATTCCTATGGGCAGTTCTGCTACTTGGAGGAGGAACAAGAGACCACCTAAAACTATTTTTACCTTTTACTATAGGTCCTTGAAGTACAGCGCTTTCAGGTTCAGATTCTGAAGAATCATAAAATACAACAAAAATTGTTTAAAAAACGGAATTGTTCCTAAATATATAAATGTGAAGATTAATAACAAATCAAAGCAGCATGTTCAGCCAAGTCCACAGCTGAAAGGACATGGCTAAAAGAAGAAATAAAACTATTGCATTCAAAGAAAGATAGACTTACACTTGAATTATATAGATTACATTCTAATATAGCCAATTACTTACACCCGATTGAGTTTGATATATTCTATGATAAGATTAACTCCAGAATCAAGAATAAAGTAAATAGTAAGTAATTGTTACTTAATAGTAAACTCAGGTCATTATTGATGAACAAACAAGGAGATAAGCCTATCCAAACAACACACAATTTTTTCCCCCGTACTACCAACCTCACAAATATTATCTTTACTGATCTTGAATCTGATCTTCTAAACAAGGGTTTGAAATATAACTTAAGGCCCAAAAACATTGACATAAGTTCAGATCTAATTAATGTAGAAACGACCATCCAATGTTTGCCAAAGGAACACCAGAGTAGCACAAGACATATCCTGGCAGATAAAGCCTCCACTTATATCAAACGAATGAAAAACACCACATGTGCACCCAACCACCAATCCGAAATAAAGACTTCTATCAACATAAAACAAAAACTAATAGATAATAATGCCTTAATTACAAAAGCTGACAAGGGAGACTGTCTAGTCATAATAAAAAATCAGGAATACATTGATAAAGTACAAAATTTTTTTACATTGAACAATATAATTCAATTAAATACAGACCCTACAATGAAATTTCGTAGAGCCATAAATAATGATTTAAATCAATGCAGGCACCTCATTAACAAGGAAGATACAAAATTTCTAAAAATGATCAAACCTACTGCAACCAATCTCAGAGCACTACCCAAAATCCATAAGCCCAACATACCAATACGACCAATAGTAAATTTCATGAATGCCCCAACATACAAAACAGCCAAATTCTTGGCAAAAATAATTAAAAGAGAAACCAAGCTACAACCAAATTACAGCCTCTCCAATAATTTTGATCTGATAAATAAAATAAAAGATGTCAAGGTTAAGCATAGCCACACGTTGGTCTCCTTTGACATTGTTAACCTATATACCAACGTACCTGTTGAAGAAACTATAGAATACCTGGAAAACAACCTAAATGCCAATAGCAAACTGAAGAAGGAGGAAATTATTGAATTGATTAGATTGTTAAGAACATGCCTGACACAAAATTATTTTTCTTTTAATAATAACGTTTATATACAAAATAATGGATTAGCCATGGGTTCGCCTCTATCTGGAATCATGGCTGAAATCTTCCTTAACCACATAGAAAAAGAAAATATAATGAACACAAATAACAAATTTTTAGAAAATATTATCTATTACCACAGATATGTAGATGACATCCTATGTCTCTTTAACGGATCAACAAGACAGATAGCAAATTTTAATAAATATCTCAATAATATTCACCCTTCTCTCGAATTTACAGAAGAAATGGAGATCAACAAGAGTATAAATTACCTCGACCTCAACATCAGTACAATAAATAATAAACATCAATTTAAAGTCCACAGGAAACCAACTCAGACAAATCACACAATACACGCTTCTTCCAGACATCCTGATTCACACAAGATGGCGGCATACAACAGTATGGTTTATAGAGCATTGAACATCCCAATGGAGGAAAATGATTTTACCACTGAAATCACATTGATAAAACACATAGCCCAATGTAATGGCTATAATTCATCAATAGTCGACAAATGCATCCACAAAATAAAAAAGAAGCAGAAACAAATCAGAGCTTCACCCAACAACAGAGACGAGTGTGTTAAAAACAAGAAAAAATATATCACAATGGATTATACACCGCCTTTCGAAAAACAGACCCGCAACATCTTCAGAAAACTAGGATATAGTATTTCACACAGAACGAACAACAGCTTACAACGCTTTTTAAACCACACCAAACCCAACCACAATAAATACTTAGATGGAGGTATATACAGGCTTAATTGCGATGACTGCGAAAAACAGTACATTGGTCAGACTGGTAGACCCTTTAAAACATGTTTCAAGGAACATTTACCCAACAGCAAAAGGACAAACTCAACCCACTCAACATATGCAGAACATCTTATTGATAACCAACATAAGTACACTGACATCCAAAAAAACATGACCATATTGCACAGGTTAAGAAAGGGACATAAAATTAACGTAATAGAGGAGTTCGAAATTTATAAGCACCAAAAGACCAATCCGTCAAACATATTAAATGACAAACTGAATTTCGTCTCCAACTACATGTATGACCTGATATTTGAACATCAGAACAGGACTAACATATCTGATAAGGAATGTTCAAAGTAGCAGTGTCCCATTCTGACTTACTCAGTGAACATGTGGCCATTGGACAGTGAGGAACTAGAACAGTTTTTAATTTTTTAACTTTTAACAAGTGCAGGTTATGCATGATAATTTGTGTTAGAATTTTATATGTTTTGTGATATGTGTATGAACAATGTGTCAAGTGTTTATGTCATTAGCTGGCCTGATGATGCTGCCTATGGCAGCAAAACATGTAGCGACTAATATAATATAAACAAATACAAAAGGAACTACTATCGACTTCTAATAAGGTATGTTAATCATATTCCGATTGATGTTCAGTATTGTCCTCATACGAAGAACCATTTTCACTATCACTGTCATATTCAAGCATATCTCTCACTATATCACTAAAGTCCAGGTCATTTATATTAGCCATTTTGAAATAAAAAAATAAAGTGTTTTGATAAGCACAGAAAATCAACTCAACAGGAATAACAACACGGGTTACACGTCACCCCACGCTATATTTTTTTTAACCACTTGGAAACACCAAAAAAGTCTAGTTTCCTGCGTACCGGCAAATGCCAAACTGAACAAAGAATACAAAAATCCCCAGGGTTATACGTGATCTACTGCCACCACAGCAACAAAAAATATACCTAAATGAAGTGACGTGTCACCCCTGTTGTCGTTGTAAGGTTAAGACGTAAAGTAAAATGACTGTACTGACTTTTGCTTGAATTCAAATACAATTGGTTGTCTATTCCTATTGCGATTTGGATATATTTTGGTAATTAGTATACATATTCTGTTTAAATTTGTCACTGCACACTCTGCTTGCTTTAGTTAACTTTGGTTATGGAGATTCTCAAGAAAACTCAAATTTGTCCCTCAATATTTACAAAACGGGTTGTTCATTACACTGCATGAGAGATTTTATGATGGGATTATTCGGTTAACTAAATAATACTAATAAGATTTGTGTTTTTAATAATAATCTTCTTTATTACTTAAATAAACCATATAACACTGAATTACAGTGTTTAGTAAAATTGATAAATATTTTTAGTTTAAACTTTCAAATAATAATAATATCAAATGAATTATACATCAGATTATTAATATTTGTAACTACTGTGATTTAATATTGATTCCTGAGTGTATTGTAGTCATCCGTAGCTTGGATAGCTTCCCTCTCAGCAGCAATACGAGCGTGCTCTTGTGCTATTTTCTCAAATAAGGTGGCATGTTTCACTTTTGCTGCAGCCACTCTGGATGTGTCGCTAGGTACATACACAGGGGCTAAACCTTCATTGCCCGCAGCAATCTGCAACAGATATAAATAATTGAACTTTGATTCTCTGAACATAATTTTTACCAAAATTTTACAATAATAATTTTACCATGTATTTGTATGTTGCATTCATTATATTTCTGCTGTTTGATCCCATCTTCAGAATTAAATATCCAAATTTCTTCTTTATATAGTGTCATACATTCCCCTCACACTCTAATGATTACCTACTTGGATGTGTTGTATAAAATGTCCAAATTTGTATGTAATGATATAGTTTATTCAAGCATTAGCTATAATCTCTCTATATATAAATGAAGAAGCAAGCTTTCTTACTTGTTTTCCCCCCTTTTATTTTTAGATTATTGTTGTGAATACATGAAATGCCAGTTTCATCTGCATTAAAAATCTTAGACAGGCCAAATTTGTATTTGTCCATGAGGTTAGTAAGCTTGCCTTAGAATCTAGGTACTTGATTTGTGCTTGCTGCAAACTTGTCACTCAGCTGTCCTCAACCCAGGTCCTGATGTCTTTTATGAAATTATAATAAAAATCTTTTCCCACTATTAGCTTTATAATTTCACTTTATAATTATGTTTCTCTTTATTGAAACGGTGATTGATATTCAGTTTTTCAGCAATTTGATAAACCAGTTTTGTAAACTCAGCTTTGTTTAACAGCATTAGCTTAGTGTCCAAAAACTTAACATGATTATAAAACATTTCTTCTTGAATATCATCAAACATTCTTTGTAAAATGCCTTTTATAAGTGTAAGACTTGGCTATTACCTCTCCTTCATCTGAAATTATTTTTACTCAATCGTCTAGTGTACTCTTGCGTACAGACATCCATCACTGTAATTTCTCTTGAAATAACTTTTTAAATTGTCACCTTCATATTCACTTCATCCCATTTTTCAATAACTTTGCTCATAGTTTTCTGAAAAAAGCAAACAACCGTATTATAATATTAATTTTATGAACTGACAAGCTGTCCGATATAACCCAATTTCACTTTGTCTGATACCACCCTAAACCCCAGGCAATATTGTGATGGCTATTAAACATAAAACAATGACACGGACAATTTTATACAGTTAGAACGTAACAAATACATCTTACTACCTAATATAGTTAATTACCTTAGAGGTTGTCCTCAGTCCTTATTATAGTTATGGCTACAGCGCTGTTTCGCCGAACACTGTCGGCTTCGTCAGGCCCGCACTAACACATAAACACGTAACACAACACAACACTAACACATATAAAATCAGAGTATGACTCGTCGTACATAAATAATAAAATTGTTTGTGGCCACATTATAAGATCTTACTTGTCCAGCTGCAGGTATGGTACTGGATCTATACAGCAGTTATCAGTATGATACTGATAATTAAGTTTAGTTGAAACGAAATGTAGACATGTTTGCTATGTTTATTTAATTTTAATTTTTGTTATTATATCATAGTTCAAACTTTGAAAGAAAAGTTCAGTTTGTCATTTAACATGTTGTCTGGGTTGTTCTCATATTCTGTATATATTTGGAATTCTTCTAATATATCCATTGTTGTGCCTTTATTAGTTTCGTGTAATATTTGTAAATTTGTGTTTATGTCCGTGTAAGTGTGGTCCTCATTAATTAGGTGTTCAGCATAAATTTGATTTTTGTCTGTCTGTTGTTGTTTTTTATGGCTAGGTAAATGTTCCTTGAATCTAGTCTTGAACGAGTGACCTGTTTGTCCTGACGAACTGACGAAGCCGACAGTGTTCGACGAAACAGCACTGTAGCCATAACTATAATACGGACTGAGGACAACCTCTAAGGTAATTAACTATATTATATATTAAACAGTCCAAGGCAACACATTATACTTACTACCTAAGCTAGTAACAATATAATCTAAATAAATAAACTTTCTCTACGAGAAGTTTTAACACTTCAAAGTTATCTCTGTACGCTAAACAACACATGAAAAACTTAAATATTCATCACTCTAAACAAACTACTTGGCATTCACGTCAAATATGCTGATGCTCGGCTAGTTTATTTTGATGAACAAATTGACTACATGACAAATATTGCTTCAAGCGGCAATTCCTCTAAACTGCTTTTTTCTGATACCACCCCTTGTCCTATACCAGTCGATCTTCCTTTACTACTCTTATAATTTTAGGTATATTAATATTTACTAACTTTTATCTAATTAGAAATAAATGAAAACGTTGAGTAAATATACACTAATCACAGAATACAAATTTAATTATGATAATGTTCTCAATTATATTTATGTTTAGAAGAAACATGCAAATTAGTTTAAATTACACAAATTAACAGTACCGGTAGTAATAATAATAATAATGAAAAAGTGAGATCACTTAATGAATAAATAATTCCTATTAATAGAACAAGCCCATCTGTAACTGGGATTTAATAATTACATTCCGAAATCAAATCATACCTGTAGCTCCAAGCCTGCTAGAAATATCCTGCAAGATGCACCCAATTTTTACTGTTCTAATAATTAAAAATATGTCTTGCTTTAATTTCAACAAAACCATCTAAATCTTATTTCCTTCATAAAACATTTTCATAACATTTCCCTTCATCATAACATTTTCAACTTTAATTAAATTATAGTGTGAACAATCATATAATATTGATTTATTAACCATGATTTATAATAATTTAGGTAACATAATTACACACAACATTTAAAAGTCATAGCATTGTATTATTCTAATATTATTACATTACTGAAATATTGTTTATGACTTAATTTCAAACTATCAGTTACAGTTGATTGCCTTACTTTATATATAAACAACTGATCTTTTCACTCTTAGGATCTACAGATGAAGATTTAATAAATGCGCTATACTAACATAATTTTTTTTCTCGCTAAGGCAACTGTTTTGGAGATATTATATACACCCCTAATTCTATATACCTATAATTCTATACAATTTCAAAGGAAATTAAATCTTTCTTGCTCTGTTTCTAGACATAACATTTTATGTGGTAAATATAGAATTCATAATAAAAAATAAATAAAACAGCAGATGCTCGACTGTATCATATTCTTGGATGACTGCTCAAAACAGTAGGCTTATATTATAATACCATACCCGATTGTAGAGTTCTGCATGTCTTTGTTTGGCTGCGGCTACTGTTGGTGTGTCAGATACAGGATCACTCAGTATTGGATGAAACCCTTGTTTATCTGCAATGTACTCGACAGTACGGATGTGTTGCAATGGATCAATATATGCAAACATACCTGTAAATTAAAAAAAAAAAAAAAAATTGGCTGTATCCGGTTTTAAAATCTTAGTTTCAATAAAAAATAGTGCCCAATATTTTGTTCAGTGTGTACAGCTTTTATTTTAATCTTTACATAAATTTATGAAATTAATATATTTCTGTTAACCCTAGAATGGACAGGCTGGGTCTGTGAGACCCAGACGTTTTGTTTTGGTTGAGTGCTCAAGGTCAAGTTGGCAGAGCGGGTTGGTGTGGCCAATAGCTTCCTGAATCTTCTTATAGAATGCTCTGAGTGCACTGTCACCACTCCCCGAGCATTAGTGCGCTTGTGGCAGTGAAGCAAAACACGTTTGGGTCCAGTAGGCCCAGCCCGTCCGTTTACGTGACTGTTTTTTGCCTTTGGTCATTTGCGTTTGTTGATGTTTTATGTGCTTATGACTCGTAATGTGCTATGTTATGAGTTTTAAATTTTCATAAATACTAAGCTATTGTTTTAAAAATCTGAGTTTAACGACTCTCAGCATTATAAACCGTGTAGATATCAATCACAATAGTGAAATCGATAGACTTTTAGAAGAAGACATTGTAAGTGAAATTGATGACTCGGACGCTGATCCGGACTTTGAGCAACACCACAGTGATCATGACACTGAAAGTGAGTTTGGGATCGACAGTGAAGAGGTTGACGACCATTCGGACGAGGAGATCGGCAGCATTGAGAATTGTGACGATGAAACTGGCGGCAATGAGGTCGGTGGCAATGAGGAGGGTAGCAACACTGAAGGTAATCTAGATTTACCAAGCACTTCCACTACACCATGTAGGTGCAGAAGGGAGTATTTTTTAGAAAAAGATAAAAAAACAAAATGGCAAAAGTGTTTTAGAAACTTAAATGTTAGAACAAGAGCCCACAAAATTATTTCGCTACATTTGCCTGGAGCCGTACGAGAAGCCATGAATGTCCAAAACCCTCTTGAGGCTTGGTCCTTGTTTTTCAATGAGCCTCTGATTGATTTGGTTGTGGGATCGACTAACATATTCATAAAGAAAGTAAGACCTAATTATCGGAACGATCCTAACTTAGCAAGGCCTACTACAATCGAAGAGATGAAAGCCTACTTTGGGCTTTTGTACATAAGTGGCGTTCTACATGGAAATAAAATGAACCTTGATGAGTTTTGGAGTACTGATGGGACAGGGGTCGAAATATTTCGAGCAGGCATGTCAATTAGAAAATTTTAATTTCTTACACGATGTATTCAGTTTGATGATTTTGGGACTAGAGATATGAGGAAGAGGCATCACAACCTAACTGCCTTGAGAGAATTAGTTGAGTTATTTGTTTCCAATTAATTGCAATAAATACTATTCAATTTCTGAGTGCACAACTCTAGATGAAACACTTGTCCCTTTTCACGGACAATGCAGGTTTCGGTTGTATATACCTTCAAAACCTAAAAGGTATGGCATAAAGGTATTTAATTTGGCGTGCTCTAAAACTTACTATGTGTAAAATCTGGAAGTTTACTGTGGAAAACAACCTGATGGCCCACATAACGTAAGCAATAAGGTCAAAGATGTTGTTGACAGATTAGTAAGACCTATCAATGGTAGTAATAGAAATGTAACCATGAACAATTGTTCACATCATACGAAACTGCAGCAGACCTTCTCCTTGATCACAACAAATTAACTATTGTTGGTACCCTGAAAAAAACAAGCCTCAAGTACCACTGTCCTTTTTAGCTACCACTTAAAAGGAAAAACGTTCCAGCCTGTTTGGATTTCAAAAAGACATGACTTTGGTTTCATATGTACCAAAACGCAACATATGCGTTTTGTTACTCTCGACAATGCACAGAGACGATGAAATTGATGCAGATTCAGGAGATCAAAAGAAACCAAGCATTATTACTTACTATAATGCTACAAAAAGTGGCGTTGATGTTGTCGACGCCATTTGTGCAGAATACACAGTTGCAAGAGGCACGAAACGATGGCCTTTGAGCTTGTTTTACACCATTATGAATATAGGTGCTCTACATGCATATGTAGTTGTAAAAGGGAAGCAACATGGCTTAGTAAGACTTTTTAAAGGAGCTAGGACGACTACTACTTCAACCCAACATGCTGCTGCGGGCACAACAAGGTAACTTACCGGTACCTCGAGAAATACACAACTTAACTGCAAGAATCTCTGGCTTTCAACCTCAAGAAAGAGAAGAACCTCAGCAAGGAAAAAGAGGAAGATGCTACAAATGCAAGGACAGTAAAACTAAGTATTTTTTCTAAGCAATGTAAAGTCTGGCTATGCCTTTCACATGCAGATATAGTGTGCGAAGACTGCAGTGCAAAGTAAGTTCTTCATTTCATAAATGACAAAATTCAAGATAACGAAATAAGAAAACCATTCATGTTGTATTTAATGTATTATTTAATTTCTTTTGTGTGACTAATATCTTTAAAAAAAAAAATCGTACTTTATACCATTACAGTAAATCATTCAACTAGTATTTTTAAGTATTTTTTCAATATTTTAGTATTTTAATATAATTTGTTTGTAGAAGTAAAAGATGAATTCGACAACAACTTAGTAATACTCAAATCATTTCTATATTTCAGAAAATACCATAATTTGTGAGAATAAAATTTGTTAGCTTGTAAAAAAAGTCTGTCCATCCATGTAACTTTTTTCCACCCGTCTACTCTAGGGTTAATGTCACATTCTCAGCAGCATTAAAATCTCCATCTAAACCTGTTTTTACAACATACAAAGTAAGAGTTGAACACATTACTTCAAAATTAGAATTTGTTGTTCTTTACTATACTTTACATCCATAAGTTATAGAGTGCGTGAAAGCAGCATAAGATACAAACTAGTATGTATTATGAAGCATGTTATTAAAAAATACTGGCACAGCTACAAATACATCCTATCTGCAGTAAATAAAGAGTAACAAATGTGGAGTATTACAATTCTAATATTTTGTACTTACCTCTTACTACTCCTGATCCATCGCCAGCTTCAGCATGTGTTCTGTCAACATGACCAGGGAAACGTCCTGCTGTGTATGCAAAGCTGTATGGATGTGGAGGAGGTTCTGGTGTTGTCTCTGGTACTGGCAAGTGATCGCACATTGCCAGACCTATCAGAGATAACTGTAAAAAAATATTGTTTTATCAAATGATTAGAATGAAATCCAGAAAGCTATTTAGCAAATGTCAAAAGATCATGTAATAGTGATATGAAATTTAAAATTTATGATTAATAAAATTTCTCTGGAAATTTTACTTCTATCTTGTTCAAATGAAATATTTTGTTTTATGTTCTGAATCTAGAAGAGTGTAAACTGAGTAAATTTGAGAATTGAGTCCATGCACAATGATGTCTTAAAATCTGTTCACCTTGATCACTATATCCTGGTTAACACACTACCATTAGTTTTTGTTTTATTATTTCTCAGAGAGCATCCCCAGTATTCTCACAAATTAAAAAATAATAATAATAATAATGTGATATAAATATTTTTTAGAAAAACATCTTTTAAATGTGTGAAAAATCAAAGGAAAGTGAGGAAATTAGAAGTTTGTACTGTGACCATGCTCAACACAGATGTCCATCTGCATCATGGATTGTCATAAAATACCTTGATAAATTTCCCTACTATCACCATTTTGACATGAATGTTGGACAAACCCATTATCATATTTCAGCCATGTTAACAGGTTAAAACAAGGAAGTTATGCCTAAGTACAATCTAATTATCATGCAATTGCATGTGTGGCTAGACAATGAATGAAAAATCACCATTATGTGTTGGTGCAGAAATATTAACAAATGGTATTTATTGTCTGAATAAATTTCAATAAATATTACATTATTTTTGATTTTGTAACTGATTCCAAGTTGTAATGTATATTACAAGAATAACCAAAATAATTTATTCTGAAAATTGAGCAATTTGTTCAAACTTGAGCATATGAGTTGCTCATACATCTTCTTAATGATATTACTGACCTTAAATATAAAATAATGACTACCTATTTTATTAATTTTATTTCAAAGGATATATGGAATATTATATACATCACAAGCAATGTTTAATTTTTAGCAATAGAAAATACAAAAAATATTCCTGATACTGATACTGAATTCAATTTTTTATTTTAATATAAAATTTGTGTGATGGAATATCTCGGATACCTATTGATTGGTATAATGCAAAATAGATACATAGGTGTTTTTAGGCTCCTAATTTATCCATTTACGGGTTATAGTTGTTTCTAAAAATTTGGGGTTACAAGAATCAGTGTGACTATATTTTTTCCAGTCAAAATGAAGTTGTTAAGAAAAATAAGCGCAGGCATTTATTTTACCTGCTTTTGAGGAGCAGCATAGCTCAGTTGGCAGAGGGCACTCTTATCTGAGCTATTAAAAGTTACACAGGATCAAGTAACTATCCTTGTGTTAGTTACAGTTAAAATATGTCTCCCCCATTTTCTTTGATCTAACAAAGAAGTTAAGCAAAGTTATGATTAATAAACTTTTACTTTCCATTTGGGTTTTCAATCTTCTTATTCCATTATCATTTTATAGAAATTTGTTAGAGATGATACGATACAGATTTATAGATGATTTCTTTTACTGTTAATAATACAACCATCATTTCTGTAGAGAAAATGGCCAACTTTTTTTTTTTAAGAATTTTAAAAGCTACATTTGACAAATAGTAAGTCGGATTTTAGGAAATATGTATTTTGGCCTACTGGCGTATCCCCGCATAACGAATTTGATCAAAATCGGTAGACAGGCAGGAGGCAGGCAGACATTAAAAACTATTTGTTTTTACTTGTGACCTTAAAAAGGATATTTACATGAAAACAAAATTAACACTGATTATTTGACTCATACAAAACTTTCTCTATATGTGAGAAAGTAAATAAACGGCCATCCAAATGAACCAAAATAATCGTCAACAAAAATGACATATCAATAATAGTTAGTTGTCAATATGAACCATGGATGCTGTCTGAAAAAATCTTATAATAAATTAATAATTTAAATAACATGCCTGTTATGGAAAAATGATTTGAAACAGTTGTTATAAATTCCCAAATACGTTTTATTTTGTTGTTTTGTTTGAGAATTTGTAACAGCGGTTTTAATTATTATTATGTTAACTTAAATTTATCATTTAAATAACATGAATGTTATTGGTAATTAACACATTTTACATTTTAAAAAATTTGAACAACAGCTGTTATGTTCTCAAATATGTTTTATTTTGTTTGAAAAATTATAACAGCGGTTTTAAATGATTATTAAGTTAACATAAATTTATCATTTAAATAACATGCCTGTTATTGGTAATTAACACATTTTACATTTTTAAAAATTTGAAACAACAGCTGTTATACATTCTCAAATACGTTTTATTTTGTTTGAAAAATTATAACAGCGGTTTTAAATGATTATTAAGTTAACATAAATTTATCATTTAAATAACATGCCTGTTATAGGTAATTAACACATTTTACATTTTTAAAAATTTGAAACAACAGCTGCTATTCTCAAATACGTTTTATTTTGTTTGAAAAATTATAACAGCAGTTTTAAATGATTGTTAAGTTAACATAAATTTATCATTTAAATAACATGCCTGTTATTGGTAATTAACACATTTTACATTTTTAAAAATTTGAAACAACAGCTGTTATACATTCTCAAATACGTTTTATTATGTTTGAAAAATTATAACAGCGGTTTTAAATGATTATTAAGTTAACATAAATTTATCATTTAAATAACATGCCTGTTATTGGTAATTAACACATTTTACATTTTTAAAAATTTGAACAACAGCTGTTATGTTCTCAAATACGTTTTATTTCGTTGTTTTGTTTGAAAATGTTAACAGCTGTTTTTTATTATTTTTATGCCAACTTATATACGGGCTACTTTATTTGTGGGGGATTCACGTTGTGTTGTATGATTGATTGGTTTCAGTTTGCAACACTTAGCAGATTATATGGCTCATTGTTGATATGTGAGTCTGAATTTTGTACGATCTTAACAGTAACATAGTATAAAAGCTTTCTTGTGATTTATTGCTTACAACTCGTAGTAGTTCATGACTTGTTCTTAATGTGTGACAATTGCGTGGGAGCTTAGATATTCTAAGTTTTACAGAGTATAAAACAAAATGTCGGCCGCAGGAAGACAGCATGGAAACCGTCCAACACTTACTGATTGACGAGAAAATGTCAATAACAGAAATCCAATCGTGAAGTAAACGTTTTGATGCCAACATGAACCTCAGATCTCGATATTATTTTTAAATTGTACGTTCTTTTGATATTAACAATCGATATTTTGATGTAGGTGATCTTTCTAATGAATGTAGATATTGCAGTGTTTTGATGAAATTACGACATAAATGTAGTAAGTTAAGTTACGGACTTAAAACTGTTAAAATTCTTAACCGGAAATGCTAGAATTTATATATGTAAATAAGAGCCTAAATTTAGTTTGTGCCATAACACGTCCCGAGTGCAAGTCTAATTTGGTTTAAAATCAAGTTCAAATATATAAGACTTACCGTCGTCAATATTCTGTTTGCGTCGTTCAAACGACGGCCGTTTCGGCTATTCAGCCATTATCAAGTTGTAAAGATGTAATCTGGTTTCCCTTCGTCAATTACAAACACTTATACACATTACACAAGAGCAAGATTACACACGAAACACTTCCACGTACATACGATTAAAATTGATTCATGAATCATTGTCTACGTTCTTACTGTACAGAGTCTCGAATGTTACTCATGTTACTAATCCGAATGTTTCGTGTGTAATTTTGCTCTTGTGTAATGTGTATAAGTGTTTGTAATTGACGAAGGGAAACCAGATTACATCTTTACAACTTGATAATGGCTGAATAGCCGAAACGGCCGTCGTTTGAACGACGCAAACAGAATATTGACGACGGTAAGTCTTATATATTTGAATTAGTATATCAATATTCGGAATGGCGAAAACAAATTGTTATAATTAAAATCAAGCTATTAATGACGGTGGTCCTGAATCATTTTTATTTTTGCCAATTATCAATCTGAACTGTTTTGTTTTTGTTTCTACGGTTTTGGATTATTAATCTTCACAATGTAGTAAAATTTGGAAGTAACCGGTAAAGGTGATTTGTGAAATTAAGCATTTTTCGATAGCTCCAACTTTTGTGTTTCTCACCAATAACTCTTGACCTGATATTTTTATAGATATACCAATAAATTAAAAGAGTGCAGTAGAGCAAACTTGAATGCAAATCGTTATAGCCAATTTGAGGAAATTGTAATTTGTGTTCCTCTCTATTTGATTTTAAAAAAGTAATGAAATAACGACCTGAGAATTGTCCAAAATATCAGAATTTGATTAAAATCAATTCACGCGTTGGTAAAGTGTAGGTCTCAAGGTTTGATTCTTGTTAATCTTCATAAATTAAAATTTTAAGCCAGTTTTTTATAAAACTAGATTTCTTCATTTTGAGGTTATGTATACAAATTTCAATCGTGTTTTATGTATTGCACCACTGTTTTGTTGCTTTCGTCATACTTATTCACATTTCATAGAAATATTATGGAAAAACTTTTAATCCGTTTTCATAATGTTTAGTACAAAGTTAAGCAATATTGATTCATCGGTTTCTGTGAAATAACTGTTCAGGAATATATTATAAACTTATAGATATACAGTCTGTTTTTGACGATCACAATTTTGGACTTGGAGTGATTTCAAATATATTTTGTATATTAATTTATAAGGAAATAAAAATTAACTTCTACAAATAAAACTGTTTTTTATAAGTTAACATTTAATTTTCAATTGAGTTTTTTTTTTATCACACTAGCAAATTAATGGATGTTGTCTATTTCTTAATTCCAATTCCCATTTTTTTTAAAGTGGACATTATATGACTGTGATGAAAGTATTTTGTAGATAATATTATGAACCTTTTGTTGTCTATCTTTTTTATAAGTTTTCCAAATATATTTGAAGTGATCACGCTACGATTGTTTCTATAATTTTGAATAACTCGTTTGTCACAGGTTATAAGGTGTTGGACTAAGGAAATGTTGCCAAGTTTCACAATAGGCCAAGGTTATCGATACATCTTTTGTATTGTTTATTGTAGACGTGGGTACTGGGCGTCGGGCGACTCCGATGACAGTAAGTGACTTGTTCAAATAATAAATACATAAATATTTGTGTACAGATTATTTTAGATGAGATGTTATGATTTGATTACAAAATATTAATGCTGCATTTCATGTGTATATTAAAAGGATGGAATTTTTTTTAAATTTTATAAAAATATTTATGTAAGACCGGTTCAAATGTTATTTACCCATAACAGGGATGTTATTTAAATGATAAATTTACTACAAAATAAGTGTCTCCAAAGAAAATGAATATTTATCGGCGCTGTTCAATTTGACACCTCGATCATTAAAATCGGCCCTGTGGTAAAAGAAATACTCGACTGGCGCAGAAATTTCTTAGCGAATTAAATATCAGACGTTTATCAATAGATTTTGTTTAGGAACAAATTTCAAAAAAATTCCCCCAGAAAACCATCTCATTATCTTAGCATGTAAAAGGAAACAGATTTTGTATTTTTGTTTAATATTCATTCCTGGCATTATTTCGGTGAATCCGAAAGATTTGAGATGTGACATTTTCAGCTGAAATGATAAGACATTTAACGATACCCGTTTTTTAGATTTATCCCCCCTTTAGTAATTTAGATTACATTTTGTAATAAAATATATTATTTAGTTTTTGGCAATAATAATCTACGTTAAACCAGTTATTGGCCAAAGGTGCAGATTTTGCGAAAGTAGGTCATCAGCAAATAATGCTGATTTCGCACGACCAAGGTTTGGAAGTAAATCATTTTAGATAAATTAAAAACCCTGCGGTACACTGATCAGTATAAACTACATTCTGTTTTCTCTTTTATAAAAAATAATTTATCCAAATATTTAATTTTCCCATGTATCAAATAATAATAATAGTTATATAATAGTTAATAATAATAATAATAATAATAATAATAATAATTTTCTTACTTCAAGGCATCAAACGTTTTTGAGAGATTACAAAACTAATGCATCCTGACCTTTCTCATCAATAGAGTTTAAAAAGAAAAAATAGCAGACGATTTGGAATAATATTTTAATTAAAATACTATACATATTAGAAAAGAATAATTCAATCATAATTTATTTTTGAAATATTTGTTTAAAACTGAAATATAGGCCGATACTTAGCCATTGTTTTACAAATTATAAACTATTTCGTTTCCAATAATTTTTTAGGGATTAAATGTGCATAAAAAGACTTCAACGCCGAGGTTGAAATGATTTCGCTTTATTAATGTTTTACATTTCGGAGGGGCTAGTGGGATTAATTTAATTTACAGTTAAAAGTACAAATACTTGCTTTATATTAGAATTATGTGGTTTAAATTTTAGGTAATCTTTAATATTGATAGCTTTCTTGAATTTGTATGTTATATTGCTACACAAGATAATTGAGGCATGTGTGACAGCAGTTTTATTCAATAAGTAGTAAAGTTACAAAAAAATTTAAAGGTAACCTGAGATTTTTTTGAGTTAAAACTGGCAATATTACCATGTTTTTGTTATCACACGCCATTTTTCCGATATGGTGGTCAGTTATAAAATTTCGGTACTTACGTATTAACGCCACCGCAGCAACTTTGCGCATATATATATATATATATGCACCAATATTTGCTTACTTTGCGATATAATTATATATATATATATATATATATATATATATATATATATATATACACACACACACATAAACACCTGGCCAAACCTTATATATATATATATATGCGCAAAGTTGCTGCGGTGGCGTTAATACATAAGTACCAAAATTTCCTATAGGCGATTTTGGACAAATTTTTTAAAAGATTTTCTTATTTTTTAAGTGTTTTTCGATATATCTAACTGTTTACGAGCTACGATATTAAATAATTCAAAAAATCGTAAATTTAAGCTATTTATGTATACGATTTTCTTATTTTTCAAAGTCAAATTCTGGTGAAATTTAACCACAGCTAGTTCAAATGGTGTAATAACACTACTGTTATTTTTATTTGTTCTGTAGGCTGAGGAATAACGGAGTTATCTATAGAAAACAAAACAAAATCATAATTTTCTGGTAATTGTCTAGAACACCCACCAGCTTTTTATTAGGGGTATTACTAAATGTATAACCTTATGTACACCTTGTGAATTAAAGACAAATTGTATTATTAAGCACTGTTAATACATTTGTTTCAGCTATAATATTTAATTCACAATGTCTAATACATCCAGTAATAATTACATACTGGTTTACAAGGTCCAGACAATTATGATTTTTGTTTTTCTCGATAACTCTGTTATTACTTAACCTACAGAATAAATAAAAATAATAGTAGTGTTATTACAATTTTAAACCTAGCTCTAGTTTAATTTTCACCTAAATTTAACTTTGAAAATTTAAAAAAAACAGGAAATAGTTTGAATTTGTGAATTTTTTCAATATTTTAGTGCCTGTAGCGTCTAGTCGGTTAGAGATATATACTCGTAAAATTATATCAACATAATAATCATAGTTTTAACATACTATAACGATATCGCGTTATCAAATAAATAATAAAATAAAGGATAACAACGATCTCTATAAAAAAATGAGTAATTACATGTAATTTATGATATAAGGGGGAAACTAAATTAAATAATAGAAAAATAATGAACAACTAGTATCATCTGGTAACAGAAAATATTATTTTAACAAAAAATATAATCAAAAGGACATCTGTGCACAACAAATTAGGAGAGAAAGCGTGCAAAGAGAAAAGAAGCCGTTTTCGCTAACCTTGTAGTATACACGTGCTAACGTTAAACAATTTGTAACGGTATCTTAAGGGAGATTTTATGGGACGCAGCTGGATGTATAAAAAAAAGAGAAATCTACAGGGAGAGAGAGACCTGATGGGACACGCTAGAAAGCATAACGGTACTTCTAAAAAACATGAGAAACCGACAAAAGGAATTAGGTCGGCCAATCGGAAAATAGCCACATGGTGAAAGCTAACGAATTTAAAAAAATACAGCCACTAGGAAAAAAGAACAACATCTGGGGAGAAATCGAGAATTCAGCGAGCGAATCGGAGGGGTGAAAGCGAAAAAAAGTTTGGGAAGAAGGGAGAGGTTTTTGGCGTCGAAAATTTGAAGAGCAGTCTAAAATCTGGAGTGGTGAGAGGAGGTCTTAGGGACAGAGAGCATTCTGTGGGACAGAAAAAGGGAGTTAGATTGACCACGAGACTAGGGTTCTCTGTGTCAATACGTCGAGAAAATTAATTAGTTGAATCAAAGTTGAAAAGAGAGTTAGTAGTTTTTAGTCAAAAGTTTGTTGAGATTTTGGAGCAGATTAAAATATTTTGGAAGAATTGTTCGAGAGAAGAGTCTGAAGAACTAATTCATCGCCAGTGGAGATTTGAAGAGGATCATCAGTCCGAATTCCAGGATTAAGTGTTGGAGATAGTGTGTGGAGTGTTTTGTTTTTTTTTATATATCTAAATCAAATTTAAAGCCATCGTTGTGTTGTGTGTGGAAAGTGTCTCGTCGATCAAAATTGGAAAGCAGTACCAACGATAAGTACAATTTAAAATTCTTGTTCACTTTAAAATTATAAATTCATTTTTCTAAAATAATTCACTTTAATTGAGCCATAAAAGAACCTAACGACCCCAAAAAGAGATAAGAGAATTAATTAAATAAATTAATAACTAACAAATTGAATAAAGATTATAATAAAGTTTAATTTTATAAAGGAAATAATTGTTTGTGTATAAAAAAAAATAAAAGTAATTCAAATTACAGATTAATTTCATTAAAAATTAACGCCAATTGTGGAAACTTGATGTTTTTTTTTAGTAATAAAGTCTAGCATAAGGAAAGACAATTAGTTAAGATAAATTTGTATATTACATAACATTAAGGAATGCTTGTGGAATGAATGAAGAAATTTTAGACACTAATGGAATAGATGTACGTTTTTATGATTCTTTGACATGTTGCTTAAATAAATTAAGGTTTGTTTTTTAAGTAATACGTTGTGTCAGGTGTGTTATTTATATTTCCACATTTTGCAAGTTTAGGAACAACTAAACATATAGCAGGTAATTAAAATAATATTGAATTATTAATATCTAATAATAATTATTATTCAAAATATTCAAAATAAATAAATAAAAAAGTAGATTAAAAAATTAATATAACATCTTCAAAGTTATATTTGGCTCACCAACGTGTGGCTTTTGTTTAAAATAAATTAGTAAATTAAAAATAAAATAAAAAATAACAAAGTTATATTTGGCGCTCAACGGCAGGGCTCAATTAAAAGTGAAGTTTTAATTGTTAAACATAGAAATTGTAGAATAAGGACATAGACATTGTTGTAGGATATATTGTGTATTGTGTATTGTGTTAGAATAAGAGAATTAGATAGAGATATATGTTGACGAGAAGTAGGAAAAGAGTATTAGATTCAAATATGGCCAATGAAAGTGAAATTTATAACCAGATGGGGCTAGGGAGCGAAAGCTTAAATTTCAGCGAAGAGGGGAATCAAATTGGGGAAGTAGAACAAATTAGAGGGTTAGAAATTGAGGGTAATGTAGAATTCCGGGCGGGGACCAGCGATAGGAATCCAAGGGTAGAAACAGCGGTAGGACAGGTAGGAGGAGACGGTATGGCGGGATTGCAGGAAATGATAAGACAAATGGCCGAGGAGAATCGTAAGTTAGCCGAAAAAGCTACAGAGGAGAATCGTAAGTTAGCTAAGTTAGCGGAGGAAAAAGCCGAGAAGTTAGCTAAGTTAGCGGAGGAAAAAGCCGAGAAGTTAGCGGGAGAAACTCGAAAAAATTTTGAATTAATCGAGAACAATATTGAGAAGATCGCGAAAAAACAGGAGGAGATGTTAGGAACAATTCGTGGGGAGTTAAAAAATAGTATCAGCGAGGCCGAGGATAGGATTAATAAAAAATTAGAAGAACGATGCGACGGCGTAGAAAATCGAGTCCGAACGGTAGAAGAAACGGTAGCGGAAATCCGGACGAATTTCGAGGGACAAGTCAAGAAAACGGGAGAAGAATTCGGCAACCGAATCCAGGATTATCGTGCGGAAACCGAGATTCGCGTGCGAGAGATCGAGGACCACGGAATCGTTGTCGACGTTAGGATACAGGAACTTGCGCAAAAAGACGGAGAAATACGGGAGAACTGTGTAAAATTTAATGACGTTAATACTGCTAAACTGGAAGAAAACGCGAAAAAGACGGATGAGGTCGCGAAGAAATTAATAGAGCTTGATAGAAGGTTAAGAGCGGTTAAAAACAACGGAGAGGGATATATACAAGAGCCGGAAATAAGGAACATAAGTTTCTCAGGAAGGGAGCGGTTTCCTATGCAATTCGTAAACGTAATGAAGGAGATTAGTGAGAATATGGTAGGGAACAATATGAACTGGATCGACCGGTACCTGAAGGACGACGCGTATATCTGGTGGCGTTTGCATAGGGGAAGCGTGCAAAATTTCGAACAATTCGAAGAATTATTTAAGGAAAAATATTTCAACGAAATAATCCAGGCCAAGATTAGGGATCAGTTGGAATTTGGAAAATTCAGAGGTAGAATGGGGGAAGAAGCGATCGCATACGTAGAGACATTGATGTTGCAATGTTCGGAATTAAATCCACCATTAACGGAGGATCAATTAGTATACAAAGCGGGGAAGCATTTCCACCCAAATGTGCTCATTGCAATAATTACGCGAGGAATAAAAAGGAAAACAGATTTCATAAAGTTATTGATGGAATTTGAGCATGCTAGAATAGAGCAAATTAATGAGAGTGCTGGAACGGAAATAAACAGAAGGAATTACCAGGAAAAGGGAAATTATAACTACAATAGTAGGCAAGATAACTGGGGTAGACGACCGAATGACAGACAAACCACATGGCGAGAAGAGGGGCGTAGACCTTTTAACGAAAGGGAAAACGTAAACAAACCTAGTACGAGCAATGACCCGGGCAGCCAAGACAAGAGGGTTGTCAAGGAACAGATGCCTAACGGTCGGACTAATTATATGAAGGACCTTACTTAATTAGAGAAAAATTAGGAAATACTACATATAAATTAGGATATTTACATAAGGATAAGATTAGGGGTACGTTTAATTGTAGATTATTAAAAGCATATCATCACTAGGAAATAAGATTAGAAATAACACATGTCAGGGTAAACAAATAAAGAAATCTAGGTTAGGACAATGAAAAATAAACAAAGGGGAAGCAGACATGACCCAAAACAAATGGTCAACAACCTACCACAAGAGAACAATGGAGAAGGGGTCCATTGTCAAACACTGAGGTTTACCACAATTAACAATGGCATTGTAGGAAAAGGTTTTGGGACAAATAGTTTTACAATTCCACGGGCAAAGATTAAATTTATTTCTTAGCCAAACCAGGAAATTAATTTAATCTGGGGACACTATAACGATATCGCGTTATCAAATAAATAATAAAATAAAGGATAACAACGATCTCTATAAAAAAATGAGTAATTACATGTAATTTATGATATAAGGGGGAAACTAAATTAAATAATAGAAAAATAATGAACAACTAGTATCATCTGTACAGATACACTTTCAAAAGTCCCTTACCACACTTGGGAATAAACAAAATAACAAAAAACAAAAATTTTTGTCAAAAGTAAAATGTTTATTCCTATTAGACCCTTATAGCTATTACAACAACAAAGTTGTCATCTTCAGAGGGAATCTTAACAAAGACTAAATTAAAACTATTTACAACTAAAGTGACCAGTTTCTCTACCCCACTCCTCTGGTGCATTGACCTATCAACAATAGGGTTGACAGTTCAAACACCTGTACTGTTACCTGGAATGGGGAAGGCCCAATCCTCTAACAAACAAAGATGTTTTAGAATTTACAAAATAATCATCCCTAAACTAATTATCTAAACATATTAACTAAATAATAATAATTTTTTTTTTTTTTTTTTTTTTTTTTTTTTTTTTTTTTTTTTTTTTTTTTTTTTAATACATGAATATAACTATTATCATAACATATTAAACAAAAATACGAATAATACACGCTATGTTACAAATTCTATTAACATATTAAAATGAGATACAAATATTTACTTTTACAAGAATAAAAAAATTAAAATTAAAAAAAAAATTAATAATTTTTTTAAAATTTAAAAAAAAAAAACCACTATGCTGAAAATACCATAACAACATAAAAAGGTTAATCTTTAATAATAGATACAAGAATAAATTTTTTACATGAATCATAAGAATGATGCTAAAAAATTCTATTAATATAGTAAACCAGCATATTAATGATAAATATAAATAATAACTTTCACATAAATTATAAAAAAAAAAAAAAAAAAAAACCATTCTAAGAAATCTATTGCTTAACAACCTAAAAGGTCTATCTTGGTTGTAACAAAGAGAACAAGCATGAATTAGGAATAGGGCCTTTGTCAGAATTTAATAATTTTGAATTTTCAGTCTTAGCAATTAATATGCTTTCATAGCTATTTAATAATTTATTGGAATTCACTTTTTTTAACAATTTTAAATTTTTAAGGTCTGTGTTATGGTTAGTTTCTAATAGATGTTCCGCTATACTAGATTTTTCTGGTCTGTCGTATTTTAAATGGGCCAAATGTTCTTTAAACCTAGTCGTGATTCTTCTCTTTGTTTGGCCAAGATAAACCTTGTCACAATCATTACATTTGATTTCATAAATTCCTGAACTCTCTAGGTCCGGAATTCTGTCTTTTGTATTGCCAATTAAATTTCTTATGCTATTCTGGCTTTTGTAGGCTATTTTGAAATTAAATTTTTTAAGGATGTTGTCTAAACCCTTGGTAAGGTTACGGTCAAAGGGTAAAGTAAAAAATCTTGTTTTTTGGTTGGTTTCAGGTTGGAGAGTTGTGGATATGTTTCTATTATGTTTAAGTTTTTGTTTCCTAACAATGTTTTCCACAATTTTGGTATCAAATCCATTATGCTGGGCTATAATTTTAATGTTATTTATTTCATTCTTTAAACGTCTATTTGTTAGTGGTATTGTAATAGCTCTGTGGACTAAACTATTGAAAGCTGCTAATTTCTGACTATTACAGTGGTTAGAACTACTTAAAATAAATCTATTGTTATTTGTGGGTTTCCTATAAATATCAAATTCAATTCTATTTTTATTTCTTATACACAAAACATCCAGGAAAGGTAATCTATTGTTTTGTTCTATTTCATGGGTGAAGTTAATTGAACCATGTACGTTATTGAGTTCACAAATGAAGTCATCTATTTTACATATATTAAGGTCAAACACTGCAAACACATCGTCAACATATCTTAGCCATACCCTTGGAAAATACACTAAATTATTTTTTAACTTTTCTTCAAATTTATGCATAAAAATTTCAGCAATAAAGGGGGACAGGCTATTACCCATTGCTGTACCTTCTAATTGGTGATAATATTCATTGTTAAATTTGAAAAAATTCTGATTCATACAAATGCCTGTTAGTCTAACATATTCATTAATTTTTTTAGGTTCTACGTTATTAAATTCTAAAAATTCTTTGAGATAATCTAAAGTTTCTTTAATAGGTATGCTGGGGAACAGCGAACTTACATCGAAAGAAACTAAAATTTCACTGTTTTTTAACTTAATATTTTTCACTGAATTGACAAATTCTAAATTGTTTTTAATAGAGAAAGCAAAATTACCTTTTTGTTTTTTCTTAATTTTTGTGAACTCATCTGTTAACCATTTTGATAGTGGATCAGTTGGTGAATCAATGCACGAAACTATTGGTCGCATTGACTTGCCTTCCTTATGGATTTTGGGCAGGCAGTACAATCTAGGTAACGTTGGATTCGGGATGTGGAACTTGTAGACCTCCTTTGGTGGTATGACCGACGTACAATTCTTAATGGTTTCCTTGGTTGTACTAATCCATTTGTTTAAGGGGTTTCTTGTTAGTTTTTTGTAAGGTCCTTTTTCCAACAAGCTAGTAGCTCTGTGGAAATAATCTTCCTTGTCCAAAATTACAGTTGTACCACCTTTGTCTGCTTTTAAGTAGAAACATTCCTTTTCTTTCAAACCCTTAATTAATCTTAAATCTTGTTTACAAGTGGAAAATTTTTCCTTGCTGTTTTTTACATTGTTCTGGATTTTAAATTTACAAGCATTACGTATGTAATTTTTGTCTGAGTCCTTTAAAAAACTAATGTTACTTTCAATATTAGCTATTATATCTTCTACTATATGTTGGTTATCACTAGCTATGCAAAATTTTAAACCCTTACTTAAAAGATTCATTTCTTCAGTACTGAAACTCTGATTCGAATCATTTTGCACTAATGGTGCATGATTGCTTACAATCTTATTTTCATCAAAACTAGCTTCTACAGGTTTCTTTTAGATTCAAATTTTTTATTGTGTTTTTTAATTTTATTTTCAATTTTGTGTTGATTTACAAGGTACATTATCCTACAAAATTCATCCCATTCACTATGAATAGAATATTTGGCTAGTTTGATGTGTAATTCATATACTTCTAATTCTAATTTACTTAATTTACTGTATAAATAGTTAATTTCTACCTTTAACCACTTCTCCTTCGCAAATTGTATAACTTTGTCCGTGCGAGAGTTCTTCAGGTTGACGTGTATATCACTAATGAATTTAGGAAAAACTTTACTGCGTTGACACTTCTTAAGAAATTTGATGTCTAATTTAATAAATTCTAATCTTAAACTTAACTTACGGAAAAGGTTTTGCTCAGTAGACCGGGAAGCCATATTAATAAACAAAGACTAGAGCACTGTGGTGACAATATATACAGATACACTTTCAAAAGTCCCTTACCACACTTGGGAATAAACAAAATAACAAAAAACAAAAATTTTTGTCAAAAGTAAAATGTTTATTCCTATTAGACCCTTATAGCTATTACAACAACAAAGTTGTCATCTTCAGAGGGAATCTTAACAAAGACTAAATTAAAACTATTTACAACTAAAGTGACCAGTTTCTCTACCCCACTCCTCTGGTGCATTGACCTATCAACAATAGGGTTGACAGTTCAAACACCTGTACTGTTACCTGGAATGGGGAAGGCCCAATCCTCTAACAAACAAAGATGTTTTAGAATTTACAAAATAATCATCCCTAAACTAATTATCTAAACATATTAACTAAATAATAATAATTTTTTTTTTTTTTTTTTTTTTTTTTTTTTTTTTTTTTTTTTTTTTTTTTTTTTTTTTTTTTTTTTAATACATGAATATAACTATTATCATAACATATTAAACAAAAATACGAATAATACACGCTATGTTACAAATTCTATTAACATATTAAAATGAGATACAAATATTTACTTTTACAAGAATAAAAAAATTAAAATTAAAAAAAAAATTTATAATTTTTTTAAAATTTAAAAAAAAAAAAAAAAAAAAAAAAACCACTATGCTGAAAATACCATAACAACATAAAAAGGTTAATCTTTAATAATAGATACAAGAATAAATTTTTTACATGAATCATAAGAATGATGCTAAAAAATTCTATTAATATAGTAAACCAGCATATTAATGATAAATATAAATAATAACTTTCACATAAATTATAAAAAAAAAAAAAAAAAAACCATTCTAAGAAATCTATTGCTTAACAACCTAAAAGGTCTATCTTGGTTGTAACAAAGAGAACAAGCATGAATTAGGAATAGGGCCTTTGTCAGAATTTAATAATTTTGAATTTTCAGTCTTAGCAATTAATATGCTTTCATAGCTATTTAATAATTTATTGGAATTCACTTTTTTTAACAATTTTAAATTTTTAAGGTCTGTGTTATGGTTAGTTTCTAATAGATGTTCCGCTATACTAGATTTTTCTGGTCTGTCGTATTTTAAATGGGCCAAATGTTCTTTAAACCTAGTCGTGATTCTTCTCTTTGTTTGGCCAAGATAAACCTTGTCACAATCATTACATTTGATTTCATAAATTCCTGAACTCTCTAGGTCCGGAATTCTGTCTTTTGTATTGCCAATTAAATTTCTTATGCTATTCTGGCTTTTGTAGGCTATTTTGAAATTAAATTTTTTAAGGATGTTGTCTAAACCCTTGGTAAGGTTACGGTCAAAGGGTAAAGTAAAAAATCTTGTTTTTTGGTTGGTTTCAGGTTGGAGAGTTGTGGATATGTTTCTATTATGTTTAAGTTTTTGTTTCCTAACAATGTTTTCCACAATTTTGGTATCAAATCCATTATGCTGGGCTTATGGGCAAATCCATAAGGAAGGCAAGTCAATGCGACCAATAGTTTCGTGCATTGATTCACCAACTGATCCACTACCAAAATGGTTAACAGATGAGTTCACAAAAATTAAGAAAAAACAAAAAAGGTAATTTTGCTTTCTCTATTAAAAACAATTTAGAATTTGTCAATTCAGTGAAAAATATTAAGTTAAAAAACAGTGAAATTTTAGTTTCTTTCGATGTAAGTTCGCTGTTCCCCAGCATACCTATTAAAGAAACTTTAGATTATCTCAAAGAATTTTTAGAATTTAATAACGTAGAACCTAAAAAAATTAATGAATATGTTAGACTAACAGGCATTTGTATGAATCAGAATTTTTTCAAATTTAACAATGAATATTATCACCAATTAGAAGGTACAGCAATGGGTAATAGCCTGTCCCCCTTTATTGCTGAAATTTTTATGCATAAATTTGAAGAAAAGTTAAAAAATAATTTAGTGTATTTTCCAAGGGTATGGCTAAGATATGTTGACGATGTGTTTGCAGTGTTTGACCTTAATATATGTAAAATAGATGACTTCATTTGTGAACTCAATAACGTACATGGTTCAATTAACTTCACCCATGAAATAGAACAAAACAATAGATTACCTTTCCTGGATGTTTTGTGTATAAGAAATAAAAATAGAATTGAATTTGATATTTATAGGAAACCCACAAATAACAATAGATTTATTTTAAGTAGTTCTAACCACTGTAATAGTCAGAAATTAGCAGCTTTCAATAGTTTAGTCCACAGAGCTATTACAATACCACTAACAAATAGACGTTTAAAGAATGAAATAAATAACATTAAAATTATAGCCCAGCATAATGGATTTGATACCAAAATTGTGGAAAACATTGTTAGGAAACAAAAACTTAAACATAATAGAAACATATCCACAACTCTCCAACCTGAAACCAACCAAAAAACAAGATTTTTTACTTTACCCTTTGACCGTAACCTTACCAAGGGTTTAGACAACATCCTTAAAAAATTTAATTTCAAAATAGCCTACAAAAGCCAGAATAGCATAAGAAATTTAATTGGCAATACAAAAGACAGAATTCCGGACCTAGAGAGTTCAGGAATTTATGAAATCAAATGTAATGATTGTGACAAGGTTTATCTTGGCCAAACAAAGAGAAGAATCACGACTAGGTTTAAAGAACATTTGGCCCATTTAAAATACGACAGACCAGAAAAATCTAGTATAGCGGAACATCTATTAGAAACTAACCATAACACAGACCTTAAAAATTTAAAATTGTTAAAAAAAGTGAATTCCAATAAATTATTAAATAGCTATGAAAGCATATTAATTGCTAAGACTGAAAATTCAAAATTATTAAATTCTGACAAAGGCCCTATTCCTAATTCATGCTTGTTCTCTTTGTTACAACCAAGATAGACCTTTTAGGTTGTTAAGCAATAGATTTCTTAGAATGGTTTTTTTTTTTTTTTTTTTATAATTTATGTGAAAGTTATTATTTATATTTATCATTAATATGCTGGTTTACTATATTAATAGAATTTTTTAGCATCATTCTTATGATTCATGTAAAAAATTTATTCTTGTATCTATTATTAAAGATTAACCTTTTTATGTTGTTATGGTATTTTCAGCATAGTGGTTTTTTTTTTTTTTTTTTTTTTTTTAAATTTTAAAAAAATTATAAATTTTTTTTTTAATTTTAATTTTTTTATTCTTGTAAAAGTAAATATTTGTATCTCATTTTAATATGTTAATAGAATTTGTAACATAGCGTGTATTATTCGTATTTTTGTTTAATATGTTATGATAATAGTTATATTCATGTATTAAAAAAAAAAAAAAAAAAAAAAAAAAAAAAAAAAAAAAAAAAAAAAAAAAAAAAAAAAAAAAAAAATTATTATTATTTAGTTAATATGTTTAGATAATTAGTTTAGGGATGATTATTTTGTAAATTCTAAAACATCTTTGTTTGTTAGAGGATTGGGCCTTCCCCATTCCAGGTAACAGTACAGGTGTTTGAACTGTCAACCCTATTGTTGATAGGTCAATGCACCAGAGGAGTGGGGTAGAGAAACTGGTCACTTTAGTTGTAAATAGTTTTAATTTAGTCTTTGTTAAGATTCCCTCTGAAGATGACAACTTTGTTGTTGTAATAGCTATAAGGGTCTAATAGGAATAAACATTTTACTTTTGACAAAAATTTTTGTTTTTTGTTATTTTGTTTATTCCCAAGTGTGGTAAGGGACTTTTGAAAGTGTATCTGTATATATTGTCACCACAGTGCTCTAGTCTTTGTTTAGTATCATCTGGTAACAGAAAATATTATTTTAACAAAAAATATAATCAAAAGGACATCTGTGCACAACAAATTAGGAGAGAAAGCGTGCAAAGAGAAAAGAAGCCGTTTTCGCTAACCTTGTAGTATACACGTGCTAACGTTAAACAATTTGTAACGGTATCTTAAGGGAGATTTTATGGGACGCAGCTGGATGTATAAAAAAAAGAGAAATCTACAGGGAGAGAGAGACCTGATGGGACACGCTAGAAAGCATAACGGTACTTCTAAAAAACATGAGAAACCGACAAAAGGAATTAGGTCGGCCAATCGGAAAATAGCCACATGGTGAAAGCTAACGAATTTAAAAAAATACAGCCACTAGGAAAAAAGAACAACATCTGGGGAGAAATCGAGAATTCAGCGAGCGAATCGGAGGGGTGAAAGCGAAAAAAAGTTTGGGAAGAAGGGAGAGGTTTTTGGCGTCGAAAATTTGAAGAGCAGTCTAAAATCTGGAGTGGTGAGAGGAGGTCTTAGGGACAGAGAGCATTCTGTGGGACAGAAAAAGGGAGTTAGATTGACCACGAGACTAGGGTTCTCTGTGTCAATACGTCGAGAAAATTAATTAGTTGAATCAAAGTTGAAAAGAGAGTTAGTAGTTTTTAGTCAAAAGTTTGTTGAGATTTTGGAGCAGATTAAAATATTTTGGAAGAATTGTTCGAGAGAAGAGTCTGAAGAACTAATTCATCGCCAGTGGAGATTTGAAGAGGATCATCAGTCCGAATTCCAGGATTAAGTGTTGGAGATAGTGTGTGGAGTGTTTTGTTTTTTTTATATATCTAAATCAAATTTAAAGCCATCGTTGTGTTGTGTGTGGAAAGTGTCTCGTCGATCAAAATTGGAAAGCAGTACCAACGATAAGTACAATTTAAAATTCTTGTTCACTTTAAAATTATAAATTCATTTTTCTAAAATAATTCACTTTAATTGAGCCATAAAAGAACCTAACGACCCCAAAAAGAGATAAGAGAATTAATTAAATAAATTAATAACTAACAAATTGAATAAAGATTATAATAAAGTTTAATTTTATAAAGGAAATAATTGTTTGTGTATAAAAAAAAATAAAAGTAATTCAAATTACAGATTAATTTCATTAAAAATTAACGCCAATTGTGGAAACTTGATGTTTTTTTTTAGTAATAAAGTCTAGCATAAGG